>JAJSME010000004.1:0-600000 GCA_021235465.1 Umbelopsis sp. PMI_123 | reverse complement strand
GACTACCTTCAGGACATATTCCCAATCTACTATTACGTCGTCATCGTACTTCAAAAATACATTCTCTTTAGGCAGAACTTCTAAAGCTTTCCTAAACATGTCTCTGGTCTTCAATGGTAACGTTACGTATCTGTAATTGTGGTCCAACCTTATGTCGCAGTGAGGAAAGCTTGTATCACGATCACAAACTGTCTGAATATAGGGAAAGATTTTGAGTTGTTTCATGAAGGTATAACTGGATGAGTTGGACACCGGAATAAGAACAGTCCATGCCAGGCATTGAGCAATAAAGCTCGTGAGAAGGAATAGTGTCTGTACCCTCAGCATCGATGATTGATAGGCAATTGGCAATTGAAGGAAACTAAGCGTAAATTATAAACAATTGGTTAAAGGAAGGTGCTGAGCAGAGGAGTGGTGGTCTTTCCGAAGAAGATGCAAATAGACTATGTTCTTTCTATGTTTGTCCATAGTAGACCGAAATACGATAAATTGGAATGGTGACTGTGATATCTGTACGATAAACATACCAGGAATGCTGAAAGCTCAGTTTTTCAATAACTGCGTTAGAAAATATTAAAATACGTAAATATCATATGGGAGTTCGATTTATTCTATAAATCATTATAAATGGTATTGCCTTTGTTAATTTTAATGCAGTTTATATATATATTCAATTGAAAGACATTGAATTTATGCCCAGAGACCGATGATAGACATGGCAGCCAATCCTAAGATAAAGGCAACATATAACCAGAATTTCCACCAGCCTGAATAGCGATGGAACCTTGGGTTATGGTTCATTTCGACAGCAACAAGCTCGACATAACCGTTGTACATAAGAATACCTGAGAAAAGATAACATTTGTCAATACAGAAACATTTGATATATTCTTAATATCACTGGAGTTTTTATTACCTCCGGCAGCGGAATCAAGGAAGCCTTGAATAAGAATGGCAGTCTGTGAGTTTGCGTTGTAAGTGTAACGGATTCCAATGCCAAGGGCGATACCAAAGGGAGTGGTAATGGGGTAGAAGAGTCCCATTCCGATAAACTTTGTCAATTTCGAATAACTTGTAGCGGCAATTCGTGTGCCAAGTGCCATGCCTTCGAACAACTGATGGAATACAATGGCTGCGAGAAGAGTGCTCCATCCATCAACAATGGTGCCGAGTGCTAAACCGATTACAACAGAGTGGAAAATAACACCACATTCCAACATTACAGTACCAATGTTACGAGACGCTTGCTGTACAAGAAACTATGTCAGTAAACTGCATGATGGGGCGGATGCATATAGCAATGAACAGAGTCTTACCATTTGGGGGCTGTTGTCATCATCAAGAAGATTGTGTCCAATAACTTCTTGCAGAGTAACGTCGTTCTCAGATGGTCCGTTAACCTGCTTATCTGTAGATTGAATTTGAACATGGCCAGTTTGATCAACTTTATAACTAGTGGTTTGCGGCAGATCATTCTCACGACGATCAATCAGACGATATTCTCTTGACATGACAAAATATTCCAGAATTTGAACCGTGAGCGAAGACGCAATGGCGATCCAACCAGGAAAATTAGCACCATAGTTGATCCAAGTGTCACCCACCAGACAAGGGTTAAGGAAATTTGAATAAGCGTCAGCTAGTAAATGGATCCAGGCCGTAGACACGACAACACCGATACCAAAGAACTTCAGGATTTGGATAGCGCCAATGATGTAGGCGTTCTTTCCATACCTATCGTGGGTTCCCAAGTAGATAGAGCTAAATGTACCGATAGCACTTGTTACCAGAATAATGAACACGCCAGCAACGTGCAGACCAACATCATATGTGGAATCAATAGGCACAAAGGCGCAGGCATCCTGGCTTGTACCTTGGCCGGCTAAAGGTCAAAGGGATTAATAACTGATAGATAAATTCTCGTATAATATACGTAACGATATACGTACCTGCTTGAGCAGCAACTTGTGCTACAGAGGTTGATAGAATAACCGCTGTTATGACAAGTGACAACGTCGAGCGAGAGATTGTCATATCAATGAGTACCTCTGTGGTTATGGAAGAGTGTGTACCTTTGCGGCCATGGGAAATTCTTTGAATTTATATGGATTCCATGGTAGCCAAGTTACTGCGAAATTTTTCAAAAAAAAATTTTTGTCGGCTTAAAAATCTTCAAATATGGAAAAAAAAACCTCCAAATAACCGAGAGGGTATGCATCAATATTTGTTTCACAGGCCAAATTGTCTCATCTCCGCTCCAAAAATTACTCGTGTGGTCACTGATAAGGTACTCGCCTTACGAAAAATCCAACCTAAAGTAGTTCAACTGCAGCTAATGGCATTCGAGGCTAGGTGTTACAAGCAGTGGGTAAAAGGAAAACCGGAGAATCATAGTCACGTATACATATACCTTACAATGACTGGTTTTCAAAATTTCGAAAGATTTTATGATCCCTCGTTTAGCATAGAACTATCAGGATGTTGTTATCCTTGTAACGAACAACTACACACCTTCTCTTCAACTAATCTACTACTTCTTGAGTATAACTATTCTTGGCGTGTTTATAGTTCCATCTCTTGTGGCTTACCTCTATATTACACTGACGGTTGACGAATGCATGCATAACACTCAGCTCAGGTATCTGTTCAGCCCGAATGGTAATTATTGCTCACTCGATAGATCATCTTCAACCATTCGATCTCCATTTGCTGCAGTTTTTTGAGCAGGACAATACGGTAACAATTGGAAATTACAGAAGATACTGTTATTCGATAACAATTAACACTTGCCTACCTCGTGCCAATTGGCCTAAAGCCAGTAAAGAGATAATTTCAAGTGGCCGATCTTTTCGTCTGCGGCAATAGCATACTTATTATATATTGCATATTACATGATTTTAAGCATATATGATTGCTATAACTCTAGTGATCAAATATAACGGAGGTCATAGCTGACACAACTTCAATATGAAAGTGGCAGCTAAATGTGGAAACAGATTTACGCTCTGACAGGTGTTGTAGTGAACGGACATGTCGGACGCAAATGAGATTCTGCCCCAGCAGTCATTACAGTTTATCGTGAAGTAAATAGGAGGAAGCTCACAATGAATGCAGATCCATACCATTGTCACTGTATCTGAAAACTTCAGGACCACTTCCGACTCTTGACAACTTGCGAAACGGGTAATTATCATAAACCATATGTCGCTTAGCCAATATTTTCAATCTTGTTTTACCCTCAAGTGTGAAGCTAGTAGGATAGGTATGCGCAGAACAGGAATTATTTATATTTTCTGTTTGGTTTTCCTCCATGAATAATAAAGCATTCATGAGCGACAGTCAAGTGTCACCGCGTATTTAACCTCGTGGTCTGACGAAATTTTACATCTTGTCTCTTGGGTTTTATTACGCGTCTGTTTTCTCCTTTCACATATGGTTTTAAGAGAAGGTAACCCTGATTGTAACGTCTTAAACTGACGAGGAACACTTTCAGCTACACAATCAATTGCGACAGCACGTCCGATGAGTTGTGAATGCCCTTCAGGTGGCGGACTGCGAAACCATAGCCCATTAGCTCAGATACCCAATGCATTATTTTTGTTGGATGAGCGGCGTGGACGCTTGAAGATAAACTCAAGATCAGCATAATCAGTGATCAGAATGAAGCCTCTTCCAGACAAATAGTGTCGAATATGGCAAACAGCCCAAACCAATGCCAGTGCTTCCAGGTGCGTTGTGGAGTACCCACATTCAGGGCTTTTCAGTGGTCTGGAAGTATAGAAAAAACCTCTTCATGCTCTATCTGGTCTTCAGGGCTTTGGGACAAGATTGTTCCAAGTCCAGTGAGAGATGCATTCGTGGATAAGATTTGAATGTTATCCACACGTGGATGTGATAACAGAGGCTTGGAGGTGAGGACACTCTGGAAGCATTAAAATGCGGCTTGTTGCTGATCCGACTAAGATAAAGGAATATTCTTGCCCAAAATATTGACAATGGGCTGTGCTGTACTGGTATAGTCACGGACAAACCGGTGATAGTATCCAGCGCTACTCAGCTACTCAGTAAGCAACGAATGTCATATTTAGAACCCGGAGTTGGTAGAGCCAGGATTTTCTCAACGTTGTGATGGATTGGGGGCATGCAGACATTGTATGCCCAAGATAGGTGACAGAAGGTTGCAAGAAACCAACGCTTCTTTAACATCCAGCCTTATGTCATACTCATGCTGACCCCTACTCATAGTCTGTTGAAATATAGAGAGAGTTCCAGACAACCCAAAATGCACGACAAGGTATTCGAAGGTGCTACAATGCCGATCTTTATCAATGTGTGCAGGATTCATAGCGAATTGGTGAATACCAGTTGCAGAATCCAAAGTGGTGAAACCCGTAGAACCACTCTGGGAGTCTAACAGCTTCTCAGTGGGCCGTAGAGGGTGAAATGTCTCTAACCGGTTTCGAATTGACCTTATGGTAATCCACACACATACGCAGTGATCAATCTTTCTTCTTGACAAAAGAATCGGCGTTGGCCATTTACCTTCGGAAGGCGGATTCAGATTCAGCCCCACCACGGTATCTAACTAGTTCCTAAGAGAATGTCTTCCGTGCCACAACAAACGACATGAATTCCTAGAGATAGGGACATCATCGGTTGTGTCAATCCAATGGCTCGAATCGAGAGTTTTCCTCATTCACAAAGGCTCTTTGGTCATCAAAGAATGACTGCAATCGCCTGCCTACGGTCTGGAAACGTTTAGTTAGAAGAATAGTATGGAAGCCACATTAGGGTATTCTTCTGGAGCGGGGACGTTGGGTGTATGCATGGAAATAGAGGCTTTGCGTCTTCTTAGGTTGATGACAACGCCGAAGCCGATCATAGAGACATGCCCAACAACGATAGGTCATTGTCTCTCTGGTAGATGTGAAAGTCGCTCGATATGAGTCTATTCTTCATTATCAGCTTCACATCACTCACTTTGCCAAGAATCGGCTTCACACTCGAATCAGCTAATTCCAGGAAGGTCTTGCTGCTCTTATCGATATGCAAGTTTAATTTGTCCACCAATGCTTGGCTAATAACACGCTTGGTAGAACAAGAGTTCAGTATAGCCTCTAACCAGTAAACTTTGATGGTAAACACTACTTTAGGGGTCGAGAATATGCGTTCAACGGCTTTTGTATCATCGCTGGTATAGCACTTGGGAGTATTCCGCTTATCGTCCCTTGTAGAACTGCTACGCATTATCCTTATGAAATTGACGTTGTCTTTCTGAAGTCTCAACCCTCTTTGTAGACACTTCACATTGTTCATCCAGGTTTGTGGGTTCCTTATTGATGGCATCATTAAGGGGCTAGGTTTCTCACTAAAGTGACAAAGGTCAACTCTTTAACCATCAGAGTTATTTTCATCACCATGGAAAAGCTATATAGTATTTTTGGAGCGCTTAGCTAGTTCTTGATAAGTTTTATAATAAAGCTACGTGTAGTGGGGACCAAAATTCATACCATCTGTAGTGTAAAGAACTTGTGTATGGAGATAACTGGTTCATAGTGGTCTAAAATGAAAAGAGTGAGATAAAGATACATTTACTGAAGAAAAGAATTGAAGGAATATTCGTATGGAACAGAAAAGAAAAGTAAGTTGTGTCGAGATAGAGATAGATAAGTGTTTTGGGATACAGTAGCAATCTCAGATATTTATTGACTGAGCGGTCCCAGCTCATATGGAAGCTTCGCTAGCGCAGTTGGCAGCGCGTCAGTCTCATAATCTGAAGGTCACCAGTTCGATCCTGGTGCGGAGCACAAATTTTTGATTTTTTCTTTTGGTGAATTTCACCTCTCCGTAGTTATAAAAAGTTGAAAAGCTATGCTTAGCTCACAAATAAAGAGGTTTTGACAATTCATTGAACTGCCAATGCACGTAAGTTGTATTGTACAACTTTTTTAAGTTTAATTTCTTCTACATTTTTTAAACATAGTAGCCACACTCCATAAAATATGCATAGAGTACCAAAGTACTAGAACAACTTATTGAAAGTACTGATTAGCATCACGGAAAGTTTGCTCGTTTGTAGGTTAACACACTAGTAGCGTGTTTCCGTAGTAGAAGGAAGCTGAACACATAGAAAATTGCAAACAGTAGAATTGCCGACTTCAACAAAACGAATCCTTTCTATCTTCAAAGTTCACTTTGCGATTAAAGTATTTTAAAACTACGTGCATTTTTTTTTTTTATCATTATTTTATTCCCATTTACAATATGATACAAACTTCGTTAATTGTTTTACTAATTTGTACAAGACAGTTGATAGTTCGCAGAAAAATTTAGTTGTCAGTCCATTCTATCGGTATCTGAAGTGGCTTGGATGAAGTTTGCTTTGGGCTCGACGGCCGTGGATCTACTTCAGGTGTACTTTGAGAAGGCACATCTTGATCATCAACCATTTCGAAGTCATCGTCTTCATCAGTAACAGTTACATGTACAGCATTAGTAGTTGGACTTGATTGTTCATTTGCTGCGGAAATTGTATGTTCCACTTTTTCAAAGTCAAGATCTTCCTGTTGTACGGTTTCCTCACTTTCTGTCACCTCTATTGCATCTTCAGTGACCTCGCTGACTTCTTCAGTTACCTTTTCGATAGCAGGAGCGGCATGTTCAACAATAACTTCATCTGTGGTATCCACTTGTATATCTTTGTCCATAGTATCCGAGGGCATTGATGAGGAGGTCTCTGTGGTCTCTGCCGCCACAGGTGTCGATCCTTCCATCGGAGAGTCTCTTCGTATATCATTGTTCTCAGTTATCTGATCATCAGAACTTGTGATTTCCTGAGCTTCCATTTCCATAGGTTCAGCCTGGTCCACAGTAGTGTCTATTGGAGTGCTTTCATTCATGTCTTTGTCAGCGTCAGTCTCACTTTCAGTTACGCTTGAAGTACTAGCTCGTTCCCATTCCTTTTGCTTGTATTCGTCAATAATCTTAAGCAAATTTTCAGACCTGGCTACTAGCACCTTCCGTTGATTTCGGATTTCTTCCAATCCATGGCTTTCAACTGCGTCAAGTTCCAAAAGCACCTTCATAATATCATCTTCGTAAGTAAGGAACTCTTTGTTTGGTGTATTTTGTCTTGAGAGATCTTCGGATTCTGTATCAAATGTTAACGGAGTAGCTAAAACTGTAGATTCGTGCTCTTCTTGGATATAATCGAGCTTTTTGCCAATAGCCCTGAGGTTCTCCAAGACACTGTCCACGTCTACCGGGGTATCGTCCTCTTCAGGATGGTCCTCGTTATTTGAAGTAGCTTGACTTGAAGTTTCCTTATTTACATTGATGCTCTGTTCAGTAGCCTTTCCTTTGCCCTTGTCCTTCTTAGCAGGAGCCTCAGTAGATCTTGATGCTTGCACAGCTTCAGACTCATCCACATCCTTTAGGTGCTGGACAAGAAGCCAAACTTGGTGCTCATCCTGAGGTTGCTGATATTTTCTTCTATGATGCAACTTTCTAGGTGAGATATGTTGACGACTATAGAGCGGCTTGGGATCATTGTGGCAAAGTCTAGCTCGCTTGTTGCACTGGGTAACTTCGTAATCATCAAAAGAGTAGCGATCCTCATTCATTTCCTCGTCTTCATTTTCCTCAGATAGTAGGTTGCCAAGGAACTTGTTCAATATCTGATGTTGGTAATATTCTTCATACTGCCTTCTGCGGCGTTCTGCCATCTCTTGCTTGTAAGCTAACTCCTTGGCAGCTCGGATGATGCGCTCTCTTTCGTAAGCAGCAATAATAGCTTGTTCCATAGCGGCAGCTTGACGTCTTCTTTCCTGTTCGATCAATTTTTGTCGATACAAGTCTTTAAGCTCCTGCTGCACAGTGTAGTAGCCGTAGCCTGACTGGAAAGGGTCCAGAGTATAGCCAGTGAGGTAAGGCTCCGTAAATTGGTAGGCAGTGAACATGTCTTGAATTTTAATGATGAGAAGAATTGGTGAAGAAGGTATGGTATTTATATAGAAGGCATTCGTTCTGGAAGGATTCCATGCTTATTTTCATTAGCAATATCTTGTGCATGCCACAGTGTGCTGGATGCTTCTCGAAATTAATTTTGAAACTCCGGTCTTACAAATTTGCCGTTAGCCGAACTGTTGCACATCGCCTGCCTGCCAAATTGCCTTAGCTTAGAAAAACGCACCGGACTTGCGTAAGCTATTCAATTTGTAATTCTCATATAACTGAAATACATTCGGTCATCATATTTGAAAAGGTGTAAGTTCTAAATAGATTGAATTTAATATCATCATTGGAATAAAAGCTTTTCTATGATACAACTAACTGAAATCGATGCTTACAAATGTATTGTAATCATGCCTCTTTAATATCTTCTACAAATTCTTCCATTCTTTCCTTTGCGGATGCTGTAAGTCCACTTTCAAGAGGATTTTCCAGCTTTTCATCTAACGCCTGTTGCTGCTCTCTTGTCTTACGATCACGAGCTTCCCACATGTTGGGTATCTTGATTTTTACAAAATTGGGGTACACCAGCCGATCCATATATACGTTTCGCAATTTGCTTGTAATAAGATCAGTGAGTTTTGGAATATCTTCGAGTTTTGTTCTAGAGCCAAGGAGAGATCGTACAGCAAAGTCGAGCGTAAAATCAGAGTATGACGAAATTGCAACATATCGGTCCAATGGGATAGTTGGTCCAGTTGAGCTTTGAGGAGGATTAATCAGCTCAATGGTCAAAGTACCAGAAAATCGAATAACAGAGAGTAAGAGGGATACAGGTAAGGCTGCAAAGTCGACCTTTGGCCAATTGAGTATCAGTTGTGTTTCAATGCCTACTGATAGCTGGTCCGAAAATTCAAAATCTATTTCTGCTCGCTGGAGAGCAATCAAATTAATAACAGTTACTGAGTCTAATGAGAGGATTGACTTCCAAACGTACCATGGAACCAATGTCATCGGATGGACGTATGCGAGCATTGCTGAAGATGGGAAACTCGTCGCCTAAGGATAGTTCTGTCACATGAATTGGACCCTGCAGATTTACATAGACACGATTGTCAGCGAATAGAACGTTAGAAAACATGTAACATCAAACCCTCCCCGTTACAACATCAAGCATACATACAAAGAAACCCGGTCGGACTCCTCCATTAAGTACTTCGTCAATGGCGAGTATCAGACGATCATTCAATTGCGCATCATCACGATATTGTGACATAGTTTGCGCAAGAAGTACATTTAACCAGTCGGTGCTTTCTGGTGGATGATGAAGAAGGTCATAAAACGTTTTGTCGAGAATATGGGCTGCCGTTGAAGGAGGTACACGGTTCATATTTGTCTGGCTTTTTGCTGCAGGTGACAGGCGAGATAATTGCTAAGAGTCACAAAGCGATAAGTATTCATACAAGAGTATAAAAGTGTAATAGCACTGTTTTCTATAATGATTTACCTTCTTGCCCTGGTGAACATCTTCTAGAAACATGTATCGCAACACGAATGCAATTACGATAATGACACTTAATTGACCCAATAGTAAGCCCTTGACGAAAAGAGAGACATCTCCACCAGTTCTATCCTGGATTGTGCAAGCAGTACATTCCTTTTGTATCAGATCAACAAGTTGAGCCGCTACGTCTTCGTAAATACTGCATTGACCCGACATGACGCATTCCAATTCAAGGTGAGAGTGGTGGTGGACTGCTGTCACAAAAAAATTCCCCTACTCTTTCCACCAGCATTTTTTTTTGAACAGCACAGGTCATTTCATTGTACAATAACTATAATGCCGGAATCAACAAAAAAGCTTCAAGTAAACTTCTAGCGATGAAGGTACTGATTTGTACCAACCAGGTGTCTGTATTTGATATTCTGTTTTTCACAATGCTATTTTAGTTTATGCAGCGATCGGCTGAAAGTGAGCGACGGGAGGAATTGGAGCAGGTACAGAAGAAAGAGCTCTCGACATCAGAATGGCGGTTAGAATATAAAGGAGAAAAGGTTCAAAAACCGTGAGTAGTAACAACATATAAATGGATCAATGGGGACCAGCAATGTAATCAATGGTCATTTTTTAGGAAGATACGAGTACAATATGAACCTAGCTTCTTAGGATTCACAGATACCACAACCTTAGGAAGGAAGTCATATAAGAAGTTTAATTCAGATCTAGAGGTAAATTAAGAGACGATGCATGATGGGTTCAATTCGACTAAAGATTTAGTTCTCTAACATGTTGCAGACTGCGGAAGAGGATCAAGTATCGGAGCAACGACTTGCCCGTGAAACCGAGGAAGAAAAGGCACATGAAATTAGTGATAAAGATATGGGTAAAAGGTACAACAAAGGAATATCACGAGTAGCACATTCTGCATCAAATGATAATAAGAGGAAGCAGAATGATGGAGCTGGCAGTGCAGCAAAGCGAGGCAAATCAAATGAAGATGGCAGAAAATTCATAAAACCCAAATAAAAACACAATTGTACATTCTCAGCAAAAGTTGCTGATAGGAGTCCACAGCGTTTTCCGAGAGTAAGCCTTTGTAGTAGCAGTGTATACCCAACTCACATCTTACAAAGAAAGGGCAGAACTTCAGCAAGAATTTAATATTCAATTTACAAAAAAAAATTAGTTTCAGGAACAAAGCAGTTATACATATTTTTTAATATCAGAATACTTCTCATGTAAGATGCTATAAATCTACAAGCTTGTACTCTAAGAGAAGTGATAAAGATAATGGCACTACGTTTGCACCATAGCACAAATAGATGGCAAGATTGACAGCTATAAAGGGTGACGTCACTACACGTGACGTACATCGGAAAATCAGAGCACCCTTGCGAGAAAAATTGAGGCTTAGATCTCAAAAGTACATACACATTCGACAATAAGGGCCCTTTTCTTTAAAATACATATAACCCAGTACGTTTGCATATTCTACGAAAAGTCGACACCTTGAATTCCATCTGACTCATTTACTCTTATTTACGTCTATAGAATGGCTCTCAGACTTTTGACCAAGGGGGCTGCAGGTAATTACATCTACCACAATGTTTGTGTATAATGTTTAATTCAGCATGTTCACAATTGAATGTCTTCTAGTTACTGCTGCTCGTCCTATGTTGACCGCCTCTCGCCAGACTGTTGGTGCTCACTTGTAAGCAGTCGAGATTACTTCACAGTATACACTTTACCTCTTCTCATCCCTCATTATTTTCTTTTGTAGCGTTCGCAACTACTCCAGCAACGAAGGTATGTTTTACCGCGAATCTTGTTATTAGTGATCGAGTAGCGATTGCAATTGCAGCCCACAACTACATAGCACGAACTGCGGAAGACTGTAATCTGTCGCTATCGACAGATGTATGCAATCAGGGCAATTGGATGGTATCTTAACGTGATTGGTATAAACGAAATTGCTAATGCGTAATTACCATCCATGCCAACGCAACTTACTAGTGCTCATGTATCGACCTATTTCTTATCACGGTTATTAACTTATTGTCAATAATAGTTGAACCCAAGCAGAAGGCTTCTAGCATCATCGACTCCTTGCCTGGCAACTCCCTTGTCTCCAAGACTGGCTTCGTCACCCTCAGTGCTGGTTTGGCCACCTTCCTTATCTCTAAGGAAATTTACGTCTTCAACGAGGAAACCCTTGTTCTTGTTGCTTTTGGTGGTCTTGCTGGTGCTTTGTTCAAGTACCTCAAGGAGCCCTACAACAGCATGGCTGATGAGCACATCAACGTATGTGTACATGTTATATATCGCTTGTGATGAGACTGAAACTAATGAGTACCTTTTTTTCATAACTACAGCGCATCAAGAACGTCCTCTACAAGGCACGCAACGACCACAAGAGCGCTGTTAATGAGCGTATCGACCAAGTTGGTCAAATGAAGGACATCGTTGATGTTACCAAGAACCTTTTCGCTCTTTCTCGTGAAACTGCTAAGCTTGAGGCTGAGGCTTTTGAACTTAAGCAAAGGGTTTCTGTCGCTCAGGAAGTTAAGGCCACCCTTGACTCCTGGGTCCGTTATGAAGCCACCGTCCGTGAGCGAGAGCAGAAGCAACTTGCTGCTTTCCTCATTGAGAAGATCCAGAAGGAACTCGAAGACCCCAAGATCCAACAACAAATCTTGGACCAAGCTGTCCTTGACGTTCAGAGTAAGTTTATTGTTGTATATATAAAGTCCTTGGATTGTGATGGCCTTTAACTAATCTTTGATATGCCATTCAGAGCTCACCGCTAAATCTGCTTAGACTTTGTTCTTTTAACCACGGAATAAATATATAAACTAAAAATTATCAACCTGAATCTAGCTGTTTTGTTCGTTTTTATCTGTTCCGATTTGTAATTCAATTTAAAGGCGCTGGCAATGTAATTGAGAAAACCAGCTGAAGTTGGTGTATATAGCTGGTATTGATTTGGATCTGTTTTATGCCAAGTTCATTTTTACATGAAATGTAGTTACTACTGTTAAAGTGCCTTAAAATGCATTATCTAATTGATTACTGCTATTCTTCATCTTACTGGTCGGCTATTATTCCTTCTCGGTTATGAGAGCTGTCATCAGGATGTTGTTGTACTATTTGGTCCACCATCTCTGAAATTTGTTGACCCGTAAAGCCAAGCATTCGTGCAACACCGACCAAAGCACTCAAGCTTTTCATAAGGAAAGCTTTAGCGGTTTCTCTTGTGTCGATGCCATTCGTATCCGCATTTGATTCATCATGTGAAAACCAGGGGAATTGTTTTGATGAATCTTGGATTTCTGGTTGATCAATTGTTGTTTGGAGTTGATTGATTTGAGTGTCATTATAACTGCAATTGTCATCCTCTTCCTGTCGGGATTCTGGCCATCCTCCAGGGAGTCTACTTAAATTCTTGATGCTTTCTGGTCGACTCACTGATTCATATTCATAGGCATAGTCTGTGTCGTCAGTCATTTGTCTTTGATACATGACCTTTGGTAAAGGGTTCATATTAATGGCTCTGGACTTTCCTTCATTGGGTTGTATGGTGGTGTTGAGAATAGTGGTAAGTTCCTGTAAAGCTGAGGTGTGCATATCCATCAAATTCGGAACGCTTGGGACGGTAAACAGTGGATTATGAGAGTTATCATACTCTTCTTGAATTTCTTCTTGTTCCATCAAGGATCTCTTCCCGACATTATAGTTTGAATCTAGTTGCTTGAAAAGGGTGGGAGATCCCATTTCCCTGGTTTGGCCTTGTGGCACATGTTCCACATCTATGTCATCTTCCACATGGCCCTCGTTTGTGTCTGGATGGTTGCTCCAATTGTTATAATAAACGTCCTCAGGATCTTCGCTACCTTCATTGCTTGCAGCGTCGCTTTCTTCTGATACCTCTTGAGATGCGTTTTCGGATGACCAGTCACCCCAATAGTCGTCTGGTGCTAATCTACCATTGCTTCCCTGCACGTCATAGTAAACATGAGTATGTAACATAGATGTACTACTGCACTGAACTTCTTATATCCACATACCTCGTTCGACGGAGATCGTTCGATCATGCTCTTTTTATGCTTTTTCTGTTGTTTTTCCTTCCTCTTTTTCTTTTGATCCTCACTATGCTTGGTGAGGCTTTGGATGAATCTTCGCTCAGCATCCTCTATTCTTGTGTTCCACTCTTTCTGAATCACATTTGTCCATTCGGCGCTGTAAATTTCCTTGGTGTTATGGTATTTCCACTCTTGCTCTTCCACACCATCTTCTTTTGCGACAACGACTACAAAATGCTTGTCGTCTTGAGTTGCAAACTCTACCATAGCATATAGTGTTTCTGCGTCAGATCGTTTGTAATAGATCTTGCTTTGATATAAGTCTTCTTCATGTCCACTCCAAATTAGATCTATAGCTCTTGGGGATTCATCCTTTTGCCATTGGACTACAAGGTCTCTGTCCTCATCGGTGGAATTAGCTTGAGTGCCCAAGAACCGAAATCTTTGTTGTAGAAGCTGTGTAGAAATGGAAATCAGTCCTTCATAGTGGCGCTGCTGTCGAAATTGCAGAGCAGCAAAAGCAACTGAACGTATTATGTTCTCGTTCGCCAAGTCATCAATAGCTTCCATGTTGGTGGTAAGTCAACAAAGGTTAACTTTGGCTGTAGTGGAAAGACCACTCCACTTTTCTTTTGTATGTCCGCCTGATCTTGAAATTTGGTGGCCATTTGCCTGCTTCACTCTGGATTTTTGCCAGTTCATGCTTGGCCGGTATTCCTGTGGCGCTTGTCTCATTCTGGATAAATTGAAAACAAACTAAATAATAACAATAGACTATGATTGACTATATAAGATGGCTACAAGTACTCTATATTTGAAAAAGTAATATTCCCAAAGGGCCATTAGCAGCATATGCTGAGACAGATTCAGTGCCATACAATTTGTTCATTTTTACTGGGCCATCTCTTCAGTCTCCACATGATTGACTTTTATCACTTGAACGTGTTGAATATCGCTTAGTTGAGGGTTTGAGTTGCGAAGATATTATCTATAATGGAAATCTCATGGGAGCCGCACAACATTATGGCCATATCACGTACATTGTTTCAGAAAGCTCGAAAAGTAATTGATAGCGGAATCCTTCCTAATTAATGTTGTGCTGGCTAATCGATTGTTTTGCATATCACAGAACATATTTTAAATTAATGAAATTGCTTTATTGCTTCGATATTAATACTAACACTAGAAACATTATATTTCTATGAAAAGACGGTCTACATAGATAGGAAAAGAGGAAAACAATTTTTATAGCGATTTATGGATCGCGATTAGATAATGATTATCATTTACAATTTTCCTTGGAGAAGCTCCCGGACGGTGGCAGTTCCATAAAGTCGGAAAGTGTGGTAGAGTGTAACCAGGTCAACAGTAGAAAACAAGGTGTCAAAGATACCGAAAGGCAACATCAAGGGGATCCATCCACGAGCATATTCCAAAGCCCAAGCATGTTCAGGGATCTTGTATTGCTGGGAATTGCCTCTAGCAAGGTGGTGCATAGCACCAGGCGTGTAAACCTACGTGGTATCATTATGTTAGTACCGAGATTTGATCTGAACATACTCTTGGAATTAAAAAATCAATTCACCTCACGGCTGAGATCACCTGCAGCATAAGCCCATTGCTCACCCTCAAGGATGATGAAATAGTCATCAGCGAAGAAACGACCAGTATGACCCTCAGTACCGACGGGTGTACCAAAGATTATCACATACTCGGTAACAGAGGCGTGAAGAATCCACATGCTACCCATAGCACCACCAGCATTGTTGAAGACCCATTCTTCCTTAAGGTTAACGTGGCCAGGATATTCCTTGTTCAAGTCCTCAGCAATACCTTGCATCATCAACCGGGTGTTGTTTTCATACTTTGCAATGTTGCGCTGGGCAACTTGCTGAAGAACGTTTTGATCGAAGATGTAGAAACGCTCCTTGACTTGATCCAAACCAATGAAGATGGCAAGGAGAGCAACAAGGATAATAATAAGAGTCTGGCGACAAGATGACTTCTTTTTGGTTTCAACGGTCATTGTGAGGGATTTATGATGAAGAGTGACAGCCCGTCTTTATAGAAATTTTTTGGGGAAAAAATTATCGGTTCCTGCTGTCAAATCGGAAAGGCGGAGGTTTACGCAGACTACCAAATTTTAGAGCATCATTCTCAGAAATCTCAATTCACGGAGAGAACAGTTGAAAAGTACACCAAGGTTTATATTATTAAGATATCTAACATGCCTCGCTATTATCATGCGCGTCAGCCTAGGAGATAATTCCCCAAAAAATCCCATAGGTCGTTTAACCATCGTCCTATGAGTGGTTTTATTATTGTACCATTTTATTCCTGGTTTAAGTCGATCTGTTGAATTTCTTGGTCTTTGTTGGGAATTATTTGTTAGTGGTTATGTTCCTCTTGTAATTTTGCTGTCTGCTCAAAACGGCTGTTCTTCTGGAACTGGTTGTCCTTCGTGGGGTTGATGAGTTGGTTGAGTATCAAGAGTAGATTGTACTTCTTGAATGATCTCATTAAACTGACTTTCCTCCTTAACTACTTGTTGCACTTCTATCCTGTGTTCCTCTGTAACTGGTTGGCCTTCGTGGGGTTGATGAGTTGGTTGAGTATCAAGAGTAGGTGGTACTTCTTGAGTGATCTCATTAAACTGTCTTTCCTCCTTAACTACTTGTTGCTCTTCTTTCCTGTGTTCCTCTGGTTGTTTTTGCGTCTCTTCTTTATGAGATTCAGTCTCCCTTGTGACAGTCTGTTGCTCTTCTTTCCTGTGTTCCTCTGGTTGTTTTTGCGTCTCTTCTTTATGAGATTCAGTCTCCCTTGTGACAGTCTGTTGCTCTTGTGAGCCAGTATTCTCTTCTTCCAACTGCAATTGCGTCTGTGATGGCTCATAGCTAATTCCATCTTGAGATGGTACTTGAGATGATTGCTGATACAATTGTTGAAGTATTATCTCTTCCTCTGAATTATCAACATCGCTAACGTCAGTTTGTTCCGGGTCACTCTCTCTTTTAATCATTCGTTGTGATGCATCCATATTTGCAGTATTATCTTCCTTGATGCCATTCGTTTCCTCTGTTGGGTGTTTGGCCAGATACATTGCCGTCATTTGACTCCTTAATTCTTGTCGTCTAACTTTGACTTGAGAATAGTTTGGGGATGGGGTGCTCTGAACACCTATGTATCTTTCCTTAACCTTAGTACCTCGCGTTTTAGCGTTCCAAACGTTAAGCTTGATCTCTCTAGCTTTCTTGCTAAAGCTTTCGTATTCATCTGGCTGGTAATCAATCACATAAGTATACCCGAATATGTCGACATACGCTGTTTGCTTCTCTTGCTTGGATTGACTACTAACAGATGGTATAGGATAAGCCTGACAATCGAAATTAAAGGATGATAATTCACACTGGGTTTTGGTCCAAGGTTTCCCATATGTGACAGGGATCAATCCCACGAAGGTGTAGCAGGAAGCACCTAATACCACAAGGCAAAGAAGTAAGCGCATGCTAAGCGGCAGACGAACTGTAGCTACTTCAAACCCTACAGCTATGACCAAAATCATAAAGTAGACGCTCAAAAAACTGTCCGACAAGTACATGTTGATAGGCAGAGCATAGCCAAGAACGGTGGTAGATCCGACTGCAGCAAAAAGAAATCCAAAGGACTGTAAGTAAAATTCTTTGGGCGGAAAGGTTTGATATGCTATCAAAGTGTAAAAGTAGGTTAGAAATTCAAATCAGCATTTGATGAGAAAAGAAATAGATGTCTCACCTTTCCATTCTGTATTTCCTTGTGATCTTATCAAAGATGGCCATTCAATGCCCCGTTTCGATAATAACGAATTTAAAACAGCAAAAAGCACATAGGCCGTGGTGACAATGAATCCAGCCCAGGTTACTATTGGGTTTATAGCAGTTGCGACTTGGTGACCAGCCTCCTCGTTCCAAAGCTGCATTGTTTCTCCTTTAAGTAGCCATTGGTGTGGTTGAGTGGGTTCAATTCTAACTGGATCAGCATTCGGGATGATATTGTCGTAGTTTCGCATCAAACCGTGAACTTCTAACAGCTTTTGATAAAAGTTCATCATCTTGTACTCCACACGGTCCGTCTCCACCATTTTGACTAAAAAAAGATAGTTTTTTATATTAGCATTGAGATGGACTTATTTCTCTTTTGAGAATCTGAACTTACGCTTTGGGTGTATAGAGTTCTCGACCAACCAAGTACTCACTTTTAGTTTAGCGTCTTTCCGGCAAGCCACTTCAAAATGACCCTTGGCGTAATCAGGTAGCTTCACTTCATGCGCTGTTAGATAGCACCCGCGACTGTGCTTTAAGCGAAATTTCGTGGATAGGACCTTCAATCTCTCTTTCGAAGTTGCGTCGTCAGGTTCATGATCAACTATTTCTACAGTCCAGTGATCATTGCTATCTTGAGTAAAGATATCTCCAAAAGCACTGAAAGAATGTGTAATTAGTAATGTGCTATCAATCTATATAGAATAAACTTATCCTTACGTTACTTCTGATAAATCTTGTGATATTGGTGCATGTTTATCGTGGCTATGCAGTTTCCTTAGAGTAGAGAAATGCTCTAGTCTAACTTTTTGTTTGTCTTCAACCCATTCAGTCGACTGAGTTCCATTCCATAGTGAATCTATCTTCTGAAAAATCCATCCATTGTTTAGGTCTTGATATGGATAAGCAGTGACTTGTTGCTCTATGGTTTGTGTTATGATACGTTAAGCAATCTGCCAATTGTATCTGATCAGCCAAGTTTACGCTTACGTGCGGATCCGTCTATCCAAAAATGTTCATGCGAGTGAAGATAGCCAACATGGCTGTTAAGGTGTCGCAAGTAAACCTTGGAGCCATAAGCGACGTCTAAAAAATGGACATTGGCACTTAATGCAGATCCTATTACCAATTTGATATTTTCATTGTATTACCATTCTGGGATGAGCCAATCCTGAACTCATTGATTGAAGATCGTAACTCAGGACTCAGGAGTAAGTCATGATCACCAGAGCGGTAAAGTATGTAAAAATGAAGTTGGAAGCAAAGCAGATAAACACCCAGTGGAACAATCATCATGGACCATATACGTGATGATACTTCCTTGACAATGGAAGTCTGATTGTGCGATTTCACTGTTGTTAGAAATACATGTGTATAATTTTTAGATAAAACATTAATACGTACTATCGGATTCATTCGATCTCCCAGTAAGCACCACATTTGGCGAGCATTAGAAGCCCAAAAAAATGGTAATAGAAGTACCCCGGTCCAATTTGTACTAAAGGTATATACAATATTGGTGTTAGCTCAATTGTTACGACAAAGCATTCACGTTCAAGTTACCTGATAGCACAGCCTATGCAAATTCCTGTCAAGGTTTGCCAAGTCCACCATTTGAGGCAGTATGGACTAACATCGATATCATAATTATAGTTTAGAGGTCTAGGTACTCATAATGGCACAAACTGAAGGACTTACTTGTTCTGGTGATTATGAAAGTTCACCCACATCATGATTGAAGTGGCAGCAAAAAATCCCAGTGGTGCAGTAGTCAGGATATGTCTATGCTGGCTTATGGCTCCATTTTCGAAAATAAGCAAAGCTGCTGCTACCAAACCAGTCAAAGATTTCTGCCCCATCAATTTCAAAGTGATATATGCAATGGGTACTTGAAGTGCTCCAAAAGTTGCTGAAATAAGTCGTAGCTGAACGTATGGAAAATCTGTGAATGGTCTTTGTGACATATTATTAGCCATATGCCGCGTCATGGAAATGATATCTGCTAGATTTTCACTCACTGGCCCATGTACATCATACGTTGTTGTCCTTCGTATCCAAAACACTTGGCGGCCAAGGTATACATCATAGTTGCCAGAGGAGGGTTTCGATCAAGAAAAAATTTTCCATTCAAATACTGGTTGACACCGTAACTCATGTTGAACTCTCCAAGCCTAAATAATTAATATTAGTATGAAAAGCGTATGAAAAGCGTATGAAAGATGACTGGATAGTCAAAGTATGCAACATAATGACATATATACTGACACGCTCGTATCGATGCTATCCACTATCCATATCCTAGTTGCCAAACCTAATAAGGTGACTAATGATAATACTGTAACTTCAGATTTGCTTTGGAATACATTTGCTCTGTAATATCGAGGTTTATATTTTTTGTATCCAGCTTCATTGTAATCGAAAGTATCTTCGTGAGGCTCATAGAGAGCAGGTGCCAAATCCAGGCCTTTCGTTCCTTGAGATTTACGATATCGCAAGGCATAAGCCATGATGGATGGGTGAAAGGCTCAAACGACGGCTTAGTCCCTCTTTTATTGACGTGGCAAAATTTTATCATTCCACATGACTAATTAAAGCAATAGTTAAAGGGGTTCACAATCAAGGGTTATGTTGACCTGCAAATTTAAAACCCCCACAGGTTGAGGTTATCAGACTGTATTCGTCACGAAAAGGAAAAAATATACAATAAACCTTTCATACATCCTTAGAGTGTGAAGATGATAAAGTTTCATAAATAACCATAAGTTAAAAGACGTCCTACTATATTATTCTTACTTCAGCCAGGCTTTATTCCTTCATCAAAATGGTTGATCAATGGAGTCAAGAAAAGATTGTCAAACGCGTTGTAACAATTCGCGGAGAGTAAAATTTGAACAGTCCCAAACACTTTTCCCATTTTTTTTCTTTTTGGCCTTAGCAGTAAGATCTCACAATCGACGGCTTTGCTCACATAATGTCGTTAAGAGCGAAATCGTTCATAAAACGCACTAAGAAAGGAAATGTCATCAAAGTCATCAAGGAACATTATCTAAGGGACGATATTTGGTGTTCCTCAGCTGCATGCGAAACTTGCTCTCATACCGACGCACTGCTCTCGGCCACACCTCGAGCAACAGAGTCGTTCCCGACTCCACATTACCTTGTGCCTGATACAAATGTGTTTATGAATCAGGTATGAAAACAAGCAATGTA
Source organism: Umbelopsis sp. PMI_123 (assembly GCA_021235465.1). Classification (NCBI taxonomy): domain Eukaryota; kingdom Fungi; phylum Mucoromycota; class Umbelopsidomycetes; order Umbelopsidales; family Umbelopsidaceae; genus Umbelopsis; species Umbelopsis sp. PMI_123. The sequence goes on along the minus strand of JAJSME010000004.1, from coordinate 579,463 downwards.
TTAATTGCTAGACTTTTTCCAACTTACAAATGAAAGCTATTTTCAAAAACTTAGATTGATATCATGGAACATCCAGCTATCAAGGATGTCATTGTTCTGCAAACTGTTCGGGAAGAGCTTCGCCATTTGAGCATGCCAATATACAACCGAGTCAACGCTATTGTTGCCGACAAGAACAAACGCTTTTATGCGTTTTCGAACGAGCATCATAAAGAAACCTACATAGAACGAATGAAGGATGAAAGCCCTAATGATAGAAATGACAGAGGTAAAGATTGTCGATCCAGACATACAGCGATTCTCTCACTACTCATAATATTCATAACACATTATATTTCATTTGTTAAAATTCACAGCTATTCGAGTTTCTGTCAAATGGTATGCTAATCACTTATCGAACGGCAAAAAGAAGGCAGCAATCTCAGTTGTCATGCTCAGCGACGACCGAGATAATCGAGAGAAGGCAAAGTCAGCTGCAATCAAATGCAGTTCTGTCCGCGACTATGTAGCTAATTTGACGGATACTCCTGAGCTTGTAGACATGGTTGTATCTGCTAAGGACGCTACCGAAGCCCACGCGAAGGCTGATGGCAAGATTGAATACGAGGAAGTAAGTTCAAGAATCACTTATAATAGTGGATAAGATCTCGACATTAACCCATTGCATATAAAGCACTTAAGCCAGCTTCAAATAACGAATGGTATAAAGAATGGCAAGTTTTCTCAAGGAACTCTCAACATTAGTGGTCACAACTACCTTGAGGTATAGTACTATTAGAACGGTTTGATCCATAGGTAAAAGGTCAGAACTTACTGATATGGATTCTAGGCTACTATCATGGCAACTGTCGAAGGGAAGCTGCAAACTGTATACATTGTCGGTCGCAAAAATATGAACCGTTCCATTCAAGGTGATACAGTGGCCATTCAAATTTTACCAAAATCTGAATGGAAGAAAACAGCGTCTGTGGCTATAGAGGAGGACGAAGATGAGGATACAGAAGAAAAATTAGAGAGCGAAAATACTGACGGAATGGACGTTGACGATGCTCTTCCAGAGATGCCTACCGGAAAAGTGGTTGGAATCATCAGAAAGAAGTGGAGACCATATTGCGGTTTCATTAGCAAGAAGTCGATACACGGTGCTGCAGGGTCCACAGCGGCACAGAACGTGATTTTCCGTGCAATGGATCGTCGAATTCCAAGCATCAAGATTAGGACCACCCAAGCTCATGCTCTGGTCGGTCAGAGAATTGTTGTATCTATAGACTCTTGGCCAGCAACATCTGTGTAAGTCAATGTCATCATCTGGTATAATATGACGTTGGGAAACTAACTGATCTTTCGATAGCCTGCCACTAGGACATTTCGTGAAAACACTTGGTTCGTCTGGTGACAAAGAAACAGAAACCGAAGTTTTGTTGCTCGAGCACGACGTTCCATTCCAAGAGTTCTCCAAGAGAATTTTGGAAGATTTGCCTCCAGAAGGCGAAGACTGGGTTGTTTTGGATAAACATATTCATAACGAGAAACGACGAGATTTCCGACACTTGAATGTCTGCAGTATTGACCCTCCAGGCTGTACGGATATTGATGATGCGTTACATGTTCGTCTATTGCCAAATGGCAACTATGAGGTTGGAGTTCGTGAGTATCAGAGGATTATTGCAGCATTTCCAAATGGACCTTGTAACGCTAAATTATCATATTATAGATATTGCTGATGTTACGTACTTTGTCAAGCCTGGGATGCCCATGGACGAAGAGGCAGCTAGCCGTGGAACAACTGTATACCTGGTCGATAAACGCATTGATATGCTTCCATCTTTATTGGGAACTAGTGAGTATTGAGCTTCTTATTCTACAGTGTAATTAAAGGATTTATTTGCTGAATCCTGCTTTCCATCTAGATCTATGTTCTCTGCGTTCAAATGTAGAAAGACTTGCGTTTTCCTGTATTTGGGTAAGACAGTTTATACAAGGCATTTGTATCATACTAAGTGAGCTCTGACCTGTTCATTACTTGTAGGAAATGAATGAAAACGCAGAGATAGTCAACGTTGACTTCACAAAGTCGGTTATCAAGTCGAAGTTTTCCTTTACTTATGAGGAGGCTCAAAACAGAATAGACGACGAGTAAGTCAATGCTAATGGGTATATGTGACTGGTAATTTTTTTTAACACCAATGTTTCCATTAGACGAATGCAAGACGATGTCACAAAGGGTATACGGACGTTGAATGGCTTTGCAAAGAAGCTTAAGAAGAGGCGATTGGAGAAGGGTGCTCTTACTTTGGCGTCGCCTGAAGTACGGTTCAACTTGGAAAACGATTCTCAAGATCCTGTAGATGTCGAATTGAAAGAGCTGAAGGATACTAATGCTCTCGTTGAAGAATTCATGTTGTTGGCAAATATATCTGTAGCTGAAAACATATATGCCAAGTTCCCTGATTCTGCACTCTTGCGCCGACATCCTACACCTCCCGATTCTAATTTTGAAGAACTCAGACGTGCTCTCAGTGAGTTCAATATAAGCTTAGAAACGTCTACATCTAAGGAGTTATCCGACTCTTTAGACCGAGCAGTGGCAAGTAGTTTTCTCCACAGCCAAAGCTTGAAGTTACCATGAAGACAATGCTGACAATGAAGTTTTAACAGATACCTAGTGATCCATATTTCAACAAAATGGTACGCATCATGACTACCAGATGTATGTTACAGGCACAGTATTTCTCGTCTGGAACGGAAGCTGAGCAAGATTTCCGCCATTATGGTCTGGCATGTCCTATATACACCCATTTCACTTCTCCAATCCGTCGTTATTCAGGTATGCGTACATTAATTTACTATGTACCGATGAGATATCTGACGGCTGATAAAACGTTTCTTTGCAGATGTGATAGTGCATCGTCTTTTGGAAGCTTGCATAGACCCTGATCTTACTTATGGACACGAATTGACGGATAAGATGAGAATGAAGGAATTGTGCGATAGTAAGTACTTTCATCGTCGTTAATGGCAAATTGCTGTGTAGTAAATTGCTAATCCAATTTATCGTCACAGATTTGAATTTCAGAAATCGCATGGCACAGCAAGCCGCCAGAAGTTCCGTGGAATTGTACACCAACTTATTCTTCAGGAATAAGGTGGTGGAGGAGGATGGACATGTCATTCGCATCTTGAGAAATGGATTTGTAGTCCTTGTACAAAAGTAAGCCTTCGATTTAGTCATTCAGTGCTATTGATGATTAATATTGTTGCCGCCGCTGACGTTTGTCTAAACATTTTAATATTATTCAGATATGGTATCGAAGGCGTGGTTTATACATCTGGCGACCAGGTCACGTCTAAGAGTAACATTGTGTATGATCAACATACGAATACTCTCACTGCAGGGGACGCCCAAATCAAGATATTTGGTGAAGTTAAGGTCCGAATTCAGATCGAAGGCGACCTGGAAGGCATGAGACAGAAAATGAAGATGAGTCTCATAAAGCCACATATCGAAGGGTTCTCAGTTGAAGCTGAAGAGCAAGCTTCAAAAGTGTCAAGATCTATAGAGTCGTCTGACAACGACAAACCTTCTAAAAAGCTCAAGATATAGAGTCTATCCAAAGTGTGGATAGGCGAGTATTCGATATTTACATACAAAGTATTATTTCCCTTCATCACGAGAATAAATTTATGTGAGAGGGGCTTCTGTAAAAGGGCATGTTTTTGATCATTCAAAACATAATATTCCTGTTCCCTAGTCCCTTGCGAAGTTCGCCACTGATTTTGCAGCAAAGGGCAATAAAAGTGTGACGAACATTAAAATACAAACAAAATACACGAACCATATGCCAAGGGGTACGAGGGGTCTATTCAAGGTCTGAAGGCTGTATCACAAATCATAGATTGAATGAAAAAGCTTGTCTGTTTATTAAAATCGAAATATATGGAGGGTATATGTCAAGGAAAGTTGCCATGTTACTATGTCAGAGCGAATTTTTTTTTTTCTTTTTCGTCTGGCAACAGGAAATTTTTTTCTACTATGAAATTGGAGAAATAAATGTAACGGAAAAAAAATGAAGGGGTAAAATGAGGTTCTATGGTTAACGGGTTCGCATAAAAAAAGAAATACGAAAATAAATAAAATGAAAGGTTATAAGCTGAATAGTAATTACATGTGCTTAACTAGCAGTATGCGAACCTACGGCAGGATCTGTAAGGGGCTGCCTGAAATGAAACGGGAATAGAAAGTTATATGGACATGCTCATGGAGACAGGAGTGTTGACGAGATCGAAAGAATTCATCTGAAGGTTGATAGAATCGACAGTGTTGCTGTCTAACGGATGTGCCTGATCATTAACAATAGTGGAGTTTGATGAAAGGCCGCTATTGTTTTCGTCATTCAGGTCAAAGTCATTCAGTTGTGACTGGAGTGAAAATGGAGGGCTATTGGATTTGAAAGTAATTGCACTGCTTTGTTGATCATTAGAACCGTTGATGGAGAAAGCCCTGCATAATAGAGGAGAGAACGATGGATTGGTCATAACAGTCGGTGGTACTGAATAATTTGATATGCATGGCTCTGACATTCGGCGGGATGTGCGCATCTATATGGATAATTCCGGGTTCAGTAAACTGTATACTGTCCTTTTTAAGATATATTGTCTTAAGCCTTTAATAGTTACCTGCATCGAGTTCATGTAACAGTTCATGTTACCAGTTAGAAAATTAGTATTAGGAACCACACTACCCTCTGGGATATCCTGGAGTTTTTCTCGATTCGCATTAGCATTGACCATGTTGGCATACATATTATTTATGAGATCTCCGGGACAAGATTTACGTCGCAATAAGCCAGCATTATAGGGCATTGAGTAATTGGCTACTTGTCTGCATCGCATGTTGTTGCCTCGAATTGGTCCGGGAATCGATTGTTCAATAGATGATTGGTCACCTATCAAGGTAGTGAATGGGCTTGTCTGATAGTCATTGCTCGGGAGATTGAGCCAAGCATTTCCATCAGCCTGGTACTTTGGAGACAAGGAAGAGGTTCCATCATGGATATCATTTGTGGTAGTAGTAGCTTGAGAGAATGGAAGTTTCGCACTGAATGCAGAATACATGTCCTCGTTTTGTGGTGTCTTTGTCTCCTTTGAATGGCTGTTAACACTTCCTTGACTGCTTGTACTCGGTGAAGAATAGCCAAGACCACTACTAGCAGGTGAGCTAGGATCGTGTTGCAAAGGACCTTCCAATCGTTGTTTTTCATCTTGTTGTTTCTGAAGCTTAGCCTTTGCTCTACGATTTTGAAACCATACTTGCACACCACGAGGAGTCATATTCAGTTTCTGGGCCAAGATTCGTCGAACAGCAGCAGTAGGTTTTGAGTTTTCAATGAAGGTTCGCTCTAGTACTTTAAATTGGGCTCTGGAAGTACGACGTCGGTGCTTGATTTCGAATGGATTGTAGAAGGTCGGCTTGAAATCACCATGGGGCATTTGATGAAAAGTGTCAAATAGAGTGTTTGTGTAAATTGTTGACGAGTTGAGATCATCGGTTCCTTGAGATACAGCAGCAGCTGCGGCAGCTGCGGCTATGGAGGAAGAGGCATTCGGGAATGGCATGTGCGATTGCGGTAACAATAGTTCGTACATCATGTTTGAAGAAATTAACAAGTGTAGGAGCAAGTAGAGATCTTAATTATGTATAGGAGGAGGATCCCGGGTTTACTATAGAGAGAGAGTGAGCACTGTTGGAAAAAAATAGATGACCTTTTATAGGATGAAGAGGAGAGACGGTAGAAGTGATGATTTTTTATATTTTAGTTTTCAGGGACGGAGACCTGCCCTGCTCTCGCACGCACTTGATGAAGGCCTCCTTGCTTAGGGTAATCCAAACGACGGAACAAGAACACAAGAGTAAGGGGAATGGCTAAGCTCAGGGGTAAGGCTAAAAGAGTAGCTACACAAGAAACGATTTGTTTGTGAGGAAACTCATCACTCAAGGGACTGGCCTCTCTGACTGCTGTGACAGTGTTTATGATAATTGGGTACAAATGCATAAGATTTCTCCGGAGATGGAACAGATAACTTCAATAGAATACGTTACATTACATGTATTTAGGAGAGAATCGATGCACGTACTAGCTGAAGGAGCCATCAAATTGGGACGTCTTACGTATATTTTACAGCACACAAATTGTCTCATAGCTGAATAGTCCCTTTCTGTACTGATCGAGTAATCGAAAGCAGCAGGCTGCCGAAAAGATATTCGATAGGGGGTCCGCAGGGCAAGGGCGGGAATGTGCTGCTTTAGGTGATAGCATTCTGATGCACGTTCCAACAGATTTCATAAACAATGGAATAACCTATGACGACTCGCTCCTTTAGAATATGAGCCTCCCCAATTTCTTCTTCATTATTTTGGTTATAATCCGAACGTGTTGTTTTTGGGCTTCAATCGTTTACAACTATCTATCTATACAACATGCTCGATCATCAGTGTATGTACCAGTCCTGTGCATAATGTCGGAGAAACAGTTGACACGTCCAGTAAATGGGTAACAGGCGCCATGGTGACCCCTTTTAACACGGTGACCCCAAACGGTCTCACCCTGCCTTTCATTCATTTAATCAAATGTGATTTGATAAATCCGGCCTGCAGATGAGATCACACAGTTTGTTTCTCCATATTCAGAAAGTGCACTGAGTTGAGTTGAGCTGATACTTCAAAATATTATTTGCTCCAAATGGTTATATATAGTGTAGTCATCACGATGGTCGTTCAATGAAAGCCCTTCTAACATGGTATTTAGCTGTTAAAGAAGCTATAACGTTGATAGAAGGGATGCATAGGTAGACACGAAGCTACCTAAACAATGTGTAGAGATTGCGATTCCAAGCATTCCTCAGGTTTTCAAGGGTAATCTTGTCAATTTGTATCACCATGGAGGGTTCGTGGCAAAATGGACCCTGTCGATCCAATGATCTCCTCCCTAAGGAACAACAGGAGACGTGCAAAACCAAAAAGGTCATCTGATACCACACTTTACGGTCCTCTGTGGAGTTTTCGAGAAAGGGCTATTCGATCACCTTTCAACGATATTTTAGAATGACCACTCAAATTACTAAGCAGTGGATCATGTTGAAATAAAGGTTCTGCAAGCCACTTTCTTTCTTCCTGAATACCTTCCCCTCAACATTATGGTACACCATCTCTTTTCTCTTCGTGGGATTAGGTTACGGTACATTACGTTGACATTTTTGGGGAAAAACAAATCTCTATACACAGAAAAGATCGTACATGCATCATTGACTATGTGGTTGAAGAGTTTAGATCTTTTTCTGTAGAGTAGCCTCTAGCGATTCCACTGCGACCTTCCTCAACCAAACTTGCTTCATGCTCTCCTGTATTTTGCTCCAGTCCTCGGAATGTTCGGGATTTTAAAAACGCACCAGAAGGGCTTTCAAGGAGACTAGATAGTGCTGTCTCATTGTTACGTAACGACAAGTCCGTGATACCAGATGTCAATAAAGATGTGCCTAGATTTCCATTACCAAATCCAGGAAATATTGATTATTGACAGTGGAACATTGGGGAAACATAGAATAGAAAATGGAGACATTCATACCATCAAGGTTTTTAGATCCATAAATTCGTTCTCTCTTATATTCTCCTGTGATCAATGAAAAGTGAGGTTCTTCATCGCTCGAATTCTCCTCTCGCTCCTGGTGTACTTTTAGTTAGCGAATATATATTCTAGTCAGGATAATAGGAAATAAAATCCATACCTCTTCATCATCATACGTAAATTCATCATCTCGGAGTCCTGGAAGTAATTGTTGGAAATCCGTAATATAGTCTCCTGTCCACTCCTTTTGCCTACATTGATATATGAAGATTAGACGCAGCAGACAGCACTGTATGATCTATATGTAATATGCTTACTTTGACAACGCCATCTCCAATTCGAATGGTGTAACAATAGGTCGGTAAAATTCCTGGTTGGTGTGATCTAGCTCAATATGACTGCCATCATCCATAAACAGAGGACCTTCCCGTCTCTTACCTTTGAGTCTATCAAGCTGTTTTCCGGGCAAGCTACCAAAACATAACAGTCTATCTCCATAAAGTTTGCCATCTTGGCCACATTTAACTTGCCCATGACGAAGGTATAGGATTTTTTACCAGCAGCAGCAATAAGCTTCTTCAGATGATCAATGATATTCATGTAGGATGCTTGTAGCAAAAAACATTTGTTATGAGCAAAGACATTATCTATGATACATACATCCCATATAACTTACCAACACCAAGTGTGCCAACAACTATTCCAATTACATCAGCATCTTTTGCCTTTTGAACCAAAAAGTATCTTTTCATCAGCAACCGGTTGACAGGAACGCTTTCTCTATGTGCCTCTTCTTTTTCTGGGCTGTAGGTGATCACAGGGCACTTGTTGTGAACCATCATGATGTTTGTCAGGGTAATATTCTCTTGACCAATGTACAAGATGGTGCAGTCTTCCAGCTTTACACCTTCAGGGAGCACGTATGTGCGTCCACCTTGGGCTTGATCTGGAGTGAGGATCGTTTTGTTTGTATCTGGCTTCTTACAGCACGTGTTGGAACTGCAGCAGTTATCCGAGGCATCACTACGTTCTTCGATAGATTCAATATTTGAAACAGATTTCTCCTGACTAATATGATTGATATTGGCTTCATTGGTGATTTTAGTTGCTATCGTGTTGAAAAATATTTTGCGCAGTTGTTCGTTTATTTGGTCTGAAAGGAGATGTGGTTTAGTTCATGACCTTATATGTTATTAACATTGTTATAACGTATTACCTGAAGCATGGGAGAAGATCACATCATACATGACGATAATAGGTGTATCCTTGTTCTCAATTAACCTGTCAAACTCGCTAACGCACCTCTCCACCGATATCGATTGTTGCCCAAATACGTACAGAACTGGTAGACGTGAAGTACTAAGCATCAAGATCAATTAATATCATAATTATACATTGGATAGAAATGGTGGTGATGCAACGTACGGACTAAGGCAGGAACGACCATAGTGAACAATGAAGTCAGCGTTGACATGCTCTGCAGCAACTTCATCAACACAGCAGCTTCCATACGATGTATCGGCGAGAATGAAGACACTTTTTTCCGTTCTTTCTCGAAGCTTACTGGCTACCGCGGCAGAATCAGCCAACAGTTCGTCGGGAAACTGCAACGCTATCCGTGAATAGCCACCTTCAAGAATGCGTTGACATGTCCGCTCGATTTCATAATAGCCGTCAATGTCCTCAATCTTGACTACATTTACTTCCATCGTACGTTCTATAGTGGTTCGGCCATCGTCCGCAAAGGCTGCAGGCCCATTTAAGCTTGACATTCAGGCGTGTTAACTGGAGAGTTGTATTAGAATTGGAAAAGGGGTTTTTAGGTGAAAGGAGAAGGTCTAAAAAATTTCGGACTGCTTCTTTACAATTGGCTTTTGCAGCGCTATACTGTAATTTTAGTCTGCGGTTGCATTATGTCCAATTGGATTTCGCGATGGCAACGAGAGCAATTTGTCGTCCGGTACAAACGTTTTTACGCTTGAGGAGCAAAGGAAAAATTGAAAACGTTGTGCCGTGGAACATTATAATTGAGTATTTAATATGAACAATTATATTGCCGTTACTCAAGAGGAAGACATGCTTTTAAGCGTAAGGGATAGTTCTTCTTCTATTGACTTTGACATGGTAGACTTTGGGAATTCTGATGAGCTAGCACATTCATATCAAGTTGCCGATATGGAAGTTGAAAACGAAAGGATGGTACTTCTAACCTGTGAGAGTCGTCAACTCCCGCAAAGACCTGCATTTATAACCATTGATGCTCACTACGGGGAGTTAACGCAGGTCCACTGTGATAAATGGCCGTATCATGTCTACAAAAATGATGCAACTATGCTAGCTACGTTATGCTCTGCATGCTTGGAATCTCTGATATCTATGGAAAGCTTGCTCTTAACTCGGTTAGTTGTCTAATCTAGTTCGCTGGCTGGTCTTCTAGAATCCTACTTGTCTGTTTCTCTCTATCTTCTTTTCGCCTCTTGGATATCTTTCTTTTCATACGCTCTTGGTGAGTGATGTCAACCCTTCGGACTAGCGTTAATTCGGGCCTATTGCATGAAATCAAAAATCTCTGGGTCTATCTGTCTCGTTTTCTGTGGTGAAGTTCTACAAGCCTTATCACTCAAGTTAGAAAGTGTCTATTTTCTCAATTTTCTTGATGATTCGTATGCTCTCTTTCCTATTTGACGTCTCGTTCCTTGTGTGTATGTCGAGCATTTTCTTGTGTCAATATGAATTACAACGCTAAATGTTCGCCATAACCTGAGTAAACTGAATCGCAGCATGAAAGCTTAATGCTAAATTGTTGCCATTTGGTCTGTGGTCTCCACATGGCTATGATGAAAGACCACTTTTTTTGGCATACTCTCGAGCACCTCCGAATGAATCCTATTCGCCCGACGATCACTAGCTATTAGGCCATTAGCCTGGTACTGACTGGCTGTTCCCCTTTTTTGTTGTCTTCTTTCAAGTTCCGTTGTTCCTTAGTCCATTGTTCTTTGTTCCACAACCTTTTGTTTCTTATCTTTCTGCCCACCACATATTTCGTAAGTATTCGAGTCGTCTAGAATATGGAACAATATATTATGCTCAATTCGTGGTTCTAATTAGCCATGGTCGTCAACAACATGCTGGTCGATTCACTCTGCTCATCGCTCAACACACTCTGTCTGGAAAGTCTTTCGCTTCAAGAAATAATAAAAATAAAGAAAGAGCGAAGATTAGCTGATAACCGCTTGCGGGATGCTGTTGAAGAACAAGGACGGCAAAGATGTAAGTGCCTGAGATAATTTTTGAGACATGAACAGCTTCCTAAATTACTGGACAACAGTATCTTGTTCAAGTTGTGGACAACGAGGGCATGGAAACCGAAGATCCAGACAATGTCCGAACAATGCCAGAGCGCAGCGTAAGCTCATCAAATATGCAACGACTTTAACTAAAATAGTGATCTAAACTTGTATGTTGATTTTAGGTGCCGAATCTGCCAATGCTAGATTGCAGGGAAGACAAACTCGGACTGCCCGGAGTGCCAACCCCGACTTTGTGCCACAACCCTGTCCATCATGCAACTCGACAGAGCGTAGTAGCACCAGGTCAAAGCTATGTCCTTTTCATTCAAAGTCAACCGACGAGCTTCTCGAGGAAGCAGTTGGCAAAAAATTTGAACGCTTCACAAGGAAATGTCCGTTCGAAAGCGTTGTGAGGAGTAGGTATAGGCAGCCACCCCACGACGCAGTGATCAAGCTCTCAGGATATCTGCGATCAGTGGTTATTCTATCACACATACTGGCCAATGCCTACCTTCTTGATCTGCAGGGCAATATCCCACCCATTTTTTTTTTTCAAAACTGCTTTTATACTGTCATGCAGATTGTGCTCAACAAGCCAGTAACGACAGCAAATAGGCTTATTCCAGTGGATGCGCTTCAAAATGTATGGACAAGTTTGACCAGGCAACACCCGTCGTTGAATTCCCCTCCTCAAATCACGTTGCGGCGTTCTGTTGATGTTTTGACAGAAGCTTCTGTTACTCTGGCTACAACCTATTCAAATCATATTGTTTTAAACTTTGAACAGCGAGTGAAAAATTATTTGAAGTACAAGATTTCAGCCAATTTTCCGGTAAAAATTTATTTTGATGGTGATAATAATTTTCAAAGAATGCTACTGATAGTATCATTCGTAGACTTTAAAAAACGTTTTGGTTTGGAGACTCATTGAGAAGTATGCCATTCCAAGAATTGCAACCGGCGATGGTGATTGGCCAGAGGATTGGCCAGAAGATGTTTCTTTCATTATGGTCGCAACCGTTGACTATCTTTGTAGTCAATTGGAATCACTGATACCGCGGCCACTCAACCAGGAAACATTATCGGCCTCACCAGGTGAATATATACCAGCACTCAAGTTTATGTTAAGGAACCTTGACTTTGTTCATCAACAAGCCGAAAACGATGAAAAGTTCGATCCCAAGGATCTACCAAAGCTATTCTCAATTGGGCCACTACCCTCTATGGGATGGCGATTCATTTCGTTGACCGCGGGTCTGCTGGCTAGTATTTTGCCTTCAATCCGAGCCCCTCAAAGTCCATCAGACTATATCAATGTCTTTTATGAAATATTCGACTATCAGCCACTTCGCATAAGAAGGTAAAACCTTTGAAAGCATGTTATGGTCAGATACTGGAATGCAACGTCTGTTAACTTTCAATAACTTATAGCCTTGATGAACTCAGATTGAAAAACCATAAATCCGCCTTCGCAAATAGGATACTGACTGACGGTCATGCCGTGAACTTCTTATTTGCTCGCAAAAGGGGTGGAAAAGACAGTACCGACTATGTGCAGCTGGGTTTTGAGGATTTCACAGATGCGGAAATTGCAACTTATTTTGAAGTTGCAGCGATTGATCTTGGTCGCACACAGGTATTCACTGCTGCTTACGGCTCTGGTCAAGAAAGACATCAAATCAGAAGGTGCTCGACATCTGAATACTATTCAACGACCGGATCTAAACGTTGCAACCAGAAATTGCAACAGGAGAAGAAAGAAGCGGGGATTGCAAGGATTGAAGAATCTTGGCCGACCGGCAAAACATGTAACATCGACCAGTATCAGTCGTACGTGGCCCATTTACTGAACAATTTCGACGAATTGTCAAAGTTTTATGACATATCAAGAGGAAAGATGAGGTTTGACAACTATCAAGGTGTGTAGCGTTCTCGAGAGGAGATGGCGAATATGTTGGTTAATGGAGGAAAAAAAATACAGCAAAAGCAGGCGTAAAAACATTCAAAAAATTCGTAGATTACGGAAGAGACATAGAAAAAACCGAAATAAACAAAAAATTTCCGTGAAGTGGAGCCAGATTTGCAGCTCTGACAAAGATGACATGGAACTTTCAGTTCGTCCCTTGGTCAATGCAAGGTAGTGTATTGAATGTTTTGAAATTAATTTGGTTCAAATTTTTATTCACAGTGTATGCGTAGAACTTCGTACGCCAGGACACCCATCAAACATTGGTCAAAAGAGCAGTTCACAAGGTCTGATAAGCTTCCAATGATTGTTTTTTGGCAATGCAATGTTCAGCAAAGACGGCGTACCCATGTGAGGCCAAAGAGTGGGTGTTACAAACATCCTGTGGAAAACATTGAAAATATGAGAAAGGCAAGGTCACTTAGTTGCACTAACAATTGACGAATATCTGACATCTCAGGTAATTTATGCAAATATGAAATTGAGGGAATCCATGATGCTAAAACCTTTAGGTTTGCCTAGATTTGTAATCACTGCCACAACCGTACTCTTCAAAAAGTCAAGACTGCCGATGGCGTCTCTCACCACAGTATCCTAGTTTGCAATCACTGTCATATACTGTGGCAAAGAGACATCAATGCGGCAAAGAATATGTACGGTATTGCGATGGCTATGTGGACTGACGGCCGCAGACCCAACGAATTGGCACGGCCACAACAAGAAATCGCTGCTCAGAATGCAGTTTCTCTTTGAAAAAGTGATTTAGATCTTTACACTCTCCAGTGGTAGATAAATAAGATATCAGCTTGAATCATAAATTAAAATAAATGGCAATTAGCCTCTTGTCTTTTCCGGGATCCATCGCTTCATGGTCAATTCAGTAACGGAATATTGGATTAAGCATTCTGGAGATTGGCAGTTAACAGTTTGCTGAATTGGTATGTTTATATAGCAAAGAACCAGTGACTTGAAAGGAAAGATTAGCAAGAATGTAGGACAGTTGTAACTTTATATACTATTAAGTACCTTATTCGCTTGCGAGCAGACTCTGTTGATACCTAAAATCCATTTCCAAGACAGGCTCTCTTGCTTACCATTAGATTCAGGATAAGATGGAATCACAACAACGGCAAACCTGCACACAGACACTTTTAGTACAGATATATTGAACCTAGGATCACCTCTAATACTTACTCTCCATGATGAAAAGCAGGTCCACGTTGATATATGACTGTAGTGAAAGGTTAGAATAATAGTTTCAGAAAGGAAACGTTCTTAATTTTACTTACTGTAATCAGTTCCAAATTTTATGCCGTCCTTTATAACCCAAGCTTTACTCCTGTAATAGTGGTATGCAACGTATTTAACAATGAAGGCATTGTCGCATGCAATGCTATCCATTGATGGCTGTAACGTTTTCATTGGAGTTGTGCTACCGACTACTTCTTGGCCATTTGATCTATTCTTGAGAGTATCGTTGCAAAACAGTTTCCAGCAATCAAGGATGGAAAGAAGCTGCTAGATCCCGTTTAATCAATAACACACGGTCTGATTTCGCCTTGTAATTACTAGGTGTGTTTACCTTTTCACCATCCATAATCTCAAGGCATCCTAATCCATAAGCAAGAAAAAATCCTTCTACTAGCGAAAGCTGAAGATGCTCTTCAACATGGGTATAGTGCATTTCATCTATGTCGTCGTTACCCGCTTCATTCGTTCCTCTATCTTCTATTTGTGATGCTTGCGGTGATGACGGGCTTGTTATGGAAGGGCTGGTTTTCATTTTTGACAATCGTGTGGCTCGTCTCTGTTTCCTCCTAGCCTCGGTAATATTCTCGAGGAACATATTGATATCTGTTTTAATAGGATCAGAAAAAAAAAAATTACATTATCAATCTCTCCACTATTTGGACGGTAACGTACCAGTCCTTTCAGCGGCCACTCGCTGTGACCATGTGGGTTCGCTTCTAGAAAGATTTCCTTTGCCAAAGAAGCCTTTACAGTATATCTCTTGAATATTCGATTTGTCTGAGATGCATATGCATCTACCTTCGCGTGAGTAATCTCCTTTGAAATGTCGTTCCTCGGTAGATTGCCAGCCAATCAGGGTATAAAGCGCATTCAAAACATATTGGGTCCAAGTAAATGAATCATTTGCTACTGTGATTGGTAAGGGGTCTTTATGTTTTCTCTCTAATGCCTTTTTTATCCTCTTTTTCTTTGGGCTGGTCATGTTCATGACGGTTCCATTTTTTACTCATGTACCAGCGGGGGCGAAAGTTAAATTGCATAAAAGGTGGACTGCAAATACAATTTGTTTCACCGACACAAGAAGTATTCATTTCTTCACTGTCAAAAATTCCGTTTTCCAAGTTCTCGCGAATCATGACTCACCTTTCCTTGAACACTCAGGTTAATCTTAACAACGGTAGGCAAATTCCTGCTGTGGGACTCGGTGTCTACAGAGCACAACCAGGAGAATCCACTCAAGCGGCGGTGCTCGAAGCTCTAAAGGTTCGATTCGATTCGATTCGTAATCAATGTCATTGGTGACACGATACTAACTGTGAGAACGAACAGCTTGGCTATCGTCACATCGATACAGCTCATATTTATCAAAACGAAACAGATGTTGGTGCTGCTATTGCTAGAAGGTTAGCATAATTGCATCTATGTTTTGATTATCCAATATATCAAATTTAACCACTTTGGGATATAGTGGCATACCTCGAGAAGAGATTTTTGTTACCACAAAGCTATGGGTAAGCAGCCTTTCTTTCCGTTCAACGGCCTTTATTCCATGTAACTAATGAAGGTTTATCTTTGCAAATCCCAAAGGATGCAGGTCAGTGGCAAAGGTCATTGGGAGATAATAATAACTATTTCGTAATCAACACGTTCTCATTGCGACAGATCAAGGATTCGAATCAGCCATTAAAGCTTGTGAGGAGTCACTCCAGAAGCTCGGTTTAGATTATATTGACTTGTACCTCGTGCACTCTCCCAATCCTGGACCACAGCGTCGTAAGCAGACTTGGGATGCTCTGCAGCAATTGGTTGCCAAGGATAAAGTCAAGAGCATAGGTAGGGTAGTACAATATTACGCAATCCAGGCTTAGCTTGACGTTTCTTAACTTTACTTGCGGTTAATAGGTGTGTCGAACTATGGTATTCAGCATTTGTAAGTAGTAAATGAAATTACCAGAGATGGAGCCCATTCCATCAGATGTACTCAAATTCGGTGATGTAGGAAGGAGTTGCTTGGATCCAACCCTAATATCCGTCCAGTTGTTAATCAACTTGAGATTCATCCATGGAATACTCGTGAAGAACTAGTCAACTTCTGCCTTGAACAGAATATCCAAATCGAAGCTTATTCTCCACTCACAAAGGGCCGTAAACTCAACGACGCAGATCTGCTAAAGATTGCCGCTAAATACGACAAATCACCTGCTCAAATCCTTATCCGCTGGTCTTTACAACACGGATATATCGTCTTGCCAAAGAGTGTCACACCTGAACGCATTGCGAGCAACGTTGCTGTGTTTGATTTTGACCTCTCCGATAGCGACATGAAAACCTTGGATGAAAAGGATGAATACTTGCTGACAGGTAAGCATTGCTGGATCGCTGCTGGTGAAGTCACTGTACTGACATGGTTTAAAAAACTATGTAGGATGGGACCCTACTGTTGTACCTTAGAACAATTATGTGCATGTATTGTTTTTATTTTGGGTTGAATATGGAGGGAATACATAGATTACATATCTAAAAGTAAAACTGGCGGACGTCTGATGAACCAAATGATTCACCACAGCTTGGGCATCGACGTTGACGGGTTCCAATGCGAATGTCAATACACTCTTTGCAGAACGTGTGCATGCAGCGTAACAATAAATGTGATCGGAATCTTGTATGGCATGCACTGCATTTGAGAAGTGTCTACAAAAAGCAATGATATGGCATAGATGTTTTTAGCGTGAATTATATTGAAATACGATCATGCAGTGTTGATACATACTCGAAGTTCATCACACTCTTGTCGCAGCTCTTCTTCGGCAGGGTTATCCGATTGTGACATAGATTCGATTTTTCGCTTCATCCGCTCAAGCTCTTGTTCCAGCTGTTCTTTTTCCCGCGTCGCCTTTTCAAGATTCTTTTCCTTTAGGTTGAACGATTTTTGAAGCTTAAATGAGTTTGAAAATGGTTAGTTAAATGGGCTTGGCAGAGGTAAGATAAGTATTTCACTTCATTTACCTCATTTGCTTGGAATTCTTGCTCGGAAAGCTTATTCTTGAGCTCCTTGATATTATTTGTGCCAGTTTCTATTTGCAATCGAATTCGTTCAATTTCATTCTTCTTGTTGGTAAGCTCCTGAGCTTTACTAGTCTATGAAGGTCAAAACGAACATGAGCATGTCACCAGTTGCTAGAATTCTCGATAATGGATGCAGAATACTCACCGCTTGCGAAAGCAGAGTTTGCTCTCGTTCATGTAATTGCTTTATGTGTTCTGACTGCTGCTCGTTGGTTTTCTTGAGCCCATGCATACGATTAGCCTCAATCTCTCTTTGACTCTTTAAGCGTGAGAATGTTTGTGCATATTTTGCAATCTGGGTTATGTATAATGGTTAGTCATGATCTCCAAGCAATAAGGATAATACAAGCCATTCCTTACCTCGGCCCGCAATTTTGCAATAGTGTCATTATGAACAATGAAATTGAATACTTCGCGACTATTTTGCTCTTGAAGCTTATCATGGGCAAGGCCATCTTGATCGATTTGAGCAAGGATGCTAGCTTCACTCTGTATGGAGTTATGTGTTATTTTGAGCTGTAACTATACTAGAATTTTTAAATGTTAAGGCAACCTACAGGTTTAAGAACTTCCACCGTCATTTTCAGCTTTTCAATGGTTCGATTTTGCTCTTTCAATTTATGTATCAGTTCTTTGACGTCAGCTCGACTATTTTCGTCAGCGAAGTCCTTTGACCATATATCTATTTGGTGCTTAAGTGCATCCGCCTCGTGTCGAGCTTTATATTCAGCGTCTTCAAGCGATTTTATATCCATAGTAGTATTCTTGGCATAATCGTACGCCGCAAGCTTATCCCGAACATCTTCAAGCTGTGATTCGGCTTGCCTACAAGTTTGATTAACGACATAGCTCAGTTGTTTTGTATAATAAAAATACATACTTTATGCGGGTTTGAGCTTCTTGGATAGCATCAGCTTCGGATTGAGGTATACCTAAAGCTTCATACAAAGCTTCTGTCGTTTCCAAGTTACTCTGCTGCAGTCTCATAATATCAGCTTCGACTGCTTTAATATCAGCCTGTAAATACATCGGTATGAGTTCCAAATACGAGCATCAATAATGTATTTTAAAACTATCCATACCTTTCGGGTTTCCAAAAGTTGTACTAGATCATTGAATTTGGCCATAACAGATTCCTCTCGACTGTGAATCTGATCAAGTAAACCTTGTGAATGATCCCTTGTCTTCTTTATTCGAGCCAAGTCACCGTCCAATCGTCGAATCTCTGTCTCCATGGCAGTCTGGCTAGTTGAATGGTTGAAGCGCATCTGATCTTCCAGAACTCTGATATCTGCTCGACATGTATCGCATTCACGGCTCAGTTGAGTTATTCGATTCTCCAAAGCATCGCTCTTATCCTGATAATATTCATATGAGCACTGAAGGTTTTTGAAATATGCAGTATCCGTCAGCCGTTCAGACGACATATTGGCGACCCGCGCCGCAAGTTGGTCGATTTCTTGTCGTAACTGCTGTCTTTCATTGTTGAGCGTGTCCAATTCCTTTTGACGATATGCTACAAGTATTTGGTTTTCTGCAATTTGCTCCATGACGGCTTGGTCAATTGTTTTGTCTGAAACTTCAACAGTATCGGGTCGTATTATGGCAGTATCATTCTGATTCGTCGGTGTCGTCACTGCACTGTTATGTGCAGATGCAGATTCTTCCGCAGGCTTACTTTCAGTACTGCTTTCCATTCTTCCACCAAGTCCACCGTTGTTCAGAGAAGCCACATATGCGCTCCGCGATCGATCACGACGCTTTTCCGCGGCTTGCAATTCGGCAGCTGCACTTTCAACTTCTTCTTCTTCTGTTTGAACTTGCTTCAAAGCATTTTCCAGCGCTGTCTTCATGTGTTCACGCTGATTTGACAGAGTATTAATTTGATAATCCAAGTCTTGTACCAGCTTTGCCAACCGACTAGCCAAACCGTCAAACTCCGTGCTTTCAGTATTTATATTCTTCTCTACCATTACTTTGCGCTTTGTCATATCTAAATGGGAATTCTAAGTAAAGGAAAAACAAGGATATGATCATATTTCAGAATACTTAAATACCTTTCTCTCCATCTATATCTTGTCTGAATTGATCCGCCTTTTCCAACGATGATTTTACAGCTGAAATAATATTTTTGCTAAACTGATAGTGTCATGATGTCTTCGCTCTAAATAGTTGTTTAGATCATCCTTTCCTAATGGTGTTTCAGAGAGAGCAGATTGAGGATCTAAAGATGACAAATCAGTATATGAAGCAGCAGATTTCCATGAGCCAATCAATCCTTCAAATACCGAAAGAAATATTATTATTGAGAGACTGAATGGATGATTGCATAAGCTTGAGATCTTCGTTTGTCTGATGAAAGAATCTGATAAATGTACTGGTAATCGGTGGCCAAGACACTTTGATCCTAACTCACCATTTTCCACAGCACATCAATTGAAAAAAAAGACGTTCCAAGCGTTTTATTCATCAATTCCAGTTCCTCAATGCGACCTTCGAGCGCATGAAGTTCCGTCTGCGTTTCAATCAATTGGAATTAGCACGGTCGTTTATAGGACTCAAGTTGCAATGTCAACGGCATACCTTTGATTCTCTCATGCTTCTTAGTAATGAAGGCTTAGATTCTTTTTCAGGCTGTTTGAAAACGTAGAAAGTATGAACAATTAAGTCGAAAGCAATATTATCGAAGATTAATTCCTCGCACTATACGTACGTCAACGACATTGGTATCAATCACAAGCTGCATTGGTTCAGTCTTTACAGGCGATGAAGGTGAGGAGAAGTTAGTTGGACCAGCACCGGTGAATCTCTTTTTAAGAGGTGGCCTAGGTGCAGTGCTAGATACACCGCTGGCATTGTCGTCTGTTCCCAATCGCCGTTTGCGATCGTCCATAGAGAATCCAAGGTCGAGAAAGCAGTCCTGCTACTTGGGCACAGATTTTTGGAGGAAAATGCTCGGAAGTGTCGTCACACCCTCATTTGCTGAATAAAGGCACGTGACAAAAAACTCTATCATACCACGATTTTTCAATTTTTCACTCACATCGTTCCAATATAGCCAAAGGGTGAATGCATAGACTACACCACCAAAAAAATAAAAAGGAAGGACTCAATTCTATCTAATGAAGCCATTTATCTGATCACTACCTGAAGCCCAAGATAATGTGCAATAGCTGTAAGGCCATAGCTGGTATGGTATGGTATGGCGAAATTTTTAACAACGACTCGAATTTCAGTACGAACAGTCTTGTGGACGCCTCAATAGTCTGTCAAGTCTTATCAAGTTTTATATGATCATTAATGAGTGTTTGGGTTCTCATGAATCATTTCATGTCCCCGTTTCAGCATGTACTAGTCGGTTGACGAGTAATCCGAACTTTGAAAATATTATAAATAAGAACGTTAGGTGATGATACTGCGGTAAGTATCTTAATTTTGTTGGTGTTATGGAGTTCCTGTGATTTTGTAAGAGAAGGAAAGACCTAATTCCAGCTGTAACCAAGTTTGGCCATAGAAGAACATTGTATATATCCAACGCAATCTTTGTAATGATAACGACATTGCGATCTTTTTGATTCCGGTAATACATCAATGCTGGGATGCTACTGCTGCATAGACGTATGCGTCAGTATTTTGTGCCTTTCCGCGTGAATTTTGATGATAAACAGTAGTACATGATTGCCATAGCAGCAGTTGGTGATATATTGACGAAAGCAGTTTTAGGTTTACCCATAATAGTAGCTGTTGTCACAACTCAACGTGCGATCTTTATTTGTTACTCACTAAGAGTACATCAGTGAACATGAGAGAGGCAGTAACGTCCTAATCCAATTCAAATATCTATCCGATAAACGTTGGTAGAAATAATGTAGAGTTTGTCACTGCTTCCGCCATCCATGATATTACCCTAGGGGAAGCGACACTTCTTCACATTGGAACATTCTTCAGCTGCGGTAAAAAATGTTGTAAACTACCAAAAAAAAAAAAAGAAGGTTTCCTGACCGGAACATTTTTCAAAGCAAAGTACCCAGGCCACCTCTTCTGCAACAACTCCTGGTTTCCTTAAGCCGCAGACCTTTGTTTGGTTGACAAAACACTTGTATATTACGTGACTGTTGCAAATAAGACCATGTGCAAAGTCATGGGCACACCGGTCGGCTCGATAATAACACAACTTGATATCATACTAACAACATGATCATTTCCTCCAGATTTATTTACAACAGACAAGGTGATATTTTTAAATGGTGGTAATGATTTTCAGTCATAGTATTTGATTTATGCAACAACTGGATTCGTTCTGGTGAGAAGGCATTGAACAAAATGCTTATAAGTGCATTTTGAATCACTATACACCAAACATTCAAGAATGCAACATGTTTTTATGATGAATAGGTAGTGCTCTATGTGACAAAATATATTTAATATCGATTATACGAAGTGTGAGAAGACATATCTGATATTCCCGCTGAGAGCGCACGCTGGTGATGGCGACCTGGCTTTTGAGCCGGTGAGTCATCAGGTGCTGCTGAGACCTTGGTGAATGGAGTTAGAAAAGAAGTTAATTTATTAGGCGATCGGTTGCGGGTATCACGAGATGAGTAGGACCGAGAGCGTATTAATGATGCTGAGCGTTTTGTTGTTTTGGAAGTGGGAGTATCTGTGTAAGTAGAAGAGCTGGAAGGGCTGGGTATAGGGCTGATGGCAGGACTCGTAGTTGTGCTACTGTAAGCTGAGGAACGCTTTAGCTGCTTCTCTGTCCGTCGCTCTTCTTTCTGCTTAGCTTTTTCCAACATTTTTTCAGTCTCGAGGTCCAATTTTTGGAGCTTGTTTTGATCCATCATTTTCTGAGATTCCAGTGTCAAGTCTTGAAACTCTATATCCAGAACATAGCTGTCCTTATCTTTTTTCTTTCGTTTCTCGTCATCGAATTTGTCAAAGAATGTGAATAAAATAGTCATCATAGCTAGTTTGAGACCTTGTGGATCATTCAAATCGCAATAGCCAAGGTTGCTCTCCCAAACTGAGTAAACTCCAAAATATGAGCCTTTAATGCCATTTCGAGGTAGATACTGCGCAATACAGATTTCCATGTCTGAGGAAAATGGTAAAAAAGGGAATGGTTTCAGTGGAAACTTGCAAAAGAAGACGCTGAGACAGAAGGTATAGCTTACTTGTGCAAAGTAGGCGACATTCTAAGGTGTTGCTAAGCGGTGATTCTTTTACCCTATGAAAAAAGAAACGAATGAACAATGATTATTTCTTGGTATATATTTTTAGAAACAATCAGCTAACTTACCATCTCAATTTGTGACCTTCCCATTCAAAAGTCCATTCAAAGCCTAGTCGACTGTTTTGCCGCACGCAGACGCTATTTTCAGGTTCCTGTAACATTATGACTTTCTCCTTGCTTGCAGACGATAGTGACTGTGTCTCTGTCAGAACCGAATATGTGTCTGCAAAGGAGGTGGAGCAACACAGGGGGGTAAATACATTGAAATATCATTTTAGCTGAAACGCTCTTTTGCGGCTAGAACAAAAAAAAAAATTGCTTGGAAATGTTTCCATACCTGGCTGTATCAAACTTAAGGCATAGAGGTTAGGGACCATATGGCGCATTTTACGGTAGACCAATGCTCCAGTATCTTTGTGTTTGACATCAATGATCGAGTGGTTCCTTGCGTCAGGAGCCACAAGCAAAAAGTGTACAGGCTGTGGGAATTCCAAAGTCATTTCAGAATGTTCAGGGAGAGAAGTTGAGAGAAAAGAAGGAAGTCGAATAGTGAAGTGAGCAACGCCTTTTTAAATGTTATAACTTGAAAAATAAAATTAGTACCTATTTTCATGATTTTTATTTTTTATATTCTTTCTTTGCTTAAAATTTTTATCCTACATTCGAAGGGTGCGCATGGAGGAAATTTCTTTTTATCATTGCTCAAAGTATCTCGGTTCATTATCAAGCACATGGTACCTGTGTTGTCGTAAACCGTTGCCACGGAAATGGTCTGGATAGCGCAGCTGTTCTGGAACTGAGCTTTCGTCTCGTCGATTGTATTCAGCTTGTTGGTGTGACGCTGGGTCATCAACGACTCGGAATTTTCCAGTCTGGATTTCAGTGTCAGTAATACCACCATGGCTGATACGAGCGTAGCCAATTCTTGCAAGTTGTCGATATCCAATATACTGGCACCATCGATCATAATCAGTAATATCGATATCATTAATATGACCATCTTCATATAAGATTCGATATATTTCCTCATGCGGCTTTGTAACCACGTAGCCAAGGAACACGAAGGGGTTCATGCTCTCGCGCATAATGCGGGCCAATTCAGTGGTCTGCAGACGGCGATCTAATAGGTTTTCTTCTTGTCCATTGTGACTTACAATAAAGTCTACATCTTGTCCATAAACGTCTAATGTAGCATGGATTGCGCAGGCTAATTCGCCCACTGGTGAAGGGAGTAAATGATGCGTGGATTTTTTAATTGGGAACTTGGATAGCATGAGACAACCCCATGTGTGCTTCATTGTAGCTGGTCCCTATAATTGGATAAATCCGGTTTGTGTTAGCCCTTCTGTCTGTGCGCCACATTTTTATAAGCCTCGTTTGTAACTCCACACTTACAAAATCGACATAGTAGCCCAAGTCTTCAGCAATGTATTGCGCCCAGTCACGGTTACCCATGATGATTCTTTGAGTATCGCTTTCCAACAGACCTTGAGGCACATTACAGGTTAATACCGTCATTCATCCCATTTGCGCAGCTCATTGTGTCATACTTACCAACCACATCCAGCTCCAAGTCTCTGATCACATCACGCATCCTGGTTTCACTTGCCCACATATCGTTATCTAGTGCAAAATGAATAGTCCAGATACCGGCAGTAAATACTTTGTCAGCAGGACGATACGGTTCTGGGGTTTTGGATAATGATACTCGGGAAAAGCTGGCGAGTCCGGAGAGTCCAAGTATAGCCACGAGGCAAAGTCTGGTGTAACGTCGAGTGAACCGTATGGCATTTAATTGCACGTTCTGGTAAAAAGCATTAGCCTTTTGCGCATTCATAATGCCTAAACCAAGGAAAATCATGACAGATGATAAGATCCAGTTGGTACGTTCACGTGCATATACACCCCCAGGAACAAATTCATAAGCAACCACCCAAACGTGGGCGAGACAAAGAAGGTTATAAACCATGGTAGCGGTTAACAAGGTCTTGAAAGGTGGATGGGATATAACAGATCGAATCAAGGCTGGCGTAACAGAAGTAAGGTAAATACCCAAAACGAGACCACCATAGTATCCATTCCATCCTGGAAGGTGATAAAATGCGAGACATGAGCCGCAGCCGACGAGATACCAAAAGTAGCCAACTACAAAGCTGCGCAGTGGATATATCACCAAACCAAGTCCAAGAGCAGCGATCGTAGCAACTCCCCATGGCACGGGCTCAGGTCCTGGGGTCGGATAACCATCAACAACCCATCTCATGATCGTAGAAGAGTCAGAGAACATTGAGTGCAAGGAAAACAAGAGGGAACCGAATCCTACAGCTGCGAAAAACCAAGAATCCTTGGTTGCTGCAGGTTTGGCTGGCTTGGATTGACTAGTCTGTTCCATCTTGGAGCCATCTCTGACGAGCATTTCAGCACACGCAATTATGCCAAGGACCAAACCAATTTGATTTTGTCCACCAATGGAAGGCTTCATGATTGGCCAGATAGGGTTTTCTGTCCACCAAGTGAGTTTAACCAAATTATGTACCAATAAACCAAGACTCCAGACGACAATATTACGTTCAAGTTCTGCGGCATTGTTTTTGCTTTCAATCCACGTGGCAAACCATGTTAATATACTGACGGAGATACCAAACGCTGTGGTAGCCAGTCTAATTGGAGGTTCTGGAAGCAGATACGATGCAATACCAGCCAAAGAGATGAGATGGAAGACTCCACGATACTGAGCAGCCAATCTTCGAAGGGATCCGATGCCCAAAAACATTGGTGATATAGTGACAATGAGAAAAGCTTCATATCCGGAAATACCCATATTAAACAATGGGAAGTACCTAAGGTACAGGAAAATCATATTGTCAATATGCTGGGCGGACATTGAACTGACTGTGAATACAGCACGACAACTTACCAAATCAAAAGGGCAAGGGAAGTCAACATGGACCAGAACACAAAGGCTGGGAAAAGCCATAGAACTCCTTCATCAACATCAAATTCCATGGTATACCAATCAATATTAATAATATTACATACCGAGATATACATCCGCTATATAGCCTCTGGTGTCAGCCAGAGCGCGCAAGAAAGAAGATGAAACAGCATCGTTGGGTTCAGTCACTGTGGAGGTGCTATAGGACCATCAATGTTAATCGTCATGATAGAACGTGATAACGTAGTGTTCCAGTCAATTTACCCTTCTTCAGTGGACGTGGTTGCAAAGTTTGATCCATGCCTCACATCAACCACAAAGAATTCAAAGTTTTGGAAATCAAGTGCTGTAACGGCATCGAAGGCAACATCGTAAAGGATCAAGGACCACTCGAAGAAAGCGTACGTTGTATAAGCTAATGAATGGATCGGCCAAAACTTAGCACCCAATACTCGCACTCATTCAGAAAATACCCGCATCTGATCACTTACCACCAGGCACACGCTTCACTTTGTGCTGAATAAAGTAATAGATCATCGGAGGAAGGGTAGTGAAAAAGGCAAAGGTAAAAAATCTTCTCCATCTGATAGCTGCAGGGTTATTTTTGTCGCTGGTGGAAAGTACACCAAGCTGCCACGGTAAAGTACAGAGCAAATAGAGAATCATTGCAACGTCGTGGGTCAAGTGGTCATCTGATGAAGTGATATATACCCATCCACCACAGGCAACGGTTCGAACAAGACCAACACCAAGCAAAAAGGTTCCAAATCCTTTGGAAGAACTATGGGTTGAACGTGTAGTCAGCCAGAACCAGAGGAAAACGAGGGAGAACCGTGGCCCTGAAGTTAGTGCAATAAATATTTGGAAAATAGCCCGAGCCGGATATCTGTCTCCGGTTGTAGCGCTGACGCTTGGAAACCATTCCTATTAATAAATATTAGTTTGTTAGTCGTGTGGTAATATGAATGGATTTGAATTGAGTTAACCCACATCCGGATAGCCGTAAAACTCGTTGCGAACGATTTTTTCATAGTGAGTGGCGCAACCAACACCAAGAGCAAGAAAGAAGGCACCTGGCAAAGATAGGATTAATAATTGAAATAGTAGAGCTTGCTTAGAGGGATAATACGTACAGTATGCGAAAAAGGTGTGTGAATAGGACACGAACTTTGCTGGAATCTGGAGTATATCCGCATTAGTAATGCTTCGAGCACAGTCCATCTAAGGTTGTGGAGCGCAGATCAAACCTTTGTCAAACACACTGGCTGCTTATTTTCTTCCCCCGAGGAATAAACAGCATAAGGATGCTTCGATTGGCTCGAAGCCATTGTGATCGTGCCAAATGGAGAGATGTCATCGCCGCGCTCTCACATACTCAGTCTGAGAAATATAGAAATTTTGCGTCATCAAGCGTTAAGTGAAAGCTTTGGGATAAATCTTTCTACAGGAGTCGCTACTTGCAAGTAATTGTTAATTCCATAGCCAGGTTTCGCGTCACCTATGGTTGAGATTGGAAACAAAGTGAAAACTTGAGTACAGGTACCGATAGGCGTTTTCAGTTTGGTGGGGTTGGAGAGCTACATGCATACCGCATTTCTTGTCGTATGAATCGACGTTTCATTGCCCGCTAGACAATCATATGCTAGGTTAAGTAATTCTATATTGGACTCTGGATTATTGATGATGGGCTTCAGAATTATAGAATGTCAATTGAATACCACGTCGTTATTTGCAATTTGCTTAACTTTAGTCAATGTCTGTCAAAACTCCAAAAAAAAAAAAATGCAAGTTACTTGCCTCATACCGTTGCAGAACTTCGCTACTTGTGATGGCGGTAGGATAGAGTTGTTTGATAGGATTTTCTGAACCTGTTGTATTTCAGGATGATGCATCTATCAGCGATACATTGAGTCATAAGTTCCTAGTCTGCTGTTATTGCAAACAGTTTTCATTCTGATAACGTGCTCTTGAATTTTATCTTGTGCCACTTTGGCTTCCTTGAATACGCTCTTCCCCAAATGTGCTTGATAAACTTGCTATGCAGTTATCCAGAAGCTTTCTTCAGTTTCATATTTTTTTTAAATGCTAGCTTCTTGGTCAGCTTCTTGGTCAGCTTCGTTCTGCATACCTGATAGACTTCTGATGAACCAGAGCAAAGAGTGTGATGCGATGTTTAAGAACAACACTGGCTTTCAGTAACGTGAATCTTGTCAGATAAATCTTCATGATTAGCTTCACAGTATTTGTATCGTGTTCCTAGGTACTGATTGGATCGTATCTTAAGGCTAGAAGACACCTTTGCTAAGGAACTGACAAATGTCTACAATTACAGCTGACGGATGTTCGTCAATATAAAGAGTAAGAAACGATGTGTACTCTTCTCTCAGTTTAGTTGGTAATCCTCGTTTTCTTTTATTTTGCATAGTATTGACAATCTTCTGTATTTCTCGTTTGTTTTTCCATTCAATATTGACCTTTGCTAACGTTAATACTGGCATTAAATATTATACCTTCAACCGTCTTCCTTTCTTGAATAACGACATCAGGACCAAAATCACGTGGTTTACCAGAATCAATAAATTAGGATGTCCCGATACAAAAGCGGCTCTCGTTTTACAGGACTTAGAATTGCCATGGCTGCCCGACGCATTTTAACACGAACGGGTAACGAAGACGATGAAGAGCAGTTTTCTGGAAAGAGTATTCTACCTGTTTCTTTTGAGAAGGAGATCGACGATGGCTTTGTACCTTCAACGGGTGAAGATTACCTACTCATGGTCCGGTAAGTGCTTTGGACAAGAGAGATATCATGGAACGTACCAGACATTCACTGGCTTTATCACCGTAAAGGAGGCAAACGCGAAGAGTTCCTGCAGTTGTAGTGGCAGCACCACCTCCAGAAACGAAAAAGTTTAGCCAATCGACATTACCAAGTCATTATCAGTTTCAAGTTGAACAAGTCACGCCAACCGCAGAAAACCTCTTACCAAATGACGCATGGCGAGCAGAATTTCGGACGCGGTTCGATGGGTTCAAAGAAGTGAGGGAAAAGATAGTATGTGCTTGGTAGTAATATAATGTACTAACTCTAGTGCAGAGTTTCTCACGACAGTCCAAGCTACCAAGTAATGAAGTTAAGTTACCGACAGCAAAGGATAAAAAGCATTGGAAAATATTTCTCTATGGCGCTCCAAAGACTGAGGGAAGCAGTGATCAAGGCGTTGGGCATCAGCCGTATGTCAACATTCTTCAGCGGATAACTCAGGTATGTACAGTTGATGCGGAATAATTACAGTGGGTACAACGACTGAACTGCGGTATAGGATGTTGTTCTTCGGTTATTGAATTGGCACATTGAATGGCTTGAGCATAATGAAATTCAGAAACGTCAGGTATGTGCATTGTAAAGATAGACAAGGATTTTACGCATTATAATTCATGTTCTTATCTCACATTTACCACTGACAGGCAATGTGGATGTATGCACTCCTTACACGCTTGGATAAGGTCATGACCTCGGATGAAACGTCGATCCTGAGAAATGTATCTCGTAAAATCATCCAAATACGACAAGGGCAAACGGATCCTGAGAGCCCGCAAGTAGCATATCTCAACATTCTCATCACTATCATTGCAACCTGCTTCGGTCAAGCTGATCTGGTCTGACCCACGTAGATTTACATAATCCACCAAAATACCCCCACATGCACATTCCTTGTCATCTCAATCGTTAGTTCTACATTTGATTATTCATTTTACAATTTGTTTCAAAGCGGCATGGCCAAACACATGCAGCACTGTATCTATAAAGCAATTACAAGATGCAGCGTAAAGCTGTTTAGAATTCAAATTGATCTCGGAACTGATTGATATCCGCTCCAACCATAGCCTTGTCTGCAAGATCACGGCGATCCTATAACATCCAAAGAGATTGCGTTTAATCGTTTGTGGTATTCTCCAATGTTCATTTAAAGGCTCAGCACTTACCATCATTATGAATGTCTTTCGAAGGGTTTCCCAAAGATTGCTGCTAACATTGACACCTTCCTCCGCATCTTCCATACTACGCTTATGCATAGACAGCGCTCCTAGCAGATGCTCTGCGGCTTCTTGATAACACCCAATATTAATACAGCTGACACCAAGATTATATCGTGCTCGTACAAACGAAGGTCGCAACTCGAGGGCCTTGTGGTATGCATCAATGGCATCCTCTGATCTTCCACTGTTAGCGAGAGTAGCTCCTAAACGATTCCACAACAAATAATCCTAGAAATATTCTATGAGTTAAAGGCTTGGCTGACACAAGTATCCAAAAAAGACTTCACTTACCCCTGGTCTGCCTTTCAATGCTGAAACGAAACAATCGACGGCTTTTTCAAACTCGTTGCTACCGTAGAATAATACACCTAAACCAACTTGGACATCGGCATCCATATTGTCAGCAGGAGCGGCTCGAGCAGCGGCCAAAAACATTTCGGTGACACGGCCATGAAGTTCGAATGGATTTTCTGAAGGTTCTGGCATGGGAGGAATTAAATCCGGATATTTTTGCATGATCCATCGCTCTAGAATTTGATAGGCGGCATGGTCATATGATTCGTTGGTATAACTGACAGCAAGCGACATGAGAGCGGGTAGATTGCCTTCATCAACCTCAACTGCCTTCTCTAGAGCTCGAATGGCTGGTTCCTCCTTTTCGTTTTGAGCTTGAGTATTACCGAGGTGCATCCATGCTTGTGAATCAAGTGGTGATTTTTGAACAGCTGCTTCAAAAGCAAGTGCTGCTTCACTCAAACTACCACCTTCTTCAAGTAATCGAAGACCTTCCGCCATGGGGTTGGGATGGTTCATGAAAGGATTTTCAATCTCAAAGACGTATTCGCCAAGATCCGGTTTGAGTACATCTCCACCATTCTCGTTGCTGAAGTTTGCAAATTCGTCCTCCCAGTCATTATCAAAGCCTTCTGGACCAAGTGAACTGTCTCGAATATTTTGCCAAATAGATTCAAAATTTTCAAAATACTTTGTATCTTCAGCTGCAGAAGCCTCTTCAATTTCTTTTGCGATTCGTTCTTCATCAGTCAACTCAGGCTTGCTATCGTATGCTGCAAATTCTTGTTCCCAAGTAGCGTTATCGCTAACTCCTTTTCCTTTACCTTGTTGCAAGTTGAAATCACCCGCCCAGTCAAAATGCTTTTGGAACGCTTGTTCGAATTGTTCAGAGTATTGATCATTATTGACCTGTGAAAGGGCGGGGTTGTTCATAAATTCCTCTCTCCATTCCGCTACGACAAAGGCAAAAGTATGAGCTGGAGTCCAATCATTACCCCATGGTTTGAGACTATTTTACTTACATGGAGGGCCTTCACGATTGAGCATACTAGCCTGGAATGACTGTTCCATTACAGCGGCTTCATCAGAATTTAGTTCCCACAGTTTCGGACCGCCTTTCATATTGCTGAATTCAGAAGCCCATCCTCCTTGCTGGTGTGGCAAATGACCCATTTCGATATTATCTAACTCCTTGTGTAGATCTGAAAATTGAAATGCTGGTCCTCGTGGAGCAACCCTTGGTCCAGCCGAGGATTCTTGCTGGCTGAAGAATTCGTCCAACATACGCTGATCTGCAGGTCCGACTTGCTGTCTTGCCGACCTCATCTATAGATGGTAAAAATGAGATCATAAGAGTAGTGGGTCCAGGTAAGTGAGCTGTTTAGCAACATAGCCATATTACAATGAATTTCAAGATCGGCTTACCGTTTGGTTGCTTGGGCCGGCTTGTGGAGATTCAAAGCGATCCTGAAATTGGACATTATCTATTGTTAGCCAAGAATAGGCAAAAGTCAGATTGTTTATTACTTACCCTCTGCAAGGACTTATCTTGAGTGAACTGCTTCATTAGCTGAGACATTGGATTAGCACCCGTGGAGCAGTCAGCTCCATTAACCATATTTTGGAAAGACATTGAGGAAAGGAATGGGGTAAGCAATACAGAGTTTGGTGGGACCTTTTTTGACGACAATTCTGGCTGACAAACTTGCAATCACATGCAATGAAAAAATTCAAAATCCTCCAAAAAAGGTGGAGACGCTTGAAATGTCACGATTTTTATGATTGAAATTCAGATTCAAACAAAGTGAATTTGAATTCCCGCATGTGACTGTACTCCCAGTGGTGAGGTTTCTGCTATCCATTTTTTTTTTTAATATTGAAAGATCAGTCATTGCCTTCTCCTGGCCTGTTTATTCAAGTCTCCACTATTCATTCAATCTATTGTACACATTAGGAGACAAATTTCCATCTTTTTAAACAAGTAATCACTGTAACTGCTGGTCATCAATACAACATGACTTCATTCTACGACGAGGTGAGATTCAATAATTGGAATGGCACAGCTGCCTGGGTGTATGCCTCCCCAACCCTCACACCATTTATTAACCTTCTCCTCATATAGGTCGAGATTGAGGATATGGACTTTGATGAGGACACTCAAATCTATACCTATCCTTGCCCTTGTGGCGACAAATTTGAGATATCTTTGGTATGAAACAATAGTTTTACGTTTTGTGGGGCAGGAATTGAAAGGCTCTTTGTACTGACCAATCTTGATTATTTAGGATGAGATGAAGGATGGAGAAGATGTAGCTCGTTGCCCATCCTGTTCGCTGATCATTAGAGTCATTTACGATCCCGATGATTTTGCTGATGAAGACGAAGAAGGAACCTCATTCACCATCGATACCTCAATTACTGTATCATAAGCAAAAGTAGCAAAACGGACCTTATCAATTCCAAGCAACGCAAAATCATTCTAAAAGTAGCTTAGCGACATAGATCGCTGTACATCACAAACCAACAACCACCACAAAACAACGTTTAATATCGACGTTCATATATCATTTAATAAAACCGCAACATTTGAATTTTATCATCATTGGTGTTAGCAATGACTATTTTCAAAAAGATACTTGGATCAAACAATTGTCCATTCAATTTATATTAAGTTCCTTCCGGCGCTGTTATCTTGCAAGATTCAGACTTGGCGCTGTCAGCCAAACATGCTGTCATGGAAAGCCACACGAGATCGCTTACCCCAAAATCCAGCTACTAACCTGGTTAGCCCAACAATTTCATTTATCCCACCACATCATGGAACAACGCATACAAACAATTAATAAATCTATGTACTTTGATGTGTCATAGATAGGTGTAAGAAGCACTTGAAGCTATAGTGGGGCAATGAATACACGAAATGATACACATTAGACATTTCAAATCACGGAGCGAAGAAGTATTTAACAAAAAGGAATTGGAAGGGGAAAACAATTGAGTGGTGGTTACAGCTAGGAACATCTATACTAAGGTATTCGAAAAGTGTGGATACTGAATGTTGAGGTTGCTACATGTCCTCAGCTTTCTCTATGGAAACAAGGAAGCTACCATGGAAGATTCCAAAGGAAAACAAGACAAGAATATTACAACAAATGGAAAAGAAAATGAGAGAGGTCTATGCAACCATCTACTGGAACTTGGATTGCTTGTAGGTGTAACCACGCTCAATAATTGATCTAAGATTAAAGGTATCAATGAGAACGATTGTAGTTTCTGTTCGAACAATATCACCACTCAAAAGTCCCATTAGGCAGTTAGTGACCTCTGTAGGTTCGATGTCAAGATTGTATCTGTCCAAATGCAGAAGACCAGCAGCTTGTAGTATTTCTTGACACAGAGCATCCAGCCAGATTGCGTATTCTCGACGACCCTGGAATTGTTCGGCTGGCTTTTTATCGCTAAAGTATCTGTCAACATGAGAATAACCGCCTTCGAGTTGCCTACGAACCATATCCAAACTTCCGTGACGTTCGTTTTGCGAAAGGATGGACAGAAGCACAATCACACAGTTCAGGTACTGCTCAGCACTTTCTCCTGCATGCGCGGTCAGAGCTAATGCACAGCCTTGTTTTCGAAGTGAGTGGGTACGATCAATATTGTACAGCTTTCCGGGCACAACGTCTCCGATCCTTGAATGTAAAACACTAGAAATGATATCTTTGATCCAATCGCGAGATTCGGCTCGGATATGTTCTGGCCAGTCTGCCCACATTTTAGCTTGCATTTGTCGCTTAACGGTGTGTCCTAAGTGAGGACCTTTTTCCAGAATCTGATTGACTAACTGTGTTGCACCACCTATAGCATACTCCATGTTATTTTGCCCTAGAACTTGTAAGAAATTATAACATGTTGGTCAATTCACTTGGAAATGAAGAGTGATGTGCGAGTGTCCGGCAGTAGCAGCAAGGTTACTTACGACTATCCAGTGTGAAAATTGTAAGTCTGATAAACTTGATATGATTCCTTTCTGTACTCGCCAATACCTATGGGTAAAGAGCAGAAGTAAGAAACCTAGTTGACGGCGGTATCCATAAGAATATCCCTATTTAAATGCTTTTTGAGTTGTTATGTAAGCGTGGATAGAACGACTCAGCAATCATCAAAACTCGGTATTTGTGTCTTGGCGAAGATCGACTGGCAATTATTTCCATGGAATGTCACCTTAACTGGATGAGGTTGCCTGAATGGACAAGACTGTGAAGTGGTTAATTATACTGATGGCCGAATAAAACATGTTCCTGGCTAGATATAATTTTTTGGGTCAGCTGTCGGCAGAAGGAACAAAAGATATTACCAGCATGCCAACTTGGGTGTCCGAGTCCATCTATCATATAAAAGACAGAAGAGAAAAGAGCCTTCTTTTTATCGTTCCGTGACATTGTCTACTACGGCGCAGCATGCTCTTTAGCTAATGTGAGGTGTCCTAAGTTCGAACCAGAAACGAATAGATTTGAGGGGATTGTGTTTACGAACGAACCAGTTCTAGAGTTACCACTCGTTGCTACTCTTCTTCAAACCGTTGGATGGCATTGGTATAACTTGTATTGTTATCGCAACGAGTCATACTATGACGATGCCTAGCTTATCCCTGGCAATGCTTTGTATCACAATTGAATATGGAGATACGATCAATTATGTATGTCATAACAATTAAATCAGCCAGTTTGCTTATATGAACGTCATTAAGGCTTTAAAGGAATTATTATTTAAACGATATTTTTTCTGCTTTATTTTGACATTGGTCCAGCTTCCTGACCATTGTTTACCGTAAACACGACAATTGAATGCGGGGCTGCAACGATGTCAACTTCGCAGGTCGTCAAGGAAAGGTTTGAAGAAAAATAATCATCATCTTTTTATCTGTTAGTAAAGTGGCTATATCAAGGAGATACTTGTAGATCTTGGTTTACCACGTAAGTATTACACTGCTTACCAACAAAACTTCAGAAACTGAAGGTGCCTTTATCAAAAAGCCGTACCCACGTGGCTAACAAGGTCCGCTGCCTCACAATTTCAAAGGACCGGCAGTCACCCAAGTGCCAGTCATTGGCATGTCTCATTCAGAAGTACCACGGCCAATCTATATATTTCGAGGACACAATAGCCAAGTCAACACGCTATGCTGGCTGGACGATAAAAAGCATTTCTGTTCCGGGTAGGTTGGCGATTTGTCATTCAGTAAACATGGCCACAGCCCGAACATGTCAAGGAGTGCGCATAGCTCATAATAAACACGGTTGCAGTGATCTAGAGGGCATCATAATTCTATGGGATATTGAAACACGGAGGCCAAAGTTAAAGTGGCATGGGCATACGGAAAGTGTGTTATCTATCCAGGCGGTCGATGCAAGCACGCTAGTAAGGTAAGAGCAAAATAAAATAAGAAATATAAAACTCTATGCGGATGGACATGCGCCTTACCGGTTAGAGTACTTACTTGGGATGACCAACCTGTTTTTGATAACGACTCTCGGATTGCAGCCAAGGAAGAGATAATCACATCCACACATGGAAGCTGGACACCTTGATGAGTTCTACTCCTACACCACACTCCACGTTACTTTACAACTCGGTCACCTTTTGTAAAATTGCCCTGTGTAGCCATGGTATGTTAACGTTACCAATAAGAATAACTTATTTGAATCTTGGTTAGAGGCGGAGTATTGGCTGAAACCATTATTGTTCCTAGATGACCGTACGTTGATAGCTTTACCATCTCATACTGATCCAGGTCTAGTAAGTCGATAAGAAGACAAATTGAGTTGTATTTAACACAACATAGGTGATAACCAGCATTCATTAGATCGATGTATACGATCTGGAAAAGCAATGGAGACAGGTAGCTGAAATCGGACAAGAGGAAATCGTCACTGATAGTCGAGATACGGTAATGTGCATGGATCTCTTTGAGCGGTCGGCTCACGTGCATTTATTGGCGGGGTATGAAAGTGGACGGACGATTTTGCGGATTATCTCGGGAGATAAGACTGCCACTATCTGGGCAGCACAAGCACACACCGCTCCAGGCAAGTTGATACAAAATGATTTGATACATGCTAATTTAAAAAGCAGCGGAATCTTAGTTTTCCATTGAATAGTGCTATCGGCTGTCATTCTCTCCGATCTTGTCTTTAGTGCTTGTAGTGACGGATTGATTGTTCGTACCAAACTTGAGGATGCAAAGAGTACCATCACTACTCAATCCAAACGTGGCTTGGAGCAGGTATGCATTCGAAACGATGCAAAGATTATCGCAACGGCAGGGTGGGACAGCAGGTGAGAAGCATGACCGTTTGGTTTAAGATAAAAGAGTAATATTAATGATTCCTCGGATACTGACTGGCCTCACAGAATTCGAATCTTCTCTGCTAAAACTCTGAAACCATTGGCCGTCCTAGAGACTCATCGTGATAGCGTCTACTCTGTAGCATTTTGCTCTTTACCATGTCCACATCATTATCTGTTGGGAGCAAGCAAAGATCATCGCATCAGTTTATGGGATATCTATTGATTAGAGAGGGAAGACCGAAAATGGCAAGTTGCCTATCATTTTGCGCCTTGCTCCAATGCGTGCTTATCAGCATCGCCTTTCAAGTCCGACTATACCAAAAACCCACCCACATAAAATGAAAATTGATAGGCAATCAACCAAACGATTGATGCGCTGCCGTAATATAAATACCATGAACAAATTATCCTGCATTCTCATCACTTCCCTCCCTTCTTCTCTCTCTCTCCTCACCTTTACCTTCAGCATCTCGTCAACTGAATTAAAAGCCTTACTCTAAAAAACAACAATCACACATAAAAAATGTCCGATTCTACTTCTTCAGCTCCAGTGTATAGCACCGGAGATGTTGCTTGGACATTGATGTCCACAGCTCTCGTCTGGCTGATGATCCCAGGTTTGGGATATTTTTACTCTGGCATGGCCAGAAGAAAAAATGCATTGTCATTGATCATGCTGAGCGTTATCTCTATTGCCGTGGTATCCTTTCAGGTAAGCAGGCAGGGGGTTTAAATCGCTAGGGCACGCTACGTAACGACCATGGAGAGTTTTTATACATTTTAAGCCATTTTTACTGACCCTTCTTTTATTCTCCCTTGCAGTGGTGGCTATGGGGCTATTCACTAACCTTTAGCCGAGGTGCCAGTCGTTTCATCGGCAATTTGGATAATGCCTTCCTTAGAGGCGTACTTGGAGGTCCTTCTATCGCTAGTGCCAATATTCCCGACCTTGTCTTTTGTATCTTCCAATGTATGTTTGCTGCCATCACCCCTGCCTTGGCTATTGGTTCAGCCGCTGAACGTGCTCGTATCCTTCCAATGATCATTTTCATTTTCATCTGGTCCACCATTGTATATGATCCCATTGCCTGTTGGACATGGAACCCTGCCGGTTGGTCTTTCCAAATGGGAGGTCTTGATTTTGCTGGTGGCACTCCTGTCCATATTTCTTCTGGTTTCGCAAGTTTGGCTTACTGTGTCATCTTGGGTAAACGTCAAGGTCATGGAAAGGAAGATTTCAAACCTCACAACATGAGTAATGTTGTCTTGGGAACCGCCTTGCTTTGGTTCGGATGGTTTGGCTTCAACGGAGGCTCTGCTTTGGCTGGTAGTCTACGTGCTGCTATGGCGTGTGTAGTCACTAACTTGGCTGCTTCCACGGCTTCTATCACTTGGATGTTGTTGGATTACCGTTATGAACGCAAGTTTTCTGCTCTTGGCTTCTGCTCAGGTGCTGTCTCTGGTCTTGTGGCCATCACTCCTGCATCCGGTTACGTTGGTCCTGCAGCTTCTGTCGCCATTGGCTTCGTTGGTGCCATTGCATGCAATGTTGCTGTTAAACTTAAGCATCGATTGAACTTTGATGATGCCCTTGATGTCTTTGCTGTCCATGGTATTGGTGGTATTGTAGGAAATCTCATGACTGGTCTTTTTGCTGAGCAATACATTGCTGCTTTGGATGGTTCTACCATTGCTGGTGGTTGGATCAATCACAATTGGATTCAACTTGCATATCAACTTGCAGATGCATGCGCTGGTGCAACTTGGTCATTCGGTATCACCTTTATTATCCTGATTATTATGGATCGCATCCCTGGCCTTTCTCTCCGTGTTGACCCTGATGTTGAACTTCAAGGTCTGGATCATGGAGAAATCGGTGAATTGGCTTATTATCATGTTGAAAAGGTTGTCCGTATCGACCCCGAAACAAATGAACCCAAAGTTGTTGAAGAAGTTCACCAACAAGTTCGACCTACTGATGATACCATCCAAGGCGCAGAATCTACCATCGGTGCAGCCCAAGTTGCCTCTGTAATTGATGTCGATGAACACGGCAATGAACAAATGCATCACGTTGAACGTGTGACATCTCCTCGATTGTCTGGCGAGTTCCACCGACGCCATAATCCTGCCGCCTTGAACAATGTATAAATTCAAGCCCATGGAAAATGTTCTTTCTTACCACAATTTCTTGTCTCATGTATTCTCATCGACTCTACCCACACTTCACCATTTCATGTTTTTATATAATATCATTTTTTTTATTCTCTCCCTTGTGTAAACTTCAATGCTCTTGTACAAACCTCTTTCATTTCTATCATTATACCTAGCACGCAAAATGGTCAAATGTGGGCTATGCCTATCCATGCCATTAAAAATAAAATTCGGTTTAATATATTCGTAACACAAACTTGTAACAACATGCCTTGGAGCCTCGTGGCCAAGGTAAATTACCGCGTTGTGTGGCTGCTTGGCCTGAACGCGAGCATGCAATATCAAAATGACAGATTTATTTGCCTTTTTTTCGGCTTAACGTTTAACGCTTTAGCCGTTTGGTTTTCAATCTCATTTGTTCGTTCTCTTTCGCCAACCTTATCCTTCTTTTTTAAAAAGAAAGTAAAAAAAAAAAGTAAGTTTCAACAATCGATGTAGAAAGTCGGGGGTCAAGAAGGTTAACTCAGATACGTAGGCTGATAACGATGGTTTTCTGAAGGAAAATGGGAAAAGAAGTTGAAGTACTTTTGTTTTTATTGTGCATTACGTATTATATTACAAGTATTAGGTAGCTAGGCTAAGGAAGGCCACAGGTTTCGTCAGTGGAAACAAGGGCAGCTTGGCCATGTCCATTGCGCACAAGCTCTTTGATTGTGGCTACAGATTGGCGATAGACAAGTTCTAACGGTGGCGCTGCTGGCTTTCGTTGTGACACTGCATCCAAAATGAGTAGATTACGATCGGTTAATAATCTTATCAGCAAACAAATGAGCAGGTGTACACATACCTAATATAGCGGTGTTGAGTTCACTCGCTATTGCGTCTCGACCAGCGATGTCGAGAGCCTTGACGGCAGCGCATAGACTATGATAGGTTTCGACTTCATTTATCAAAGAATGAATCTCTGCCAGACCGGATTTGACGACGGTTCGCTGATCTCTACCATATTGCTCTTGGAGCAAATGTCCGAACCGGATAGCTTCACGCATATCCGATTTGATATCATCATCATCTTCTTCGAATGAACTAAGACTGGTAAATGAAATATGGCTGCTGCTACGACGTCTTCTTCTTGAGTTAGAAAAGTTGCTAGCGGGACTGTGGGGTTCGTCAACACTTTCATCCAGACTACGACCTCCAAAGTAGTTACCATGAGGAGGTGAAATAGAAGATGGTGTGGCGGTGATCGAAGCATAGCTGACACGACGAGTAGGTTGAGGAATATCGGATGCCGGAGCAGTACTATATGGTGCCACCGGCATCGACATTTTACGAGGTGTGCCAAATACAGTTGGCGGTGACTTTCCTGTGGTATCGTGCGGATGAGCAGAATCTTTTTCCTCAATGGTGGGACTAAGAGTATGGAGTCCATAGTTGAATCCAATGTCGCAAAAAGAGTGGTTACAATTATCATTGGCAAGACGTAGCATTTCTATAAATCTGCGTTTCTTGAGTCGAAAGAGCATGAGGTCGTCGTTGACTAAAACTTGAGGAAAATGAGCTTGAGTTAGTTTAATTGCGCAATCTATATCGCCGGCGATAATGGCAGTGCGAATATCTGAAATTGAAAAGGGTAAAGATGGTCAGCAAGGACTTTACCATATGAGGGGCCAAGACAGGATATTATATTTACCTTGTCTATGGACTAGATCGGACTTATTATCAAAGACTTGATCATTTCTATCATCTACAGAGTCTTCAGATACCAGGTCTACATCTTTAACGTCCTTTACATTCTTGAGAAGGACTTGTGCAGTGCGACTGTATCCATGATGAAGAAGGAAGGAGTAGACTAACTGATCTAGGACTTCAGAGCTGGCAGCGGTTTGTTGGGGTGTTTTTCGAGGGGTAGGTTGTTCTGGTGATCGACCAACCTGTTTCATCCATGCGGCAGTCAAAGCAGGCGATGCATTCTGTGTAGGGGGTGAAGGGGATATCTGCACTTTTGAAATGCTTGATTGCAGTTGGCATTTTTCCTCCTAATAGTTGAAAAGGTTAGTGATTAGTTTCACAAACAGTGGACATGGGACATTATGGCGCTTACATTCATATATTGGACAATATCAAACTGGAAAGCCTTGAAGCCGAAGTTGGCTCGAGTATGCTCTCCAGGAGTACGAAGACCCACGCAAGGAAAAAGAGGGACGGCAGGGTTAA
The DNA here is from genome assembly GCA_021235465.1 of Umbelopsis sp. PMI_123. Taxonomy (NCBI): domain Eukaryota; kingdom Fungi; phylum Mucoromycota; class Umbelopsidomycetes; order Umbelopsidales; family Umbelopsidaceae; genus Umbelopsis; species Umbelopsis sp. PMI_123. The sequence goes on along the minus strand of JAJSME010000004.1, from coordinate 539,046 downwards.
GGTTTTTGAAGGCAGTGCCCAGGTATACGCCATTTTTGGTGAAGAAAGCACTCTTCCTAGCAAAGTTGATGCCACAACCAACGACGTCGCCAGTCGTAAATGTAGGTCCATAGGGTTTTCCTTCATTCGATCCATTGTAGCTCTTTCCATCGTTGGCATGCAGACCGTAGCTGCTAACCTCCCAACCTAAATATGATTATACCACGTAATGAAAAATAATCAGTCAATATATGCACGGAAATTTTTGAACCTCTTTATAGTAGACACAGTGCATAATAATTGCTTTTATCAAATAAACCAACGTCTTACCTGGAAGTTTGTCCATAGCAGTGTCTGCATCACAAAAGCCGATGCTAATATATCCATCACGGCCTTTGGAGACAATTTCAATTTCAAAATAGAAGATACCACATTGAGGTTTAGCTGTAAATGTTGTGCGTATAGCAGCAGCTTCCCTTTCGTCTCTTCCTGAACCTTCAAATATCAGAATAATGAATTAGATATGATTATGCCAAGTTCAACGATATTAAGGTTATTATCTGAGCCATGCTTGCGGGAAAAATTAAATAGATGGGATGGGCGAATTTCCTTTTTCTGTCGGTTGCACGTAGTGTGTGGGGAAAAAACAAAATTGGGGACATGGGTATAGCACTAAGAAATAGAGAAATGTTGACATACCACAATAACTGGCATCAATTCCATCTGATGACAGCTCCAACAGAGAACTCTTGTCGTTAGAGTTCCAGAAACATGGCAGCCTTAGATCCAATTGTTCAAGAGCAGCGTCATATTGTACAGTTGGTTCGGGCTTGTGGAACAAGGATGATATAGCGCCAATAGGCTTAGAAGCCTTTTTGATTCTACATTGCTGGTGATACTGCTCATCTGCGAGTTTAGCAAAATGGGTATTCTTGAGATAAAGTGGGTACTTTGGTGGTAGCAACGATGGCTTTGGCGGATAAAGCGCTTGCCAGGGTTTATGCTTATTGGAGGGTGTGACGGCGAGCGGAATGGAGTGCAGAGGAGGAAACGCCGAAGAATACGCTGCCGTGTTTTGAAGATTGTTCTCCGGCGCTGTTGTTACAAGCGTACTTGGCTGCAATGACAAGAATGAAGATGACATGGTGTTGAAAAGAAGACTTCAGTTTGTGGACGGGAAAACAGCGACTGCCAGGAAATATTCAGAAGGTGGGTCAACGTGACTGGTCTCGTGACTCTTGGAGGGAAGAAGTACGGTGGGGAAAACTGATGAACTAGAATGAGTTTCTGCCTCATCAGAAAAGATACATTGATATGACATGGTTAAAAATTCCATGCTCATAATAGTAGCAAGAAACAAGGAAAAAGAAGAAGACGCTGAAAGTAATCGATTCTCAGCTTGTCAAAATCCAGTTTCCTGAGCTTGACCACTGGAAGATGAATATCGGAAATTCAAAATTTGGTAAAATGTGACTGCTTACTGCCTCGAAGGATACTTTTTTTTTTTTTCTTTGACCTGGATACACTGTCAAAGCCATACAGCATGAGCAGGATCATAAAGTTTGAAGGCCATCAGTATTTCCGACAACGCTTGATTCTCTCAGCACTTAGTGGAAGAATTGTTCGGATAGACAAGATCCGCTCCAACGATGAAAATCCTGGTCTTCGAGGTATGGATTCCCTACCAACAGCGTTTCTTCGGTAGAATAGCTGATCAACCGACTAACTGAATGGTCGCATTTTACACAGATTACGAAGCAAGCTTTCTTCGATTGCTAGAAAAGATGACAAATGGTTCAACTGTAGAAATTAGTTACACAGGTATGGAAAGGATTCGACTATTCTATACACCAGCTCTGAACCGTACTGGTTATGTCGTTTTCTCTGACCCAATCTCGTTTTGTTCATAGGTACATCGGTGGTGTACAAACCTGGTATTATTATTGGTGGTCGTATTGAGCACGACTGTGGTACTGCTCGCAGTATTGGCTACTTCTTGGAGCCACTGGTTGCTCTGGCTCCGTTCTCAAAGGCACCTACCGTTCTTGTACTTCAAGGCATTACTACTGACAACGTTGATTTGTCGGTAAGTGAAGGGTCTATTTCACTAGTGGCACCACTATGCTGATACTGAACACATTCTCACTGTCATCTCGACTTCCATTCTAACGATAGGTCGATACCATTCGTACTGTCATATTGCCACAACTAAAACGGTTTGGTATTTCTGAGAATCTGGAACTCAAGGTAAGATAAAAAAAATTAGTAGTAATTGGCAGCTATTGACAGCCAGTGTAGATTTCTCAGACGACATCATCTGAACACAAATTATTTCTTTTGTAATAGATCACAAAGAGAGGAGCACCTCCATTGGGTGGCGGAGAGGTAATCTTCAGTTGCCCCAACGTTCGTCAACTGAAGCCAGTCCAGTTCACTGATGAAGGCAGAATCAAGCGCATTCGAGGCATCGCATACTGTACGCGTGTATCTCCACAAACAGCTAATCGTATTGTGGAATCAGCTAGATCAGTATTGAACCGATATATTCCCGACGTCTACATCTATACAGATGTTTATAAAGGAGCAGAAAGTGGAAAGTAAGTATAGTAGGTGGACTAAGATTACGTTTTGGTCGGTGGTATTAACCCCTTGTGTATGTAGATCCCCAGGATTTGCATTATCTTTGGTGGCTGAATCGACTTCAGATGTACTTATTTCTGCAGAAAAGGCGGCAGAGAAAGGTCAGACGCCAGAGGACGTTGGATTGATCGCGTCGAAAATGCTGTTGAATGAAATTCGCAAGGGGGGTTGTGTTGATAGTCCTAGTCAATGGCTAAACTTACTCCTTATGGTGCTTGCTCCAGAAGATGTTGGCAAAATAAGGATAGGAAAGATGACGGCATTCACGTAAGTTCAGTGAGGTTGAATATCGCCTTTGGCGCGTGTACTAAAAAAACTCCAATCATCACAACAGTGTACAATTCCTAAGAGACCTGAAACAATGTTTTGGTGTGTCGTTCAAAATTAAACCAGAGTCATCATCACAAACGATCTTGATGGCTTGTGTAGGAATAGGTTATGTTAACCATAACAAGAAAGCAACGTAGTTTATTACAAATGTTACAATTTTTATATGCCACACACCTTGTACTATAGCATAGACCAAAAAGTTACAATCATCACAAATGTATCGTTGTGACATGGATCTCGATTTGTGAACAGAGCGCGTGGTAGTGGACTTCTCAAGAAGGGGGCACAAGGCGGGATGCACTGTTGCACGGAGTTACTATTTTTACTTGAATTTTTTTTTCCTACTAACCTGGGGGGGCATAAGAACACTTTCGAGGAAGTCTGGCGTTGTTTTTCTGCGCCTCACGGGTGGTACCTTGTTCCGAATGCGCACGGACCGCTACGTGCGCTAGATGGCTGACAGTACAGTGTCGTCTTCTTTCATAATCTCATAGCTGTTTGATCCACAGGATTGAAAATATGAAGTTGTTCTATTCCTTGATTTTAGAAAAGGGAGAGTGCTAAGCCACCAAAATCTCTGTGCGCGGATATTCGAAAGTACTGGTTGGTTGCTCGGTGTGTGTCATGCAGTTTCCCAACCGTTGTATTGTATTTGGTGTAACGAGCAAGGTAGAGCAACATGCGTTGCCTTATTCTTCTTCATCTCCTTTGTTGAACGAATGGGATAAGGCAGATTTAGCTTTGGGGTAAATAAGCAACAAAGAGATGTGTTGGGGTAAAAAAAAAATGAGTGACTAGTTTCAAACGGAGAAAGAGTAGCGCGCGGGTTTATCTGATGTGGTATAACAAGCATCCCTTCCAGCTAACCACCCTTTCACAATATGCGCAAACCTCCTCTCAGCTCAGCCCTTGGTACTATAAAAATACCGCTTTGAATCCCAGCTAACTTGTATACTCCCAACCGCGGATGGGGGATGACGCTGGCGTGATTAACCTTTCTTTTCATTACGGGCTATAACGAAGCTTTGACATCTTTACTCGCTTGCCCATGTCAATATCCCAAGCCTCCCACCTTACTTCCATTGAGGCTGGAAGTGGAAGACGGAGTTCCGCATGGGCCTTCGGGCCTGGCCGAGTATGGAAATGGCCAAAAAAGACCCTGAAATCCTAAAGAGGTTATGAAGTCGGCACAATGACCTTCTTTTTACGCATGTACCATCAAATACAAAGATGCAGACATCCTTTCCTTTCTATTTTCTCCATTGTTTCGGCACCTAAACTTTTTTTCTATGCAAGGGTTTTCACTTCCTTTTCTTCTTTGATGCATGAATTTCCTTTGAACGGACTCCCATAGTTACTACAGGACGGAAATTCGTTAGCCCGAACCGCGTCTATAAAACACCTTTCTCAGTGGTCTATTTTAAACTGAGATAACTTCTTTCGAGCTGATGTGGGAACCGCACACGCCATCTTGAAGGGGATTTCAAAACCTGGGTAGCCTTAAATCAGTATGACTAACGGAGTCCATCTAGATACCATACCCCTATTTATGCTCCGTCTCTCATGATGTCTATCTATGATCAAACATTGGGTGATTATGGCAGGTGTGTTCCGTGCTTCATCTACTGAAGCCAAAAAAAAAAAGTGACTACCTTTTTTTAAGGTAAAAAGTGAAGCCGTGTGTACGACAATGGTTAGAAATCCCAAGTGAAAGAGAACACTGGTTAAAAAATTGATTGCAAAGAAGTAACGAAGCCAAGAGTTATAAGCCAAAAATTAAATTAAATCTATGAAGCTTGGTGATGAGAATCTGATGGTTTAGGAAAAAAGAGATTAATAAAAAGGAACTGTCTATCATTAACTTTGATGAGAGTCACACACCTTATTCTTCCCAAGAAAAGGCTCAAAAGCAAATCCGAAATAAAGAACGACTCACGCATATTCTCAATTCACCTTTTCCTTTTTCTTTCTTCTGCTTGTGGCTCTGGAGTTTGGGTCTCTTTTTCTCTCTTCTCTCGCTTTTTTAATCGCGTCAACCACTGTACGTAACTTGTTCACGTCCCTTCCAACCACACCGGTGAAAACGAGCATAGTACCTAATATATCCAACCCCTTACTGGAAAGGTACTGACGATATCTCGTAAACTAAGCAAAAGCTATTGACGCCACACTCGCTTTTTATTTGTACACATCTTCTACTATCCTACGGCCTATATAACCTTTCAATTATATGGACCATACGCGTGCACTGGTAACTGTTTTTTTATAAAGAAAGAAAGACAACGTTGGTGTAAAGGAGTTTGTATCGATCAAGAACACGCTAATTTCCGTCTTTGGTTCATCCGCTACTTCCGTTCTCTACTTGAGCACACAAGCGTTTTGCTTCCCCCGTCCGAGCAAAGCATATATATTACAACATCGCACTTGCTCCAATCTCGTTTAAAACTTTGTCTGGGCTTTTCTCCTTACTTCTCTTAACGCTTACATATCGCCTCCATGTCGTTGGACCCTACCTTCCATGGGTTCGTTGAAACCACAATGGATACTCTATTGTTGTTTGAAGCCTGTCGACAAGGTCTCCTACCCAAAGTCACCAGACGCTTACAAGATAGAGAGCGAAAAGATTTAGTAGTTTCTGGTACCGTTTTCATTTTCGATGAAAGAGAATCGGGTAAGTATCTCTTTTGATATTTTTGGGCAAATGGATTTTCTTGCCCCTTCCGCATTTTCTTTTCTTTCATTTTCCTAATTCAATCTCCTTGCATTCAAGGAATCAAACGATGGACGGATGGTCTATTATGGAGTCCATCTAGGATACTAGGAAATTTTCTAGTGTACCGAGAAATTGATAAGCGTAGTCCTATTGTTGACAAACGTCAACAATCAGTCGATTCAACTGCACCCACAAGTACAGCAGAACGATTAAAAGAACGCGCACTTGTAGGTTCTCTCACCAATTCGTATAAATTCAAAAGGAATGGTTTGATCAAAAAGACCATGAGTATCGTTGTCAATGGAAGTACTCAACACATGATCAGTTACTACAACAAGGAAGATGTGGCATCTGGAAGGTTGCAGTCCCCTAGAACCATCCCTATGCTCGCCAACTTAGAAGTATCACCAGAATTTTTACAAAGACAAAACTTTCGCATTCCACTTCATGTAGAAACAAGTGGTGTTATTAACGATCGGACCTCGACCTCTCCCACATCGTCCAATGGTGAGCATAGTGACACAATGAATAATGTTAACGAAACGATATCTCACATTGCGTTTTCATCCTGCCATTCCAGTGTACTATGACACTCACAGAAGAGAAAGCCAAGCTGCTGCCACTTCCAGTGATCTTATGTCAACCGAATCACCTTCTATAGAGACACATAATTATTTACAACCATATGTGCGGCAGCAACATCCACCACAACAACCACCAATAGGGTACAATGCCCCTAGATATTCACCACAACACCCATATCTTGAAGGACATGCAACACCAGTGAATTATCCTCCTGTGTCCATGCCAAATACACCTATTCCATCGCCATCGTCAGGGTATCGCATGCGTAAATCATCGGATCCAGCTTTGATGTATCACAATAGAGGATCAACTGCCGCGCCAGATTCCATGTCTATGGGCGGACAACCAAACCGTCATCCCTATGCAACATCATCTGCACATCATCACCACACTGGTCAGCAACAGCAACAACAAAGTGGTAGAGGATTAGAGTTACATGGTATGCCGCCTCCACAGAATCCTACCACACCAGGAAATGATGCATCCTACGGCTCAATGAATTGGAATAGCTATCGACCTGACTCTCGACTACCAACTAACACAGGTCCATACGAGACATCTTTTTCGTTCCCATCTCATGCACCAAGAACTCCCTTTCAAAATCATTCGCGACATCATAGTGACCCGAGACATAGTGAAGTGGGTATGCCCTCCTATTCCAGCACCACCCATCTTCCTCCAATCATGCAATCGACACCAATGATGAATGCCTACCACCCAGGTGATAGCGGCGGTGGTGAACAAGCTCATCCGGCCCCAACTGCCCATGAACCAAACGATATCCCTCCATTAGCGCAATTCGATGAAACATACAGAGGGGGTGGTGGAAATGGTTTGCACCATGGCCTTCTTGAACATAATAGTATGCGAATGCCAGGTGTGCCGTATCCCTCATCAACTCCAGATCCCAGGGGCCATGGTAATGATCAATTTAATAATGTACCAATGGGCTCTAATTTCAATCTACCTGCAACGTCGTTGCATCAATGGAACACCTTCAAATGAGAAACCCAACAAAATACTGCTTGCAAATTTGTATATGGCACTGAAGTAGGATCCTTTGGCAATACTTCTTTACACCGAAAAGCATCTTTTTTTTTATTCTATTCCCTTATTTCTTTTCTATTTTATTTTGCTCTTTACAGTCGACTAACCGTTTGATTTGATTTCAGTTGTCTCCCTTTCTGCATTGCTCTATATTTCTTTTAAAGGGATAAACTCTGATGTATTCCTTGGGGATTTACTTTCTATTTTTTTTTTTCCCCCCGTTTTTCTTTTTCCTTTACTTTTGACCCGAGGTACATTAACAGCACTTTTTCTTTCTGTATCTACCTCGCTCTTGTATAATATCTAATCCAAAAAAACCTACTTTACGAACATCAAAAGAACAAAAAAAAATACAAAAAAATAATAATCACATACTCATAACATTCGCCTCATTCATATTTCCATTTCAGTTTATGGTACAAAAAAGATGCCAATGTCACGAACAGATCGTCTTCATGCATGGCCATAAATGCAACAAGAATTTTTAGGAAGGAGCGAGACGCACCTGAGCTTACTGGAATCTGTGGTTGATCGTGATCAGGGGCGAATAACATAACCAAATCTGGATAAAGCAGCGGCGAGAAACAACCACAATGCCGCATGGCGAGCATGATCTGCTTTTCTGGGCTGGGAGGTGGGGTTGGTTTGGGAACACATCTTCAATTTATTGTACATTAATAAATCCCAATATGATTTAGAAGTGAGGAACACCAAACGCTCGCAGGCATAGATTAAATAAGGCAAATGTTCCTTCACCTAGAACAAAACCACTGGCAATCACTATAATTAAGACCTTTCCAGCTTCTCGGTATCGCCTGCACAGACCAACCAATCTTCCTTTGTTGTCATTAGAGGTGGCTGGCTCTACACAGTAACGATCCCATGCGTGTCCTGCCCAACCTCCGATAACTCTAGCCAATGTGAAGTTGGGAGGATTATAGATACCGATAGCAAATGCTATACCTTGAGGGATATACCTGCGCCACTTATACGTGGTTGTTTCCTTAATCAGTACCAGTATTCCAAATAGACAGGAGAATGCTAGTACAAATTCAAGGACATGAGGAGGTAGGGGTCTGCCGTTTACAAGCCGAGACATATCTAACCACACAGCGGCTGTTGGGGCAGGAAATTCTTTGCCAGGTACTTCATAGATAGAGGTATATAATTTGTACGCCGCTATGGGTAGAATTGAAAACCATGTGTAAGTGGGAATTAGCTTGGCAATACTACCATCACGGGAGCACACGTACCAGTAGAAGCGAACACACTGAAGAATGAGCCAATCATTTGGCCATAAAATTGCGCTTTCGGGGATGCGCGTAAAAGATGGCCAGTCTTCAGGTCTAAACATGCAAAGTATTATCAATCAATGTGTTCTATTCCAATATCGGGAAAAATTCTATTTCTCGTTTACCTTGCATAAGATCGCCAGCTTGTTGTGCTCCAGCCTCAGCAATCCCACCAGCTACCAAATTGGCTACAATTCCGCCTGGCATGATGGCCGCAAAACATACTTGAGAAATCTTGCCCAATCCACTAACGGGGTTCAAATCCGTTTCTCCCAAAGCTCTAACACCGAGAACACTAAGGATCATGGCCAAAAGAACAGCAATGAACGTCATGTGTAGAGGTAGGAGGTTAGTCCCAAATACATAAGCTACTCCTGCCAAGCAGAGGATAGTGGAAAATATTAGGCCAAGCACTGTCACCGACGGACTGACCAGTTGTTCTGGAGGCACGTCTTCTTCCTCTTCTTCTTCATTGACGTATAGCCCAGAGCTTTCATCTAGTTCGGCTACAATTTCCGATTCAGTTACTTCTGCCTCACTTCCTGTAGCGATCTGTACAGAAGGCTTCTTGGCAGACTTTTCGTTACGTATACTCTTGACAATAGATCGGATGAACACAACCGTCAATGACACAAAGCTTTCCGCAATCATGACACCAAGTGATATCCACAAGATCCAACCTCTACTTCCATCCTTCCAATCATCAACAGGTCCAGGAGCCCAACCTGCGAAATGAGCCAAGGGAGATAAAATACCCCAGCCAATAACGCATCCAAGCAACATACTGAGCGTCGTTGGAAGTCCCATGATGATACCTTGCCCAACATAACTCAAGCTAGGAGTAAAGTACCAGTCCCAAGCCTTGAAGTCAATCAGCCCAAAAGTTAACCAATTGAAAACTGGTAATGAGTATGCAACAGGGACAAAGTACGTAAAGACCGTGTATGCAGATGAAACGGAGAAGGACATTAATAAGGCACGCCACTTGAGCGCCCATTTCGCCTCGAAATCCTCATCTGATTCATCATTGACATCAATTGGAGGAGATGGTGACTGTGCAGGTGGAGAGTAAGAGCGGTTGACAGGAAGATCCGACAGCAGAGGTCGATGCTCTAGATTTGGACTAGTTCGACGTCTCAATTGACTTCCGTTCACTACACGTAAAGGAACTTTCCGCTCTGTTGGGTCTTGTCGCTGATGTAGAATGCTTATCATTTGAGCTGTGGCTGTTCCAGATGGAAAGCGAAGTTTCTCCCGAATGATAGTCTGTGTTCTCAAAGGGATAGCAAAGAACACTCCAAAGAACGCAACGCCAAGTGACCAAACAATGAGTTGTATTGAGCTGAATTGAAGTCCACCACCAGGATGGTCCTCTTCTGTCATTGACTGTAAAGCTGGAATAATACCGACAAATCCTAAATGGAAACACAATGAGTTATGCACATGATCTGATACTCCACGTTATGACCACTAAAAATGAAATATCGTTTTTACCAGCTGCTAATGGCATAGTAGCAGTGGCCACTGCGGTGGTTTGCAAAACAACATTTTCTATAGGTCCGAATGTTCGTCGAAGTTTGCCTTTAAATGGTTTGAACATGGCATAACCCAGTAACGATGATTGTAGCGACATCATTGAAATCCAGCCGGTTTGCAATCCAAAGTACATGTTAGAAAAACACAGAACTGTGCCAATGAGAAGACCACATAAAACTGCTCTTATCTTTTGGAGCCATTGAATTTGTCAGCATACTGCGACGGCATGTAAAATCATCCATATTGCTCAGCTACATACCGTAAAGTGCGAATTCTCACTTGGTCCTCCCAACAAACTGTATCCATCTGATCGAGAAGCTCCTAGTGTCATGGGCTCCTGGTCTTCAGCTCTCGTAATAGCTAATACGGGGAAATAACGTGAAAAGACTCAGTACCGGATTTTCAAGCCAAACCCAAATCAGCTCAATAGTTGATGAGTAGCATACCTTCTGTCGAATCGTTACGAAAATCTGAGGATGGCATTTTGCAGATTAGCTTGATGATCTAGGATCTTCGAGACGAATGCTCAAACAAGATAAAAATGACGAGCTACGGCAGTCAATGAGGTGGTAACTTTAATTTTGGCGAATGGAAAATTTCAATTTCCCCTATTCGCAGTCCCACACGATTGACCCTTTTCAGACCGAGTGCTCGGTAAAGCTTTTGCAATGGAGGTAGTAAGCGTCGTAGTGTATCGTTATTGAGTTTATATAAAGTTCAATATTTAAGATGTGCTTGTATAATGTCGCCCATTGACCAATACAGTAACACACTTCAAAGATATCATAAGCTAGATTGGATGAGATTGGACAGAGTGATAGGATTTTTTTTCGTCCCATAGTCTCAAACAGGCACTTATGGACTTCTTCTAAACATACAATTTATCTTGATGACCATCCTTATCCACCTATTCAGACTTGCAAGGGGGACCCCAAGTCCAGCATTTAGCATTGTAAATGCACGTGACTTTTTATGGAAATTTCAATCACAGATTACAAGTCTTTCAAAAACAATACAGCAACTTTTTTTGAATCAAACTGTTTTGACCATGCTAAAGGTGAATAACTGAATCGCCACCGCAATCCAGAGACTCTCGCATACTTACAATCTTTTTTGACAATATGAAGATAACGAAATCATTGGCTGGCCTCCCTAACATTGCCAAGGTGTCCTTGACTCGAACATTTGTGTAAGCAACCTTTGTTATGATTCATATTTTCCCTGTTTGATTCCGAATCGTTACTAATGTATTAGGCACAGATCTAGCACACGCAGTGGAAGTGCAGAAATAAAAAACAAAATAGACCTCCCGGAAGTTCATGAACCAGCAGAAGGTTTTGACGATGTTTACCAAGGTATATTCGTCTTTTCGGTTCCACCAACACACTAATAGTCGTGCCTTCACTTACACCGTCTATTCACAGTCCCAGAGAGAATTCAACCCACTCACGGAATTCCGGTCTGCAACTTGCACTTCCGTGGTTATCTTCCACAACATCTCGACTTTTATGTTGATTTCGCTCGACGTGCTGCTTTTGCTTTGAAGATGCCTTGCTCCGGTCCTGTTTATCTTCCTACTCAGACCAGTCGCTGGACCGTGATCAAATCGCCATTCGTTCACAAGAAATCACAGGAGAATTTCGAGCGAAAGACACACAAGCGATTGCTTCAGATTAAGGATGCACACCCAGAAGTCGTACAGCGATGGTTACATTATCTCAAGATGAACGCACCCGCTGGAATCGGTTTGCGAGCAACCACATGGGAGTTTGAGAACGTTGGCGTTGGAAAGACGATGGTTGAAAAGGCAAAGAAGTTGCAAAGAACCACACCACTGCCTGCTGCTGAGGACAATGAAACTCAGGTCAAGGAAATTGCTGCTCAGCTTTTGAAAAACATTGAAGCTGAAGCCAAGAATGAAGCCTGAGCTAGGTAACTTAACCCTTGGCACCTTTTTTGTTTCTTGAAAAAGCACTGTGGGTTATCAACCCAATGTAATTTAGTCCTTTTTACCTTTTTGTTTTTCCTTCACTACCGTTATCATTAACTACAAAATCGTCCTTTACACGAAAACACATAGACATCCATTAAACAAAATCTCAAATTTATATTTGATTTAAAGCTCGCATATACATATTTTTATGCTTTGCAAGATTCTAAAAGTTCTTGAGCTGCTATAGTTTTTCCGTGAGAATGACCGAACGCAATTTGGCGCAGCTTGACACACTCCCTCAGCGCTGCTTCAGCGTCTTGTTTCCAGCGTCCCTCTACCATGGGTTTACCGCGATTCTCCTTAGCCACAGTTAAACAAACTTCACCGAGGTTGACCAAGAAATCACCTATTTCTGGTGAGTTCTCAGGCACAGCTCCGGAATCCCTAAGCTTGGATAAGATTTGACGGTTCACACTGATGGCAGCCATGTGGTTGTCTTCAAACATATAGCAGTTCATCAGTGGTACACAAGCGTTCATAAGAATAGCGTTGAATGTATGCAAAGTGAGGCTGCCTGTCTTAGAGCTGTCTTGAGCTTTAATAAGGCCGCTAAGAATTTCTTTGGCTCGTCCATACTTGCGTTGTCTAACCATACCAATTGCTTGTGTGTATTGTTTATCAGCACGCTCTATAGCACCAGCTATCAAGCTATGAGGAGCTGCATGGCGACATTGTGCGCATAAATAAGTCAACGAGGTTTCATCGTCCTTGCCAGCTGGTTTACCGTCAATCTGTGCAGGAGGAATAACATAGACATCTTTGTGGCATTGGCGACACATTACTCCAGTCAGGAACCGGTCGACGCTTTTTTCCATGGGGGTCGAGCACCTTCTACATTTGCACCAGAATTGCTTGGTATACAACAAGTTGCCTCGTCTCTCGTTTCTGGGTGCAAACAAATCAATGTACGAGACGCAAAGTTCATCGCCCTTTACGACTTTCTTCAATGTACGAAATTCAAGCTTGCCATCTCTGAGGCCAACAAAATTACAATTTGGCTCACATGAATGATTGAAGAACATTGCTCCAAGTGGAAACAATCCCAATGCGCTGTCCGTATTACGAGACTGCACGTCGCCTAAGCCGTGAGCATTGGAGTTGATGCTGTACAATCATGAGATCAGAGGAGATTCTTGTACAACTGGAATAGAAGATTTAAGTCAGTTGTTTATACGTACCGGCAAGCCAGTAGGATTAATTCCTTGACATCCATTTTCATGTTTTCCGGTGCCAGATCATTCAGCATTGTGGCTGTATCAAATAGGTAAACGAAAGAAATAAGCAACCAAGATAGATTAAAGCTGCTCTAATGTACATCACAGACGTTCTTGATATACTCACAAGCCTTAGTTATAACATTAATAAAATCCGAGCTGATCTTTTCGCGATTATGGACCAAATCCAGTACGAATTTATATGGCGTTGGTGTGTTACCTTGCCCATCCTCGGTATTCATATCTTGGGCTCGACGAGCCATGAGACCCAGCATGAGTCGAAGCAGATCGACATCCACACTACATTCGGATGCAATTCCTTCAAGGCGGTTAATAAGACTGCACATACTTTCGTGCATAACCTTGTCATGAGCTCGGCATTCCTCACTACAATAATAGACTTTGTTACAGGAATCGCACGTGAAAGTATGAAAAATGTCACCATTGTCCAAACTGTTCAGACAGACATGACACTGCTTGTCAAGATAAGGAGAACGGACAATGTATGAAGTAGCCTGCTCTCTGCACACTGTGGTGCCTGCTTCAAGTGACTCACTGGCAACAGCATGGCGACCTTTGGCTCGAGTATTTAGGAGCTCCACTGGAAATGCTGACAAGAGATCACGGCATTCTGAAGGAATTTCAGTATTGGTGGCAGGCTTCTTCTTCTTCTTGTTCTTCTTTGCGTTTTGGGGTGGGACGTGCTGATCTTCAATTGGGTTCATTGCTGATTGTTTGTTCAAAAAAACAGACAGTATTATGAGATGTCAAAAAAGGATTAAGACAATTACGGGAGTTTAGCAGTCACGACGCCACCACACCAGCTTACCATTACGTCGTGGCGAGTGTTTCCAACAGTAGGCAGCTTCGTACAGTGAATTCATAGTGCGGTTATCCTTAATCATACTCTCCAATTGCGTTGGTTTATTAAATCCTCTATCTACGCCATATCCGTTTTTCCTCTCCACTTATTCCTATGATAGATCGCAAATCAGACACCGATTTTGACACACAGACTGTTACTTTGCATGCAAATTAACGTATATTTGATGATGATTCCACTTCTTTACTTCATATTCAGAAACACTTGCTAAGTTCTACGGCATCGCCGCGCTTGTCACACGATAATACGATAATGGTGCCAAAAAAGGTGGTTCTGGGAAAGACCGTGACTGCTATCAAGCAGCTCATCCCAGCGTACAAGCCGGAGGTTTCGCCAATATTCTTTTTATCGTAGGCTGAATGCTGCATGAGGACAATCGCATGAACTCAACTCCTAGCTTGGCTAGCTCGAGCTCCTCATTCGTACGTCCGCCGTCATCTCGATCCGTTACTACATCCATATACACCACCCATTTCGATGAAGACGAAGATCCTTGGGGAGATTTCCCTAGCACTGATAAAGCGACCACGTCGCAACCGTCTACGCTAAATGGTTCGTTTGAAGGAAGGAAAGACGGAGAGGTATCGGACGTGGCATTTGGTAAGTTATAACACTGTTCAAATCAAAAACTACAAAATGCATTCCCTTCGGAACCAAACACTCACTCAATTTAATACCACCTAGATCTCGTCACCATCCCCGTTTTCTATCAGCGATTATACAAAAACTTGTTTAATGGACATGGCGTTCAGTTGAGCTCGTTGCAGAAGGTCATTTTCGCCTCTGGGATACCGAACATCCAAGGACAACAGGTAAAATTGCCTCTGCGGATGAAGCCATTGCAGTGCACGGACCTGTAGATTTAACCTCCGATTTTAGATTTTGAACCTGATTGGCAAGGCTCAATTACTGTCTGAACGCGAGTTTTATGGATTCCTTGCATGCGTAGCTCTGGCTCAGAGGAATGAAGGTAATAATACTGGTTGAAATTACAAGAAAGGGGAGGAAAAGCTAAATATGGTTTCTACAGATATTACGATTGAGAATATCAATGCTTGCAGATTTGGTACGTGTTATTGAATGTATGTTGCTGGCCATGATAGTAGCTAACTTTTGATCACCCTTCTCATGTAGATCCTCCAGTGCCTCACCTTGATATAGATCTTGATAATAGTGATGGAGAAGAAATTATTTTACAACGTAAGCAATTTTGAGGATTAGCAAATGTACTCGGGCAATAGAGAGGATGCTGACACCCCAACATATAGCCGACCAGCAAGACACCAATGTACAACCGTCACCGGGATCAGATGACACAGAAGAAACCTTTGTTAATATTGACAAACCAGATTCAGTAACGGTTCAAATTGCCCCAGAAAAAGAAGGATATATTTTCAAGCATGTCAAATATGTCGTACAGAACCATGAGATGCGATCTAGAGTACTGAGGAGATACAACGACTTCTCTTGGTTGTTCGATACAATAACAAGACGATATCCAAGCCGTATGATTCCAACTTTACCACCAAAAAACCTTGGAGGAAGTAAGTATTCGATAACAATACGATATTCTTAGGTGCCTTTTCTGATCTCCGTGCAGGAACAGATGCATTTTTGGAAAAGAGAAGAAAAGGACTTTCGCGATTCTTGAACGCTATACTACGGCATCCAGTGTTAAGAAATGATGAAATTGTTCATGTCTTTTTTACTGAGCCATCGGTAAGATTCAACTGAACTCGAGACAAACAAATGTTGTAAGGTTTTACTGACTTGCATATCTTTTTGACACAGGAGTTAGGAGCTTGGAAAAAGCAAAATACACCATCATTTGATGATGAGTTTCTTCGCCTTCACATGGGCGAGAGACAGACGGAGACATCCGATGACTGGGAGGAACGGTTCCAAAAAGCTGCTCAAAGGAATGAAATTGTAGTCAAGACATATACGGAAATGTGCCTCGCCATGGAACGCATGGCCAAGAGGCAATCGAATCAATCAAAGGATTATATGCGCTATGGAACTTGTTTAAGGTATGGCCCTTGAAAATAAATGTATCATAGTTGCGTGCTAAAATGCTAATACATAGTCAAGCTCACTGAGTGAGCTTGAGAACTTTTGCTATTCAGAGGCTTGTAGGCGGCGGTGTAGGCAAGTGCGTCTTCATTCGGAATTGGTAGCCAAACACCTTCAAAAAGCACGAGTGCAGCTACAGAATACATCAGACATCATTTATTCGACAACACTGGAACAGCTAAAGCGACAGAGAGATCTATGTTTGTCATTCAAGGTAACAATATCTCGTAACATTTGTTGTTGCCACTCAGGCGCACTAGCGTTCCTGACTATCTACTTTGACTAGGATCTTTGCTCTAGAAAGCACCGCTATTGGGGTAATTTGCTGGAGACCTTGGAGAAGCGCGTCAGCAATAATCAGATAAAGGTGAACCAAAACAGAGGTATACCTGGCATGGAAAACGAAGTGCAAAAGTTGGACGTTTTACTTCAGCAGGTGAGAAAATTTAATGTGTAGCTAATATTCATGAATGACACGGTGGAATCGGACATATCTGATGCATACTTTATATTTTAAGGACCATGATGCTATAATCAAGGAGAAACGTCGTCGAGAGTATATAGCCAAATGTATCAAGGAAGAAATCCGATATCTCCAAGATCAAGAATCGTATGCCCTTATTTTACATCGTAATTTTACCCAGATACAAGCACAATCTGAAAAGAATATGTATGAATTATGGAATGAGTTACAGAATAAATTGAAAGCATGAGGTATGGCTTTTGCATTAGGAACTATGCATAAAATACAACTGCCTTTCTGTGTTCGCTTTGATTGTGCTAGCGAGGGCGAGGCGAGCGTTTCGGACTACCAATTTATCAACAACTTTTTCAAGCGAAAAAAATAAACTAGTACATTGCTGTCTGATCATTCACTGCCCCGAAAGACGCAATGGACAAAGAAGGTCAAGGTAATGCTGATTCCCATGTTTCAATTCGTCATAGTAGTAGCAGAATTTATATATAACACTCGCAATCCTCCAGAGACTCTCAAGCTTTTGGAAAATGACCTCCAGAATGCCATTCAACAACTTAAGGTGGACAAAGCTGTTTGGGACCCAAACTTTGATTCTATAAAGTTCAAAACAACTATGAGTACGATGCATTATTGAATCCCTCGATGATGTTGTCTAAATTTTCGATAAATCTAGGTCACTAATCTATTTTACTAGCTGGACTAGGTAAAATCCTCTCGTCGGATTCCACCAAATTGGCATTGGCTTGCAAGCCGCCTTGCAAGACCAGCGATATGAAGCCCGTGGTGAAAGGTAATAATTTTTATAATGGGTTTAGAATGGATCAGAAAAGATCAAGGGTACTAACCGGTTAAATATAGGTATGAAAGATACTATCCAACGGATCAGTGGATTTGTCGACACCATTCCCCCCACGGCAGGAAAGATTTACCTGGAACATATTCAGAAACTTACACGATCAGCGTTCACGGCCGCTATCACTTTATGTAAAATTCTAGCAGAAGCCAAAGACGCAAACAAGATTGATCAAATATTGAAATCTACTGGATCTGTTTGGGACATTTGCAAGGCATTCGAGACACAGGTTGCTAGCAATAACCGTGAAGCAGTAGAGAAACAATGGAAAAATGACTCTGAAATGGTTTCTGATGCACAAGAAGAGTTACAAGACTTCATTGCCGAGCAAAGTGAGGACGGCAACGATGAACAAGAAGATGATGGATGGGGCGACATTATGGAAAATGGTACCAAGATGACGCCAGTACAATTGGAAGCGTGCAAAAAGAGCTTCAACATGATCAAGCTGACAAGCATGGTGTTGAAGAAAGTTCAATTACGGTGTATTGCCAAGGCATCCAATGATACCGAAACTAATATATGGCTGGACGAATTGTGCCGCGTTGGCACCACTGTCAGTGATCAAGTTGACATACTTGCATCATCGTACTATGAAGAAGATGCGGATCTTAAGGACTGTATATCTTCGTTTGTTGCATCTGCACTTTCTCTGATCACCATTGTGGAGACTCGAGTGAAAGAGGACGAACATGTCAGGTGGTTTCAGGTGAGCAGGCACAGATATAGTTTAGAGAATTGAAGATCAGTACTAATCCCATTTATTTATTTTTTGTTTTGAAATTAGATGTGTCGAAAACAATACCAGTCGCTTGAAAGTAGCATAAATTTAGAGTAAAAATCTTGTACATTTAACAACATGCACTTTACATTTGATTTTGACGGTGTCGTTACGGGTAGGGCGGCTGACGGATGGGCTGACTGATTTTGCTCCAGTTGTGACTTTGAGTCAAAAAAGACAGAGCTGCGTTCCCGATCGGCTACCAAACCACATTCCACCCCTCCTCTCCATTTCATAAAACCTCGCTCATTACTTAGACCTCTTCCGCAGCATTCGATATCTTGAATAGTACTGCAATGGAGAACGTCATCGAACTCATCAACAAGGTCCAAGATGTCTTTGCCACTATTGGCGGGAACGACAGTCTAGACTTACCACAAATCATATCCGTCGGCTCTCAATCATCTGGCAAATCGTCTGTAATTGAAAACATTGTTCAACGCGATTTCTTGCCAAGAGGAAGTGGTGTTGTCACTCGAAGACCTCTTGTGTTGCAGCTGGTCACCTTGAGTGGCCCTGAAGTTCAGGAATACGCAGAGTTCTTGCACGTTCCCCACAGGAAGTATTACGATTTTACTGAAGTTCGAAAGGAAATCGAAGATGATACAGCTCGTATCGCTGGCTCTAACAAGGGTATCTCTCGTCAACCAATCCATCTCAAGATATATTCTCCCAAGGTTCTCAATTTGACCATGGTTGATTTGCCTGGATTAACAAAGGTAAATTATACACTTGAGATCATATGTCTCCTAATTAAGTAAAAGAGATGACTTACCATTTGGTTACAGATCCCAATAGGTAACAACATCTGCCCCTATCCGACTTGTGGTCGTTTTCATCATGTCTAACACTGCTCATGTGTACGCTTTTTTTTCTACACTTGTTTTTTCACAATATCACTAGGCGACCAACCTACCGACATAGAGAAGCAGACTAGAAATTTGATTATCGATTATATTTCCAAACCTAACAGGTAATTGTCAAGTGATGTTTTCATTTTTATCATTTTCAATTTAAAAAGGTCTCAGCTCACCACAAACAAACCATAACAGTATTATCCTGGCTGTAACTCCTGCTAATGCAGACTTGGTGAACTCCGACAGTCTGAAATTGGCGCGTCAAGTCGACCCGGAGGGAAAACGAACCATTGGTGTATTGACCAAGTTGGATTTGATGGACGCAGGAACAAACGCTCTGGATACCTTGACTGGAAGAGCTTACCCTCTGAAACTTGGTTTCATTGGTTTGGTTAACCGTAGTCAACAAGATATCTTGACCAATAAGCCTATGTCTGATGCCATCCAGTCCGAGAGGGACTTTTTCCTCAATCACCCGTCCTACCGATCTATTGCCCATCGATGTGGCACTGCATATCTTTCTAAGCAGCTGAATATAGTAAGTAACATAGCCATTCGGTCAGGTTTAGTTAAGCAGTATTCGTGTGACTCATTCTGTTACCTCACCCTTTTCAGATATTAATGAATCATATCCGTGATAAACTGCCGGATATTCGATCAAAGCTTAGCAGTATGATTGGACAAACGCAGCATGAGTTGGCTCAGTATGGTGATATGGGACTGACGGGCAAATTGCATAGGGTGAGGAAGCTAGGCGAAAGAATTAAACAGTGTACATGGTGATCAGCAGCTCACGTTGCATTAAAATAGGGTTCGTTGATTCTGCAACTATTAACCAAGTTTGCTAACGACTTTGTTGCATCAATTGATGGTACTCTGTCGGATATTTCCACCAAGGAATTGTAAGTCGCATATTTCAATCATTATAGATGCTCACAATTTCTATTCAGTTTCTAATCTGAATGAATAATTTAGGTGTGGTGGTGCACGAATCTATTTTATTTTCAATAACGTTTTTGGTCAAGCTTTGGAGTCAATCGCCCCATGTGCCAATCTTACAGACCACGATATACGAACCGCCATTCGCAATTCCACTGGTCCCAGGCCATCCCTGTTTGTACCTGAAATTGCATTTGATCTGCTCGTCAAGCCGCAAATTTCTTTGCTTGAAACACCCAGTCTCAGGTGTGTTGAGTTGGTCTATGAGGAGTTGATGCGGATATGCCATAATTGTGGCAATAAGGTAAGACATTTTACTTGACTTATGATAATGTTAGTAATGGATTTGTTGTTAATATCAAACGCCTGATTACTTACGTCACAAAGGAAATACAACGATTTCCTCGACTATATGCGCGTCTCATTGAGGTTGTTTCGGATCTTCTTCAAGAACGTCTTGGACCAACATCCTCTTATGTCGAAAGCTTGATCGCCATTGAAAAGGCTTACATCAATACCAACCACGCTGACTTCCTTGGCGCTGCAGGAGCCATGGCACAACTCGAAAGTCAGACAAAGAAGCAAAGGGCAATAGAGCGAAAGAGAGCTGCCAAAGCAGCTCAGATCAATGGTCGAATGGAACATACCGAACCCATTCAAATGCATCAACAACAACAACAACAAAGTAGTACTCTTGGTGGATCTCCCAAAAATGACTCATTCTTAAATTACTTTTTCGGGGGTTCCAACAAAAGTGATCGCCCGGCTCTTGGTGCTATGGACGGTCCACATAACTCAGTGGCCGTTTCCCCACCTTCAATCAGCAAAGTCGTGGAAGCCGAGATGGAACGACAGTTAGGCGAGAAACTATCCATCAAAGATCAACAACAACCGTCCCAGAGTCTGGACAGGGACGAACTTGAAGTTCGATTGATTCGTGAGTAATTTGTCAATGTAGCCAGGTTATCAATCCTAGTTATGGGGAAGTTAACGTTATTGGATTTGTAGGTTCTTTAATCACATCGTATTTTGAAATTACTCGTCAAACCATTCACGATCTTGTGCCCAAAGCAATCATGCATCTACTTGTCAATTACTCGCGTGAATCTGTGCAAAACCGACTGGTCGCTGCACTGTACAAAGAAGATTTGTTTGGTGAACTTTTACACGAAGATGAAAACCTTGCACAGGAACGTGACAAGTGTAAGGCTATGTTAGATTTGTACAAAAAAGCGTTCACTATAATCAATGATGCTATGTAAAACAATGTAACCGTCGCTCTCCATTTTAACAAAAGTAGACTGAATACCATATAAAGAATTGAAATGCAATCTTTTTTTTTTTTTTTTTGAATGGATGTGTTAATGAGAAGATAATTGGTTTCTATTATATTATAGCTACTATTATTATAGCACTATTTTGATTTCCTGCCTTCAACTATCGTGATTCCAGCTTATCGCATACATTTTGCATAAGTATCAAGTATTTAATGGAGAACAGATCCACCATGTTGGACTGTCATATTAGATTCCTCTCCAAGAACCTTGAACGCCTTGTCGGCGTGGTCGCTCTTGACAAGGACATAGTCAGTATCGTAAGTGCTTACGGCAAACACGGAGATTTTGTTGTCCTTGAGGGGAGTAACGATGCGTACCAAGATGCCAACAAGCTCAAACTCCATTTGGGCGTCAACCTTGAAGCATCTCCACTGATCATCCTTCTTCGTAGCTCCTTCAAGAGGAACCTGTGAAGGGAGAATGATCGACAATTCATCGGTGGTTTTTGACACGGTGAACCATTCTTGGTCCAGAACAGAAGCGGGTACTTTGGTGGTTTTTGGAAATTGGTACAAGGTGAATTCGTCCTTAAGAAGGATCAAGTTGATGGTATTTTGAGACATAATAGTCAAAAGGAAAATGAAGGTAAATAAGAGTGGATAATGAAGTGAGCTATTTTAATAAGAATGCATCTGTTAGCAGTCACTTTGGGCGGCAATTTTTCGGCACCAGCAGGTTTTTCGTTACCCGATACCAAATGCCTGTCAGTCCTGTTGTACCAGCAAGCCGATGACCCACCCTTACTATCCGCTCGATCTGCAGATTAGCAACTATGTACCGAATTCACTACCAACCACAGTCCTACTGTCTTGGGTCATAGGAGCTGTCGTGGTGTGGTTGACTACAATGTATATAATTGCAGGCACTACAATGCATATGAAACCTGGCCGAGATCGCGTTATCTTCTGTTGGTTCAGTATTTGTGCACTTACGCACTGTGGTTTCGAAGTATACTGGGTGTGGTTTAACAAGACTGTGGCTTCAAGGACAGATTTTCTAGCAGAGTTATGGCGAGAATATGCCCATTCGGACTCACGCTATATGATCTCTGATCCTCTGGTTCTAACTTTGGAAACCATGACTGTGGTAAAGACAGAGAACACATCCTTTCTGCTATTGTCTTCTCAAATGATATTAAGCTCTGTTTATTAGACCATCATTGGACCGTTATGTGTACTAGCCATGATCACCATCTATAGAAACTCGCCTTCTCGACACCTGTACCAGCTGATCATCTCAGTATTCCACATCTTTTCTTGCTCATTGTATTTCATCTTGGATTCATTCAAAGGATTTACCAGCTGTGACCCTAATCCTATTTACTTTTGGGTGTACTTTGTTGGGTTCAATTGTCCTTGGATAGTGGTATGTGTTGTTTACCTTTGATCAAACCTGTCGAATCTAGTTGACATTTATAAAATCTCCGATAACATAGGTACCTGCTCTTCTCATCTACGACAGTTGCACCAATATTTATAAAGCCACAGCACGCTATCGTGTTCGATGGGAGCGTCCGGTCAAGGACCATTAGATAATAGAATGCACGAATCGGTTTATATGCGCTTGTCGTCGTGCTTATTAAATAATACGCGCTATTAATCTCTAGATGTACCCGCTAATTTATTAAAACACTTAGTATTTACAATCCGTATACAATTGTTTGTATGATGCAATGTGAGGTATTGTAACCTCTGATCGCTTTCCGTGAATTAGTTTTCTGCCGCCAATGACCATGCAGCTAGTGTGACTTTTGAGGTGTACAAATGGCGCCGGCAGAAACTGCCCAAACAGCCACTATGTCTCTTCAATTACTTTGTAAATAGATAAATAGGGCGCTCGAAACCTGCAACAACGCACATGAAAATTAAAGAACATATTCAGCAACTAAATTAGAAGAAGTGAGCCTCACCATTTTGTTCATTTTCTGAATCGCCAGCGATCTCATAGCTTTTAAAGTGAACTTCATCGAGCAAGAAATCCGTGAATTGATCCGGTAAGAATTTTATGCTTTCATACATGGCTTTGATATGCTGAAAAAGGGACCGAAATTTTAATTCATGGTAAATAATTATTAGAGTCAAATGGGGAATACAAACCTCAGAGTCACGTCGTCGCCTGGCATATGATTCGTATGCTTGTGGCTCCAATACAAAAGTCCCTCCAGGCTTCAGCGAATCATAAGCTTTGCGGAAGAATTCCTTCATCCCTTTGTCGCCATTATGCAGATGGATCCATTTTGTAATGCTTAGGCTATAATTTTTGGGTGTTAGAGTCATGATGATGGTGAATAACAACAACATTTCAATACTCACGCGAGGATAGTATCGTATTTCTCCTTTTCAGTTTCTATCTTAAGCCAATCATTCGCTTTGAACTCAACGTTGTATGGGAAACCGTGGGGAGCACTTTTGGCAGGAAGTATGGGCATAAAGTTAAACATCGTACTCATCGAGTGAGGAAAATAGTGATATCGGAAGCCAATGTCAAGATCAACTTCGTCGCTGTCCGGATTGTGCAAAGAATAAGCCAATTTCAGATGTGTTCGGGCAGAATGAATCAGATTTGGATCTATGTCTATTCCCACAATATGCGCAGGTTTGTGCTTCATTGCTATAAGAGATTCATTAACTGTCAGAAGTGTTGGTAGATACGTAACTTGTTTTTGAATGATGGGAGTCTACCTAGTATTATAGTTAGATTGCCTTCGTTGCAGCCAATATCAAGTACCATTTTATCAGTTATCAGTGTAGGTTTCAACATGGCCATGCGTGGGTCGTCTCTCTGACCTTTATCGCGACGAGAGCTGCAAAAATCCATATTCAATCAGACACTGCCATTGTGCTTACCGCCTCACAAAACAATAGTATAATATAAACCTGTAATAAGCCTTGTAGTTCCCGTAGACATTTGGGTGAAACTTTTGACGTTGTCGGTGTTTTGACGATTGCGATGCCGAGGCGGCTGCAGTACTAGGTCGCTTACCCAAGACAGATTGTGATTGTTTGCTTTTAGCGCTTGAGAGTTTTATGCGCTCGTGTGGTGACACCGAATCCACTACATTTGAATCACTTTGATATTTGAGATAGGGATTAGAGCTACTCAACTGTTGCTCCCCTGAAGAATTTGATTCGGTTTTGGCGCTCATGAATAGCGAACGTGACAAGGTTTACCAATAGTGCGTTGTAGCCAAGGAAACCTGAGTTCAGAATCTCTTGCAGTGGCCATTGAAGTGACTGGTAAGTGACTGGAAAAATTGGCTGAACCTGCCATTTGCTTTGATTTTAGCCCGCAACGTAGCGTATTGAAATCGAAATGATAATAAAGGCATGACAAAAGACATGGCGTTCTACTATTTTATTATTGACATTTTGCACTGGTCATTGAATAATCTTATCATCTGTGACGGCAAGCCGTGGTATGCAGAAACTTCATTGAAAAATACAGTGTGGCTTATAGGACTGAAAGATACATCCTTGTCCCTACAAGTCGCAGTGGTAGCATAGGAAGTCCCCAAAAAAAAAATTCCAACTGTAAAAAGAATGGTGGTCAAGTGCTGTCAAACGGTAGGATAACTGTGTACTGTAAGTCTATGGCACATGTCTGTTCGAAACAAATCCACTCCTTCATCGAGATCTTGCAGCTTACTAGTGTAGCATATGCAATTTTCAGTCAAGATCTACAGGTAATGAATTTATGTACCAAGGATCACAACAATATACTTTGAATGGTGAGTATTCATAGTATGAAGGTTGACTTCAGAAGCACTTAGCTCCGGACTCTTTGTTCTTTCTAACTGTTGAAACTCTTTTATTTCATGTTTATATCCATTTTTTTGGTTATGTAAATTGTGCAGAGACTGTAGTCATGTTTGGTCATCACCATTTCACTGTACGAATACTTCAGGCGACGGTTTTATAATGACTTTGTCTTGATCCATTGTCTGGATGCCACTTCTGATGAAGAACCAAAGGACATAATTCACGGATCTTTTATCGTTTGTGAGACGTAAAGAACCATGATAACAAAAATTTTTGGGGCTTATATACATTTTTCAAGTTTGAATCTCCGGCAGGTATGACTGCTGCTTCCGTATTTGAAATTCTATCATATTCTTTATTATTGTGGAAAGGTGTTTTTAAAAAATATATATATGTTCTTATTATATTACATAGATGTTTGTTGTCTTGAAGTCAAGAGGTGGTATTTTCCGTGATCCTATAAAGGTACTTATGATGGGGGAGGACCACCAGCTAGTAGTTGTTCAAATAAGCTCACAACTGCTTGAGGGGCATCCTCAGATATAAAGAGATCAATATTGTTTGCGCTCTCGGTTGCGGGGCCGGTGACGATGTTGTGCATATCGTTTTCAAAGCCCTCAATAGTAGTTGCAAGGTCTTTGCCGTTGTGCACAATCTCAGAGATCGCCGCTGCCAAGTTAACACCATCAAGCATCGCCATATTAGCCCCTTCACCAGCGAAAGGTGTCATCAAATGTGCCGCATCACCAATCAACGTCACTCCAGGATGTGATTTCCATGTATGATCGGTTGGTAACATATAGACACCACGCGGAATGTATGTCTGACTGTCCTTAATCAAAGTCTTTAATGAGTCATCCCAATCACTGAACTGGTCCAAGTAATACTGTCGCGAAATTTCAGGGGCGGAACCATCTAGATGGGCAAATCCATTTTCTTCAATGCGCAAAGTGATATACACTCGAATGGAACTGTCACCATTTCGTTGGCACATCAATGCTTTGTTGTTTTGAAGTGCCCAGTAGTTACCGTTTCCGACCAATTTCGAAGCTACTGGGTGATCGATGTCCACATTAGACAAGGACGCTTCAGCCATAGAAACACCAGTGTAAATTGGATTTGCTTCCGATACCAATTTCCGGATTTTGGACCATGCACCATCCGCACCGACTACCAGATCGAAGGTACCAGTTTGGCCATCTTGAAAGGTGAGTATATGACGGTGATTATCGTTGTCCTTGGATTCTTCTTCTATGCTAATCACCTTTTTTCCCCATTGGATAATACCTTCATCCAGAGAAGCAATCAGCATTTGGCGTAGGATTGTGCGATCGATTTCTGGGCGATCGTCGTCTCCTCCAGAAGGTCCACCGCCGACATCTTTGAGCAGCACCTTGCCAGTCTTATCTGTGATCACAGTATCTTGCCCTTGATATCTAGCGTGCTTTCGAAATTGCTCAGATAGCCCAGCCTTATCCAGTGCAAGTTGGCCAGATTCGACGTGAAGATCAAGACTTCCGCCTTGTGCACGGCTACCTACAGTGCTGTCGAGTTCAAAGACAGTGCACTTAATATTGTAGGCATGCTGTAGAATGGATGCAAGTGTTAATCCGCCAAGTCCACCACCTACAACGGCAATTTTTAACTCGGAAGAGTTGGGAGCGCTTGTTTGCAAAGAGTTCATGTTAAGTGTGTTTTTGAGGGGCAAACCGTCAACTTGGAAACTGAATTTTATATAGTTTACGGATGAATTTTGCCGCGCTCGGTAATACTGTTTTCCTGAATTCTTAAGCTACATTTAAACCCAGCCCGGCGGATCCTCCTCTGTCATGCATACCTGCTGTGCCTTCATGGATATTTTGGGGCCATACCATGTAATAAAGGCCTATTTCTATCTCGATGTGACATAGCTATGACTAATAGAAGCCAGCTGGAATGAAAGCAAGTACATAATCAGAAAACACCAAAGTTTATGCAAGGTTGAGCCTCGTACATCGATTATGGTAAGCCACCTTCATGGACACTTGGAGGACTACAGAAAGAACAGTGACAGAATGCACTGTTGAGCATTCTTCGAGTTTTGATCTGCATTGGGATTATTTAAGGAGCACTGACTGTTGATTACGAGGTACGATTTGCTTGTAGGTCTTGTTATGCAATCACCTGCTGATACGATCATTATCATAGAGAACCAAAGATCCGAAGGCTCAATGCGTCGTATTAAATTCGTGCTCAGAGTATGTGGTTATGTTCAACATACGTTGAGCGTCTCCATAATGAAAAGGTTGTTGGGTGGCTTAGTGACTTGTTAAGACAGTTGTTTCCAGTGGGGGGTTTTGGTAGGTATTCACCTTGTACCATGTTTGAAAGTATATTACAAGTGAATTATTCTACTGCACTTGATCTTTGCAGTAGGAAAAGCTATAACCTTTATTTTTATTGTTTCAGCTGTCGAAATTGTAGGCACAAGTTGGTATACAATGAGACTTGGAAACAAGGACACACAATTTCAATACCGCAGAATCACCTTCCGCATTTGGAGCGCGGTAGTTTGTCACCAAATCCTCAAAAACGGCAGAGGAGAATCTTCACGTGGCTCCACTGTCCCAAGCTATGTCTTCCTCCAATCACCACTTTGAGGAGACTACCTTTGCGCACTTGACCTACTGCGATTACTGCTCAAAATTACTATGGGGTCTGGCAAAGCAGGGTCTTGAATGTTCAGGTATGTGTACTTTTAAATCGCCATCTTCTCTTTCGCGCTATGACCTACTGCTAACTTTACCATGTCGAAACCAAAACCCAACACTAGAATGTCATTATATCTGCCACAATAAGTGCGCCGCTTTGGCTCCCAGCTGCCAATCGGTCAAAGCAAATCCACCTTCACGACCAAATGGCGTGGAATCGCCGGCATCCAACGATTCCAAGAGTCCGACTTTGAGTGATTCGCCAGCAGCAAACTCGCTCCGCCAGATACAAAATGCTGATCAACAACAGCTACAGCAACGAGAGAAGTTTATAAAACACAAATCTACTCCATCTGTGAGATCGTTTTCTTCACAATCGGGTTTTGATTCCGACTCTTCTGTACACGACGCTTTGCACAAAGATGAGATCAAAAAATCTACCGTCACCTCTAATACCCCTGAGCCATCAACAGACTTTACCCACCATCTCAAAGATGTTATCATGTCTAGTGCAGTCAATGCGAGCTCAGAAGACATAAAAGTACCCGCTATGCTATATTTAATGTCTCAACCTCCTTTAAATGCCCAGGTGACTACCCGAAATTTTACACGGTTTGTTTCCAAATGCGGCGCCATCTTTGTGTTTAGAGATGCTATCATTCGCCTTATCAGCTGGGAGAATACTGCAGACACGTTGCTGGCAATGGTCGTTTGGTGTGTAATTTGTAAGTATTGGATCAATGTATACTTCTCCCCAAATGTTCATCTGATATTTACATAACGGTCATTAGGCTTTTATCCTGTTCTGGTAGCTTTTGGGCCTCAGTTACTTCTCTTGCGTTTGATAATTGCAAAATTCTACAAGAAGTACGGAAAAAATGATAGTGAGCCTCTCACGGAGGAACCTGAGCAAGACGATAAAATGAGTGTCAGATCCTCATCTACAATCAGTTCCCAGAATTCACCAAAGCAACAACGACCCACCAGCAAACGAACACTCAGCGGATTTGGATTGACTTCAGTTTTATTTGCCTCTGATGATGCGTCCCCAGAATATCTAAACAACTTGAAAAATATCCAAAACATGATGGGTGAATTCAGCGATGGATATGACTTGGTAATGACCAACGCTAGTCACTTTGATTGGTCTTCAGAGACTGAGACAATGTATCTTTTGCAAGCCATTTTGATATCCATGTTCGCTCTGGCTGTCGGAATATGGATCATTCCTTGGAAACTCGTTTTCATGTTTGGTGGTCTCTCCGTGTTCTTTTACAACACTAGATTCGTACAATTGGTCTTGCGCGATATTGGTCCAGATCTAGCTCGGCATTCAGAAAAACTGTTCAAGACACTTGGAATATGGTACCGTAGCTTAGAGGAGACTGCAGATGAGCAAGGAAAATTCAAGGAAGCCTCGCTGTTTGAGAATCAGCGCTGGTGGCCAGGCAGTGGCTTCACTCCTCAAATGCTTCGAACAGAACGTGGCCCTTGGTCTGATATTTCTGGAACTATACCATTACCTACCAAGTATGAACATAAGCCACCACCGGGCTATAAATGGGAAGACGATGACTGGAAGCTTGATAAAACTGGACCGTGGACGCAAAACTTTCTTGGAGTCGGTGAGTTATGGGATAATTTAGCAGTGAAATAAATGGACTTTCTAATTAACATGGCTTTCATCATCCTTTGTTTTTGCTTATCATACTCCAGAAGTAAGTATCAGTCAAGCTGTTATATGGACGATTTATCAGTTTATTAACAAGTTTCTACTTCTTTTTCTACTATTAGTTGAACGTTGAGCCGGACGAAGGAGGTTGGGTATATAGCAATTCTGAATGGGAACCACTTCCCAAGAAGAAGGATAGTGGTGATGGCAGCAAGCGCGATCTGACACGTCGACGAAGATGGGTTCGTAGAGCTAAACGCCTTACGCGGGAAGAACGTCTGGCAATGTACGACTAACTATTGAATGCAATGTCTATATAATCCTATATAATGTCTTTTGCTTTGTGATGATTCCAAATAGTTCAATTTTAACAACTTGTAATAATAGAAATGATTATTTACTAATAATTTGATATGTCGTGTAAATGCCTAGCGTCTTCGTTTATGGTAGGGACTTGGTGAACGATGTCGGTGTCGGTCCCATGATCGTGATCTTGATCTGGTTCTTTTGTATGAATTTCTTTCTCGCCGATGATTGTACCTTGACGGACTGCGTTCCTTCGACCGTTGCAGATGAGGTGCCTTGTCGTATCTCCAATTATCGTCATAGCGTTGATCAGAAGGTATTTCCACCAACTGCTGCCCATGCCGACCGAGATTTCTATATACAAATTGTTAGACAGTGATTGTGCAATTCAACCCTTCGTCTCGTTTACTTACATTGGGTCGCGGAATGGACGGTCGCGTGCGCCGAATCGTAACTGTCCGCTCTCCTTCTTCCCAGAAAATCCACCGCCAAGTCGACGAGGAACCCAGCCTTTCATTACACGGCTCCGTTCATAGTCCACGAGGATTCGTCGACCATCCAAGTAAATGCCGTTCGCTCGTCGATATGCATCTTCAGCTGCCGTCGTACGCTCATAAGTCACAAATGCATAACCTTTTGACGTTCCAGTGACAAAATTATACATGAGTCGAACGCACTGAAGAGTTCCATATTCACCGAACGCTTTCTTAAGTGTATCTGAAGGAAGACTTTTTAAGTTCAAAACCATCCAAGGATTCCGCTGGGCTAATCAATAATTACCTTCAGTTGTGTCTGGATCCAGTCTTCCAACGAACAGTGTCTTTAAAGGGTTGGTATCTATATGTCGAGATGGTTTATCTGCCAAAAATTTGAAGGTAAGCAATATGCGTAGGTACACTTCGGAATGGTAGCATGCAGTTACCTACATTCAGCATTCAAGGCTCGTACGATTGCAGCATCGTGTGGTTCTGTGTCTGTGCCGTCTATAGATCCAGCTTTTACGGGATCATAGATCCTTGAATACCACATTGGAGGCGTGGAGTTTCCGGTGCAATAGATTAGAAAAGCAGTCAAGAAAGAAGGTGTTGTTAAATGATAAGTCATATCTCACTCAGTTCATTCAATTTCAAGACTGCCATTTTTGTCACCATAAGCATCATCCTATGAAATCACTTGAAAGTTACAGCTGATTGTGGTTAAAATATAATATACGCAAGTTTATGTAAAATGTATGTTTCTATAATATTTGGTCTAAAGATCAACATCACGTTCAAGGCTGTCCAAAACCATAGAGGCGCTTTCTTTGGAATCTACCAATAATTCGATTTGTTAGTATCAACGAATCAACCGAGTTATTACTTGTAGATATATGATTATAATCACCTTGAATGGATAAAAGATGAATCAATCCAGTCATAGGCATCCACCATGCCTTATTGCTCTTACGTTCCTTCATGTCAGTTTCGTCTAATAATGATTTGACAGGGCTGAACAGAACATTGGTACCGACGATGCCAATAACACAGGCAGATTCTGGAGTATTAACAAGATCGACAGGACGTGTAGCGCCTTTAGCATGTGCTGCATCCAGCGCAGGGAATGCTTGTTGTTCAATAAACTGAATACATTTAACAGCCAGACGGCTAGCACGGATACGATCCATGGGAGATGGGGTGCCACCCTGCTGAGTATGGCCCAGAACAGCTGTACGTGAGTCGAACAATTCATTGCCCTCAGTTTTGATGATCTCAGATATGACATCTGTGCTATATGTTTTTGATACTTTCTCGTTTCTAATTGATATATAAGCCAGATAGGTTAGTGTACCTCGGTATTGTCATCAAAGGATGGAAGAACAATACCATACCTCAAGATGATACGTCCTTCACTATGATTTGGATCGTCCTCCTTGTAAAGTCGCACAAGATCCTTGACATCGCGCTGCAATCTGTCCAGGCTAATACCTTCTTCAGGGATGTACACAGTAGTGGCACCAGTCTACATTGTCATACCAAATGTGTCAGTGTACGAAAAATCTCACACCCTCTACTGAGAATACTTACAGCAAGACCAGCCATGACAGCCAAATAACCAGTACGGCCACCTTGAACTTCAACAACAAATACACGTCTTCTTGAGGCGCTGGCGCTCTGCACCAAAGCATCACATGCGTTGACAATGGCATTGAGACCAGTGTCACTTCCCAAAGAGAAGTCTGTTCCTGGAACGTTATTGGAGATAGTGGCTGGAAGGTGCACCATCGGAATTCGGAACATGGGGTATTTGTCTCGGTTGCTCTCAAGTTGTACAAGAGCAGTGAATGCTTCGAAACCACCCACGATGAGCAAAGCATCAATCTTGTATTGTTGCAGACTGTGGGCAGTCATGCCAAAATCGGCGTCAGGTTGACTGCGGTTGGTACCAAGTTCGGATCCTCCGCGAGATGACCATTGATCAACAGTGAGCCAATCGAGTTCTTGAACTGCTCCTTGGAACAAACCAGGGAAACCATTGTAAATACCAACTGGAGTGTGGCCACGGTTCAAACAATATAAAACAGCGGTTCTTGTAGCGGCATTCATTCCACCAGCGGGAGCACCAACGTGGATGATACCAACACGCAGCTTTTGATGGGATTGGACCTTCATTCTTGGGTCATCAACAACAGTACTAGCTTTGTATGCCTCATAATCAAGTCTAAATTCAGAGTCACGCAATGAGGTGGCCTGCTCAAAGTCCTTGTTGCCAATAGCGGTTGCAACTGCGTGTGTCTATGTAGCAATTACGTAAAATCAGTTTCACCCTCAATGGAGGTGTCTATATCAGCTTCGTTACTCACCAATTCTACAGCCTTCATCAATGGTCTCCAGGTGATCTTGTTTTGAGACATGCCAATCATAGGAGAAGGTGTTTCTGGAGTGGCACGCAAAACCGCCTCAACGGCTTCCACGCCTTGAACAGTGGCCTGAGATGAAAAATTATGATGATATTTCCTCTACATACATGCACAGGTTCATGGCGCTTACCAGATATCTATCATATGCAACTGGAGATCCACCTCGCTGAACATGTCCAAGAGTAGTGACACGGGTATCAAGTCCCATTCTATTCGACAAAATCTCTTTGATCTGGTCAGGCTTAATTGGGTTAAGGTTCTTGTCCAATGCACCTTCTGCGACGATAACCAATGTGTTGCGTTTTCCAAGAGCTCTTCGCTAATAACAACATAACGTTATGTGAGAATGGGAGATAAATTAATATGCGAAAGGTCATCAAGCTTGATAAATACTCTGGTCAATCGATCACACATAGCAGTTTCCCAATCATCATCGGACGGAGGCTTCTCTGGCAAGAACACGAAATCGGCGCCAGTGCTATTAAGAAGGACTATGAGTAATTGGAAAATCTATCATAATAATCGCCTCCAAAGCATATTACCTGATGGCAGCCATCAAGGCAAGCCAGCCACAGTGTCTTCCCATGACTTCAACGACGAAAGCTCGAGAGTGACTGATTGCAGTACTAGCGATAGAATCAACACTCTCGCAGATACGGGCCAAACTGGTATAGGCACCAATGGTGATGTCGGTGCTGGACATATCATTATCGATAGAGCCGACAAGACCAACAATTGTCAAGTAGCGATGAGACTGATATTGTTCTTCGGTAATGCGCTTGGCTGTCAGCAATTCATCCAACAAACCAGGCCACTCGGATCTAAACACATCAGCACCGGTCAACGAGCCATCGCCTCCACAAACAACAATGGAGTCAATTCCACGGGTTACCAAGTTTTCAGCTGCTTGGAGTCGGCCAGGCCTCTGTTTGAAAGCCATACATCTTGCCGTACCGATTGACGTGCCGCCCTGTTGGATAAGAAAAATTATGTTAGTATGATCTAGTAATTCCAACTCCCGACCCGCCCCAGAATTTCCCGGTGCGCGCCCAACGTTTGATAAAATCCATCTAAACACATTTCCCCAAAACTATATGGATGACTTCCGCGGATCAATTTCTATTTCGAAATAAAATACTTACCACTTCAAGGAATCCACGAACATCGTTCCATGACATCTTCTTGATAAGACTGCCGCCGTCAACAAGACCTACACATTGGGAGAGGGGAGATCAATCTCTGTGTGACGGCGGGCAAAAATTTCCAGTTCACGCATGAAACATTTTTTGGCCTTACCTTGGTAGCCTTCGTAAACTGCAAACACGTCGCAACCACGTGCGATACCTGCACGAACAACTGCTCTTACAGCAGCGTTCATACCTGCTGAGTCTCCCCCGGATGTCAAAACAGCAATCTTACGCTTGTTGGATGCATCGACTGGCAAGGACGGGTCTGAGGATAACTTGACACGAAAGTCTTCATCTGTAAACTCTAGAGCATTGCCCAGAGGATCCTTGGTCTTAATCACAAATCCTCCATAAGATTCTTTCTCCTTCATGAAATCTAACTGTCTTTCTTTGATAACGGCTGCAACATTCTGTAGCATAATAAATGAGGTGCAAGGATATGGGGCAAGTTAGTTTCACGGTCTCCTGACATCACACTGATCATGTAAAGCCCTCTGCTGACCTCAAGGTTATCAGATGCAATCACAATGGTAGCTGCAGATTTCTCTGAGTTATTGACAGTTCCATCGTCTACCAATTTGAGTTTGATGGTAAGGTCCTGGGCAGGAACAGTTGCGGTCAACTTCAGATAAATTTGACTATCAGTGCGAGTGTGGGGCTTAAACCCAAGAGCCTGATAGAAATCGAGGGTGCTTTCGTAAAGCTTTCTATCGGCAGTCGTCAGTAACAAATGTGATAGCCCAGACATGAATATTAGAAAGAGAGAGAAGGGGGTTTTTGCAAAGGCAATTTGGTTATCAGGTTTAATCTGCATTGAATCTCAACCAAAAAACTTATGCATCACGTGGCCATTTCTGCGAAGTCACTTTCTATGAGCGGCGCGACTGAAAAAAGTCGCGTTTGCATTCGCTATTTTTTTTGGTTACCAGCCATCTCACAATGTCAGCATTACGTGACGAGCTCACTCAGGGTCTCCATTTACAGGACCCAGATGTGATAAATGAAAGTAAGAGGCATTTTTCTTCGACCAGACGTGAACAGTAACTTTATCTAGACTAACTCCTGCACAGCCGTCGCTATTTGTAGACAGTACAATCTTAAGGCACGCGACCTGGTGCTGAAGTGGGAAGCATTTGCATTACGCCCAGTCAACATTGAGCGTAATGTGTCTGTTCCCACAATTGATTTGATTCGACAGCTCAAAGGCGAGATTCAACGAGATTTTGAAAATGCAGTGCAGAACAAAACCAAGCCAAGCGTCAATAGGTCTCGACTGCAGACTCGAGGGAACGAGCAGAACGGATTACTCCGTTCCAGCACCAATTTTACGAAAGATCCTATCCAAGATCTGTAAGTTGGATGATATTTTTAGTCATATAGTATGAATAGATCCTTACAAACACTATCTAATAGCATGAGCGAACTTTCTGGCGTCCAATCTCTCAATTCTCCCATCGAGCGTATTCCTATAGCAGGTTCAGACTTAGGAACAGCCTCTGCGTAAGAAATAACTCCTGTAGAGTGTAAAATAGTGGCGATATTTCATACTAACTTTACTTTATAAAAAGATCTATAACAACTCAACGGTTTTCAGAGAGATCGGTGAGAAACAAGATAGAGGAGAGTCTTAATGGCCATCTTAACAAAAAACAACCCTTGCGTGAAGAATTTGGAAACCAACCACGATGTGAGATCAGCTTGGCTCAGGAGCAGACGGAGCGATATAGATACATGTTTGAAAAAATCTCTGAGAGAGCTGAAAGTAAGTATATCTTATGGCATGGCATGATATTGAGGATGATAATTCAATGTGAACGTACACTAATGCTATTTTAACAGTCATTGACGATCGAATCGAATATTTTTCCGAGGTTGTGATGCAACACCACAATGTCCAAGAATTTGCAAATCCAACACGCGCAAATCAAGTAGGCATCCGGAAAAATAATGAACACCGCGATATATGCCATTGCTAACCACTAAATTGGAATTTTAGAGCAGTATCATGGCGGTTGGGCGTATATGTTGCGAAGATGCTGCTGGTAAGCTTAATGAGCAGTCAGTCGTACTGGAATCATCAAGATCTATGGGCATGGGCAAACGTGTCAAACTTAATCTCAGTAACCTTCCGGGGTATTCTGTCTTCCCTGGTCAGGTAGGCAAGATCATGTAGCAAGTTTATCTATATCATTGCAGATTTAATAACATATCTTACAATCAGGTTGTGGCATTAAATGGCGTCAATAATTCCGGTAAACTTCTCACAGTATCTGAGTTCTTGCCTATCCCGCTACCTTCGCTTGCTGTTCATGACGCTGCCGAGCTGTACGAATACAATTATGGTGAAAAAATGCAGGGACAGCCAATTGATATTTGCGTTGCTGCTGGCCCATATACACTAGACGATGACTTATTGTACCTTCCATTGGAAGATTTATTGCAAACCATGGCTCTAGAACAACCTGATATATTATTATTGGTAAGTACCCCGAAGAAGGATTTTTAGAGGTTACTTCGCACTTTGGCATTCTCATTATAATGTCCCTACTTTTACAGCTCGGTCCGTTTGTTCCAGGATCTCATCCACTATTACAAAATGGTGAAGTCGACGCATCTCCGGTAGATGTATTCCGAACACAAGTATCAGCAAGGTTACAGAGGTTTATTCAGCAATGCCCAAGGACGCGGATATTACTGGTACCTCACTCTGATGATCTCATTCACGAGTACGCCGTTTTCCCACAGCCGGCTATGGTATCTAAAGAACTGGGTCTACCAAAGGGGGTAGTCATGCTAAGCAATCCATCCATGATCCGCATCAATGAAATGGTAGTTGGTATTGGAAACATAGATATTCTGTTCAATCTAGGTTTGGAGGAAATCGCAAGATCAAAGGTAGCTTCAGACAGATTGGCTAGGTTGACGAGACATATTTTGCAGCAACGAAGGTAGTTTAAGAAATTTTACCCAGAAAGCAGATGATGCGCACTAGACATCTCACAATGAATTTTTCTGCTGCATAGTTTTTATCCCATGTTCCCCCCTGCGCCTGGTGATAATCTTGATCTTCTTCAAATGCCCCATATCCAGATGGATGTCACGCCAGACATCCTCATTCTCCCATCCCGGCTGAAGTCATTTGCAAAGGTAGATGAACATATAAGCTGTCAATCTGATTCAAATGTAACCTGTACTCACATAACTATATGGCATAAATAGATAGTAGACAGCGTGATGTGCATTAATCCTGGATACCTGTCCAAGAAGCAGTCGGGCGGCACATTTGCACGGGCAACTGTTCATCCTCTACAACCCATCAGTGATGGCAATGTTGGCGTTGAAGGCAAAATATGGGAGAGAACACGGGTCGATTTGATCAAGATATAAACCCCTTCGCTCTTTTATCAGAATAACATCATCACAAACGATAATCTAGACGTATTGAGCCATTTTATGTAAAATATGAACGTTAAATAATAAAAAAAAGGAGAATTTCAAAAGTTTTTTATGACAATGTTTAAGTGTAAGTTGAAAGTACGGATGGAGGGCCAGTATAAATTCTTAAAAGCATAGATGGCTATTGTCATGGTATAGCACATGACAAGCGGAAAGAGGGTCATTTTAAACTAAAGAAGGGTTTGACGGTAACTGTACAAGGTGATAGAGACTATGAACGAACGAATGGGTTGATCTGTTTAAGATTATATATACGTTAGCTCGACTGTCCATGCAGCCAAGTTACGGTTTGATTCAATTTTCCGAGAAGGTTAGGTTGACAACTATGTCACCAACTGATCGAACATTGATGTTTCCGACAGCATCTTGAATATTATCCATGGTTTGATATAACTATCGGAATGTATGTTAAAATCAATGTCATCGCATGATGACCAACATGTTACTAGATTACTGCTCACCCATTCCATTTGATCTTCTCCGAGACCACCATTAGGTGCAGCTACCAATAATTGTTCGCATGCTGCTGCTGGCGTTGGCTGTCCCTTTGGAAGTTTGGGATCCGTGGCGCTTGGCCACGGTATGTCATGCTGAATTTGGTTCAAAATATCCCTAAATAACGCAATTATTGAGTTGTGTGACTCAATAATAAAAAAGTTAACATTCTACACATGTATACTCACTGATATTTTTCTGATCTCTCTTGTGCATCTTGAATTTGAAGTAAGTCGGTTTGCGCACTAGATATATCTATCAATTGTCTTTGTGACGAGCGTTAGCGTGCATCCATATTTTGACGTAGATCAGGTAATGAAAAGTAGATAACTTTTTGGATACATACTGCTCAGTCCTCTCGACAACGTGATTCCAGAATTCCTGTTCTTTTATATGATCTATTGCTGGGGGAGGAGGATATAATAACTGTTGTTGATTTTGCGTCGAGCTAAAAACATATAAGACTTGTCAACACTTTCTCAGCGAACACCTCAGCTGTTTTAACGCCTTTTTTTACCCATAGTTTCCGTTTTCTCCATCGTGAAGGAGCGGTGAATGGTCCTAAGACATTTTGAGTGCAGGGATTAGTATATGTTGAAGTTAAACGTAAGCACTGCAATAATGAATGGCAATGCGAAGAATATACTCAGCTGGACGAGTATCACAATTAATGGGATTGAGCATACTATAGTAGCTGTTTCCAATAATCAAGAGTAATATCATATTATGAACTATGTATCAGCTTACACTATCTTGATTCTGCTTACTACAACAGCTACCCATATGAAGGAGAGGAGGCGAGTACAGTGTCAAAGCATTTCACCCGAGCTTCTGCTGACTTTTCATCAGTATCCTCCTCCAAAGTCACGAGTTTTGTTGCCATTTGCAACTGGAAATTTTGAAACATATTACACAAGCTAACAAATTCGTAGATTGAGGTCAACTGCCTTAATATCCATGCTACTACTTTATATTTAATTAATTGCCAATTGGGAGAATAAAAGTAACTTCAAAAAAGAAAATGATTATATTATTCATAAGAAATTATATAAAAGTGTTTGTACAAACGCTAATATTGGAAAGGCAGTCGATGTCCTGATTCAAGTCACGAATATATCATGGATGCTCGGATCAGCAAGGAAGTAGGTCGCGTTTTCGAAAGCCTAATGGTCGCATTTACCACCAGTAGTTATTACACTGCCAAAGACACCAGCTCAAACGATCACCATGCCAATCGCGACCTCTTACTCAGTTTTGATTTAGTTTAGCCTAACACTACCACAACCGCCAACCAATTAGAGAAGGTATAGAAGATTATCTATGAGAAAGAACATCGTTAAAGTGCATGAAGTGTTCTTGGAATGACGATGAGAAAACACCATTGTTGTCGATATATACAGGACTGGCAGTTCCATTTTAATCCAGCAAGCATTGGACTGAATTATCGTAAAGCCACTCCTGTAAGTCTACATGTTTCTCTTCCACGTGAGGCTACAATGGTCAAACTGATCAAATAGATCGAGACAAGACTGGCAGTCATCACAGCTTTTACGCATTGAATATGTAGTTTAGTAGCACTTAATAAACTATGATGAGTGTCACTGTAGCTTCTACCTCATGGAACACTTGGGAATTTAATTTGTGGATAATTGATATGCTACAATGAAGCTTTCAAAGTACAATATCGATTTCATTGGAACAGATAGCATTTTCCGCAGTGCGTGTGTCGGTTTCTTGAGTCTTCAATTTCTTACATCAGCCCGTTTCTTGCATTAACGATCACATGACTATAAATCACGTGCTTGTGACTTGCACATTTCGACATCTTTTGAAAATTGTAGGTTGAGTGTTCAAAAAAATAGGGCAACTGCTGTACTAAACATCACCATTCATGGCAGCAAATTCAGCCACAAAAGCCGCTACGAGAAGCCAGACCAAGCAGAAGGAGAATCTGAATTGGAAAATTAATTATTTGGCAGCTCAGGTAAGATGGGTTACAGATTGTGCTTCAATGTAGCGATGGTAACTCACCCCGTTGCTAGCTCGGAGGAAAGTCACGCATATCTCGTGCAAACGCTGCAGCCAAATCACTTGTAAAAGATGGAGAAGCATCGAAGATAGATGAAGAAGTCATAAAGAAACAGCTCCTTGAACTGAAAGCTCAAAAGATCAACATGAAGCTGGTAAGCACTCAGAAAATCTCAACCTTCAGAGATCGCAGAATTGACCTTCCACCGTTCGATAGTTCCACATCAATAAGGAGATCAAAAAATTGATGAAGAAAGCAAAGACTAGTGAAATACAGCGACTGATCAAGAAATCAAAAGCTGCTAAAACAGCGCTAGAAAGGTACGTAGGCATTGGAAAGTGCATGTTATGATTACTATGTCTTATGCCTTTTCCATTAGCGAAGAAAAAACTGAAGGGAAGGAAGAGGCAAAAGAAACAGCTATTAAAGTTGATGATGAATTGACTATGTTAAAGGTAGAGTTGACACGGCATTAATCTGGAAGGATTGTGAAGGATTCAATATCTGATATCGTACGACGTCTTCGCATAGTCAATGGATCTTGATCTAATCGCAACGACAGCAACGCGAAATAAGATCAGTAAGCACAAATCCATTAAAAATAGTGATCTTTTGTCGATGCTCGAATTTCCATTCGATGAACCAGCTAAATCTCACAATGAGGAATCAGCGGAGAAAGCAAAGTTACAACACAATGTGGAAGCTAGATTACTCAATTATAACCTCATCAAAGAGGAGTTCAGCAAATTGTTAGAAGAAATTGACAAGATCGTTGAAGCTGGATCTCATGTCCCAGAAGTTGTTGATGAGACAAACGATGTCGAGATCAATAAGATGGAAGTCGAACAAGAAGCGGATCAAGAGGTTGAAACTGAGGATCCGATTCCAAAGCCAAGGTCCAAGCCAGATTCCTTGGACAAGGTCAAGCCCTCAGCAAAAAAATCAAAATCCAGCAAAAAGGAAGTGGAGCAATCGTCTACATTTGTCACTACACTTCACAGCGATAGTGACGAGGAGAAAGAATCCCCCAAGAAAAAGAATAAATCGAAGGATGATAACTGGGTGGACGAAAACTTTGACAAATATTATGGAAAAGTAAAGAAGAATAGACCTAGTCAAAGACGCAGACGAGAGTGAGTATGCACCATCTTAATTCAGAGAGTTGATCCGGCCTCTAAATTTTCAATTTGTTGCAGAATGTATGAAAAGTTATATGGAGACGAAGCAAACCATGTAAAGGCGCAGTTGGA
This sequence comes from Umbelopsis sp. PMI_123, assembly GCA_021235465.1. NCBI lineage: Eukaryota > Fungi > Mucoromycota > Umbelopsidomycetes > Umbelopsidales > Umbelopsidaceae > Umbelopsis > Umbelopsis sp. PMI_123. Next base: position 497,777 of record JAJSME010000004.1, on the reverse strand, counting down.
AGCGCAAAAGGCTAAGGAGGAGAGAAAATTGGCACGGCAAATGAAGAAGAGTGCTTCAGGCGGTAACAGTGCCACACTTGGAAAAAGACGGCGTAATGCGTCTGATCCATCTGAATCAGTCAAGCCGAAGCCCGACAATGAACAGCTTCATCCATCATGGGAAGCCAAGAAACTTCAGCAAGATCTTATGGCCAAGGCTCTCAGTGGTGCAGGTGGACTTGGAAATAAGAAGATTGTGTTTGATGACTCTGATTAACTGTCATAAAACAACATTGTTCATTTGTATATCCAAATTTCAATTTGCATAATGTCATCTTCTATACACTCAATTTTATACATAATTCATTTTCTACATTGGAGAGTATTAAAGCTCCAACACCTAGACACAATATACAACATCTCCATCCTTCAAATATAATGTACCTACGTCTAGTTATCTTTTGGCTTTGGTTGCTTCCTTTTTTTTCCAGCCGCAACAAGAGACTTCTCCATTACTTCTTGACATGGTAATTCCTCGCTTGAAAGTACTCGTCGGGTGGAATCAACGGCAGCGAACGACGTAAATAGGATATGTTTCTGATTAGAGTCCCAGAGCATTTCCCTTGATGTTAAGCCTGTCATGCAGGGTATTTCAGAGAGAAGCCGTTGATAATGTCGACGGATTTGGCGTGGTTTCAGGTCAGTAGTCATCTTGGTAACGACCTCTGATTCACGATTATCATCCCCTTCTATCAATTCTAGCATAAACGCAGTTGAAAATGGAGATATGGTGGAAAATGGGTTGGAGTAAGGTGACATTGGCAGTGGAAGCTGACGCTTGAGTTTACGCTGTGGAACTAATGGTGCATGGGGATCTAAATGAGCCAAATGTATATGCTGTTCACTACGTTCCCTCTGATATTTCCGTTGCCTAGGTCCATACATTAAATCCCAGAGGGGACCTCCGTCGACTGTGAGATTTGTCGTAGAAGATGGTATGGTAGCCTTTGCCTCCAGTTCATGTAGGATTTCCAGCGGAAGAGGAACTTGTGCTTTGGATAAAAGCTTCGATCGCCAGGCCCACAATAGATTCGCTTTTCTGCCTAAATGCAATGGTTTGTACCTTGGCTGTGGTAGTTCAGGTTCTAGCTTTTTGTTTTGTAATTGAGTAATTAATAATTGTAATGGCGGACATAATGGTGCAGGTGGGGCTGTGTGTGGAATATGTGGATAGAACGGTTCCGGGTTGTGGAAACCAGGTAACGGATTGGTTTCAACATATGGCTATGTCAGGAACGGTAAGGATTCAATTCATAGAGCAATGCTATTCAAGCAGAAACCACTAACCATCAACAAATAGTGTCTAACTTTTCCGGTTCGACCGTAGGTTGCTCTCAAAATACGCATCACGCATTTTCTATCGTTAGCATTTGCTCGTACTATACCATGTAAATACTGGATATCCAAGCATGTTAAAGATATAGCCAGCTGGCGGACAGTGGAGTCTAATATATATATAAAGTCATACTGCACCTTTCTTCCTTGTACAATTTTTTTTTTTATCCTCTCCGTGTCATTGAAGCGTTGACATTCTCGAAATCGATGTTTTATACGATTGACCATAAATGTTCTAATCAGGTGTTAAGTGATTCTGATAGCGGCTACGATTATAATTTCAGGAATGGAGGTGCTTACCTAGCTCTACTGTCAAAGAACAAGCCTGCCTCCGATAGTAACTGTTTGTATAGGGATTTAACATAGTAACTATGTTGTGCACTCTGCATTTAAGTGCAATCCAAGCAGTATATGGACCTGTCAAACCAGCAAAATTTCTTTACAGAGCTGGGTTTTTGGTGCTTGCTTGTTGCTCAACCGCTGTAAGATAAGTGTACCTGCTCTGGCTCTACCTCATCTTTCTCGATGGCACAGGTGACTTGACAAATACGGAGAGATTTAGAGGCTTACTACTAGATAGACATGAATTTCTACGCCTTCGTTTGAACAGGATTGTTCTCAAACTTGTAAAATTGACATTGGATAAACAGTTTATTCATAGTATGCAAGAATTGAAAGCAATGTCTTCTACATGAATAAAAGTAAAGAATCGGATAGAAGGAAATCAGGCTACGGAGGAAGATACCGTAGGTACCAATCGGGATGCACGGAGAATGTTTCTTTATGGGATGCATAGCCGTACCCGGACAATGGCTCTAGACTTTCGAAGGGAAGTCGGGCTATCAAAATGTCAGCAGTCGAGCCTCGTTCTTTTAATTTCTACGGTAGAATGGACATGGAAACACTTTAAACTGAATTTACGATGTTAACAGGAATAGAGAGATTTAACTAAATTGCTGATGCGTCTTTTCATTATTTATTCAATACGCTTTTGGCCCATTTACAGGATAATTTAGCAACACTGTTTCAATAAGATAGTGACTGAGTTTAATTTTAAAGCAAAGAAGCACATCGTCTCCACTGGAAGAGGTTGGAAACAAATTTGGGAGTGACGTGCTGTGTTGCAACATTTTTCTGCTTTTGGCAAATTGCAATAGTGGTTAACCAGACTCTTCTGTCCATTAATCATTCACAGTGGATCTCAACAAGTCAATAGAAACATTGTCACTGGACGAGAAGGAGAAGGATTGTTCAAGGTCTGAATCATCGCCTTCCGACCGAATACCTTCTCCACAGTCTCCAGTTAGACCCCGAGGATCACCCATTAACCGCTCCGTGCTTCCACCTATCAGCCGTCCAGGACAACCTCGTTCTCCATTACCTCGCATTTCACGCCCTAATGCACCACGATTGACGCCAAGCAACGTGAGTACACCTCCTGTGCGAGATGGCAGAGCAGGCATGCGACCTGCACTCAATCTTGCTCAATTGGGATTGGAAACGAAACCAACAGATACACCTTTCGCAAACTTTTCTCGATATGTGTAAGTTTTATATATTCTTTTTTTACCTACAACAGAATAAACATGACACAGAAAATCTCTTTAACATCATATCCACTCTATCCCTGCAGCGACCCATCTGGAAAATTGAACTTTGCTGGTAAAGCTATCATTCACGCTGATGGTGTGGATTTCAGTAACGGCAATAGTTTCAAGATTAAAATGGATGAACTTGAACTGAAGGAAGAGCTTGGAAAAGGTCAATATGGAACGGTTCAGAAGGTACGTTCACCGCAGTGTTTGCGGCTGCCGTGATACCAAATCATGTGTGGAATTTATAATTATTTTTTTTCTCTTTTGGAGAGAAAATTCTAAGCAAACCTGGTTTTGTTTTGTAGGTGTTTCATAAAGCTACGAACGTGGTGATGGCCATGAAGGTGAGATATACAAATATTTTTCTTCGGCAACCGAGCCAAACATCGGTTTCTCTTGTTTAAAGTTATGCATTTGACTTACACATTGATGATGTGGCGTTTGTTTTGTTCGCTCAAACCAATTGACTTTTGCACAGGAAATTAGACTGGAACTCGATGAAGCTAAACTCAACCAAATCTTAATGGAACTTGATATCCTCCACAAAAGCACAAGCCCATATATTGTAGAATTCTATGGTGCATTCTTCATTGAATCATGTGTATATTATTGCATGGAATACATGGATGCTGGTTCTCTTGATAAGCTGTATGGAGATGGTGTACCTGAGGAGGTTCTAGCCAAGATCGCTAACAGCGTAAGTGCATTCCTTGAACCTACATCAAGTAGATTATTCCTTTCATTGACGCTATTGTAATTCGCCACAGATGCTTCACGGTTTAAAGTTTCTCAAGGATGAATTGAGTATTATACATAGAGGTAAGAGAAAGCAAATGTTAATACTACGTCGTTCACAATCTCACAATATAGATGGTGTTTTCTAGATGTCAAACCCACAAATGTACTAGTTAACAAATCTGGTCAAGTCAAGTTGTGTGATTTTGGTGTATCTGGACAACTAGACAAATCATTAGCGAAAACGAATATTGGCTGCCAAAGTTATATGGCGGTAGGTTACACCATTATATTGTTAATTTTGGTAGACTCTTCCATAACATCCTAATCATATACACTTTTCAATAGCCTGAGCGTATTCAAGCCGTCAATACTTATAGCGTTTCTTCTGACGTTTGGTCTCTCGGACTATCTCTTGTTGAGGTGGCTGGTGGAAAGTATCCATATGAAAACGATAATATGTTTGCCCAGCTCAAGGCAATCATCGACGAAGAACCACCGAAGTTACCAGCTAGCTTTTCCGAGGAAGCACATTCCTTGATATCCGATTGGTAAGTGCAAGTGCAATTTAATGATGCTGTCATACTTTTACGGTTTCATATTCGGCTAACAATCAACGCCTCTAGTCTCCGCAAGGATGCCAGCCAGCGTCCTACCTATTCCCAGCTATTACAGCACCCATTCATAAAAAAATATGAAGATGTAGATGTGGATATGACTGCATGGGCTCGCCGCGCATATAAAAGTCGCCCATTAAATTGATAGTGGTGTCTTAAAATTGTTGAATCACTCATTCCGTTTTTCTTTTTTTGTTTCTAAATAATTCATTTAAACATATGTTTTCTTTTCTTTGTATTCTTCTCTTACGCTACAAGGGAACTGTTTTCTGGGATTATTTGACTGTGGTGGATCTTTAGCTTAATGAATAGGCAAAGTGTATCATGGTTTACAGGATTCGTAGCGCACACAGATATAATTAAAAAGACGACCAACAATTGTAATATTGTGAACGGTGAATGGTTAGTAGAGGCTACCTCGTTCACATATGCAAAGGCACTGTCTATGTCTTTACCACTTGTGGCATAGCTATAAGACCAAGGTGCTGAAGATTTCCGGACCCGTTCGCATTCGATCTTAGTACAATATCGTATAACTACAAGATACATGTATGATTAAGCGCCAAACCTGGTTTGCACAAATCAACTGATGAAAATGAACACAGCGGCGCATGTTAATGACTTATATCTTTCATAATGTCTGGTCCAAGTTTCAACGTTATTTTTTCTGGGAAATAAAGAAATATGAGTGACTGGTAATAGTAGATTGTCAGCAAAGCAAGTCAAAAATTGTGAAAGCAGATCTTGAAACCCACATGGAAGACAACATACAAAGTATTTTTGAACGATCAGAAGCCGAATTTGAATACTATGTAAAGTATTCCATATATTTTCCGGAGACAGCGAGTTCGATTGAAAATCTTCACCAGATCAGTGCTGAAATTCGCGCTCTAGCAGAACAAATAACAGGCGAATACCTATGGCAAAAGGATCGATTTGGAATCTCTATAACGCAAAGTTCAATTCGAGGTAAAATAACGACATGCGATACATATCAGCATAAAATGAACTAGAACTATTGTAACGATTCAGGTATTTCTAATCATTTTCCTGCAATCTTTCGCAGATCCTCAGTACCGCTTCTTACACGGCATAACCCGTTATGGCGACTGCGTGACCGACGAGTGGCTCGTAGTCTACATTCTGAAGGAAATATCTAAGCGATACAAAGATGCTGTTGTGGATGTATCTGATAATGACGGCGAGTTCCTTCTCATCGAGGCAGCCATGGAATTGCCCTCCTGGTTAGATCCTTCAAATAGTGAGAATCGATCGTACATTTACCAGGATCACCTACATATAATCCCTCTGCCCAAATCTCCTGCTGAAATTATTCACATACCTAGTGGAAAGCTTATGCGCTCTCGCGCTATTGACATTGTCCGCTCACATGCCGTTTCTACTCAAGCGTCAGCCGCAATTGAGGCTGCAGCGTTCTACCGGATCAAAGGCTTTCCCACCAAAGCTATGGATGAAAAACATAGAGCACGCTGCACAGTCCCAGCAAAATTAGCATACATTCTCCTCAAGCAGCCTCAGCTCATATCACATGCTGTAGAAGTGTTCTATACTCGGGATCCCAGCAATATGAAGGCAGCTTCGCGAATGTCAACTTTCCCACCAAATGAAATGGTTACCACCGTCGTGGATATGACAAAAACTTGTTATGCCAAGCTTACTTCACAGCAATTTTATGCACCAAAACCATTCAGAATGCCATCACGATCTAATCCTCGAAAGTTCAACGCAGCAGAACTAGGCATGAAGATTGCATGTGCGTTCGAAATGCTTTACACAGACAAACGAGTCAATGTTCGAGCACCAACAAAGGACACCACTATTGAAGACTATGACTTCGAAAATGATACCACTTGGAACGAATATAAGAAGAGGCTGGAACGCCGTGGCTACTTTAAAGGAGAATTACAAGGCTCTATTCGATACCGGCAGCTTGAGGTGGTTGCTAAACAACAACACCTCTCGAACCAACTACAAGGTGTTGACCAACTGGATGAAGATATAGAATTAAGCAGCATAGACGGGAAAAATACAAACACCACTTTGAAAGGCACTCCCCAACAACAGATGGATCAAATCCTACAAGATTTTTCAGAAGCAAACTTGGAACATCAGTTACATGCAGCTCAGTCTAAGCCTGAAGATGACGATTCCTGGATGAATGTCAACCCTCAGCAGCTAGAGGAATTGCTCAAGCAGTATGGTGGACTTAATATGAACGAAGGTGACTTTGGAGTCTCTAGCCAAGAGGCTGGCGGAGATGTAGATTTGGATGCCATAATGAAGAAATTCGAAGGCTTTGTGAACTATGAACAGAGTGGTGTTGAAGGAGCGGAGTTTCCAAGGTTAGTGCTGAGAATAGACCGTGATTCTCAAAGACACATCATGCTCACCTTGCTCATACATTTTTAGGGAGTCACTAGGTGAATTCAGTGACGACGACGAAGATGAAGGCGGATCGGAATACGAATCAGAAAATGACGAAATATCATTTGATCCAAATCAGTTCATGAACATTCTCAGAAGCACACTAGGTAAGTGTTTTATGTAGTCTTATGAAATGTGAAGAACAGAGACACCAACCTTTCGATTTACAGGTGGACCATCTGAGGAAGTTGAATCACATGTCACGAAAGAGCCCATTGCCACGACGGTAGAGCAACAGTTAGCAAGCCTACAAGAGATTTCTGACGAAGAAGCTGAAAGACTTCAAAAATTGAACGAGAATGAAGACTCAACTATAGAGTCGCTTTACAATGACATGGATGAAGAACTTCGTGGCCATAAGAAGATTAATGCGTCCTTCCACAAATCAGTCAGATTCCAACCTTCAACTGGCGAAGCAAAAGGAGAGTCTCTGGATGAAATGGACATAGAGGAGGATGAAGATGCACCTGTTGATATTGAACTAAACCTTGTGAAGAACATGTTGGAAAGCTTCAAGAGTCAGGAAGGTCTGCCTGGACCAATAGGAAATATCATGAATCGTATGGGTATTGTCATGCCTCGCGATGAAGCATCCATGGAATCCACCAATATAGAGCATTAATATGTAACATTATGATCATCCCAACTTTTTTGTTAAATAGTCGTTTAATTTGTAACCCTTCCAGGTACAATCACCATCATTTCCATTTTTACTCTGCCATAACACCAACCACACCGTCAAATATAACATTTTAGCAATTGCAAAACTATTCAATGGCACCTCTGATTTATTATGAGAGTATTGTAGTTTAATATCCTTCTATGCTATCAAGGTCGTCATCATCCCCATAATCAACCCGACCAGCGCCATCTTCATCCCAAATGAAGAGAAGACCTTCGACCTTACTTCTTTGCTTTGGTTGTATTTGAAGCAAACATGAAAGCAGCATTTTAGCTTTGTTGTTGGTAATTCCATCCAGGTTTACCGAAACACCACTGTTTGCAAACTGTCTGGCAGCATCGATTGTCTTGAACAAAGGTTTTCCAGTGATGATTTCGTATATCACGACACCAAGTGACCATATATTGCATTCCAAGTTAATATGAGACACGATGCCATTCAATATCTCTGGAGGAGTAGTTTCACAAACATCGCAGTCACCAATATAGTCATCGATGACCCTACAATCCTCTAATTTTCCTAGCTTCCACTCCGTCACCATGCCACCTTCATGGAAGAAAGAATGTGTTGAAAGATTTGTGTGGGTCAATTTCTGATTTTGCAGCACCTGTAAACATTGTAACAAAGACTTGATGGTCAGCGATTGGAAATATTGATCAGTGGTGTCGGCGAGCGTAAGGTCACCAGGAGCAGGATGGAGGAGACGATAAAGCGACTTGCTTGGTGAACAAATATCGGTCACCGACAGGGCGGTATATCCATTGTCACCGGGTATTTTGTATGATTCAATATGGTTGATGATAGAGTTTCCAGCGAGCTTAGTAGCAAACCCAACCTGAGCCAATTGAAGGTTAACAGCAGGTTCTTTGAAGAAGTGAATAGATACTTGATCAATTTTGTCAGGCATCCTGTTAGCCGTTCGCACAGTATAGTATGTCGTAATCCTCGTTGGAGGTTCACTTGTCAGTGCATACTTCTTACCAAGTATATGAGTACCACTTTTCGGGTCCTTTCGCAAGTCATTTCCATCCGAGCCGGTATATTCAGGTATACCTATATTCATATCGTGTAGATAACTTTCCGTGAAATCTGGTAAAAAGATTTTGGACTGAGAATGCGGTATAACAGGAGAGAATGTATTTTGAATTGGTGAGGTAAGCGTATCCAAAGTATCCTGACGTTGTGCGCCATTCATAGGCACTTGTGGTTCCATCTTCACAGTAATGGGTGTCATGAGTGCACCGTTCTGATGACCAGGACGCTCGTCGATATAGCTTCGGTAGTCTTCGATACGAATACCTCTTTCCTTGGCAGATGCTTTACTGAATTTTGAGCGGCGAGCTCGGCGCCGGTAAAAGATCAACCCGATTATGAATATAACAATAATGGCGATACCGCCAATAACACCTCCTACAATTGCGCCAACGTTTGTAGGTGAACTAGGAGCTGATTGGATATATGCAGGAAGTGCATCACCATTGTCCAAGTTATACGTTGCGGATGGGTTTTCTGGATTTGTTGCTACAACATATAACTTTCCAGAATCGTCCATTGATGATGTTATCAACCAGGGAGAAGAAGCATCACGCTTAGACAAGGAGCTTGAACTAGAACTAGGTATAGACAGCGGAGATAAAAGCATATTAGCAGTGCCTAAATTTGATCCGTCTGTCGTTACACTTAGTGGAGATTGCCAAGGAGTGATGGATCCATTGCTGGATATATTGTAGTATTGTAGTTTTGGACTATTACCATACGTTAAGTATGCAAACGCATCAGTTGAGATACCAACAGCAGTTCCTGGACTAAAAGATATTGAAGTGCCTATGGGGACTAGACTGAATTTGTCTACATACCCACTTGTTACGTCGGATAACGCGGCACCTACACTTCCATGGTAAAGCGATTGAGCATTGGGCCATCCTAAGAGTAGCACATGGGACTGCGTAGCTACCAAGACGCCATTCGTTTGGCATTTTCCTACGCAATTTGAGGGTGTTGCTTGGGTAGCAGTGGGCTGCGCCTGAGGTACTTGAGCAACCGAGCTCGCAAGTTGTGCTGTAGTGGTACTTGCTGAATCGGTAGAGGTTATGGCAACAGCACCATTGCCTCCGCCGAGGCCAACCGATGCGGCTGCAGTCACAGCGCTTTGCGCTTGACCAGCTGCCTGTATAGCTCCGTTGTGTGAGCTTGACGAATTTGTATTTGCGCTTGTATATGACGATGGCATAATCATCAGCCATTTACTGTTGACACCAGTTGAACTTGGATTTGTCGTTCCGCTGTAACAAGTATACAGTAATGCATTATTCTGCGGTTCGAATGAGAATAGACATTGTTGGCTCGAATCATAGTCCACTGAGGCGAAGAAATTGTTGTTATTTTGATAGGATATCACGCTACCATTATAAGCTGGAACTAGGACTTGAGTAAAACTTGTAGCGTTTGCAATTGGTTTATAAAATACACCTTCCAAGGCCGAAACTACATTTATGTGACCGAAAGTTCAGATCAATATGAATATATAATATCATGGATTGAATATACTGACCGTTTCCGCCATCAAGAGACGTTAAATTTGCTACGATGCCAAAGGTGAATGAATGCGAATCGAAATAACATTCTCCGGATGCAGGAACATTATTAACGGCTAACACTGTCTGCCATTCGATATTTGTAGTGCCTGTCAGTTTTTGAACATCCGCTGTTGTCCCGTTTTCCGTGACAGCGAATCGATAAACATTATTGCTGCTATCATAACCCAAGCAAGGTGGTAACATAGAGGTGAAGTAGACTCTCCTGTTAACTTGAATAACAAGTTCAAGAAAAGAAAAAAGAGTGTTGGTGAGGCGCAAGGATTGCACAAACAGTGTAACAGGTCGTGTAGTGGTTGCTTGGTGGTAAACCAAAAAGAGGCGTGGCGCAGTGGAAACAGTAAGGCTGTGATGAGTGTCACCAAAAACTAATTGGGGAAAATTGCGCAGGTTTTCTGCAACACCTTCCCATATGATCTTTTCGAACACCTCACCTCTATATATTCTCAGAGCAAGCGAGTCACTTCGCAGCTAATGGTGGAGCCCTCATTCTGGAAGGTACCGAACAATTCGTTAGGGTTCTGTATTGTTACATTTCTTTTGCACAAGAAATAGGTGCAGTTCAAGGAAGTGAAGAGTTTGGCAGTAGCAAATTTTGATCTACTACCTTTAGATACGCATGCCTCTTAGATTATCGATTGACTAAGTCATACTTGGCGTTGGTGTCATATACTCATTGTTACCTGTGTTACAATCAGAAGGGCTCAGCACTAGGAAGTATGCTTTGAATCTCGCCAATATGTTGGAAAATCTCGCGTGAGTATGATTATCAAAGTAGCTGAATCAAGCTAATTTGTAACATCTATAGTATAGTATCAATATTAGCTCGATGACAAGTGACGACGATTGCAATTAGTGATATGATGCAGCTGAGAATTATCTGATCGGTTGTGAAGGGGATCCCCACGATAGTCAGCAACCTTATTGACAGGCACTGTGTTCATTTTTACTATTTTATATTGGGATGTCTACTTTATTCGTGTAGATTTGTTTTACTGTAAACACAATACAAACTATATTTTCGCCTTATATCTAACGAGAAAACTTATTCAGAGATCCATTTAAGTCCGTTATTTGTGCTGGCGTAGTCCATGATCAAGGCAGTCGTCAGTGAGCTTCAAATATTATTATAACGGTCCGCTAATATAGATGTAAACCTTGGTATGTAAACCGCGAAGTCATATCGGTTTCACATCCGCTCACTTCCTCTCCTGTTTCAGTGTCAGGTTGTTTTTCACATGAGATCCTAAGACATTTCTCTACATTGGAAGCGACGTCCAAACCATCCATCCATGCGCCATGGAGAAATCCAAAGTATTGGCGGGACATTGCCTCACCTGCGAACCATAACCGGCCTAAGCGTCTGCGAAGGTTCCGATGGTGTGCTTCACTCATTCCCAACCCCCAGTTTGAGTATGAGCTTCCGAATAGAGGATTGTTTTTCCAAACAGGAACCAAGATTTCCACTGGGGCGGTCGCCTCTGGCCCAAACATTCTCTTCAAAACTCGTGTAACTTCCTTCTGTATAGCCTTGGTGCTCATATGCTCTAGGCGTTGACTTTCATGGTATACGACCGTAGCCATCAATATTGGTTCATCTAGGTGTGGCATGGACTGCCAAACAGGATAGTGTCCACGGCTAATGTCGTCTGCATACACAAAGAACTGTGTATCCAATGGCCAAAATCGCTTTGGGAACCGCATCCAAATTTTGGTGTAGGTGGTTGCGTGGAAATTGAATAGCGCCTCACGTTTCCAAGAAGGGAAGCTTGGATGAAATTTGACATTCCCAGATTGTAAAACGGCCAAAGGAAAAGTACATATAGCAATATCAGCTACGAAGACGTTTCCATTGCTTGCTACGACCGTTACATTATCTGATCCGTAATGGACATCCGTTATCTTTGTTGATAAGACTAAGCGTGAAATATCTTCTCCCAATAAGGCATCGCATTCTGCACGTAATATGTATTGAAAGCCTCGCTGGTCAATGACAAAGTCGTCTCCAACGATATCATCAGGCTGGTCTTTGATTACAGATCCACCATTGGCTGCAGCCGCATAGTCTAAAGAGGTCACTTCGGCAGGCTCAGCCAGTTCCCAGTCAAAGCCAAAGTATTCAATGGCGGCCCGTATAGAACTGTTTGCGTTCCAGCCTTCTAATTGTAGAGCTGTTCTTGCACTAAGGTCAACAAGCCCTCTTTGCATGCGTACTTTTGCTAGTTCACCTATAGCTTTAAGTGCCTTGTTGAATTCTTTTTCTTCTTTCTCTACCATACGTATGCCAGTATGATCAAAGTAGGTCACGTTACTCTTGTCAGATGGCACAGTCCTCAGCCCGTGTTCAACAGCCAATCTGTGGATAGGGTTATCGTCATGACCATATATCCAGTTTGCACCTAACTCGACTTGGGCACCACCAAATGTGACATTCTGAACTCTCCCTGTAGTGACGGCAGTTTGGATAAGCTCACAACAAGTAGGCATTGACAACATCATTCAAATCCATACCTCCTACAAAGGGTAAAGCATCGATTATCACGAAATCGTTGATATTGTTGGCCTGTAATTGCCGTGCAGCGGCTATGCCAGATGCACCGGCTCCAAGGATGATTACTCTACTGTGTCGAACTTCAGAATAGCTTTCTCGTGGTGACAAAAAGAATAGAATCCCTGTTATCAGCCAAAACTTCATGAGTGAAGGTTAACAAATTTCAGGTCACACTAACTTTTTTGAAATCTCTTATTTTCTACTGACTTTTTGGGAACTCACATGGCCAGTGGATGTCATTTTGCAATACAATAAGGTTCAATTTTTTTACAAAAAAACATTCACTGCACAGTTGACATCATGAAACATGCGGTTAGATCATGCACTTCTCGAATGTAAATGAAATATGCAGTGGCGGATTATCTTTAATGAATCAACAAATGATGAATGAATTATGTAGTAATGAAGAAACAAGAACTATCACGCTATTATATGCGTGGAAAATAAAAAATAAAAAGGGATGTAGGGGAACACCGAGTTGGTATTGTCGCTATCAGCTCATATTAGCACCATGGGTGTACCGTCAATATCACAGGTATTGGTTTGGCTGGTATGATTATTCATATTGTATTGATCGTATAATGGATACGCCGACATAGAATTTGACCTAAAATGAGACGACGGGAAAGCATATGGGGTATTGGTCATAACTGTCGAGTTGTCCGGCAGGAATCCAAATTCCGGTCTGTATGCCGAAAAAAGAGTCATGTACTGTCCACTTGATGAACATCGTTTGTGTTTAGGAGAACGTAGACTTAGTTGAGATATTGATGGTGGAATTTCAGAGCTGGAGGATCCACCGTTAGACTTTTCTAAAGTATTCGAATTTAGTCAATACATCATAAATATATATAACAACGGGAAATATCGCTCACCTGCTTTGAACTGTTTGCCATGCATGGCAGCATAGCTAGATGAATTGAGTCTTTGATATTCATCTGCCTCTATTCTTGTTACTTGTTCGGCTTTGGTATCAAATGTACATCCTACTTGACTTTCGTGGGTTAGAATACGACGACGTCGTTTCCCCGAATAGCTCTTCTCTGAAGACCCATCATGGACTTCTGAAGAAGACGTATCACTATAACTTGAAGACTTCTTATGATTGCTTCCTTCTTCATCTACTCCACTCTTATTATCAACCGCACCCGACGCATTCAGCCCTCTCTCACGACGGCGCTCATGTGTCTTTTTGTGTTGAGCTAGATTGTCTGATCTTGAAAATCGTTTACCACAAATGGAGCATACATATGGTCGCTCCATGGTATGTGTCCTCAAATGTCTTTTCAAGTGTTCTAGCCTCTTGAAGAGTCGAGCGCAAGTGGGTATAGGGCAAATATATGAGCGCGATAAAGGATTGGAGGCAGAATCATCCATGTTAGTAGTTTGAATCAGATCTGTACTTGTGGAAGGGTGGCCATACAGAGACATGGGTTGGCCAGAATGTCCTTGGTCTTGTTGGTAGCTATATACCATCCCAAAATTTGGTTGCGAGCAAGATCGATTATGGGTATATGCAGGTCTCGAGTAGGCTCGAGTGAAAAGGGTATCATTGGCTGTCAGTGGCCGGTTTTGTTGGCAGGTTACAGAAATAGATGTAGATCTCCTACGACGTTGCTTATAACTAGGTGAGCCTTCAAACAGTGAAAACATACCAAAAAGGGTGGCAGATTTTCGCAAAGCGTTTGCATCCACTGATCTTGATGGTAGTATTGAAGAAGCATCCAAGCCGGAATTGCTCGCCAATTGCAATCGGTTAAAGTCACTAGACATAGGATCTATCGCAGTAGATTGATCGAACATCATGGAATTTTGACTTGTAACAGACAACATCAGTGGTTGTATATCGGTGGGGGGTGACATGTTATTTCTGGATCCTGTACTGCCTTCATCATCAAAGCTATCAATGGACTCGTCAGCAGAAAAGACGGATGTGACCGATTGGGAAGTCCTATGCCGTGTTTTGGCTTGGTGAGGTAATACCATAGGCGGCTTTGGTGGCGAGAATTGCCTGGTGTCCTGACTCAATGAAGTAGTCGCACCCGAAATAATTGCCGGTGAGGGCATCATAACAGCCTTCCGGGATGCGTCATTAATATTTATTCCTTCGGAAGGAGAGACTGCCATCCAGGAAGTTGTATCTGGGTGCTCGTTGTTAGCTTGACTTGTGGAGTCAGTTTCCAAATCAAGCATGACAGGCGTTGGCCAATTCTGAATGGTAGTACCAATTTGTTGACCAGAAGGGTGACTACTTTGTACCATAGAAGGATCTGCGCACATACCACCAGGATAAAAGGTGTCATTGTAAACATCTGAAGAAGACAAGCAGAGTGATTTTCTCAAATCATCAAACAGCTCTTGAGTGGTATCGAGAGAAATGGACTTAGCCGGTTGAGCAACGGCAATGCTTGTGGGCTCGATTCCCATTTTTT
Organism: Umbelopsis sp. PMI_123; assembly: GCA_021235465.1. NCBI lineage: Eukaryota > Fungi > Mucoromycota > Umbelopsidomycetes > Umbelopsidales > Umbelopsidaceae > Umbelopsis > Umbelopsis sp. PMI_123. The sequence continues at coordinate 482,752 of JAJSME010000004.1, read as the reverse complement.
CTCGTTTGAGGTCACGTTCCAAAGCATCCAGGAAGAGCCTGTCGTGAGGTACAGAGTACCAGTAAAACACCTTTTGCTTCTTTTGTGTTCGTATACACCTGTTCTTGTACAAAAGATCCAAGAATTCAGATTTTGGTTCCTCCAAACAGGAATCTGTGCCCGGTTTAAGGTTTCGAAGATCACTGAAAATTCCTTCTTCAAACTTCTTGAGGTTGCTGACGGGGCGACCAAACGCATGGAAACGAAACATGAGACTGCGAACAATGTCAGTTCCCGTTATATGAAAAAGTTTTCCCCAAAGGACACAAGACAGATGCTCCCCTGTTGGCAAGGGGAACTGTTTGATAGGACTATCTTGATTCCAGTTCGTTGGGGCTGTAGCAAGGAAGAGCTTCAAGTCGTCTATCATCACCAAACGCATTTGCATGTCGTCGTCATTCGGAGTAGGCATTTTATATGTTGGTGGATTGGATGGATCCACTTGGTGAACATTACTGTGCTCCATCGCAAATTCACTGGATATTACGATAGAGCCTGCCAAGGAAAATTGCAATGCAGTTGATAAAAGGGTTCGTGGAGGAAGTAGAGGCTGCAATCAGGAAAGATAGAAAAAAGAGAGAAAAAGAGAGAGGACAAAAAAGGGAAAGGTCTTATGTGCAAAGCAGCAGGTGGAATCGAACAGGATGTGGCGATTCAATTAACGACGATTACAGCGGGACCAACACATAATAAAAACGTGTTAAAAAATAATATTATTTTAGTTTTCCTGCTTTCAAGCAAAAGAAAAGAGAAAAAAAACAGAGGTGAAGCGAAAAGGGGGTGTAGTGGTCTGGGATTAGGGGTAGATGAGACCACAGTGTAATAAGGCAGCAAACGAGAAGATGGGAATCCAAAGGTCAACTGCAATAGGTCATAAACAAAAAGGCATAGCCGTGGTCTCTTGAACTTTTCGACGAGGAAACCGACTTTCGGCAAACAAAGAGGCAAAGCTAGTTTCAAAAACGACCAGCTCAACAAGCCCCCAATTGTATAGACTCGGCTTCTTGAAAACTTTTATGCCAATAAGTGGGGCAGTAACCCTTGGTAATGATGATAAAAATATATATATACACACATTGCGAGGGATTTAGAAACTCATGTACGAGGTACGCGTGACAGGTGTGGTGGCCCACCAACCTATCCATATTTGAATGGATTGGCCGACCGTTCTAGAGAAATCGTTCGTTTGGCAAAAGTATGCAAGACGCTCATACTGGCTAATATGTATATCCACAAGGATTCCACCATGTTGCAGGTCTTTGTCATTGTTATGGCTTTAGCTAATACTGAAATAGTCTTGCCACCTAGAGAAGGGAACTAAAATACCTGTATGTCACTTTATTTTGCTCTATAGTCATACAGGCCGCTGCCTAAGGTAATCATTGGCAAATGACATTACTGTAGTGGTCATTGTCAGAAGGGGCAATGTTAGAAACTGGTGCTGGTGCTGGAAGGCATGCATCTTCCAAGTTAAATGAATGGCAAACTCCTCTGCAAACTCCACTGGCAAACTCCACAAAAGGTATCCCTCACTATTTCCAAAGAAAAAAAAAAAAAAAGGCGAAAGCTTACGTTCACTTGCCTTTATTTTTTTGTCTTGGAGTCAAACCAATTCAACCGCCAGTGTATCGTCGATATCATGTCACAATCGTCATTGTTATATCTTCCGGATGAACTTCTGATACAAGTATGCTCAGAACTCGACATTCTCTCGATTTTTGCTCTTGCTGACTCTGGCCGCATTGCACGACGAAGATTACTCAGCATTCGTAGCATCTGGCAGAACATCACATTTGACCCTAATAGAAAGAATCTACATACTATATACGCTACTCTTCGGCGATTCAGAGATGACGATTACCTCAACCATCTTCGTCCCATAGTAGAAAGTGTCACAATGGACGGGTTTGATGACCCAATGATATCACCCATTGTTATGATAGTCAAGTTTCCCAATCTTCGACATATTGGAGCTAGGAATCGACGCTACACTACCTCCATCGATACTGACACCAAAGTGTTACATGAGTTCCTCAGTAATGGAAAAATATCAAAGCACTCCCTCAAACTAGAGTCTTACCAACTATACAACCCATACATGAATGAAGAACGCACCTTTCGAAGATTCCAATCCACTTTGAATGCTTTGGCTAGTAATGGATCCGTTGAGCTGGATATACGACAGTGCTCCTACATCACAGAACCTGTGCCTATAATGGATGATGATTTGGACGCCACTGCAGTGGAGGACGGACGGCAAATCAGGTCACCTGTTGAATGTCGTCGCATCATCAGGAAAGGCGCAAAATGCTGGGCTTGTGGCGAACCAGAAGAATACTGTTATAAGTGCGTTAACAAATGCTCCAATTGTGGCCTCCGTCGACTACCTCCATTCGTCAATGATATTCACGTCTTAGAAGCTGCTGGTAGACCAAGCGATGCAAATGACAATTCCGAAGATATGTTTAGTGTTTTTGAATAGTTTAGACGTAGGGCTTTTTTGTTTGTGTTGATACCGCATATACCCTAGACTGCCATCATTGTAATTTAATATACATATTATACAGTGCACCGTGTATTCATGAAAAAAAGTACACTTTTAAATAATGAAGCAATCAAAACATGAGCATGATTTAGAAATCCAACAGTAGTAACAACAGTGTATGCTCATTTGGTAGTAGTGGCACCAGACTGATGCCTGTTGAACACAGGAACCATTTGAAATATGTAAAGGGATGTGCAGGTGATTGCCTGGTTGCTTTTGCTATACAGCATGCGTAGTGGCCATTAAACGAACCCGCTTTATGGGAAATTGGCAGCAAGACATGCACTGCATGCATGGTTGGATCATACTGCTGTTTATATTCTCTTATCTACAGACACATAACAATGTCCGGTGCTGCTCATACCCTGAAGGTTTAGACAACAATGATATCATGGAAAGATTACTTTCCAGCTATATAAATAGACAAGATCCATTACTTAGTACGTAGCACATCCTTGATTACCACCAGTATTTTGGTGGCAGCCACAAACAATAAAACAAGAAATATGCTATAACGTTCGAGCTGAATGTTTATACTTGATATATCGAGAACAATGCACTACACTACAATACATATTCTCGTTGATCGTCATGACTAATTCTGATCACTATGACTTTTCAATCTTGAATGGTTGAGTGTGTACGTGAGCTTGGATACGCTCGAACGTAAATACTATGACAAAATAGTCAGCGATTTGCAGATCATCAGGTACATGATAGGAGACGGATCTAGTTGACACATTCCATTGACCAATCTCCCCAGCAACGCTGACGGATTTCGAGCTAGAGTCATAGGCGTATAGAGTCAGAGTAACTTTGTCATCTCTGTTGATATTGGCTGCATATTATCAATAGCGTTCGCATTAGCATATATCATTTAGCCTGCAAATAATTAAACAATGGATACTAACAAGAATCGTCGTAAGACCAAGTGATTGTTTCATCGGTTCCAGTTTTCCAAATGGATTGGGTATCGGGGGCAGAAATGCTGATATATTTGGTATGAGCGGCTCCTTTATCATTATCGTCGTCATCGGTTGGATTGTATTCATAGTCATTTTTGTGTTCGGCAATCTTATGAATGACAAATGCTTCGGTTGCAGTATAATAATCAACAGATTCGATCTCGAGCACAACTTTGTATTCTGAGGCTTTTCCAAGGTCCTTTCGAACATGGTAGTTGGATATACCACTGCCAGTAGTAGCAGATGGAAGTTCATCAACTTTCTTCCAGGATCCATCAGATTGACGAGCTAAGAGGTAGACATAAACTTTCTCTCCATATCCGAGATTGGCTATTGGAATTGAATATTAGCTCACTCTACACTTTACAATGAATGAACAAATAAATTACTTACTGCTTCCATCATATGACCAGGTTACAGATTGGTAGCTATCGGCATCCCATACAGTTTGTGAATTAGGGGTAATAGGTTGAAGATACTGCTGCTTCTTGTTGCTATAGTCGTTGTCCCATGAATCACCTTCATTAGAATGTCCAGAGATACTCTTGATCTTGAATGATTCAGTTGCAACATAATAATCAACAGATTCGATCTCGAGCACAACTTTGTATTCTGAGGCTTTTCCAAGGTCCTTTCGAACATGGTAGTTGGATATACCACTGCCAGTAGTAGCAGATGGAAGTTCATCAACTTTCTTCCAGGATCCATCAGATTGACGAGCTAAGAGGTAGACATAAACTTTCTCTCCATATCCGAGATTGGCTATTGGAATTGAATATTAGCTCACTCTACACTTTACAATGAATGAACAAATAAATTACTTACTGCTTCCATCATATGACCAGGTAACAGATTGGTAGCTATCGGCATCCCATACAGTTTGTGAATTAGGGGTAATAGGTCGAAGATACTGCTGCTTCTTGTTGCTATAGTCGTTGTCCCATGAATCACCTTCATTAGAATGTCCAGAGATACTCTTGATCTTGAATGGCTCACTGGCAACAGAGAAACGTACTTCTTCGATTTCGAGTACAACAATATATTCTTCCGCTTTTCCAAGATCTTTTCGAACATGGTAGTTAGAGATACCACCTCCTGTCGTTCCTGATGGAAGTTTGTCAACTTGTTTCCAATTGCCGGTGTCTGAATCGCGAGCAAAGAGAAGAACAATGACCGTTTCTCCGTATCCAAGGTTGGCTAAAAATATTGACGTTATCAGACATGAAAATGAAATGTAAAATTAATCTTCTTGATTACTTACAGCTTCCATCATAGGACCAAGTTACAGACTGGTAACTGTCAGCATCCCATACAGTATTCTCGTTAGGGGTCATCAAGCGTAAATACTTCGCTTTGCTGTAGGAATCTTTCCATGGTTCTGAATCATCTTCATAACCATTATTGTGGCCAGAAATAGGCTGTATCTTGAAGGATTGACTGACAGCTCGGAATTGGACAGATTCAATTTCGAGAACAACCTTGTACGCATGCGCTTTGCCTAGATCCTTTCGGACGTGATAGTTGGAGATACCGCTTCCAGTGGTACCGGGCTGTAGAGTATCGACTTTCTTCCAGTTTCCATAGTCATCAACTGCGAGCAGGATGACGGTTACAGTCTCGCCATAACCCAGGTGGGCTTAGCAAGGTTTGAAGAGTCAGTCTAAAAATTTAGCTATCCTCGGTAATGTTGCGAGAAATTTCACATACCGCTGCCATCGAAAGCCCAAGTGACAGATTGGTAACTGTCAGCTTGCCATACAGTTCCAGAATTTGGCGTGATGATACGAAGATATTTCTCATTCTTATATGACCCGTAATTAGCTGCATATGAATCACTATATTCTATGCCACTATAATCGATGCAATCTAATTACTCGGCCAAAGCGTTAATGAATGGTCAATACAACACTGTCATTTTTGCAGTTTTCATTACCCTCTGTGATTGTACAGTCTGGATCTCGCTTTCCTAGTGGTAACCCAGCACATAAAGTTGCTAGAGCAAGCAATAAAACGAGATAACTTGATATCCGATTCATACCAAGTAGAACACAATGTTTTTCGGGGAGCTTACTGGAAGTAAGCTATTGATATAGTGATAAATATGGTGGTTTCGCCACAATGTTGTTTCCATTTTTACACTTTAGTCACCAAGCCCCCAGTAGTAGTCTGATTGAATTGTCTTCGGAATCTGAGCCTTGAATAACCTCGCGCCTAAGCAGACGCCATTAACATGCTGCTTTAAGACCATGGGATATGAATAATGCAAACATTCATCGCACAGCCTATCGCCACTTGCGTTTCAATGGCAAACCTCCAATATAGCCGCCAGTATAGATTTGTATAATCAGGCCAATTTCGGTATTGGGCTCAGCCAAAGCTTGATATTTTTAAGAGTGAGCAAATATTTTTATTTTACTGGTGTGCTTGCTGCTTTAACGTACAAAGATAGCGCTAGTCATTGCGAAGGCTATTATTATCTTGGATATCATTTGCTTCACTCTTCTCGGAAAGGCTGTCTACCGACAAGCTGTGACTGCTGCTGGCGCCGCTACCTTTTCGCCCAGACCAATTTGTTTTCATAGATGGCTTATGCGCATTGGTTTGTGGCGGAGGATAGGTAGCTGGGACAGCTGTGGGAGTGTCGTTACCAACAGTAACACCATGATGGGGCTGAGTGTATGTTGACTCCGATCTTGCCTCTGTCCGTTTTTCTGCTTGAACCATGGATTCCTATGAAAATTGGCGTTAATTATACCGAGGATACATATCAACATTTTGTACTGCCTACCTCCATCACTTTTGAAATTTCCTTTTGCTTCCGTACTAAGAAAGATGATACATTGGTGAACAACCGCCCAGCTTGCTGTGATGTGGACTCAAGGAAAGGGCTCAAGTCTGATGGGCTCTCTGAGGCTGGAGCCTTTCTGGATTGGGATGCAGGTGGATACCCCTGCTTCGATTTGTTTTGATCTTCTGTTTCCTGTAATGTCAGTAATGTGATTTTAAAGCAAACATTCGCTTCCCTTTACAATATGGCGTACCTGGAATAGAAACAGTCGTTCCTGTGCTTTTTTCCGATATAGAGTCAGATTTAGTGTGCTCAGAATCTTCTTGCATGCCTTTTTCAAACTCATTCCACAAAGCATCCACGCCTCGCATTAATCGGATTCCGCCGCTAGATACAGCGCGCGATATGTTTGATCCTCCTGCCGACACTGCTTTTGTCAGAGACTGTCGAAGCGGTGATAAATTCTGTCGAATTTTCATGTCTCTTATGCGGCTGTAGAAGATGAGAAATTAATGTTGACGAAGTCAGTTCATACTGTTTTGCAGTGCTTAATTGTTTCCGTGATAAAAAGCACCTCAGCTCAGTATGAAAGGATGTGCACTTACTTTGATAATGAGTTCTGCAAATCACCAAGTGACGTGTTACCTTGTCCTGGGTGCCTGATTGTAATTATATTACTGAACAGTTCATTCATAAATTTCGTAATAATTTGCAAAACAAATACCCCGGTTCTACTATTTCGTATATCTCGTGGTCAGTGTATTCATCCCAGAGCTTATAACTATTTGTCTCTCTCCAAGCGTTGACCCAGTTCATTCCATAGTCGAGTAAGTAGTTCTTTTCTATAATATAAGAGTTACGTAAGATCGAGATCTACAAAACAACAAGCCTTGCACATCATCAGCTTTTACCTTTCTCTTCGTCTCTCATGATCTCCTCCATAGTACTTTCGCTTCTGAATGCGTTTTTGGGATCAAACGCCTGTGCGTATTTTACGCTAGATAGCAATGACATGATATACTCTTCGAAGCGAGCTCTTAAATAATCATCTGATCCAAGATAGGTGTTCTGTATAGGTCTAGTGGGATCTGTTGATGAAATATGAGTCAACATAGGTGATATGACGAGGAATCATACATTATAATGACAACCACCTGCCGGATCCCATGTAGTATTTATAACTTTAGTGAGCTTGTCCATCCACCGCCGGTCAGCCATCGTATGGTGTACAATAGACGCCAATTGCGGATCGAAAAACTCGAGCGTTCCATTATCAACCTAAAGCATGCATTATGTTACAATATAGTGCACAGCATATCAAGAATCAACGTGTGACTTACATGAACGAGCACATCGATATTGATCTCAGTCTTCTGATGGAAGAACAGCTGGTTTGTTGTACCAACTAGGTAAGAATTGGTACCTTTATCAGAAAGCATATCAATTTGTTGAAGTGGTAAGTAAGGCTGAAAGAAGGAGCCCTAGGACAGCATGTCAATAGAATGTAAGTACCATATTGAAATACATTCTTCAACTCACCTTTTCAAATAGATGCAGAGGAAGGCCCATGTATCTTAATAAACTTGCTTTGTTTCCGTTGGAGAGGATCTTGGCTTCTGTCACTTCTAATTGCTCTGCTGTAGTGTCTAATGAAGGGTCACCTGAATCTTGGAGAGATCTCAAAAGGCCTATTGACGAGAACAATCGGGTTACCCAAGTGTCAAATGAGGATTTGGGCCTGTAGCATGACGCCAACAATAACGTACCAGGTATCAATGATATCAGAGAATATTGAAACGTGCATAACCGCTCAACAGGGTATCCATAGAATAGGATCTTTTGTAGGAATCAGTTATCGTACTTGCTAAATATCTTCTGGAGAATGAACTTACCCGTTTCTCCAGTAAAAGCAACTTTATCAGAGTCAAAGTTTTGGAACGAAATTTTTGGAATAGCTCCCTGAGAGATGTTCCTGATCAACAAGACAAATTCAATATCAAGCTTAAAACATTACGATGCTGTTTTCAATATCATCCTTACCCATATATAGGGTTGGATCATCAATAGGTCCAATATGTGTTGAATTAAGGTTGTCATAAAAGTTCTGGTGGATAGCACGAGTTGAGTATCTTCCAAGGTGGCTGAGTATATAGATCATTTATCAGTAAATGAGCATACGTACGTAAAGTATATCGAGCTTTGTAAAGTCCTTCTCATTGAACCAAGCACCTGTAATGATGGCGAGCTTTTGCCTAATGGGTCCAAAAATGGGCTGTCGTGCAAGAACTACAACGGCCTTCTGGACTATGGAGCGAGTGACATCAGCCGATTTCACCAGTAAATCCTGTCAGACTATGATGAGTATAGATAATTCATATATAAACAAATAAATGATTGCATACTTTAGTTGCTATCTGTCGATTACATGATATTCCAAACAAGGTTGTCTCGGCAACCTCCCATCCAGCGACGGGAGGTAGATGGAAATATGCAAAGTCCTCGTCCATTTGATGTGCGCCGTCTGCAACGTCATATCCAAGAGCTTAACAGGATATATTATGCATCTTTCGTCAATACTACACCGTATCTTACCTGGAAGAGCTAAGAATGGAAGAAAGCTCCATTCCTCTGGTAATTCTATCTTCTCTAGTTTTGTTTGGGGATCCTGACCCTGACGCTGTGGAAGTGGCGGATGACAGAATTCCAGTATAGGGCCATAAGCATGGTGAAAACCTACTACCAGAACAGCTGCAATTTGGGCATCCTTGTTCTGGTCCAAGGATCCATGATGTCCTTGTTCCGCCATGAACTGAAGTTGTATGGAATGTTGTATAGTGAGTGGACAACCGCACGTCCGCAAGCGATGTCGGAAGATAAATTTTCAAATCCACATCGAGGATTTGCCCGCCTGCAGACAGTAAGCCAAATTTTCCCGTCACTGTCTGCTTGCTGTGGGCATGGAGGCTTTAGATCCTCGGCCGACAAAATATATTTCTACGGACGAATACAGGTTTATTTGTTCAAATTCCTCTGTAGAAAGTAAGGTTATGGTGGTGATCATAAGGAAAATACTTGTCTAACGGATGAAATGAGCAATAGCAATATAATCCAGACCCGAGGGCCAAAATATAGTGCTAGGAAGCGAAAATCACAAGTACTGCGAGATGCATACTGCCAAATTCACATTGACTTGGTCAAGATGGCATTTTATTGTTTGGCAATCCTGTAGTCAACGATTTGGTGAAAGACACTATTAATATATAGCTTTGACATAAGACGTAGTATACCAAGTGGGATTATGCCTGGGAAACCTAGGTCAATGTGTCCTAAATGTGTTGATCAGTATGATAGTCATCGGCTTGTAAGGAGTGGATAATTCCAGGCATGGACGTATGGATGGAGTGATATGAGACTAGCAGTGCTGTTACCGTGATCGGTGTGAATGCTCACTCTTTGTCAGTAAAAAAAATCAATCCCCGCGAACCGTTTCGCTTTTCAGAGGATAAGTATACAATAAAGCATATACGGTTACAGAGAGTGCAGTGTTCGACAGAGAATCTCATTATGTGTCATATCAGGCCACAGAGCTCAAACAGATAATCCAACAAGAATTAATAGGTAAGGATTTCTTTTCAAATATGCACACGTCTGTAATACTTTCTATTGTGAAAATCACTCATTCCTAACAATAACTATAGTTTAACGTCAGTGAAAGTCGAGCGGTTACAAGCAGTGTTATTAAAAAGGTATTTTGAATATAGAGCTTATTATACCGGAAAAAATAGCAGCCGAAGTCCGGAGATCAGGACTTAAGTGTGCCAGTAACATATTTCATTATGGTATTCGCACCACCAATATCTTCTACTTATACCGCTCTAAATGGACACTTATAGATACTGGAATGTCGAGCAACGTTGAAATATTCTGTGTGTGTCAATTAAAGCCCTAGCTGAGAAGCAAAGTGTCCAACCAATGGCCGATTTGTCTTCTCACGGTTTTGTGAGTCACTCGGCAATAAATAAAAGGCCAAAAAATTTCCTCCTCCAGATCGTCCTCTTACCTCCCACACTTTAGAAGATGTCTGCTGAATTCTCCACCCCTGTCAATCTGCACGGTAATGCCGGTGCTCAAACCGATTCCAAACAAGCCTCTTACAGTGTCAAGGCTGGCCTTGCTCAAATGTTGAAGGTAAGTTTCACGATACCCCGGCCAGGCTCGTTTGATTGGCAATAGATCAAGATCAAAATTCTTACATATCGCCATTCAAAATAGGGTGGTGTTATCATGGATGTTATCAACGCCGAACAGGCTAGAATTGCTGAAGAAGCTGGCGCTTGTGCCGTTATGGCCCTTGAGCGTGTTCCCGCTGATATCCGCAAGAACGGTAAGCTGTGCAGGCCATGGAGATATTGTTCGATCCGAAACTGAAGGTTTCTAACTGTTTTTTGTTTCTCTCTTCTTCCCTGTGATATAGGTGGCGTTGCCCGTATGTCTGACCCCAAGATGATCAAGGAAATCATTGAGGCTGTCACTATCCCTGTCATGGCCAAGGTCCGTATTGGTCACTTTGTCGAAGCCCAAATCATCGAATCCATTGGTGTCGATTACATTGATGAATCTGAGGTCCTTACTCCTGCTGACGAAGCCAACCACATCCACAAGCACAACTTCAAGGTTCCCTACGTTTGCGGTGCCAAAAACCTCGGTGAGGCTCTCCGCCGTATCAGCGAAGGTGCTGCTATGATCCGTACCAAGGGTGAGGCCGGTACTGGTAACGTTGTTGAGGCTGTCCGTCACATCCGTACCGTCAACGCAGAGATTCGTCGCGCTGCAAGCATGTCTGAAGAGGAACTCTATGCCTATGCTAAGGATCTCCAAGCTCCTTACCATCTCCTCAAGGAAACCGCAAAGTTGGGCCGTCTTCCAGTTGTTAACTTCGCTGCTGGTGGTGTTGCTACCCCTGCTGATGCCGCTCTCATGATGGTAAGCAAGCATGACATGTCAATGACATATAGTATTATTTAGTAATTAATCTTTATGTATTTCCTTTAGCAATTGGGCTGTGATGGTGTCTTCGTTGGTTCTGGTATCTTCAAGTCTGGCGATCCTGCCAAGCGTGCTAAGGCCATCGTCCAAGCTGTCACCCACTACAACGATCCCAAGGTCCTCGCTGAGGTCTCTGAGGATTTGGGTGAGGCTATGGTTGGTATCAACCTTGATGATCTTACTGAAGACCAAAAGCTCGCCAAGCGTGGTTGGTAAACAAGCTATGGAATCATTTTCATATATTTTTAAAAAACCCTCCACCAAGAAATGCTCTTGTATTTCAACTTTTTTTTGTATCATTCAGAGACTAGACCAAAAATTCACCCCCTTCGTATACATTTTTCTATTAAAAATAATTGTGAGTTAACATGTCAAACTGTTGCTCACTTGATGCACGTGCAAAATCGATGCGTAATTGTTCTGTCGTTCGTCTTCTTTGGTGCGCTGATGGAGATATCAACTGGTAGCCCCCTTTAAATCCTTGTCCTCAATAAGGAAGCCAACGCCTCAATGGATCCTGCTCGCTTCATAAACGAATGCTATAGGTGCGCGGAGATGTCGACAGAATGAGATTAAATTGTAAACGGAGTTGTTACATCCCAAGCCACTTTTAAGTGCTTACCTGTAACAGGTCGGCAGCCGAAGCCCGGCTTCTGACATCCACACAAAGACATATAGCCAAAAACGTTTTTAGATCTTTGGAGAGTAGCTCAGGGTTCTTAAGCTGTGGTGTTCCATTGGTTCGGATTAAATAGAGTGCCTTCAATTGTTCTTCTTCCATGTACGGAGGATCACCTTCTATCATTTCGATAACCATAATACCAAGGGACCAAATATCCACTTTAGTTCCGTATTCTCTTGCCTTTACAACCTCTGGTGCCATCTGCAGGTCGATGCATTGCATTAGATTAACATGCAGGTTTAATCAATCATGCAGAGAAACAATGACTTACCCAATAAGGTGTTCCAACCATCGTCACTCGTTTACTTTTCTGCGCTGTTAGTTTCGCACAATAGCCAAAATCGCTGATCTTGATCTGTCCAAATGCATTAAGCAGTACATTGTCACTTTTGATGTCGCGATGAATGATTCTTCGACTGTGTAAATGTTGCAGTCCTCTTGCCGTCTCCAGACATACGGTTGCAATTTGTGCCTCGTCCATCTTGTGTTTAGCTATTACATCCGTCAGTGGGCCGCCTTCCATGTATTCCATTACAACCCATAAGTCTCCCTTGACAAGGAATGAGTCCAGATAGTTGACAATATTGGGATGTCGTGACTCTCTCATGATGATAATTTCGTTCACAATCAAATCTTTTCGAGCCTGCGATCCGATGTCCATTTGCTTGATGGCTACTCGTTTGTTATTTCCCATATGTGTAGCAAGATACACTGAACCGGAAGCTCTATTTTCCAAAGAAAGGACTGATGAGCTAGGCTCGTACAAGTATATTGCCCTCTCAGACATTCCATTATTTATCTTACCCTTGTCCTACGCGTTTACTTCGTTTGTATATAGTATTTGGATCTTCCTTTGAAACAATAGATCCTATAAGGCATATAAATGTAAATTTAAAAGATATGATAGGCAGAAATAAAGGTAATGATACTTGCTCAATTTCTCCAGGATCTCAGATTCTGACATCTTGCTTATTCGCTTTTCGTGCCGCCTAAAAATTGCTGCCGGAACAACTGCTGCATTATCTGTCAAAGGCATACACGCGATCGAAATATCAGAGAGCTTCGTAGATAATTTGATCTCACGCTCATATGCTGGTTGGAGCTTGTCTGGTCGCCTTTCATTCTCACGATCCCTTTCTCTCTTGCGATCGCGTTCACGGTACCTTGCAGAAGTCAGTCCAGTGGTAACCGCTGACTTGGATGGGTTTGGTCTCACTCGCTGTGGTAATCCAAGGGAAAGGGAAGGCTGTGGTGTAGGTGGTGACCTAGACGATCCCTCTTTCCTATACCTTGATGGTGACAACCTATCCGGAGAAAGAAGATTATCTACTAATTCCTGTGCACGTTTTGGGGTTGAAGCAGGCTATGACATTTATATGAATATGTAGAAGACATGGAGGTTTCATAGTTTCTGATTAACCTACCGCATTCAGATATGGTGTAGGTGGTAATCTAGGACTAGGTGGAAGTGGTGGTATAGGAGCTGTTGATAGAGATGCCTTTTTTCGTTGCTAGAATGGAAATGTTATTGTAATTAGATACCACCATGCTGAGTTCGTCGAATTGCAATACACCATTTTGAAAACGTACAGACTGAGCATTATCATCGGCAGTAGGATTCTCGTTTACAGCATCTGTCTTTTCCTTGGCGGCTTGCACTTCGATAGGTGGTGTTTTCATTCGCCTGGGTGTGGGTGATGACTGACTTGGCTTAGGCTTTGGATTTGGTTGCTGCAAGGGGCTGTCCAATTCCTTCTGTTGCTCCGCAAAATCTCTTACTTCAAAATGTCCGCTGTCGTCTTTTCCTTGGTCAGTAACGAACTGAAGAACATCCAAGACAGCCTGAGGATTTTTAGCAGCATCTTCTTCTGTGATTTTACTATGCTTCAATAGATTGTTCCACTGGTCTGGCAGACCCTAAAAAATCCGAAGGCAAGTCAATTTCATGCATCTATTTATGAGCACATGCATACCTATATGCGCTAAGCATGCGCGTATTGATATGACGACGTTTATCGTTATTGTCATCTACTTCTCCCCGAAGAGCCTAGAAACCTACCGTGAATGTTCCAGTATCAGGATCAAATCCAACATGAATGCGATGAACAAAGTTAGTGGGACAGGATGTCCCGATAGGCGAATTCTTTGGAAGAAAGCAATTTTTCAAAGTCAGCGTGGATACAATTCCTCAATAATATCAATAGAACAGACATACGCTATAAATCTCATCCATCCAGGAATACAAGTCTTCATCGTTCTTACATGCAATGTTGAATGTTTTATCGGTCGTAGCTATCTCGAAACAATATGGCTTGAGATCGGTTCGGTGAACATTGACAATCTCCTTCAAAAAGATCAAAGCCAGACATTGGCCGATTTGCTAATATAGGACGAAATTATGAAAGCAAGCAAAATTAATCGAAGGAACATTCCAAGTACATCTGTGGCATGGAGATCTGCCGATCACTCCATCCATGACGCTGAATGCCTATCCCCTTGTTTTCCCAATTTTTAATTATTTGATTCCCTGTATGTACCAGCTAGTCCTCGCCCACATCAAAGCAACTGAGATGTTTACCTCATTTCGATGGAAGGTTAAGGTCTGTTCTCTCAATATGACATATCGCTTGGACCATATCCAGGCTCTGATTCCGTCTTCTTTAACAGACACAAAGCCATCTTTTTTGATCTCTGCCATGCGCCGTGTCAAACCGAAGAAAGGGAAATATACGATATGTAAAATAAAAGTGAAAAAGAAAAGAGGGGTTCTTAAATTCGAAGCTTTGCGCTGTCTTTTTTCTAGCGACACCCCGTGTCTTCAACATAACCCCTGGCTGTTGCTTTAGTGGATGTAACGGAATTTTATTTTTTTTTATAAAAATGAACATTTCTAAGTTATATTGTGAGTCAGTGAAGACCTAAAAATATGTTCATTCTATTGTAACCAGCTGTTTTAATCAAAAACTAAAAAACAAATGATCATTTCCATAATGTATTGACTCTCTTGCGACGAACCATGGGTCCTGTCATCGAAATACCAACAACAAGCGCAACAATTGTCAGTAAAAGTTGGCTTTTGTTGAACTCTTCGCTCAACACATCGAATTGTCGGCTTGGTGCACGGTACGTGAAGAAGGTATCAAGTCCATAGACGAATACAAGCGATGTCGATTCTAGTAATGCCGGTGCAGTGATGATCGATTCCATACCAAGTACCTACATATTAAATAAAGTTCGGAAATTTTTTTTAGTTATTTCGGAACAGCTTGCCATGTGGAACTACCAGTATATCGTTACCTCAAGAGAATATGACAAGAACATCTTGCGCTCGTCTGGAATAGGTCCGTACGGAATAAGTCCTTCTTCCTGGTGTTCCTTGTTTGGCTTTTCTCTGGGTCTTCTAGAGTCCAATAACCGTCTGCTAACTCCTATTATCTGATTATTGTTCAAACCAACTAATTCCGCAATATTAGTAACAGTACTCATCGAAAACAGGCACATCTTGGCGATCCTTACAAAGAACTTCCCGAGTTGAGACGCCATTACGCGTATCAGTAATACCCAGAGTACGAACCCCGTAAGGGAACACAAAGGTATCAGCACGGATATGGGGTTTTTGGTTATCATATGAGGAAAGTGTTTTGCTAAGGGAGGTCGAGGAGCGATTTCAAAAATGAGTGAGTTGAGTTTAAATTCAGTAAATACATGACGCTAGTATAATTGTAAAAGAGTAGATCACCTGTCGATACGCTCATTTTCACCACTGCCTTCATACAATTCCAGCACAGAAACTTGATATGCCTTGGCAGAGCCTGCAATATTTCCATTGGTCCAATAATGATAGACAATCCAATTTTCACTTGTTCCAATGTGGACATCATGATGTACGGTGTCGACATCCTCGTGAGTAACTTGATATAAAGCAGAGCCTTTCACACCATCAAGTAAAGTTAGAGTAATAGTTTGAGTTTGAGGATTGGCGATTGCTACCGCGAATAGATTAGGATTGAGGTACTTGTACAAGACATTACGATTGCCTAAAACACGTCCAAGGGAAGCAACCTTCTCATGTGGAGATCGGTTACCCATGGCTACAAAAGTAGACCCTTTTGGAGCATCAAAATTCCAGACAGGTGATGCAGTCAAACTACCACGATATCCTTCCACAACTTGGTAACCTTTAATGGATGTCGAATCCTTGTTCACCAAAGAGAAATAAAATGATGGCAAGAATTCCTTGAACACTGATCTGGCACCTTCAGTATCTGGGTAGATGAAGACACGAGTGGTACTTGCATCGTATAACGCGAGAATTTGAGTTCGTTCATCTGGTTCTTGCACTGGCAAACTAAAGATCTTGGTCGCAATAGTTGTGGTTTCAAGAACTGGATCAAAATACTCAGCAATAGTTTCGTCTTCAGTATAATATTCGTCACCGTTTAGTGCGTTCAGTCTGTAAAGCACCATGGTTCCCTGTTCAACATTCTGACCGATGGCAACAATAAGCGGCGGCATCTTGACAGTCGAGGCTCGAATGGAAATAACTCGTTCAAACTGGACATCAGGATAATATTTGGCCCAAACTAATCTACCCTGGTTCTGCGTGTCTTGAGCAACAACCTTCCCAGTGGCTGTAACACTAATAATGAGTTTTCGCAAGCCAAAGTTGTCTCTGTAGATCAATGATGGTGTTTCTGTGTCGTTCAAGGACTGTTGAGCAAGATAAACCGGTGGAATGTCACGCTTCATTTGCAAAGCCGTCATGACGCCGCTAAATCTAGACATGAACCATTGTGGTAATTTTGGAAGCTTGGCAACATCATTTTGCAATCGGTGGATATAGCGTTGGATAGGTGTATGCTGTTCAGGAACTTCAGATGTTTCATCTGCCATCTGCGACCACAGCTTTTCTTCGGGCAAATCAACAAATTCGGAGTCAGTGATATAAGCCAGTGACTCCTCTCTTGACCAAGCAATATCAGATCCATGGTACAGTCTCATTGAGCCATCATCATACACTATTAAAGAGCGCAAAGGGACGGTCGACAATAGAGAGAAATACTTTACTTCGCCAGTGTGCTCCGGCGAATGCTCGATGATGGCCCTGGCTATCTCAGAATCGCTCTTTGTATGCTTTAAAAGCAATGTCAGCGCATGTTTTGACTGGCGTTGTAATACTGCAATAGTACTGCCATGAACGGAAACAGCATGTCCATAGACCTAGAGAGCACAATATTAATTGGCCAGATCGGCGGTGAATGTAGAATCATTCAAGTACTTACACTAGTTCCTAAATTTAAAGCGTCCTTTACAGTCTTTTCATCAATCTCTAACACAGTTGCAACATGATGGACATGATCATCGCTGATGAATTGACCAGTCAAAAGGAACTCATTAGTAGCCTGATCCAAAACGGTGATGACGTAGTTTTCGGGGATGATCGATCGTGAATTGAATGCTTCAAATGACTAGTAGCAATGTGCCCAGATTAACTAATAGGTGAGACATATGATTGGGAAAATTAGTCGTATCCAGTACAAACTTACATCAATAGCAACCGATGAAACATAGGAAGATCCCAATGCATTCACTTTGATGTGGTTTTTCTCTACCCATACAATATGTCCATCAACCACTTTGACTTGGTTTAAATCTTTGGGGGATGCAGAGATCTTGAATTCATCTTGAACAATTCCATGCTCAGCGTCCAGTTTGTGAATTTGAAGGGAGTTTGAAAGAACCCCTTTATGTCCGTTGATAACGTATACATGACCACCCATTTCAGCCAAAGATAAAGGTGTCGTTGATGAGCTTGAAATAGAATCACAGATCTCATTAGAAAAAATATGCAAGCTGTCCATTCCTATTTCCAACTTGGCTCACCTTAGCTCAGGAACCCAGCGCCAATGTTGACCGCCATTTTTTGTGCGAATGACAACCGATCCTGAAGACGTTAAAACTGCAACATCGCCTGTTGACAAAAACATGGCATCCACAACTACAGCATCTTTAGAGAGGTCGTCTACTTGTCTATCCTGCCACAAGAGCTTTCCAGAAAATGAGTCCCATAGTTGCAAAAGAGGAAGTTTCTCGTCGGGAGTGGTCAAGACAGCTGTCATGCTACAATGTCAGAAGAAAAGATGGCACAGGAAACATCCCCCCTGGTTTATTCTCACCTTCATCGTTCAGCTTGAAGCTGTTGATGGGTCTCTCCAATAACTGTCTCCATTCTGGGCCAAATACAACGTAGTTAGCTTAAGTGGTCCGAGAAACAATGCTCTAATTAGGCATACCTATTTTGCCAGTTGACGCGTTGAGCGCCGCTATCACATTGCGAGAAGTCGTTGTATATATTAATCCGTTGCTTTCTGTTGCAATTTCTGGGGTTCCAATCCATGCATGATGCCTACATCCTTATGTTTAACACGTCGAAGAGAAACTAAAAGTAATGTTATGAGTGGTATATTTTCGACTTACCAATCAAGTACACCTGCTTGATCCTCAAACACTGCATGTGCCACCTGGATACATGTTGTAAGCAGAGCGCCAATCAACAACCAGATCGATATCCGGTTAGATTGTCTGTACATGATGATCCGCTGAGACAAGCTTACGCACTTTAGCAAATGGATTTTTGAGCAGAGCTGTTGGCGGAGTATAAATGTAACGCTTAGTCAAACTCAAGGCTGGCATGCTTGTACAGTCCTTCGTCACTTTACATTGAATCAATCGAAGTACATATGCAAGCACAGAGAGTCGATGATCTTTTATTGTACTGGTAATAAAATAGAATGATTCATCACGTTTATTGAATTGTTTTTATTAACGTTGGCCACTATACTGTGTTTAATTTATGACGGTCTTCGGTTGCGGACCTTTACTCATCTTAGTTATACTTGCCATGTACTGATGAGCCGTCCAAACGTTGATGCTAGCAAAAAGCGTAGCTTTCTTTTTAATCCAATATCCTCTATAATCACTTGAAATTGCATTTCAGCTTAATGAGAAGTGTAATGTTTGTATGAGTCGTTAGACTTGTTTTGATATGGGCATGAGAGCTTGAACTGGGCTTATCGTACCTTTTCTTAGATCACCACCATTTCAAGTAGGTTTCACCACATATCGTCGTTCCAATTAGGTATAAGGAATCGTTATTCGAAGTTGAAAACGATGAGTATTCATACAGCAAGTAGATACCCATGTCGGTTCCATAGAAGAGCAACATAGGATTTTAGTTATATCAGATATTCTTTTCAGGCATTCCAAACGATACGTTAAATTCAGTATAAATGCTTTTTCATGAAGAAGCTGATACTTCAAAATCATCATATTTATGCATTTGCAAGTTCCTCCACAAATCTAATGGAGGCCATCATCATCATCAAGTCACGTGCCAATTTTCGCGAAAAATGTGGCTTATTTGCGTCATTTTTACGAATCGTGAGCGAAGGAAGATCATGATTGCTAACATTAATGTACTTATAGTTTATGAGTAGAAGATTACATGTTCCTAGAGGATCTAACAAGGTCATCATTCGTGTCGAAGAGCAGATTCGCCATTTCAGGAACGTCATTTCTTTGGACCCATTTCCTTACAGGTACCGTAAAAGGGAAACGACGAATGGTCCGAGGTGTTCTAGCAAAGGACTTCAATGGTTCCTGCTAGCAACATGGCGAAATGCCATGGTCATGTCGCAAGGAAAACCAGATCGCAGTCACACGATCAGACGAGAAATCTTGTTCCAAAGAAGGCAACTCATTCCACTTCTTTGGAACCAATCGAGCGAATGGAGGTGTGGCAAAGGTTCTAAGCGGTTCTAGCAAAGGACTAGAAGGGTTCATGTTGCCAACATGCGAATCAGCATGGGTCATTCAGGTAAAATCACAAAACCTAGTCACAAACCGCCACAAAAATTGTGGCTGGTATTTTCAAGTTTCTATTTATGGTATTTGTGAAGTCATCTATAACGCAATAGCTATTTCTATGCCGAATCAGAGGAATAGAAACTATGAGGGGAAGTTTCGGAATAGAAGAGAGGGAGAATTGAAGTCATGAGCGCTTGATAGCGGAGAATTGACTTTACAGTTACTATGTTAAGAAAGAGGTGTAACTCAACAACATCAGGGGGGGGAGGATCCAGCCACAGACGTTCAAATATGCAGTGACTTAATATGCGTAATGTGTTGTGTACAGACCAGTAGAATTTACAGTGAATGTTTTAGTAAGCATTGATAAAGTCCATCATTGCTACTCAATACATTATGGTGTAGCCTATCTTATACGTTAACCATCATTGCAATGAAGCTGTGCGGTCAAAGGGCGAATGGGATAGTAAATGTGGAGAATCTATGAAGTAAATAGTCACAGTCTCCGCTATCCCAAACTCTCCATGCTTGGAAGTCCGAAGAGCGTAACGAAGTTGATGCCCAACCATCCTAAGGAGAGCGACAGAAAAGAGATTGTTTCCCCGTCTTCTCCTGTATATTGACAGCAGTTATTTCCACAGCTAAAGAGAAATAATAAATGGATTTCTTTGTATTTATAGTTGTTTAGGAAAATTTCTTTATAGGTTTTGGAATAGTACCATTGAAAAGGCTGCTATGCGCATAATGAGCCCTCAAAGCGCTACAACTTCTGTGTGCTTACCTCGTAGACTGCACCATGGAAGCAAATGTGTACGGTCTTTTTTATTACCTACTAAAACATTCACTGTAAATTCTACTGGTCTGGACACAACACATTACACATATTAAGTTTCAGCCTTACATCCTCACTGGGTTTAATAGTACAAGAACATTTTCTAATGTAAATCCACATTATGATTTTTGAATCAGGTTCACTTGATCTGGGTGAGTTCATTCCATATTTGAACATCTGTGGCTGGATCCTCCCCCCCCTGATGTTGTTGAGTTACACCTCTTTCTTAACATAGTAACTGTAAAGTCAATTCTCCGCTATCAAGCGCTCATGACTTCAATTCTCCCTCTCTTCTATTCCGAAACTTCCCCTCATAGTTTCTATTCCTCTGATTCGGCATAGAAATAGCTATTGCGTTATAGATGACTTCACAAATACCATAAATAGAAACTTGAAAATACCAGCCACAATTTTTGTGGCGGTTTGTGACTAGGTTTTGTGATTTTACCTGAATGACCCATGCTGATTCGCATGTTGGCAACATGAACCCTTCTAGTCCTTTGCTAGAACCGCTTAGAACCTTTGCCACACCTCCATTCGCTCGATTGGTTCCAAAGAAGTGGAATGAGTTGCCTTCTTTGGAACAAGATTTCTCGTCTGATCGTGTGACTGCGATCTGGTTTTCCTTGCGACATGACCATGGCATTTCGCCATGTTGCTAGCAGGAACCATTGAAGTCCTTTGCTAGAACACCTCGGACCATTCGTCGTTTCCCTTTTACGGTACCTGTAAGGAAATGGGTCCAAAGAAATGACGTTCCTGAAATGGCGAATCTGCTCTTCGACACGAATGATGACCTTGTTAGATCCTCTAGGAACATGTAATCTTCTACTCATAAACTATAAGTACATTAATGTTAGCAATCATGATCTTCCTTCGCTCACGATTCGTAAAAATGACGCAAATAAGCCACATTTTTCGCGAAAAATCGTGACATCATCATATACCAAGGACGTCTTCACAGCTTTGTTACAGTGTATCCTTTATATCACGTCTGAGTTGCGAAATGAAAGTGTGCATGCATATTAATGTATTTAATTCCTAATTCGCTCTTCTTCACTAAACCTCTTCTTTCTTTTATAGAATATACAAGATTCAGGTGAACATCGGCCAATACTATCACAAATAGGGATCATCAATGGCAGTTCCTTTCGCTTGCTTCTCATTCACCCTACGCAAAGGCTTTAGTGCATTCTGTGAAGACGATGATGTCTTTGTTGGCGTCGTGAAGCTTGTTGTTGTATGTCCTGGTCTCTTGCGACTAAGTTAGTTTTGTTAACTCGAACTTATTGTCTCGCTTGATAGCAATGGTGCGGATTAGACAGCAGTCAAGATTATGAAATTTAATGAAATCAGTAGTACTAACTCCCAATTTTCGGAGGCATTTTGCGCACTTTCTGGTGGAGTGTGTTGCCGATCATGCCATTTGGCCCATGCTTCCACAGACGGATGATACTTTCTGGTGGTACAAAGGTAAACGATAATGTGTCAGCTAAATAGGATGTAATGGACATACGTTGGAATATCAGTTAGCATCCGATCTAAGGCTTGTTAGTAGGCACCCATAGACAATAAATAACCTGAACCATATATAATTGCATAGGTACTGTAATAATGAGAGCCTCGATATTTCTGGCTGAAATGCCCTTCAGGCACAAAACCGAAATGATCTATTTAATCTATCACGTGTACAGCAAATAATGGAATGTCATAAAGGAGCGAGTGCACATCGAGGACATCACCGATAGTCCTCTTGTTGGAATTAAATATTCCTTTCATCTGCTTAGTTTTTACGAAATATCTAAAATCAGCGGCGCATCTAAAGGAAACGTGTTCGGACTGAAGAGCAGCAGAAATTGGATTACGGACTCACTGTACGACGCTCCTTGTCTGAGGCGGGCTTCCAATTGATGGCTCAAGTAAAAAAAATTATATATTTTCAAACCGGACATTACTAGTACTTTCATCATCATCCACCAAGTTCTTCATCTCTTCTAAAAACATGTCCAACGGTGTTGTCTCTACCTCTCATTCTGAGGATTTGGCTTTCTCTCGTGCTCTCCACGGTGAAGACCTCAAGACTGGCTTCTTGTCCAACTTGGCTTCCAAGAACAAAAAAGTTCACAATGCAGCCACTGGGGACTACCTTAGCTTGTGGAAGAAGCCAGAGAACGAAACTGAAGAGGACGAAAAGAAGCGTCTTAACCAGTACACTCAGTTGACTAACACTTACTACAACTTGGCCACTGATTTCTATGAGGTATACTTGATCATCTTGTAAATGCAGAGCATCAGACATTCAGGGGGTGGAACAACAGACTCATCATCTGCTCATTTATACAGTACGGTTGGGGTACCTCTTTCCATTTCTGCCGTTTCTATCCTGGAGAGGAGTTCTTCAAGGCCATCTCTCGTCATGAGCATTACCTTGCTTTCAAGATGAACATCAAGTCTAACTATCGTGTTCTTGATGTTGGTTGTGGTGTTGGTACGTGATCCAGCTCTCAAAAAGCGAATTTTTCTTTTTTATCTTATATTTACTGATCAATTTAACTGAATAGGTGGTCCCGCTCGTGAGATCGCCCATTTCACTGGTGCTCACATCACCGGTCTTAACAACAACGATTATCAGATCTCTAGAGCCTTCCATTATGCCAAGAAGGAAGGTCTTGAATACCAAACCAATTTCGTCAAAGTATGTAGTATGAACAGATATTTGCCGCGGAGACCAATATGAACTACGGATAGATCTAACACTTTTATCCAATTCAGGGTAACTTCATGGAAATGCCTTTTGAAGAAGCCCAGTATGACGCTGTATATGCTATTGAAGCTACTGTCCACGCTCCCAAGTTTGAGGGTGTCTATGGTGAAATTTTCCGCGTATTGAAGCCTGGCGGTGTCTTTGGTTGTTACGAATGGTGTATGACCGATGACTACGATGAGTCTAACGCTGAACATCGTCGCATTGCTCACGGTATCGAAATTGGTAATGGTATCCCCAAGATGCGCAGAATCTCTGAATGTCTTGAAGCTCTTCGCAACGTTGGTTTCGAAGTTGAGATTCACCAAGACTTGGCTAACGTTGGTGATTCAATCAATTGGTATTATCCTTTGGAAGGTGATCTCCGCAAATGCCAGTCTGCACGTGACTACCTTTCTACTATTGTCATGACACCAGTTGGCCGATTCGCTACTACGAACTTGGTCCGCGTTTTGGAGAAGGTTGGCATTGCTCCCAAGGGCACATACGATACCCAAAAGTTCTTGGAAACCGCTGCTGATGCCCTTGTTGAGGGTGCCCGTGCCAACCTTTTCACACCCATGTTCTTCTTTGTTGCCAGAAAGCCAGAGTAGATCAATAGATGTTTTCGTTTAATCTCTACTTTGTAACGTAATTAGATTTGCACTCTACTCAATCCATTATGTCTTCCCATTTTTTTTCTTATTCTCTATGCCTTTCTCGTATTACCACTCTCATCTTTGTTAATCAAACACACCATTGTTTATTTGCAGTGAACTACATAAAAAAATTAGTACCGCCTCCCGTTGCCAATTAATATGACTTGGTCCAAACGGGATGAAATGAGACATGCATAGCCTGTGAATATTTCGTAGAACGTTGTTTGAATTGGAAGCAAAGGAATGTTGCATCCACCTTCGTAATTATTTTAGCCGTCGGGCGGGGTCGGCCAGTCAGCGACGCCCCCACAGTTTCGGAAAGTCCTGAGATTGAAACTGTTGGCTGTCATGTGCTACGACCTCAATACATTCAAAATAGAGCCTCTGACGATATCTCTTATTCCTCCACCTTTTTTTTTACCTAATGATCTCAAATACATCCCCACATTTGTCCCCCGATCCTACCGGTGGTATCACATTCCAAGCTCAGGACAAGTTGCCAAAACTCCCTATCCCTGACCTAAAGGATACAACCGACAAGTACTTGGCGGCCTTAGTAGCGCTTCAGGTGAGCTAATAAACATCGGGAAGGTAGCAAAAACTCGAACTTTAGGTTTAATTTTGCTTTTCATATGAACAGACACCTAAAGAACACGAAGCAACTAAGTTAGCTGTCCAACATTTTCTGGAAAATGAAGGGCCTGCGCTCCAAGAGAAGCTAAAGACTTATGCCACGGACAAGAAATCATACATTGAAGAGTTCTGGTGAGTGCCCTACTGTGGTCATAGGTTTACTTCTGCATGACCTTGACACTGTTTTAATCATAATTTAATACTTTCTACTATAATTACCAGGTACGACTCATACCTACAGCATACTGACTCTGTCGTTCTCAACTTGAACCCATTCTTCCTTTTGGAGGATGACCCAACTCCTCAACGAAGTGACCAAGTAGTGCGAGCAGCGTCTCTGATAACATCTACCCTGAAGTTCATTCACGCACTACGCAGCAAGTCATTAGAACCTGATGTTTTCCGAGGTACCCCTCTCTGCATGTCCCAATTTAGCCGCTTGTTTGGTACGGCCCGTATGCCAACTGAGAATGGTTGTTATATGCAATCGGACGATCAAGCCAAACATATTGTGGTGTTGGCACATTCACAATTCTACCACTTTGAAGTATTTGATGACGAAGGTAATATTGCTGTCACGGAAAAAGAAATTGTGGCAAATCTCAAGGCTATCCGTTCCGATGCTATCAAGACTCCTGTCCACGACATTGCCAAGAATGCCGTTGGTGTCCTTACGACTGAAAGCCGCCCTGTGTGGGCAAGACTTCGAGAACGGCTCAACGAAGGTCAAGAAAATCGAGAAGCTCTCCAGGTGGTTGACTCAGCTCTCTTCATCGTCTGCCTCGATCACGTTTCGCCTCAGACGTCGGATGACTTGAGTACAAACATGCTCTGTGGTAGCTATGAGATTGATCAGGGTTTACAGGTTGGAACTTGTACCAATAGATGGTACGATAAGCTGCAGGTAAAATATACGCAGCAGGGGTGGACCCTGAATTTTGTCCTACTCTAAGATTATTTTCACACTCTTGTGATACATACCTCTAACTGGCACAAACCTCCATTATTTACTTTATCATTAGATCATCGTCTGTAAGAATGGTAGTGCTGGCATCAACTTTGAACACACAGGCGTGGACGGTCACACAGTACTTCGCTTTGTGTCCGATATCTACACAGATACCATCCTACGATTTGCCCAGACAATCAATAGTCAAACCAAGTCCATCTTCCATTCATTGACTCAAAATGGGGACAAGCGTAGATCTAGCAGCATCTCCAGCAATGGTACTGGTCAACTTCAAGATGTTAACCCCCGAAAGATTGAATGGAAGTTGAACAACGAGCTCAAGCTTGGCATTCGATTTGCTGAGACTCGATTGAGCGATTTGATTCTGCAAAATGAGGTCAACGTTCTGGAGTTCGGTGATTTTGGAAAGAGCTTCATCGTGGATATGAAACTCAGCCCAGACGCTTTTGTTCAGGTAAGTTGGAAAGCCCTGTTGTGTATCACTTTGGTTCAAATGACCCTAACCGCACTTACACAAACTCAATTTTACAGATGGCTTTCCAAGCCGCTTACTACGATCTTTACGGCAAAATAGAATGTACTTATGAACCAGGTAATTTCATCCACTAACATGCATTTTCCAATGTTCATTTGCTGATCTCACCGTCTCTAAATAGCCATGACCAAGACATTTTTGCACGGACGAACTGAAGCTATTCGTACTGTTACACCAGAAGTTGCGGACTTTGTCAAGAAATTCTCTGAGCGCAATGGTGACAATCGAACTGTCTTGGATGCATTAAGAAAAGCCATTAGCAAGCACTCGAAGCTCACTCGAGAATGTTCAAAGGGTTTAGGACATGATCGACACCTTTATGCACTCAACTGTCTATGGGATAGGTTGTACAAGGAAGAGAAAACGCCAAAGATCTTTACTGATCCAGGATTTGCTACCATGAATCAAACTGTTATCAGTACAAGTAACTGTGGTAACCCTGCACTTCGTTTGTTTGGATTTGGTCCCACTGTCGGCAACGGGTTTGGCATAGGATATATTATCAAGGACGATGGTATCGCCGTAAGTGAAGGGCTTATTTGTTGACGTCTGTCTTTCCATGTATCCTCACAGCCAACTTGCACTTGCAGCTTTGTGTTTCCTCCAAGCATCGTCAAACAGCTAGATACCTCGCTACCCTCAAGCAATACTTACTCGATATTAAACTTATGCTCATGAATGAGAGATACCCTACTGGTACATCTCAGCGACAAAGATTGTTAGCTATGCAAGAATCTGCCAACTTGACTAACGGTTACGGATACTGGGATATAGAACCATTGAATGACCAGCAGGCTGTTGTGGAAGTTCCTACCAATTTCCGGAAAGTTGGTCGGCGTCTAATGCTTAATGATGTTACTGCATAATAAGTCATTTCCTAAGATTGATATCTACACTGTTTACCCACTATGTATGCTCTATCTTCAATATAATAAAAAACTAGGAACCCCGTATCTTTGATATATTTGCTTATTATACAGTAACAGTTCACTCCGTGCGCAAATGTTTATTTGTATTTCTGATGTTTGAACTACCTCGAAACCAATCAAGTGGCTTAGTGGAAAATACTGTAACGAATCCTTGGATTATACACATGATGGAGAGCCTTATTACCACCAAAATTTTTCCACCACTTTGAATTTCTTTATGACGATTTCCTATATTTGATAGTATTCGAAGACGTATTAGAACATGAGTACCTCAATAGGTTGACAATCTCCAAACATAGAGCGGAGCTCAATCAATT
The DNA here is from genome assembly GCA_021235465.1 of Umbelopsis sp. PMI_123. Taxonomy (NCBI): domain Eukaryota; kingdom Fungi; phylum Mucoromycota; class Umbelopsidomycetes; order Umbelopsidales; family Umbelopsidaceae; genus Umbelopsis; species Umbelopsis sp. PMI_123. The sequence continues at coordinate 455,203 of JAJSME010000004.1, read as the reverse complement.
ATCATTGTCAAACTCTTTTTTATTGTACCAATCTGAGCACAAAGAAATCCAGAAGCGATTAAAACACCATCTCAAATACTATGCTTAATATATTCAGTACATTCTCTTTTATCAAAATAAGCTATGAAAGGCTTCCCAGTCAATTGAGCTTTAAAGACAATAAGAGCATGCAGAGTGGCAATACATAGATTCAATGATGGAATCTGATATCGAAGTCACGTGCATTGTCACACGTGACTCTCAATACGGCGACTTTCCGTATGTAGAGCGGGAGTCGATGGATTACATTCAGCGATTGTAGATCTATTTACGATTTCCAGTTGCCAAGGCTATTCTCAACTGGCCAAGCTTTGCCTTAATATATAGTTATGGGAAATCCTGAAGAATGGCTTGAAACTGTCCGAAATGGTGAGTATCTTGCAGAGCAGGACATTAAACAGCTGTGTGAGATGGTAAGTTCCAACTAATCCTTTACTGTAACCTGTAACCTGGGTTGGAGTAATATTGCAGCCTGCAGGCTATAATTCTACATGTATATATCGACCGCGACGTAGAAAGAATGAACTGGTAGCCAGACATAACAGCTCATCCTAATTGCTCATTTGCTCAAATGCCCAACATTACGCACAATAGCCGTCCTCTCTTTCGACATTAGCATCCTCTTATTCTGTACATATTCAGCGGATACCAATCTATTACCAAATGCAATTTCACTCATCACCACACCCATCTGTTGACACTAGGTCAAAGAACTTCTCATGGAGGAATCCAACATTCAGCCTGTACATTCACCTGTGACCGTATGCGGAGATATACATGGTAATAGTCATGTTTGCAAAACAGTTTCCAATGAAACACATGAGTTATCTAACACATTTGCCTTAAGGACAATTTTATGATTTGCTAGAATTGTTCAGAGTCGGTGGCGATGTTCCTGATACAAACTATATATTCATGGTACAGTGTATTTATAACTCCTGTGTTTCATCTGCGCTCGCTTTGCTTACAATGCATTATAGGGAGATTTCGTTGACCGTGGCCATCATAGTTTGGAAACATTCACACTGCTTATGGCATTGAAAGCCCGGTGAGTTTGTCATACAATGCTCGTATTGGCAAGCCACCTTAAAAACTCATTTTGCCTTCTTATTGCATTCCCTAGATATCCTCATCGAATTACGCTCTTAAGAGGCAATCATGAAAGCCGGCAAATCACCCAAGTATATGGCTTCTATGGTATGCTGTGTTAACTTCTTTTTATATTCTTCTTTTGTATTGTTAAGCAACATATCTGGCTAACCTACACTGAATTTTGGTTAGATGAATGCCAGTCAAAATACGGCAGCGCCAATGTGTGGAAATACTGTTGTTCCGTTTTCGACTATCTGACCTTGGCAGCGGTTAGTGCATTCAAATCAAAACATATTAGCCCAATGATCAACGTCACTTACCTGCAAAAAATGTATTTTCTAGATTGTGGATGGAACAGTTCTCTGTGTTCACGGTGGATTGTCTCCTGATGTACGAACGCTGGATCAGATTCGAACCATTCACAGATTACAGGAGATTCCTCATGAAGGAGCCTTTTGCGATCTCATGTGGTCTGATCCTGAAGAAATTGAAACCTGGGCAGTCAGTCCACGAGGTGCGGGGTGGTTATTCGGAGGCAAAGTGACAAGCGAGGTAATTGAAGCTGAAACTGGTATATATTGTTAAAGATTATAGCATGGTTTTGTCTAATAATGAGATGACCACTATGTAGTTCAATCATGTCAATGGTCTTTCCCTGATTGCGCGTGCTCATCAGCTCGTACAAGAGGGCTACAAGTATATGTTCCCGGACGAAAACTTGGTGACGGTGTGGTCAGCACCTAATTATTGCTATCGTTGTGGTAATGTTGCTTCTATCATGGAAATTCGAGACGGTGACGAAATATCAGAAAGAAGCTTCAAGATTTTCAATGCAGTGGCTGACCAGGAGAGATTGTCCAACACTCAAAGGCAACTCGGCGTGAATGGAGTGGGACCAGGTGGTCAATATTTTTTGTAGTTATAGACATGGCATCGACTGGCAATAGCCTAGAATTTTTACTATCTCCGGTCTTTCTTTTTTTGTGCGCTCTCTTACCCTCCCTTTTCTACTCACACCTTTGTAGTTCTCCCTTTGTATCTTGTTTATCTTCCACCGGACTGGAAGAAGCTCCTGTCAACCCCCACCCCCCCCCCACACACATCACATATTTGGGCTTTCTCGCTACATTGATGTGGATATTTGTCTACTACAACACTTCTACAAATTTGTTTTTTTCTTAATGTATGTACTCTTTTTCCATACTGAAAATATGTACTCTTTCTATGTACTCTTTCTCTTTTACAAATGTTGTTTGCGCTGGTCAGTTACGGATGAAAAGTGTGTTGTGACTCAAACATTTAAGGCTGGTCATGTGGTCTTCAGTAATGAAAACGATAAATTTTGAAGTAGTACCGACCAAAAAAGACCACAGCTTGCATACATGACATTTTGCAAGCTGTCATTTCAAGTTTTATTCCTTCTAGAGAGAGAGGGTATAGAGTACAAAATATCCTTTGCGGAAAAGTAAAGAACGAAGGGGGGAAAGGTCAGGTAAGGGCGGGGGGTGCATGAAAGGAATGGTTAGAAAAAAACGAATGACATTTAAAGAAGGGAACAGAAGTAATAAACCAAACAAAACAGGGAGACTTAATAAAAATAAAAATAGAAAGGTTGGATGGAGTGGGATGAATTGTGACAAAAGGACAGTTTGGGGCTCTAATGGACTCAGAGCAAAAAAAAAAAGAAAGAAATAATAAGAAAACAGAGGAAACGAAAGGAAAGAAAATTTAACTGACTAGAACATCTTTACTGGATGAACGTTTGCCTTCTGTATGGTCGCCATGCGTACGTTTGGCCTTTTTGCCATGTCGGTGGCTCTTCTTCTTCTTTTTCTTGGATCCAGTGTAGTCTTTGATTCTTTCTTGTACTATGAAAGAACGTTTGGAATAATATTGCCGATATTGTTCGTCAGCCAGAGAGGCGAGAGTCTCCAACGGAGGAGAATCCGGGCCGGACAAGTCAAAGTCAATACGACCAGATGGCTGAGGAGGCGGTGGCGGACGAGCCCAAGCGGGAGCAATATTGACGGGAGGTTTACGTTGAACCATATTTTTACCATTCATTTTATCTGGTGGGGATAACGGTATGGGAGGTGGCTGTGGAGCAGCCATATGAGGGGGTGGCGATGACATACCATTTGACGCGGGAACAAGATCGTGCTCGTGATGTGCCAAGCTTGGCGGAGGAAGAGGCGCAAGTGGTCGGGGGATATAACGAAAAGTTGGTTTCTTGTAATCAGGGATTTGCGGTTCATACCGAGCATCTGTCGGCCTTGCCATAACATACATGTCGGAAGATCGATAATGATGTTGTTGTTCGCTGCTTTCTATCAATGGTTGATCATTTTCGGACACTTCATTCTCTTTCGGATCTGGAAATAATACTTCATCTTCATATTCATGGTCGATCTCAGATTCTTCTTCTTCCTCATCGTCTTCTTCTTCTTCTTGTTCGTAGTCGATGACATTGCGTGCAAAATGCATGTCTCGGTCTATTTCATCTTCCTGTAAACCTGGGGTTAAAGAGCGTAAACACGCCAAAAAGGGAAATGGGTCAAGGACATTCGTATTTTTGAGTACTACTGTGTCACAGACACAAGCTCAAACATACGGCCTATTTCAAAAAAAAATTCTGGTCTGTCCTCTACTCCCTCCCCCAAATTTGTTAAGCGTTGGGAGGAGAGGGAAAAGCCAGAATAAAAAAAAAAATTCTTCCCCTTCCCCCAAATTCCAAAGATATGTAAAGCGCAGTAAAAAGGATATTAATCATCGTTGGTCGCTCCGGTGGAACCCAGTTTGAAAATAGCTTGCTCTTAGCTAGAGAATATTCTAACGTCATCAGGGCATTATGTCAGGTTCCGATGTCAATGCTAACCAGTTTGTTATAGAATGTTTGTTACCTTGGCCAAACTTGAGGGTGATGTACTCTGTATGCAATGCTGATATCTTCTTTTGAACTTGATCCAACATCTCTCTGCGAATGGATACTCTTCCAAACTGCGGAAACCATTAGGTCCAATTTTTCATTATCAATCAGGAACCGACACACGGTTTCTCAAACAATAAAAAAAAGAAAAGAAAAGAAAACACTTGCATAATATTGATCATTTGCTTGCTTCTTGTCTGCTTCGTAGCAAGCTGTGATAGCACCTTGAGCCAGTTTCCGCCGTATTTCAGCGTTTCCATATTTTTCAGATCGTTTTGACTCTATATCTTCGAGTAATTGTATATACTGTGGATGAGAACCTTCGCGAATTTGGATTTGTTGTTGATCCAAATTTTCAAATCTGTAAAGGGAAAAAGGACTGAAGGTTAGATGTGCGAAAAGATATCGAGATGGTGGGAAGGGCGAAAAGACTGGGTTGTGGCAAAGCGACAGGAAAGTGAAGGAAGAAAAATAGACTTGCCTTTGTTTCATAGCTTCAGATGTGAAAGTTCTTTTGTTGTTGTTGGACTTGGACTTTTTGTTCGTTTCCTTGTCTGAATTCGCTTCTTCTTCTTGCGCATCGTCTTCTTCGGAACCAGCATGAATTTCTGATTCATTGTCAGAGTCAGCAGACTCTCGAGTATTGGTAGCTGGAGTAGTGGTGGTAGTACTAGGTTGGACGGTGGCCCTTCGTCTGGCGCTGGTACGTCTTGGTGGAGGGAGGTCCTCCTGTGTTTGTGAAGGAGTATCGTTGTTACTGGAGTCTAAAGAATTGGAGCGCGTAGTCGTGCGAGTATTGTGTTGAGTGTTGGGTTCAGGGGATGATGTGGATGAGGATGTGATGTTATTGTCTGGCGATGCGGGGTCGTCTTTCTGAGATCCGGCTGCAGATGACTGAGCTACCCGAAGTTTAGCAATCTTGGCTTCCATAGTCTTATCTTCTATCCTTGGACGTTTTGAGGACTTGGAAGGAGAGGTTTGTTGCTTTTGGGCACGAGAAGATGTGCGTGAAGAGGACTTGGTTTCCGATTTCGCAAGCATTTGATATAAGAAACAGTTGGATAAAATAGCAGGGACACAATAGGAGGATATTCAATCTACTGGTAGACACGGTGGTACTCCAGCAAACAGATGTCTGTAACGTTAACAGAGCCTCGTATAATGTGGTATGTCAGCACGGGTAAAGTCAAATAACACAAAAAAAAAGTGACAGGCTTCTTTTTGATAATAGAACCAAATGTTGGTGAAAGGAAAGAAAAACGTTCTCCAGGTGTGATCGGTCATTGAAAAACTATGGCTATCCACTCTGATTGGCTACTTTTACAAAATAACACTTCTGTGGCCCTGGCTGCCTTCTTATGCGTTCTCCTTCACAGACCGTGCGAATCTTGAATATGGTTGTCCGCACTACCGATCGTCTTCAGAAGGCAAGATATTACCTTAAAGCCAACAATGTTCAGGCATTGTGAGTACTTCTTCATACCAACAGGAATCTAGCATTTTACTTCTCTGTCACTCACCTTATTCCTCCTGCAACAGCTTCGTTCCCTCTGAGGATGCTCATCAGGTAAATACCTTACCCATCGAGATCTCGCCCTCGATCACTAACAATAATGCTAATCTATTGTAATATTCACCAACATTAGAGCGAGTACATTGCAGATTGCGATAAGCGTCGTCATTGGATCTCTGGATTCACTGGTTCCGCCGGTACGGAACTTTTCACACTAGTGTAATATAGGCATTGAATTTTTTTTTTTCTCTTCTTTTCATTTGCCTTTCTGTTGTAAACGATTCCTCCAACCTTTCTTTTCCACTCACTTCATGAATTCCTACTGAATCGCGTATTATTTATTTATTTACTTATTTATGTCTATATAGGTTGTGCAGTAGTGTCTGAAAAGGAAGCAGCTTTGTTCACCGACGGTCGTTATTTCTTGCAAGCGTCTCAGCAATTGGATGAGAATTGGACTCTTATGAAACAAGGTTTACCCAAGGTACCGACGTGGCAAGAATACCTCGTTAAAAATTTGCCAGCCAAATCACGAATTGGAGTTGACCCCACACTGATTACCGCCAGTAAGTGGGATACTGAAAAAATGATGTCCGCCTTTGTCCAAATCAAGTAATAATTCCTTAAACAATCCAACCCTTTTTCCTCATTCATTCTATTAGGCGACGCTTCTTCCTTGGAGTACGAACTTCAATCTGTCGGTTCGACCCTTGTTCCACTTGAAAAAAACATTGTTGATCTTGCTTGGGGTGCAGAGAGACCTGCTCCTCCTACAGACCCTGTCATTGTTCAGACTGTTGAATATGCAGGTATGTTTATGCGAGACATGGTCGATCCAAAACGCCTTCTCTAACCCTGTTGTTAATAACACGTCCTTTCTTTTTTGTTTAGGTGTTAGCCATACTGACAAATTGGTATCACTTCGAAAGGATCTCATTGCCAAGAAAGTGTATGGCACCGTCATATCTGCTTTGGATGAAGTTGCATGGTTGTTCAATCTTAGAGGCTCGGACGTAGAATGCAATCCAGTCTTTTTCTCCTATGCTATTGTCACACTTGATCAAACTACTCTATACGTTGATAGTGCTAAACTTAACAATGAAGTTCTACAACACTTGGGTGACCAAGTCACTCTCAAGCCGTATAACGACTTCTTCACTGATCTCCAGAGCCTAGCTCCAACTTTGAGCGGCGAGAACAAGAAGCTTCTTATCAATTCAAAGACCAGTTTGGCTGTTGAGGTTGCTCTCCAAAAAGTATGTATCACATCTTATCTCTTGGCGAGATTTAATACGGGACTTGTATACTGAACAAATTCCTCTTCCTAGCAAAACACAGTGATGGACAGATCTTTGGTAAACGATGCTAAGGCTATCAAGAATCCTGTTGAATTGGAAGGTATGCGACAATGCCACCTTCGTGATGCAGCTGCCCTTTGTCATTACTTTGCTTGGCTCGAGGATCAACTCGACCAAGGAAAGCAACTCTCTGAAGTTGAAGCTGCTGACTATCTCGAAAATCTCCGCCGCCAACAAAAGGACTTTGTTGGACTCTCGTTCGATACTATTTCCTCCACAGGACCAAATGGTGCTATCATTCACTACAAGCCTGAGCCTGAAACATGCAAGATTATTGATCCTAAACTCATATATCTTTGCGACTCCGGAGGTCAATACAAAGACGGCACAACCGATGTCACTAGAACCTATCACTTTGGTCAACCTAATGACTATGAGAAGAGATGCTTCACCAGAGTTCTTCAAGGTCATATTGCTATTGATCGCGCTGTTTTCCCCATTGGTACAACAGGTAAATCCACAATGTGTTTAGAGAATATAATTTATATGCGTATACCTGGTAGGAAACTCACACATGCACGTCGCAGGCTACCTCCTCGATCCTTTTGCCAGGCACGCTTTGTGGAAAGACGGTTTGGATTTCCGTCATGGAACCGGCCATGGTGTTGGTGCCTTTTTGAATGTCCATGAAGGTCCTCATGGTATCGGAACTCGCACTAGCTATAACGATAGTCCATTTGCTGAAGGGATGACTGTCACCAATGGTAAAGTTAAAGATACAAGTGGAACAGTATATGCTACATTTCAACCATAGTACTAAATGTTGCCTCAAACCCATTCTTCCTGCGCAGAACCTGGTTATTATGAGGACGGAAAGTTTGGAATTCGCATTGAAAACGTCCTGCTTGTCCGTAAAGCTGATACACCAAATAACTTTGGTAACCGAGGATATCTTGGCTTTGAGCATGTCACTTTGGTACCTATTGGCAATAAACTCATAGACCAAAACCTACTCTCTCCTGAAGAAAAGAAATGGGTCAACGAATATCATGCCGAATGCCTCGAGAAGGTCGGTGCTTTGCTTCTCAAGGATAGCCCTGGTTACAAATGGTTGACTAAAGAGACAGCAGCCATTTAAACCTTTCACAATAATTTTACCGTATGAAATTAGGAAATAAAATTGCTGGCTTTTGACGCTCAGCGACTTTTTGTACAATTGCAGGTTTCACTTCAGCTTAAACATGCAATGCAATCGGGAGTTCGAGACGCGAATCAACTGATTAATTCCCTTCGAGCCATTGAGCAAATTTGTGCATTCGCCCGAATATCACTAAATCTTCAAAATACAGATTCCTTTGAGGATGCTTGCAACAATCTTCTGGAACTTTTGAAGGAAGAGCCTTACCTTCAGTCAGGCTATGAAGAAAGTTTATTCCTTTGTCTAAAGGTATGAGAATACACCTTTAGCTTTCAGCTGTTGCATTTCGATGTCTAATCTTCAGTATGAATTAGATCATAAAGGAACATGCGGGACCTGATCAGATTGGCCTTACCCTCAAAGTATTTGATAAAGCTTATAACAGCAACAAACTGGCATCCGAGCTACAATGTAAGAAGATACCCCAAAAAATTCAATGAAGCAGAACACCTTGTTTCTGATCCATATTGTGTAGCACTTTTAAGGACTTGGTCTGAAGAACTGCGAAATTTGAAACTGGAGAGTCGAATGTTGGAGCCAGTCGACATATTCGAAAACAAATTAGATTACATGCTACATCTTGAACGTACACTAGGTCCCATTAAAGTAATGGGTAGAAAGGCGAATACGAGTTGTCCTTTTTTTATTGGTGCTAATGCCTTCAGCCGAATGCACACTAATATAAAGAAGGAATATGGATATCCTCGGTCGTCTGCGTTACTGCTTGTTCTTAATATTTGGAAGGCCAATTCCCATCCTTCACATACATATTGGCCCCAAAACGTATCTATCATGTTAAACGGTTTTACCATAAACACAAAAATGGTAAGGGGATGTGTCTCCTGTGCTTTGCCATCGCTCATTCCGACTTAATTCTTAACCCGTGGCAGAGGCGACAATTCACACAATCGAAACAACCAACTGTGAATTTCACCATAAGCAAAGACGGCTGTATAGATATCACTTCACTGATAGTCAAAGGGAAAAATATGCTTGTTGTGCAAAAAAGCAGCAAAGACATGGAGGTAAGCAGTATTGTAAACCTTATATCGTCACCTTCACCAGACTATGCTATTTAACTACGACAAAATCTACAGGATTTCAATCTGTCTATTGAAATGTATTCTGTTGAAATGCAAGAAACTGTTGTAGAATTGGTGAAACAAAATGGCCTACCTGAGCATGTATGGAGAAATATGTTAAAAAGGTTGCTGGCAAAGTCTCCATCAGCCGACATATCTTCTCGTGCGAATGTAATACCAGATCGTTTAACTCCGTTTATGAAGGTACCAGACCAAACAGACGTACTCTCTATCTCGCAAGATTCGTTAAGGATTAGTGCAAAATGCCCAATTACATTGAGGACGATACGTACACCGGTAAGAGGGGTTGACTGCAAACATTTTGATGTAAGTCTACACAACATCTCTACGTTCAAGTGATGTTTTGAACCTGAATGCTTGTCTACCATATAGTGTTTCGAGCTAGAGTCTTATTTGTTGGTCAATCGAGGGATGGCTGACTGGAAATGCCCACTTTGCAATCAGTACACGCCGCCTAAAAAATTGGTTTATGATATGTATCTCCAAAGCATCTTTACAGATATACCAAGCTATGCATCAGAAATAGAGTTTCGCAAGGACATCCAAGTGGCAGATAACATTTGCCATGAGTTCATAGTCCATTCGCCGCCTGAAGAGCCTGTTGTTTCAAACAGTATTTTCCATCACACACCAAGTATAGATTTGCATACAGTTGCAAAGGAACCAAATGAACCGTTTACCATTGTTGAATTAGACGATTAATTATATCTTAATAGCTCTAGACGCATCAAGGAGTTCTCATTGTAAATAACAAGAAATACATATTAATATTAAATGAAGAAACCCAGTGTTAATAAAATCATACTCCAGGTTATAATCTCAACATATACAGAAGACGCAGACGACGCAGACGACGGAGAATGAGAGCCTTGGTTTACAACAGGCTTCCTATACTCGAGCAAATGTGCGGAAAATGCTTTGACAGCGAAGGAATAGGTAAGAGAGGAATTGGAAGCAATAGGTTGCAGTATGGTTGCATGTGGTTTTCCATGGAGATGACCATCACTGGATCCGTCCATAGTCTGATTAGCCCAATGAATTCCCGACTGAGACACAATAGATTCTGCAACAAGAGATGATACGTAGAATGGCTGAGCAGAGTATTGACTGTTGTTGGCATCGATTGTTAAGGTGATATTCTGACCTTCCTGGTTGTTGGCTGAGCCTTGGTTCAAGTTTATAACAACTACTGATTTCAATATTTGTTGATCGTATAAACCGTAGGCTACTATGTTCGAGCTCCCAGTCGTCAGACTACACACAGAAACACCATTGCCGCTACTATCTCTAAAAGCTTGTGAGATGAAGAGGAGGGAATACCAGATTGGCTGCGCTTTCCACTGTCCGCCGCTTCTATCAGCAACGTTGTAATAGCTTGGAAAACGGTTATGTATGTTGCATGCGGTTACATTATAATAGGCCAAGAGCATCTTAATATGGTAATTAGATGGTGGTTGGTTCAAATGATAGCTAATATTCATACATCACAGTTGCTTTGCTTACCATGTAATCAATCGCCCAAAGTGTACTGGCAAAGCTGTTAGAAAGACCGTCGCGACCCTCACAGCCTATACTATTATATTCTCCTAAGCGGAAGGAATATGTGGCCAGATCAACTGGACTTAGCCCACTCACAGCGTATCTGACATTATTTTCAATACTCGTGTGATTTAGTAAATCTTGTATTGCTGGAGGACTACCAGGGTTGCAGTTGCTTGCTTGATACTGATGTTTCGATATTCCTTTGATGTTTGATCGATAAGTGTCTATGAAGCTTGTGCCATTGATCTTGTAATCGAGAAGATCAGCAATATTCCACCCCCCTCCTCCAAAGACAGCACCTTCTATCCCATTATGCCCGGCGCTGGGAACAGCTTGTTGAAGTTTGAGCGCGAATGGTATCCACTCTTGAACATAGTCTGTCATACTCCATCCTGGTGGGCGCTTTTTCACTCTTACAAAATTATCCGGCTCATTTCCGATTTCAAATGCATAAATATTTTCCCCGAGCGAGCTTTTGGCTGCCTTTGCCATGGACAGTGCGTTCTCTGGATTTGCAGCTGCCGACTGGTTGAAGTTCAAGCCAATGACCCAATTAATAGGTATCGTAGACGACATATTACGCATATGATCGAACGCAAGAGGACCCAAAGTAACCCACTCTCTGGGAATATTATTCAAATGTCGCTCCACAATGATATCGGTTGACAGATTTGGATTGAACCAGGTGGAATCTTGTGTGTCGCCCCCTATGCGTAATGTTAACTGTGCCTACATTCAATGTAAATGAAAAATACATTAGAGAACTTTAGGCTAATCTGATCATATATCTTGTGCGTTTTACATTTTGTGCGTGACCCAATTGTATTAATAAGTTTATGAAATAGGTGTTGGGATGAGAAACATTTCCCAAGAAGTAGTTCAATCCACTGGTCTCCAGTGATAATCCAACGAATGCAGCATTCACAGGATTAGACACTACGGTAGATGTTCCCAGTAGCTCGAGAGAGATATTGTAAGACATGAAGAGAGGAAAAAGAAGGCTGACCGTTTGCAGTCAGCATTAAAAGAAAATTCTCCTCAAACATAAACCTGGAGTGGTCAATTTAACGTGACCATTTTTGGAACAACGTGGATTAATGACGCCTGCCATTTTCCTTCATTTTATAACGCAGTAAGAGAAATTTGTACTTTGCAAAATACAATATGATGGACTCCTCTATGTCTTTGTATGGCTCATCAGCAAGTGCCTCGCTTTAGCTCGTAAACTTTGATTCAATTTATATCTAGTGAACTATACCTCTACCACCGCAATTCCAATCGCATTCCCAAAGAAAAAATATGAGGCAATGTCAGATTCTTACGGTGCTATAATAACATGATGTGCTTGCACATAGAATGAGAAAATATATGCATTTGTGATTGTGTTGGAATGATAAGTCAGACATATATTTCTTGTTCATCGTAATGAAGCAGATTCGATCACATTCAGCACAAGATAGTTCCAATGATTCAGTATTTGGATGATTAGTGCGTTTTCCTTGACACAATTTATGACAATTGGAAATATGTCTTACCAAATGGCGTTTGAATAATGTAAACCCCATACTATAAGGAAGCTACATTCGATGTGATGATTTTAAGATCAGATCTTCTGCCGAGGTGCGGGAAATTAACAGGCTGGCTGTGGACCTACCATACTACCATAGCTATCTGAATATAGAATTTTTGTGACATTGGAGTCATGATTCCACCGTTTAACCACAAGTTTAGATTTAGGTTACCGTTGTAGCTTCCGTTCCCCCAGTCGAGTTTGGGTCTGTCTTCCGTTTTGTAGCGTGGAAGGTTTTATTTGGCAAATATTGCAAGACCTGAACCTCGCTTTAGCGTACAAGACACAACATTTGGTATTTTCAGAACTATGTGTAGCTGCTTTCGAATCGTGTTTTCAAACTGGACTATTCAGTTTGGTTTTTCGTATTCCGGTGTAAGTGGGGGCCTGATAAGTAACCTGAGCATGGAAACGATCCTCTGGACCACAAAATTTTATGAAAAAAAAATGCTGTAGCTCATTTTTTGTTTACCTCAGAAACTTCCGCTTCACTCATACCATCTCAAAATGTTTATGCCACAGGTAAAGACTGCTACAAACAGATCAATTGATAAAATGATACGGTTGAATTGAGAAGTAACTTCAATTTAGCAAAAACTCACTCCTGAGGAGAAGGCTTTCCTCAGAATGCGAACTATCAGCAATGTTTCCAATTTCGTTACCGTCATTGTTGCTATTCGTGCCGGTAAACATTTCACTTATTGCCATTTCGCTATTGGCAGGTTGGGATACTAACCCAAGCATCGAATTTCTCCTCCAGTTCCATTCGCCTTGGACTATGCTAAGCGATTCTTCTAGTTATTATCAACCTCCCTTAGACGCTACGCACCATTTGTACATTGATAACATCGCATAGGCAACCCATTGCCGTTGATAATGTAGAGTTTTTTGTTCTAAAAGATAAATGAACAATTATAACGGGTCAGAGAGACTCTCTTCAACATCAAATATGTGTGAAAATTGCATATTATTATACAACATCTAGAGCTTGTTCATGCTTGAAAGCGCTTCTAGTTTAGGAACTTGGTCCAACGGTGTGGAAGCATATGTTGCAATCAAAGGTGTCACTGCAGATTAAATCACAGTGGTAAGCAATCTGTGAGTAACGCATTCACGCCTGCAAGTTCAACTCACCAGAGATGTGCTTGTTATGAACAGCCCAGGTGTCAGTGCCAACCTCAGCGTCAGATATGCTACTAAGCACCTTGATATCTGGAGCAAATCTGTACTCCAATGGCTCTCCTCTTTCTGCTTCTTCTCGAACGCTGAGCTCCACCGATTCGTTATTAGTCTCCTCTTGTGTGGCAGTTCTAAGTGTGACAGGTTTAAACAAACTTCCATAGCTTGTTTTATATACGTTGGTGACTTTAACGCTGCACTCCTCTTCAACGAGAGGAACATTGATATTATAGAGTCCAGCAGGCTGCCATTCGTTTATCTCCATCAACTTGTCGATAACCTTGATAGCTTCATAGGGAATATCGTCAAAGTTATCAATATATGAGCATCCAAGTATGTACAAACGCATATGAAAGAAAGTAATATTACCCATTTTACATGCGTTCTTGATTTTGGAAGGCTTGATATCACGATCATAGAATGCAAATGACAATGCAATAGCTTTCTTATTACAAAGAGTAGCCTCTCTAATCAAAACATGTAACTAGTCAGTCGAAACGCACAATTTACACGATTAGAGATCAAAATGACTTACAATGCAGCGCCAATAGTTCCGGATGCCAAGGTGTAGATACTATCGATTGTGTAGGTCGGTTAAAACAGATTAAGCTCAAACAGTATATTTAAAGCAACTAACCTTGCCGAGTTACGACCAAAGTTCGGTCCAGCTATGACAAGGTCAAATTCGGTATCTTTAAATACGTGATGAAGACCAATATTCACACATGTTGCTGGTGTACCACTTAGCTAATGATGAAGTGTGAGTCGTGTATAAATCCTCTAGTAGTTCACTTCTGACCATAATTACCAGTACAAAATCATTGGATGCAGACTTATGGGGTTGGACTCGGTTGGTCTCTCTGTTGTAGTATTTGACCCCAATGTGATCTTTGATCATGAAGGATTTGGATATCCATGATTTTTGAGTATCTGGTAGGCATACACTTTGAGCGAATTAATATCAAATACCACCTTCCATTCCTTTTTGCAGTATGAACTTGAAACGAACCTGACTTCCCAGCCAAGAGCTTCCAATTGTTCAATAAATGGCAAAATGAATGGAGACTCGTCTGGACTTGGCGGCCCTGTGGATGGAGTGCGGTCAGCTCGTGGCATTTCAGAGCAGCCATCGCTTCACAAAACTATTCACCATCGTCATTAGAGATTAGCACTTTATACCCTGGCATTTGGTATGGTGTCGGCTGGGATAGAAAGCTTAATTGATAATGTCATAACAGCTCTTTTGTCAAGATTGGACTGCCATTTTGAAGCTGTGACACGTATAATAAGCTTTTTTACTGCTGTTTTTGCTCGTCCACAGCAGCATCCTAGCGATGCCTCAAGCATTTGGATATTTCCAATCGAATGGTAGTGCAAGTGAAGGCAACAACATTTTCATCAGCACATAATATACAGAATGTCCTGACATCAAATTTGCGCGCTTGGTATTCTTTGCTTTATGAGAGCCGTATCTATTTCAAAGAAATCTTTCTCATCACATTGGCTATAATAGTTAGTTTGCTATATCATAAAAAGAAAAGCTGGTGGTTTTAGCACGAGCAGTTGCTCGCTTCGGTGGTAGTACTACTTAAATCAACTTTTTGCACTATTTCAAGCAAAGGGATTATTAGAGAGAATCTTGAAATGTTAACATTTACTTCAAAGGGTTCAAAACTTACTTTGGTCTTTAGCTGCATCGCCAACAGTGTTGTCCATGCCAGGCAGTGCTTGCGCAATCTTTCTAAACAAGGTTTTCACCTGCAATATTACCAAGTTCAGTATAAATCCACGGAAGATTCAATGAAACGGATAATTTCTCATTTACATTATGTCCCGCCTTTGCACTGGTTTCAATGAACATCACTCCATATTCCTTTGCTTTCTTTTCTCCATCATCGACTGAGACCTCTCTATTATACTCAGCTGGTGAGTATACACACATGTCATGAACTTTTGTACCCCAGAATCACTTACCGTTTCTCATTTAGGTCAGTCTTGTTTCCTACCAGAACTATAATTACATCATTACCACGTTCAACACGAACATCGTCAATCCATTTGGCGGTATTCAAAAATGAGTTTCGGTCTACGAATCAGCATGAAGTCAATATATATAGTTGTCGAATTAGAAGGGAGAGTTCAACAACTTACTTGTGATATCATAGACAACAACAGCTACTGAGGAGTCACGAATGTAACTAGGAATCAAGCTGCGAAATCGCTCCTAAGGAGTGTGTTTGTTTAGCCCTTATAGTATTGTCTACAACACAGATTTGTTTATTTGTATCAAGAGAAGGGAAGAGCTAGCTTACCTGTCCTGCCGTATCCCACAATTGCAGACGGACAGTTCTATCCTCCATGTACATAGTTTTGGACAAAAAATCGATTCCTATCGTTGCCTATTGAATATGTTATTGTGATGGTCGTGAGCATAGTTATTTCAAATGTCGGCCCTGTACCTGATATGTGTTGTCAAAAGTATCATACATAAAGCGAGTAATTAATGAAGTTTTGCCAACTATGAAGCAGGCATCAGCGAGAAAAGATTAGAATTTGATCTGCTGATGATCTCCTGAAAGTGACATTTGACTACATAAGCCTTACCCGACTGTTCTCCTAGAAAGACTAGTTTGAACTTCCTCAGTGGGTTATTGAAACTTTCTTGAGCGGTCATCATGCGGCTGAGTGCGCTAAATGAGCGATAATGTAGATATGAAAAGTTTAATGTTGGAAAGGCGAAGTTGCCAAAAAGTCAGCACAGTGAAGGAGGACAGTTGCTCAAAATTCAGATTCCGAACTCGTCAAATTTGCAATGGTGGCTGACTGTCGGGCTGTCATCAGCGACAACAAGATATGGATTGTATTGAAAAAATGAGACAATGCACCTATACCACTATACTATGTCAAATTTTTATGTGTGCTTTATTAAGGATTAGAAAGGAATGTAACAATCGACTGAATTTTTTTGATAGTGGAATATCCATGCAAAAAGGTATACAATGCCAACCTAGTGGTTTGGAATTTTGGTGATATTATATCTTTGGAGAAATATACAGCGCACTCGCTCTTCACATTGTACTTGACCGTGCGTTTCAATCTTGGTGAATTTATTAACATCAATAGGTAAAATAATGATATTCAACATACTTATAAAATAAGTTTCTGCCAGGCAATGATTTGCCAAAATTGGTCAAACTACATCCACGGGTTGTAATCTCACTTTGAACTTTCGATCTTAACCCAACACTTCATTCTTGTCTATGGCAACATCCACTGAAGATTCCGTACTACAAGATTATACCCCACAACAACCAATCAAACGAATATTTAGTGACAAAGACATAGAACCGTTTACAAAAAGTGAAGCTTTTGCGCGTATTATCGACTTTGTGAAGCTACTCAACACTAGTGTCTTAAACAAAACAATATCAGATACATGCCATGAATCACATGTGAGAATTTTCGATTTCCCGACCCAGATTATGAACATTCTTCTCTGACTCATTGACTCTTAGAACACAAAGCAAGTGCTTAAACTTCTTGATACCATTTCTAGTTGGATAGACACCATACCACCCGCCTCCAACGCTCAAAGGTTTGGTAATAAGGCTTTCCGTATCTGGTTGGCGAAGGTTGAAGAGGTAAGCATGATAGGGCGATAAAAGACGGATCTCTGATAATTTTTTTTTAATTGAGGGTACTATTGCTTTGTATAGAATGCAGAGTCTTTGATGCACGACGCGCTGCCTCAAGAAGCTCATGTTGCTGTCCCGGAAATCAAAGCTTATTTTAAAAATGCATTCGGAAATGGGACGCGAATCGATTATGGTTCTGGTCATGAGCTTAGCTTTTGTGCTTGGCTATGTGCACTTACGATGCTGAAGGTGTTTGAGAAAGAAGACTTTCAAGCGCTTGTACTACGAATATTCGCAAGGTAGACGACACATCAAACATTGAAAATGAGCAGTTATGGTTGTTAATATATCAACATACCAAAGGTACTTAGAAGTCGTTCGAAAATTACAGCGAACATATACTTTGGAACCAGCGGGTAGTCATGGTGTCTGGGGATTAGACGATTACCAATTTCTTCCTTACCTTTGGGGAAGTGCTCAATTGATGGGTTAGTATCTGTAACCTGCATAATATAGTCACACCCCACGACTTACGAGAGCTACAATATAGATCATCCTCGCCTACGACCAAAGTCTATCCTAAACGAAGATATCGTCAACGGTGTTGCTAAAGATTATCTTTATTTTCGATGCATTCAATCCATCAACGAGGTAATTTAGTAACTTTTGCGCTTCCTTATCAATCTCATTTCTGACCTCGTTTCTTAATGTGACGCTTTGAAGGTAAAGCGTGGACCATTCCATGAACACTCACCAATGTTATATGATATTTCGTCAGTACCCGGCTGGGCAAAGGTGAATTCCGGAATGATAAAGATGTTCGTTGCTGAGGTTCTCCGTAAAGCGCCTGTAGTACAACACTTTTACTTTGGAACGTTGTTTCCATTTGATCCTGTTCAAGAACGGAAATAGGAATATGTACTTTTTGCTTCTTTATAAACGTTGTCTAAAATATCAATAGATGAATATTGCCTTTATTATACAGGCAATGATCGCAAAAATTATGTAAAATGTGATAGCATAAAAGCAAATACTACTGAAAAGGAGCTTCAACGAACTCATGAATTGCACTACAGAATTATTTCCCTGAAATAATCCTAAGCATCAACCACCTGAGTAGTTGCTAAACGAGCTTCTAGCGAACGAAGAACTTCTTCTTTTGCCAGTAGTTCTTGTCTCTTCTCTTGGATTTCTCTCTGTACCTTAAATTCAGTGTCACGAAGCTTCTCCTCTTCTTTCTTGAGCTGTTCTTCCTTAAGACGTTCATTTTGATTCGCGATTTCATCTCCCTTGAAAGTGGAATCTCTATAGAGAAAATGCAAAGTTAATTATAAGGCACAAATTTATGGCAGCAAAATGATGATACTTGCAGTTGATCCACCTGATCGTCACTCTTGCTCAATTTTTCGGTTCGATAGTTTTCATACAAGAAATCATGAGTGATCTCCTTCAAATCTTGCAAATGAGAACTAAAAATTTACGAGTTAAGTATCTGAATGCACCTTCTAATCTGTGAATATCAAATACCTTAACAGAGCGGATCGAAGCTTGGCAAAGTCAGAGTGCTCAGGATTGTCAACTTTTGAAAAATTAATATCCATACGTATTACCTCTAAGATATCAACATTCAATCCATACCTTCAACAGCACCCCATGGATACTGACGTCCTCTGGTCCGAGAGCCATTCATTGTAATGAAGTCATCACTGCCTATGATGGCGAAAGGCAAAGAATCCTGTGTAGTTTACATACATGTGGAATGATGAGTTAATGTTCGCTTTACTGATGTAATACCATAAATGTTACTACTGCGGGGACCTACCCTCAGCTCGCTATTCTCTTCAACGGTGTCTTCATCATCCTCCTCGATGTCGAAGGGAAAGTTATAAATTGGAATATTATAATGCTCAATATCCTCCATGATCCTCTTCTTGAAGTCTGTTAGTTCTTGTGGTGTGAGAGAATCGGCCCTGCCAATGACAGGAATAACGTTGACGCGAGGACTCAGACGGCGCATCAACTCAATATCGATCTCCCTCAAACTGTTGCAATAAATTGTTAAGCGATAGAATCAATTACAGTTTTCTCAACAAATAAATCACTCACGCATGCCCGGTTGGATGAATAAAGTATAATAAAGCATGGACACGATTGTCACGAAATCTGGGGTTACGCTTGATGCGTGATTCTTCAGCCAAAATATCGTCGTACTGAGTCTCAAGATAGCCAACGATTTCTTGAAAACTGTTTGGAATAAGCTTTCTAGCGGTTCAACGAATATTTGGTGTCAAAATAATACCCACCACTTTTCATTATCGATGTTGTCACCAAAACCAGGAGTGTCGACAATGGTGAGTGAAATTCTAGGTAATGAAGAAATACCGTATTTGGAGTTCAATTTGTAAGCCCATGAAAGGAAGGAGTCAAAAAATCTCTCCTTAACAATCCCTTTTTTCGCAACTTTGCTCCCTAACAAGCACACTTATTTTTGTCACATATATGAAACGATCCCGTACCTCACACCGTCTTCGTCTAGTTCTGAATTACGGAAGATATTCGTTAGTACCATATCACTGTAGTCCATAAATTTGACGATATACCTACCCACTGAAATGGGTCGAATTTTGATACCATCTTCAATATGGGCTTCCTCGGGGTTATCACATGTTTTGCTGCTCAGCACTTTTGAACCACACAGGGTGTTAACAAACGTTGTTCGACCAGTTCCAGAAGCACCTAGTGACAAACGAAAGTTGAATAGATAAGTTGGTCAAGAACCTGTATTTTGATGAACATACCAACAACCATCAAGGTGAATTGAAATCCCTTCTTGACATTCTTTCGACGACCACCACCCAATCTCTAAACCAAAGTCAGCATAGTTTGAAAAGAAGATTCATTAGAACAGTCGCTTTACATACGCGAATGTGAGACATGATAGATATTGAAAACGAAAGAGATCGCAAACCAGCTGTGGAATAGTCTGTATTTTGTAATATCATCTCTCTCCTTCTTGTCCTTCAAGGGACTTCTAGGAGTCTCCATCATCAGACTACCGTTCCTGCAGAACTGAATCGTAGTATCAAAGTGATGCTGAGAAGACTCCTTCTTTTGATTTTCTTAGCAAGTACCAGCATATCATTCTGTAGCACGAAATACATAGTCGTACGCGATGAACAGCAATCAGTGGTATTGTTCATGAATATCTGGTTTATGCACTTAGTTAAACATGACCCTATTTTGATATCTTTAGTTGGACAAATGTTGCTCTATAGCTTAGGAAATCAGTGTGGAAATGGTACATTCTTCATACACTGTATGTCTAAGAACAGCAAGAGCCAGGTTCTCAAATCTGGCTCGAACATCTCCTCTCCCAAATATATTGTTTATCTGTGGTCATACCTCGGTTTAAAGTATTGTGTCCATGAATAGGGATCAAGTAACTTAAATGTAACCGATAAGGAAGCATTTTCGATATATTCACGGTTTATGTGAACTGCACGTACAGCCTATGAAACATTATGATTGACATTGCTGCGACGAGCCAGACATATCGGAATGAAACGAGAGTGCTGATAGCCACGTTCTTGTGGTCCATTCGAGAACTTGTTGAAAAAAACTATTAGAAAATATATGGGTAGATTGACATAGCTAGTTTTTGAGTCAAAGGAAAGAACATGGGAAAATTATCTGAGCTTCCGAAATCTGGCCAATACCGACCCTAACATTCTTCGCGGATAAGGTGAATGATCCATACATTGCTTGAGAATCATTATATTCTAGCGCGAATGACATTCTTATAAATCGATGTGGTAGATGTGCACTTAACAGAAAATACAAGACTGCTGGTTACTTGTTGACCTATGCCCGCATTTGTCACAAAAATACTGTTTGATCATACTAGAACACACTTCGCATGGGCGATGATGAATTCTTCAACTTTTTATTCCTAAAAGTTACAGTAACATTTATTACAAAATAAAAATGATGTGAAAGTTCATCTTAGATCACTCGGTTGAAGGCTATCGATTTTCCAGCTATACTATTACATCTGATGATAATACCGATTTACTCGGTTATTGAAGCTAGATATTTACAAGGACGTTGATAATATCCCAAGCTGTATCCAATTTCGGTAGCAATAAGATGCTGTGCTATAGGTGATGTAGTGAGATGATGAAGTATTTGTCTCGTTTCATCAGTCCTGGAGCTATTTCCACATGTTGTTATTTTTGTACACGTCGAGTTTGCCATCCCTTATTCAAGAAAGTGACAATTTCTTCAGCGATATATTCTCTTGATTAAGCTCAGAAAAGTATAGCAATTTATACTTGCTCGCGTTATCATGCCAGCTTCCATGGAAATAGTATAGGAAAAGGCAAACATCATTCAGCACAATTTACCATGATCATTGCTGGCTGACTTCACATCAAGAGTCATGAGGTATACATGCAATATGATGCATATTCATCGGTTTCGGTACAAGGATAGGCATATGTAATATCAAATGGTCTAAAACTCTTGAAACTTCGGTCAAATTTAAAAATGATAAACTTCATCTTTTTTTATGTTCCTTGTAATACTCTACTCTTTACAGTTCCCGCTTTCAAAAAATAATTTCTATTAAGAATATGTTTTCATATACAATTTACTACTAGTATAATTGGAGTAAACGCGGCACATCTTGTTATTCCTACAATAATATTCAAATCGACATTCTACATAGTAAAATTGACGTTCCTTATGACAGAATCAGCACCAAAATCATTGAATTTTAGGAAACCAACCACCTTAATGACATCCAACTCTATATGCTCATTTGCTCATTCCAGAACGTTATCTAGATTGAAGTCGGATGGACATACCTTACTCGCTCGCTTTTCTGGCCCATTACGACGATCTAAATCTCAACATGGGTCTTTGGCCTTTTCGAGCTCCAGCATTGGTGAAATAAGAAATAACGCCGACTTAAAATTGCAAACCGAGCAGATACTGGAATCCGATAGTAGATATGAATTATCAAGGTACCGCAGGCGCCGTGAACAAACACAGTCTCTCGTAACAGCTGACCTTAGAATGAAACGACGGAAGGAATCGGCACATTCTGACGATACAGATGAGAATGATGAGCCTATGCTGACCAATACTGAATACGGAGAAAAATCAAAATGGCTGTCTGGTATACAATCCTGCTTAAGTCTTCGGAGACTTGATGGTTGCCACCAAGAGAAACAGCACAAAAAAAGTAAATCGGTACCGACTACTACTACAACAGTGTATACCATTTCTAATGACACAATTGCCGAAGTATCTACGACTTTCTATTACTCACGATCGGGAATATTAGTAAAAGGTCAGGCAATCAAATCAATGTTCTCGTCATTTGAACAAAATCATTCTGCAACATCAAGTCCAACAAAACCAGAACAACGAGAAAGAAAGCGATGTCAAAGCTCTTTCATCAGTAACGCAGAATACCAGCGTAACGCATTTTGTCCATCGACGACTAATATTACCGTGAACTCTGAAGATTTAACAGCACGTGAATTTGCAGATATGACGGGGATACGGATTTGCAGCGATAACGAAAATATCGAGGATAACTTAGTCGTCGATCATTGCTCAACTCCTCAAAGGACAAATGCATTATGCCATGAAGACTTCATTTTGCGTAATAATTCAATGTGGACACCAAATGCGACGGTCTACTCCAACCACATCACTGTAAATTCGTTTGGAGGGCATAGTAGGACCTCGTCAACTTTTAAAAAACCTCAAATATGGGAGCAACAATTTTGGGAAAATTCGGACGATTTATTAGCAACCACATCAAGTTTGATTTCATTACAACACCAAAAAGGTGATCAGATACAACAAGGTTCCCAACAGCTCCCTAAGTCCAAATCAGTGCAATTGGAACTGTACAGTCGTAGCGAATGCGATAATCATCGACGAACGGACAGCTCACCCATACTATCAATCCCATCAACCTATGGAAAGTCGTTGATGATCAATCAACAGGAAGCTTCAAATAATTTACCTTACGAGGATAAGAATGCATTTTCCGAGACTATAAGAAGGCTGATCAAAAGTGGTAAACCAACTGTTGTTCGAAAGGGCAGGTTTGAAATTATATATGGAGGCTCAACAAAAGAAAGCTTGCCACTGAGCAAACTATACCCACCAGACGTGCCATCCGCCTCATTGACTACTTTTATATCAGATGAACAATCTAATATTCTTCTGGGTCAAACAATCGAGTGGAAGAGGAAGAAATGTTTATCCAAGGAGTGATTTTCACTACATTTGCAAATCGTGGCACGTCTAACGAAGTGGATATTATTGTTGAAAGTCGCGAAAAACTTCATCTTTCGCATTATGCTTGTATTCATGAGTATGGAGCTTCAACTATTTAAAATATGTAATTATGGCTTGTTTGGATTCTTATATATGTATTAAAAATCTCTCAAAAATTAAAGTAAAGGATGGATGTGCAAACTTCACCCGTTATCACTGTACTCTTCAAGGCAAGTCCCAAAATGTGTGATTTACCATAGTGAAATCAACTTAAGTAACTTATGACGCCAATTTTTTGAAGCTTATAAATGCAGCGAATGCTTACATGACCAGCTATAAAAGTCGCCTTTCTTTCCGCTATCCATCACTTGAAAGGTAAATTACCTATATTTTTACTTTCTATCATTAGCACTCCTAGTACTGCGATCGACTGTTGCTGAGTTGTGTGTACACATGACATCTCATGCACACAACGTTGCTGGAGCTAGCTGGAATAAATTTCACATTGTAACGTTTAGCGACTAATGCTTTCCCTCCATACTGTTTTGCATATTCTTATTGTGCTGTGTGATCTGGTTGCAGATGTCGAACACCATCGTGGTAGGAATATATACTGTACATAGATTTACTATCAATTTGACGCTTTTCTAATCTGTCATCACGTTAATAGTCAACGGTATATCGCCAAGTCATTGACGATGTTATTAATCAAGTGCGCGGCGACTTTGATGAAATGGGCATTGACGATAACATCCTGAGTGAACTCCAAAGAGTATGTGTTCATTGATGTACTCACTTTCAATTCTAACTAGTCGATAACTGACGCATTTTTTGCCTTGATCAAAGTCATGGGAAACAAAAGTTGCACGTTCGCGCGTAGCAAATTTCATTATTGGCGAGGAAGGGTACTACGACACTGAAACATCACAGCATGCCGGGCTCATTTCAGATACTGGTTTGCAATATCCTCCTGTGACCATACACGAAGTAAGTGTATAATTTAATATTTGTGAACATATTCTGTTATGCTAACATTTAACAATGACAGTCTCTGTCTACTGCCGCAGCTGCTGCAAGCTTGGCTACCATGGCGTCTGGGAGTGCAACCGCGAGACGAGATATGAATGACAATGATATCCAAAATAGAAACTCAGGCTTTGTGAACTCCAATTCTATGGGTGGCCTTATGCACGCTCACAACATATCAAATGGAGAGTTTGCAGTTCCAAATATAAATATGTCAGCGCCAGCACTTTCGATGAATCAAAACCAGCAAATACAAAACAATAATGGTAGACATAACAACATTCCTCAACACGATGGAGCAAATGATGAGCTGTTGACCCAGGTATTATGTCGCTGCTATTACTTGCGGCATGAACACGATCTCTAGGGCCGCTAATAACTCAGCTTTCTCTTTATAGGAAATCGATGCTCGCCTGGAAAAGTCCATATTAGACAAGCATGCAGAAGAGATGGATGATTCCACTTCAGCTATTGACATAACGGCTGTCAACTCAGACGGCACATTAATTCCGGTTGAAACACTGCCAGAGGAGTATCAGCAATTGATACATGAAGCGAAGAAGCGCGCTGTTGCTGCTGGAGCATTGAGCCCTTCGTATCTAATTCCACAGTTGGATGGAGAGGATGACGAGGTAAAGTCTTGTAACATACAGTTGTGCTTGCTAGATGAACTCAAAACTAAACATGATATGATCATATATCAGCCCGATGAAGACGAGATTAATTCGGACTTGGATGATAGTGATGAGGACGACGATGAAGCTGAAGGTGGGGAAGACTTAGAACATATCATATTATGTTTGTACGACAAGGTTTGTTAGAATTCACCATCTCATTTGAAAATTATTCTGAAACAATAACAATTACATGATTAGGTCACACGTACCAAGAACAAATGGAAGTGTGTACTCAAAGATGGAATTATGTTGGTCAACGGCAGGGACTACCTGTTTCATCGAGCAAACGGTGATTTTGAATGGTGATTCAATATCTGTCCATTAGTCCTCCATGCATATTAGCTTTCTCTGTCATAGCCCTAAAATTGTAAAATACACTTCAAGTTCGATCTATTCAATATCTCAACATCATTACAACACTTCAAGAAAAAAAAAAGTATTCCATGTTATTCGAATAAATAAGGAACCTTGAATAAAGTCACCAGCAACACAAAAAACAAAAAAAAATAAGGAACATTGAGAAAATATGATTCGTGAATAAATTAGTTTATGAGAAGAATAAACGAGGCTAGGTCGTCAGCTCTCTTAAGTTTTCATATTGAACGGATCGAGGCTGTCAAAAAACTGATCCTTATGAGCAACTGGTGATTGCGATGTACGAGATTGCTCTAACATATGAGAAATAGAGCAATGTTACACATATAAGCTAATAAATTCTTGGCATACTGAAAACTAGTATACCTGTCGCTGGTCTATATGCTGGTAAAGTCTGCTTTCCAGTGTTGGCTGGACTCGCGTTTGACCGCGAGTTAATGTTAGCATTCGTAGCAGACTTTTGATCAAGTTCAGAGAAGTTACGCAATACTGCATATGGATCGGCATTATTCCAGCTTGTACCGTATGTAGCTGATGCTGTAAGGATACCTAGTTTAACGACAAGCTAATTGCTTGGTGACTGACCAGCACAAATTACTTACAAATATTACGTGTTCCTATTAGTGTTGATGATGCATTGGATGGGGATTTTGATGATATATTAGGTGAGCGAGATGGTGCTGTTTGTCCTATTTGGCTGGGGCTCAGCATACCACCTCCGTACGATGGAAGCTTTGGTTGGTTCCCAATTTGCAATGATGCAAGGTCATCAAATAAGCTACTTTCAACGCTTTTAGGTGAAGGCGACATTTGCATAGACGATATTGCTACCGCTCCTGCGGACAGCGGCATCAACGTAGTCGGTTGGGAGGAGACTGGGCCATTAGGTGAGAGGGCTACATTAAACTAATGTAAGAATTCACGCACAGACCATTCGGAGAAAATGTATGAAGACTTACGCGGAGTGGAACCAGATGTTTCAAATAAATCTATAGGAGTATTCATAATGGGTTGTCGCAGATTTGTCTGAGACAAGCCTACTGGTATATTGTCATCCATCCACTGTATCTTCTCACTAGTTACTTTGGTATTTGCTTGCGTCTTGGTTATATTGTTCCCAGATATAGGAGTCTCGATAGCTTCTGATTGTCGCCGCGCTACGACTTTTGCTTGAGGTCGACGTTGCCCATCCTTTGAATTGTGAATAAATAATTGGTATAGCTAAATGAAGGCATGAGCTATAAAGCATCACTATCGACTTACCGCATTAAAGAGCTCCTTTATCTCATTCTGCACCTTTTCCATGTGTGACTTCAATAGCTTCTGGTCGCACCATTTAGATTCATAGTATTTTTGTCGCATAAACCAACGAACATCGGAATCGCTTTCCGGCTCTGGTGCAGTGCCTTTGTAGTGGCCTAGCCAAATACTTTGTGCTACTGCATTACCACCATTCTGAAGGGCAACGGTTTCTGGCCCGGAAAAGGTGCTTGCTGTCAGAGATTTGACGCGGTGACCAACTTCCCGGCTATGGATATGGTGAGCAAGTTGAGTGTGGAATGAGTATTTTGCACAGCCACTTACATCAGACCGGAACATCTTGAGCAAATGAATGTTTGAATGCTTAGATTGACATACGATGGTATCTAAAGTATCTATCAGACAACTAGAATAAACGAGAATAAACACCAAACCATACTGACCTTGTTGGGACAATCGAAGCACTTCTTGTTAGCGGGTTCTTTGAGTAATGCTTGTATGGCCCTGCCGAAGCAACGTTAAGATGTACCTTCATATTGTTTATAATCTATATACAAAAAAACTTACTGATAATCCTTTTCCTCTTGCTTGCTTCGTCGCTGTTGAGGCATTTTGACCAAAAGGTAATCCGAGACCAACAGTAGTGGGCAGTTGATGGCAACTTTTTTTGCCACTCTCACTGGGAGTATATGTCGGACAATGAAAACCTCACCAATCAAACCTTCCACAATCTTGACGCTGTTTTGAGCACAAGCCTGAACCAAACTTTTACAGACAGCCAATACCCCAACTCTTGCGAATGGACATTAAAGTGTAGCACTGTACTTTATGAAGCGAGTTGAAAGGTCATTAGAAGATGCCAAAAAAAAGAAAAAGGTCAGGTTAGGCTAGCATTCTATAATAGCTGTATAATAGAATTGGCTGTTTGGGCTCAAGGTAGATTACATTATATAACCCGAGGACAAATCAGATTTTGTTCCAGCTATTTACATCATTAGTGTTGTTTATATCCCAGTATTTTTTCATTCAGATTTAACGACATCTAAGAGCCATTCCGATACTTTTTTGGCCATAGTTTCAGCATGTTCTGGTTCTTGGTAGATTGTGTCAAAAATTGATCATTGACTTTCAAAACGCATTAAAGAAAAGCTCTTACCGAGAACGAATGCATGTGGCAAATTTTCTTCACAAAGTGTAATATTGGCTACAAAATAGGAGATGCAGCCGTTACCATACATATTCTCTCAATTGCATCCTGCGAGTTGTAATTACCGTTCGGAAATCTTCTCTTCATGTCGTCATAGTGGTGCTTAGGTGCCCAGCTATCTTGTGGTGAGAAATATATGATAAATTTTTGAACATGAGCCTGGTAAAAGTCGTAGTCAAGCTCCTTTATGGATGCCATTTCTTGTCCGGCCATATATAAGGCATTATTTACAATAGTTCTCTGAAGTAGTTGATCTGAGGTTACCGAAAGTGAAGGATCAGGCTGTTTGGTAATATAGGACACAATAGTCCTACGGACAGTTGGATGTATCCAAGACAACAATGAGGTTGACCATGATACTATAGTACGTGGAATAACTGGAAATACGGGCTATTGAGAACATTAGTATGAAAAGTAAATCAGCTCTTCTTCAATAATGTTTACTTACCGATAATGCAACGCCATTTGGAGTTTTAGCAATGTGTTGCAGGGTAGGAAAGAGCGCGATAAGTCGTACAATATTATGATTCGGCCGAGCTTTCAGGATTTCAGTGCAGATAAAACTACCCACAGAATGACCAACTAAAACAACTTTCGTTTCCGAGCCGTATTGTTTGCGTATCATATCAAAGCAATCTATTTTGTGATTAATCTGTTCCCGAAGTGTGAAAAGCTGCCCAGTTGTATTGACAGGTTTGCTGGAATGACCAAGGTGGGACACTATTTATAGCAATCTTGATCAACTTTTGCATTTCAAAAGAATACTCCTAAAAAAAGGAAATGTAGATTACCAGCAATGATCTCCAGAGACAAACTAGATTGTGAGAGCGCATTGTGGATGGCCTCACAGAATGTAGTATAGTAATCAACCAGGCCGGGATTCCCTGGAACCAAGAAGACTACTATTTTCTTTCCATTATTGAGAGCCGGCCAATATGATGTCTCTGTGAGTCTCCCTGCAACATTCCATATTGCCTTCAGAGGTGTTTGTAGCAATGGCAGAACCATAGTAATAGAAAAGTCAGAGGCCGAAACCTGAGTTTCTTGTGATATTTTTTTTTTGTATTATTTGTGTAAAGGGGCCTTAATAAAATCCAACACCATAAGTAGTAACTAGCGATCGTTGAACTGAAGGAAATAAGGAAATATGAGCATTGAATCAAACGCCTGTTTACTACAACAGTAGGGCTAACTGGTTGCCAAATTCGCATGGACGGTCCAATGGTTCCTCTTTGTAACAAAGCCATTGGTTATCCAAAAAATTGGATAGAATTGTGATGTAAAAGCTAGATAAACCATATACTAAATAGGTTTCCCAGGTCATTTCTTTAGCAACATCGGTGTCTCAACCCTAGCCAAGATCTTCGACAAAATACTGTGCATCTTGTCCAAATTTTTTGTTGGCCTCCAAGATAGCTTTGTCTTCAATCTGCTGATAATCATTAGGGATGTCAAAGACACCGATCATTAACTTGAGCACCAAAAACAGCTCTCCATTTGAGATGTAACCAAACATGATCCATATCGTGTATTTTGTATCGTTCCAATTTTGTTATGTGCCCCGAAGGACTATCGTGTATTTTGAACGCAAATTCTAACTTTTCTTGTCAATTTCCTTTTCCGATGAATGTGCAAGATCCTTGATACATTCTTTGAAATCAACATCACCACCACTGTCTTCATCAAAGATAGCAATCAAGCGAGATGCTAATGGATTGATGGTTTTCTTTTTTTTTTGGTGTTCATTGGTGGATATTGATTTCAAAGAAATCGCCAACTGGGGCGTCTGCTGCTGTGATAATTAACTGCCATTCATATTGGGAAAGGAGCATCTTCCATCAGGAAAGCTATTTCGCTTCACTGAATATGATCATGCAGGAGTCTTTTCTCAGCCACCCATATTCTCCTCATGAAAGCTACGTCTCTAACCGGAACTAGTATATCGTTGACAAAGTATCTCCTAGCCTGTTGTGGGTCAAAATGATCTGGAAGGGGCTCACCAGTACGAAGTCAGTGGAAGGACGTCCCTCTGGTAAGTCTCCTTGTTTTGCCATTGGTAGTATTTGCACATTTTCTACACCGATGGTTTGATTTGGTTGCATTGATCTGTCGCTGAGGACACCAAACTTATCCGTCCGTTGTATTGTTTTCTTTGCCGTTTGCATACGAACATGGTCAATACTAGGCTTGATGATGGTGTCATACATATTGTATGCAGCTAGGTCTGACCATTCCTTTTGTAGTTTGATGCAGTTCCAGCGGGTTATCCAAATAGCGAGCATTACTTGTTCATTTCACTGAGGATCTGCTCATCCTGAGGTTTGATCTGTTGGAGGGACATCAAGATCCATATCCTGTCTGGTGACTACAACTCTGGTCCGAGTTTTCTTATCTCCTACTGGATTGATTGTGATTTGTGTAATAGAAACGAAATCTGCAGCAATCTACGGAGCCCAGTTTTTTTTTTTTTTTTTTTTTTTTGTAGTCAAGGAATTTATTAATGGGTATGAGGTATCACAGTGACTAAATAGTAACGAATACTAGCGGATGAACTACAATTCTTGATTATAAAAATCTTTGGCTCTGATGACGTGTAGACACATTTGTAAAGACCATGGCTGTTGCTCTAACAAGCAAAACCAGTGAAGTGAACTTTCCAAATGGCCGCCCATACTATGCTCAAACTGACTAGTGGGTGACGTTTTACACAGTTATCATCCATGCGATGTTGTAGTAAAAGTGTCTGACTCATGTACTTATTTACTGTTCCTCCTTGCAAAACATGATATAGCTGTCCTCTTGAAAGACGAGAATCAGCCCAGCAAACACGCAACAGGGTAAGAGCCTTACTATCAATGTGATGCCTGTGTACAAAGACGATGGATGGCCAATCCCTTGGCTCCAAAAAAATATATATTATAGACAGAGGGGAGGATAGGCAGTGGATTATACCGTATTCTCATCTTTTAATTCAATATATATTACAATATATATATTGAATTATTAATCCGTATTTTCTATAATTTCTCATCTTTTAGGAAAAATACAATTAGTAATATATTATCTTAAAAAATATATTTTATTATTATAAACATATATTGCATAAATATGTGATATGTACTATATAAATATAATAAATTTAAAAAAATTACAATATAAAAATTGATATCTGAATATTTTTTAACTTTATTGATTATATATTGATTTAATTTAGCGATCTTCGCTATAGGGGAAAATATGTGGCGCAACAGCAAGTTTGCTCGAGCCATTCGTACGACAGGTCGCTAGTGACTTACATCACATCTTTAAGATTGAAACGGAAGACCAGGTGCGCATTTTTTTTGTTTTCAATTGCCTCCAAGAGGTCTTCAGTCTATTGTATATAAGTCACCACTAATAAAAAGCAATCAGCGGTATATCCACCAATCCGACGGTCTTGGAACCCCTGTGACCCGTTAGAGTGACATTGTATCAAGGGGTCAAAGGACGAAAGTTCCAACAATCCTGCAGAGGGAAGACCGCCATAGCGCGATCTATCCCACAGAAACAGAAAACCTGTTTTGAAGAAGACATCCTCGCTGGTCAAATGAAGGCTTATAGGCAGCCTCAATCATCGTACGAGCTCTACATCCCAACACCGTGTTTTTCACCTTTTGCAGCCAAGTCCTTCAGAGACCGAACCGAGGCTTACAAAGCATCGACGAATGGCATTGGCACAGCCATACTTTAAACCAATTGGCATGTATGGCAATCAGCAACGTCAAGAACTGTCGCCATCCAATTAGACAGCCAAAATGGCAGCAGTATTTGCACACAATAGAGCATTGACCTTAAAGCCTGCTTCATCTGCCACCATGCAGGACATAACACCGACTGCACACTGGCTAATCTGCCGGTGGGCCCCCATTCCATCAACATCCTTTCTCTCGGCACCAGTAGTCATTGCGGACTCTATTGACAACACTCCAGAACCCAATGGGTTGAAACTGTAACTTCACTGGTTGAGAATACCGAGGTTTCTCAGTACTTGTACCCGAATGCTCAAGCCCCAACAACATTCTCTCCTCTGATGAAGATCCATTACCTCTGGCAGAAGAGAGCAGCGCACCAGAGGTAATAGGGAAATCTGAGGAGGAGCCTGAGGACTCTGAAGATGATCCTGACTACTTGCCCAGTGAAAAGGAGACTGACAAGGGCAGCCCTGACGAATGTATGTCCGAAGACGACATTAGCGTCACGCAAAATGAGTCCGAAGCTCTCCAGATAGGCAGCCGACAGCCTCTGGATGAAGAGATGAGGGAAATCCTCACAACTTCTGATGACGATGATGTGATTAGAGTAACAACGGCTTCCCACATCACATCATCCTGGGACTCCCAACATGCACCTGTCGTGGCCTAGGCCAGATCTAGTTGCGGCTGTCTTCGTCTCCAGTCCCGCGACAAGGAGGGCAGCACCTCATCCACAAAAAATTAAAAAATAATGAGTAACATACTGAACCTAAAGACTTCTAATATAAAAGGTTTCCGCTCTTCATTGTTGAGAGCATCCAAACTAAGATATGTCAGCCAACTTGGTGGAGATATTATATGCCAACAAGGAACCCATGCCAAACAAGATGGCCACGATTGGTGGCACACAATGACAGAGAAAGTCTCGTACCTGGCGTATGCAGACGACGTCTTGGTGGTCATCAATGATTTCTGGGAGCTCCCAAAAGTCTTGGAGATTTATGATGAATACGCGGCTGGCAGCAATACCAGACTTAATGTAAGCAAAACTGAAGGTATTACCATGTATGGCTCCAGCGACCTGTGGAGGGAACGCTTCTCTACCATCAAATGGTTTGATGAAATGTCTGACTTCTGCCCTATGTACCTGGGATACCCACTGACGACATCCAAGACACATATGAAGCAGGCTCTAACAAATGTAGTGGACAGCATGCGAGGACATCTTCAATGGTTGAGCTCCCAACGACTGTCCTTAGGAGGCAAAAGGCTACACATCCCTTTTTTAGTTTTGCTGTAACGCTCAACCATATTGCATCGCAAAACCTATGGAAACTTGGGAGGCAAAGCCTTAACCTGGAACTCGTTAGCCACATCCAAACTGTGGCAATTGCTAGACTTGTCCCTATAAAGTCTCACATCAAACGCATCCGATCCATGATGCGGAAGTTCCTTTGGAGCAACAGAATGCCCAAGGTGAAATGGTAGATCACTTGCGACGAGAAACAAGCTAGTGAACTAGGAGTTATTGACGTTGAGGCGCAAGCCGCAGCGCTGACAGCTCATACCTTGACCTCTCTTCTGCACCGCCAACACTACAATCGATCTTTTGCGCATGACTTCATTGAAGGTATCCTTCGACAATTGTTCAAGATAGACTCCATAGCGATCATGCTAATGGAGCCGGCAGTATTTACGAACAAACTCAAGACGTTCCCTTTCCTACGGCGTCTAATACAGAACTTTGCTCATATCACTTCGTTCCCGGAGGATTTAGCAAATTATTACGCGTCCATCTTGTGTCACGTCCCGATTTCGAGGATAGTAGTCAGAGAAGATGTTCTTGGCCCTATCATGCGAGCGAAATCAGTCTCTCACTTCCTGCCATGTAATGAAGGTATCGGATGGTCGTTAACGAAAACCATGACAACCTGGCGAAAGGAGCCAGATGATAACGTTCCACTCCAGGCTACTGATAAAATGCATCAGATGCTGAAAACAGCCGACTCTGATAGACCCTTTAAACTGTCTGCGAGCCCATGTGGCGCGATTTCTGGAAGGCTGACATCCCTCACAGCTCTCGCACTGTATGGTAGCGATTACTACATGATAAGCTCCCACAGCATAAATGGGCTCCTCTACAATATCCCTCTTCTCTGTGCACTTTCTGCAAGGAATCCTTAGAAGATGACTTTCACATCATCATCGCCTGCAAGGTTAAACGCATAGCATGCTGCGAGCTCTCCAAGAACTGGATTTGATACACCGCTTTCTGTCGCATGGACAGGTGTGGCAGTTCCTGCTCATGACGGAAAAGGACTCTCTAAAACGACGACAATGCCAATCCCTAGCGGTCCCAATTGGACTGATTCTTTCAGCAATCTGGCGACACCATTGGCAATGTGTGATCGGAGACAACAGCTGGTCTTTAGAACTAGTCTCAACGAATATTCGCACGCAAAGATTTGCGTTAGGCATGAACTTCCATGACTACGACTGTCCAGTCTAAGTAATCCGGCTGGCACCCTGCGCCAATACTGGAACAAGCCCGACCTACATAAGATATGTCCACCTCTCAGGATCGGACCCTCCTTCGCTAGCTTGTTATCTATGTCCATGTGGCGAGATTTCTGGAAGTCAGACATTCCTCACAACTACCGCTCAGTATGGTGGAGATTGCTCCACGATAAACTCCCCCATCGTGCGAGGATGCATACATGGTCTCCATCGAAGTATCCTTCCCCTTTGTGCAGCCTATGTAAAGACGCTATCGAAGATGATTTTCACCTCATCATTGACTGTCGCCTGAAACGTACTGTATGGTTGAGAGCACTTCAGGAACTAGCATTGATTCATCGCTTTCCTTTTCATAGACCGGTATGGAGTTTCCTCCTTCTTGCAGAAAAGGATTCCCTGAAGTGCATGCAATTTCGCACCTTAGCCATGCCAATTGGTCTGATTCTAGCAGCTATCTGGCGCCACCATTGGCAATGTGTGATTGAGGACAGAAAATGGTCTGTGGATGCATGTCTTTCATCCATCCACAATCAAAGAATTGCTTTAGTGGCTGAATTTTCAAGATTTTGATTGCTTAGTTTAACCGCTTCGTAATCGAACCTGTAAAATCCAGCACCTTTGTATCTAGAATGCTCCCAATCGATTCCTTACTCTCTGTGTTTTCTTTTATCTCCAATCTGACTTAGCGAATTTTCATAAATGCACTTGCACTGCAAGTGCATTATAAAACCCGAATACAAAGAATAAAAAAATCTGTAATCCACTATCTCTGTTCTCGCTAAATACGTAGCTTCTCTCTTACTCTTCGTTTTTCTTGCCTTTTCTCTGTTTCCTCCACTCTCCATATTCTGATATTCACACACATCTGAAGCTATTTTCGGATCAAATAGCAGAATAAAACTTGTATACAAATATATATATATATATATAAAGTTGTTCAGTTCAAAAAAAAAAAAAAAAAACGACCTCATCGTAGAGAGAAGGGACGGTGGAAACTCAACACCTCCATCCTCAAGGACAAGCCATTCCGTCGCCTGATTGAAATACTATCAAATTTGCCTTCGCTTACGATGGCATTTTTGCCAACGTAGCACCGTCATAACTCTCATCAGAACACAATAATCTGAAGTAGGCGTTGGGGAATGTTTGTATTATATACAGCCAGAAGAAAACAAGGGTACAATGAGACGTAGTAAGTCGATTGACGCAGGAGCTTGACGATATGGCCCATATTCATCGCCAAACTCACAATCGGGACTCTCAGGATCGTGTTGAGTTCTTACAAGCGCCACTGGATAAACATTGGCAAGCCAAAATTCAAAGTCAATCACTCGTAGCCTTATCCGATGGCAAGAACAAAGTGAAACGTCGAACAAGTACTTCTTCTCTCCTTTGAAACAGAGTCAATGGCAATCGCAAATTACAGAACTCATCCATCCGGATACTGGCAAAGGGTGTGACCAACACGCATACATGCTCGATGTTGCGGCATCCTTCTACAAGATCTTGTTCACACCAGAACCGATTGATGAGTTTAAATTGTCCCGTACTCTCGATCATCTGTCGGCAACTTCACCCACCCCAGAAGACTCTTTGTGGCTGCAGGAGAGCATTACCAAAAGCTAAAGTACTCGAGACCTTGTGATGTATCACCAGCAATATGGCTCTGGGCAGTGACCAAGCTAGAGGGAAATTTCGTACAATCTTGATCCATAAGAAGAGTACGACAGCTGCTGTCTCAATCTGTTACAAGAGTCTTCATCCATGGACATTTGACGGATTCCATCCCGCAAGATTGATTCCCAGATGGGACATCCGATCACTGACTTTTGTGCTGGTGAGTCCTTTCAAGTTCATCTTTTTGGCCCACAGCTGGTTGGAAGATCACTGGTCGACTGGATGCTAGCTCCTATGCGAGATATAGCATTCTTGATGAACCTGGTGGTACCGAAAGAAAGACTCCTGAATGGGTAATCTCATGAAGAGTAAAGGAGGAGAAAAACAGCTATCCCGATGGAGGATACTCCTTATCATGTAATATAGACATCAATATAAGTAGTAAAAAAAAAGATTCCATAATGGGCGAATGCTTTTCAGAATGACAATATCCATCAATGTATACAAAAAATATATAAATAAAAACACAAAATAAACTGCTATCTTTGCAGCAATGCTTAGCACTAGATCAAGCGACCTTACCCAGGACTAGCTAAAGCAGAATGACCCTACGCTAGAGCTGAAAGATCTTTTGGAAAGCAGACATGCCGCATCAAGCCAGATCAGCATGGTGGCGACTTGCGAACGACAAAATTTCCTCACAGAATCCAACACACCGTACACCGTCCACAGTACACCGTACACAGTCTAAGATTCACGAGACGAAAGGAGCAAAATATGCACATTTGCAAATATATGAAAGAGGATGTCAACCATCAGTTTGTCGGCTGTCTGCGAAAACGACCAACATGGAGCCCAGCCCTTTAAGCTGTTAGCTATAGGCAACCTCGACTCGCTGGTAACCCACTGTTAACAAGGTATACATTCATGTTATACATATAATATAGAACGCTATTTCATATGATTGTATTCATTATGCTTTGATTGTTCTAGTTTCACAAAGTCCTATTAACTTGTGAAGCAACGTATCATGATGGGTAACGTTCTCCAATCCGAAAGGCACAATACGCACATCGAAAAGAAGTCGCATAAACCGATGCTTTTAAGCTGATACATACTAATGCCTATGGTCCATGTCACCAAACAAAGCGCGCTAGCGTAGTCAAGACCTGGGAATCCGTATAGGATAAGCTGAAAGATCAGATCGTGTATTAAGAATTTATCAACTGTGTCCATATTCATTTTCCGTGACCACACTGCTTTATCTGATAACCACTACATGCCTTTCATTGTCTTTGCATATCTTCACTTCACATTCTACCAGTATTTTTTCCAGCTTATTCTGCATACTTCTTATTTTCTCAGATATTTATTGTAGCTTCGTTCTCTTTCCTTTATACTTATTCCTAAATGTTATATTTAACAGTTATCCCTTCAAGAAACTCAGATGATTGCGAATAATTTTTTTATGGCAACATATGCAGTTAATTGTTTAAAATTGCATACGAAGGGTATACCACGTAATTTACATTGACACGCTTTCAATAGGCTTCGGCCAATTGAGTTGCATCTTAAGAATAACTGAGTAGTGATATGTAGATCCCCCTTGATGATACGTTATTCCTTTGTCATCAACCCATACACATCCTCCGATGAGCTGTATAAGTCACCTTTAGAGTTAATCTTTGTGTTTTTAAAGTGGTGGATATCTAGAAATACGTAACTGACTGTGCGTATAAGGTGATCGATCTTAGTAACGAATAAAGCTCTATAGTAAGTCACCTCTTACGACAGTGAATGAACGCAACCAAATAGATGGCATTGTTCTGAACAACAGTTTGGTTGGTCAAGTATTATACATCTAAGCCAGTTGTCTATATGATTTGCGTTCCGTTACTTGGGACAACTGGCTTGTCAGTACTCTCTCGTGGTGTCCATATCGTAATTGCTTCGAACCTTACTTCGGTGCAACTTTTGCAAGTTGAATTAACGGAAAGGGAGCGCGCACTTGCGGAGAAGCAAAACCTTAAAATGTGAAGCACATATTGATGTGGTTTGGGAAATTGTCAAAATGTTACTTATTAATGGACATTCATCGAGAAGATAATTGCATATTCTGCAAAATTGTGCATAATGAAGCACCGTCGGTCCGAGTGTACGCTGTGTTTATAGAGTATCTTCCTTGACTTCACTTCATGAATCTAACTTACCATGACTTAGATATGAAGATGAACATGTCGTAGCCTTCATGGGTAGGTACCATTAATTTTAGTGAATTCGTTCGGCATGTGCTGCATGTTAACTTCTGTTTGGGTTTCGGTGCGTAACTACAGATATTGCTCCCATTACATTAGGTATAACAGCCGTGGAAATATACCATTCATTTACATGACGCTCGCCTACTAACTTTTGCAGGCCATACGCTGGTCATTCCTAAAAAGCATTATGCTACACTTGACGCTATGTCGGCTGAGGACATGGCAAAGATCGGCAGCGTTCTACCTCGTATTGCGAAAGCAGTCATTTTGGGGTGTGGTACTAAAGATTTTAATATCATGCAGAACAACGGCAAGCGAGCCGGCCAGGTTCGTAAAGATGTACCGAACGCACCATTGAAATTCTTCACCACTGACCATGTTAATAGGTGGTTTTCCATGTCCACTACCATATTATTCCACGACACCCCACTGAAGGAAAGCTATTTGGAAAGCCAAACGTTATACCTAAGCTTAAACTGACAAAGGAAGAAATGGAGTCTCTGCAATCCAGCATCAAGTCACACCTTTAAGTGTGAAGACTCTCTTGTCCTGGCCCTCAATCACAGAAAATAGCCATTACCATATACCTACATTATGGATCAATTTTATAAGACTGAAATAAATAGAGAAGGACTTTATTTGTACAATGGAGGGTTCGAATGAACTTCAAAATTTTCTCTGGTTAGCATAATATCAACACCAAGATGTCAATTAGCCAGTATCCATTTTCTAATACACAGTTGCCATCTGGTAACGAGATTCCTCAAAATCTTTGATCTGCTGATCATGTAGTCGGTGGTGGCGTGCACCATTTCGCAGCCTGGAAGAGTAGGCCGAGACGACTGAGGCAAAGTATATCTAGATGTGGGTAGAGGGGTAAAGGGAAATTAGGGTCATGCCAAACCTTACATTGGATCGCCACAAGTAGCTCACCTGAACAATTTGGATGATAAAAACGACAACGCCAAATGTAATCAGCATAACCTTGACGGCTTGTGAGCATTCGTCATATGACATGCTGCTGGCGTTGAGTGTTCCTGGGTAACTGACAGGGTGATAATATGGACTACTGGTGAAAGTTGCGGTAATGCTCGATTCAGGGTGGGTCATGGAGACGAATCCAGTCGCTTCACAAGACTCAATGACATTCTCACGGTGAGTAGCTATCAAAATGAGTGCAAGCAGATATTTAATGATAGAAAGTGCACAGGCCGTCCACACAGTGATGCTGAAGATTTTTGCAAATTTACGCGATGCCTGAAAATTTAAGGAGGCGATCCTTAAGCGATTGGAATAGTAACGGGAGCAAGCAAAGGAAAAAGAAACAGTAACTTACCACACAAGAACCGATCATTCCAAACAATCCTCCAGCAGCAATGAGGAGTGTAAAGATCTGCTGGATGATGAATATAGCTTTACTGGATTGACTAGCATACGCAAAGATACCTAAACAACAGTGTTAATGCTTATGGTTTTGCAATGACATAGTTCCTATATAATATAGTAAACACATACTGTTTCTGCCCAAGAATCCACTTGTTGTTTCAAATAGATTCGTAACCTGATGAGCAAAACATGCAAGAACAAAGGATTAGTACTAGTGGCGCCATACATAAGATGCGAGTTCATTCCAACGACGTACGAAGAACCAAAGGGCAATGATGAATGTTCCTGCCCTTAATGGTATACAGCAACAGCATTGCTCTAGTCTCATGGGTGCAAAAGAGAGGAGAGGGGAATAAGAATAGGTTCAACTCGCTCAGAAGAGAAATATAAAATGACTTTATTTTTGGCTAATATTTAAATCCCCGCGTAATTGGAGGTGGGTACTCAAAATTGTGGCCTTTCAGAAAATGATGTAGGATCTTCACCATGTTTTGATATATACTTCTCATGTTCTCGGATCTGATGACGGTAATCAGTAATCAATTCATGTACATCAATATCAACATCGTCATTTGGCGCAACTCTTTGTAGTGCGTCGATAGCAATATCGAATCTGGAACAGCCTACCAAGACGTATTTGGTGTTAGCGCTAATTCTTGGTTTCCCTTTTTCGTCGGCCCTTCATGCACCGATATTATTATAACACAAAAATTTTACCATTCGCAGTCAACATTCTGAAAGGAGTTGTAGTTGTTCCTTCTTCTTTGTATCCATGAACAAACAGTCGACTAGGAACATTCTTCCTATCAAACGTAAGGCCCTTGATAACACTGTTATATCCATGAAAGTTGAAGATGATTGGCTGCTGATCTCCAAAGACAGAAGCAAACTCCGTTGAGGATAGCGCATGAGGGTGGTCATACCCAAGAACCATTAAGTCTAGGATATGGAATGGGTCAGTCATGAGTGTCATTTTACTAACTAACTTGTAAGAAGTCTTACCTGTAACATTCACTACACGGACTTTAAGGTTGGGACAATCTTTGCGTAACAGAGAAGTTGCTGCCAAGACCTCAAAAGTTGTTTCCACACCACATCCAACCAACACAACGTGTGGATGTCTTCCTTGATCCGAGCTATAAGATTTCCAAATAGAAACTCCAGCTCGACAATGGCGCTCTGCTTCCTCGGGATTCAACCATATAGCAGTTTCATGTTTTGAGCTGATCATCAAATTGATGTAGTTTTTGCTTCGAAGACAGTGCCTCAGGGTAGACACCATGCAATTAGCATCTGGTGGTAGATAGATACGAACCGTATCAGATTTGAGGTTGATTAAACTATTGATGAATCCAGGAACTTGATGGCTGAATCCGTTATGTTCTTGTCTCCACAACGTGCTAGTCTACAGGAAAATATTCGAATTTCATGTCAGATTCAGCAAAATACATGCCTTATCACAGTAAGTGCAGAGAGTAGACACATACTTCAATATAGTTCAAAGACGCAATGTCAGACCTCCACTTTGTTTCTTTACCCATTTTCACAAATTTCGCATACTGAACGACCATAGTCGTCACGATACCTAGAAATCTGCGGAACATATTAGACATAGGTATCATGTCATGCTAAACATTTACGCTATTAATTTCTTACGCCTCATAGCTAGGAAACAGCCCTGTTCGTCCAGTAAGCGTATATCCTTGGATGAAGCCTTGGCATGTATGCTCAGATAAAATCTCGATAACTCGACCATTTTTAGAAAAAATGTCCTTATCCCACTATAATTACGTTGTCCACAACAGCATTAGTGTCACGACAGCTCTAATTAGCAATTTTTGGTTTACGCACCTCAAAAGCTCGCTCTGTAACACCAAAAACTGCATCGAGCTTGTTGGATGTAAGCTCATCTGGGCAAAACACTCTAAATGTGTGTGGATTGCGTTCGATGACGCTTGCTAAGAAAGCACCCGATACTTTCATTGGGCTTGCGTTATTGCCTGAAACACCAAAGTCCTTCCATTCAGGAAGATCAAGTGGCTTGTACACATTGTAGGAGTCAGCTATCATACCAAGCTTATACTCATCGTCAGGAAATGTGTCTGTTATGTCCTTCTTTGGAACATAGTTTTCTGTGAATAGTTCATCTGGTTTGTAGCTTCGTAACCAGTTCTCCAGTATTTCCAATTCCTCCTTGTCTGAATTAGCCTTCGGAAGAGGAACTTGGTGTGCGTGAAATGTTCCCTCAATAAGTTTACCATGCGCTTCTTTAGGACCAGTCCATCCTTTAGGTGTACGTAAAATAAGCATTGGCCAGCGAGGCTTATAAATTGGATTTCCGGAGCGAGCCTTATTCTGTATGGTATGAATAATCTCCAATGCCCACTCCATCGATGCAGCCATATCCTGTTGAACTTTCTCCAGATCACCACCCACAATCCTGCATTGATATCCATATCCAGTGAAAAGTGCTACCAACTCATCATCACTATTGAAGGAGCATAATGTCCAATTACACATCTAATGATTTGTTCAATCTCAAATATGGCATTACCTCATACAACCGAAAATCGTGCGCTCAGAGATTTTGAATCCGTTTAGGTTGAGGATGGGTAGAACAGAACCAGAGGTGGCTGGATCGATGTACTTGATTGCGTGCCATGCGGTTGCAGTTGGCCCAGTTTCAGCTTCTCCATCTACAGTTTTGATTCCGTCAATCGTTCAGAGTTTGAATGCAAATTTGAAAAGCGACCAATTCATTTACATCTGCTAACCTCCAACTATGCATGTAACAACCAAATCAGGCTTGTCCAATGCCGCACCAAAGCTTACAGATAAGGCGTACCCAAGCTCTCCACCTTCGTGAATTTGCCCAGGAACCTCCGAATTGGTATGGCTGAACATAAGCAAGTATGTAAATATCCTTTTCTTGAGCACATGTTTTTTTTCTTATTCCTTACCTTGGAAAGCCACCAGGCCAAGAAAATCCCCTGACCAAGGCAACAAAACCTTTTTCATTCAATGAATATTGGGGATAAAATTTGTACAGTGAGCCCTCGAGAAACAGATTGGCGAGATTGGCTGGAGCGCCATGACCAGGACCAGTCACCAGTAACATACGCTGATTGTGAGTCTTGATTAGTCTTGTGCAATGTGCGTATATTAAGTTAATAGCTGGACAAGTTCCCCAGTGTCCAAGAAGTCTCGGTTTGATATCGTCGAATAACAATTTTCTTCGCAGCATGACATTGGATTTCAAAAAAATCATTGCGCCAGCTAAAAAGTTGGCAGCGCGCTGCAATTTGACATAAGGTTCAAGGTCGGCGTTAGATATACTATTGATATCAACCTTGATAGAATATTGGGAAGTATCCAAAGATTTGGAAGTTAAAGAAGTCATCAGTGTGAAGTACCGTGCAAATGTATGAAGTTTGTTGCTGGACAATAATTGTTACATTTTATAATGGCTGGGATTGAAAGTGAAGAAATTGACGTGAACAATGCGCAATGTATCAGATACTAAATGACTTCACCGAGAGAATCTGCATAAAATAATCGTGATATCACAGATAAAGCTTTTAATTTATTATTCTTGATTACTAAAAAGTACTCTTTTTTACCGAGTCTATCTATTAACTATGGCGGTGGCAACTTGATATTCTTCATTTGTGGCGATGACAAAAACTTTGATTACACTGTTTGATCCAGTGATATCGATTGGGCCACTCTTTAACTGGTCGGTGGTGAACTGGTTCCCCTCTCTATTCATTTTGCAGCCTAAACAGTTTAATTGGTCCACCACTTTTTCTCGTACGATTTCCGAGTTCTCTCCTATTCCGCCGGTAAAGATGATCGCGTCCACACCTTGCAGAGCTACAAAGTAAGCTCCAATAAAGTTTTGTATTCTATTGACGAAAAGATCCAGGGCAAGCCGTGCATCGCTAT
This sequence comes from Umbelopsis sp. PMI_123, assembly GCA_021235465.1. Classification (NCBI taxonomy): domain Eukaryota; kingdom Fungi; phylum Mucoromycota; class Umbelopsidomycetes; order Umbelopsidales; family Umbelopsidaceae; genus Umbelopsis; species Umbelopsis sp. PMI_123. Next base: position 411,812 of record JAJSME010000004.1, on the reverse strand, counting down.
CCGTTCTTTTAGTGACTTCAGATATGTTGGAAGTTCCACAAATAGCAGATATTCCACTCTCTTTGTTTAGAACCTTTTCTGCCCTAGATAACTCTTCCTTTTCAATGTGTTGCGGGTCAGGAATGAAATGGAAGATTGCACTGGGATCAATATCTCCTGAGCGAGTGGCACCTGGTAAGCCAGATAATGGTGTTAGTCCCATCGATGTATCCAAGCTTTTACCGTGCAGAATAGCGCAAACACTACTGCCGCTACCGAGATGAAGACTGATTAATTTCGTCTCTTTTAAAGGCTTGTTAAGACACTTGGCGGCTTGCTCCGCAACATAAGAATGAGAAAGGCCATGGAATCCGTATTTACGAATATTTTTGGATTTGGCTGCATACTTTGGAACGGGGTATGTGTAGATGTACTCTGGGATGGTTTGATGATACATGGTATCGAAGCAGGCAACATTCTCACTCTCTGGGAGTTCTTCAACAACCAGTCGGATAACGTTTACTGCTCTACTGTTATGCAAGGGGGCCAGATCGTTAAGTTTATCCAATTGTTCCAACTCCATCTTTGTGATGTTTGCTGGAGTTCGATGGTCTCCTCCATGAACGATTCGATGGCCGACATACTTGATATCAGTTTTATTGCAAATGTCTTGATCGATAATGAGTTGTAAAACGTATTTCATGGCTTGGCTGTGGTTGTGAATTTTTTCAAACTTCTCGACTTTTTGGCTATCCTTCGATGCAGTAATTGTGAAATGGCTTTTGTCGGTACCTATTTCAGATACACTGCCATACGCGACCAGTGAAAGGTCTGGACAGATAAATAGTTTAAATTTGAGACTAGAAGAGCCAGCATTCAACACAAGTATTACTGATGGCATCGTTAAATAAAAGAAAGATATGAATCAGCGTCGAGTACAATGCGAGCAAAGAATCAATTTGACGACTTCAGAAATTGGCACAGTTACGTCATACTAATATAATTGTATTCGAATAAGCTAAAGCTATAGTATTTACAAAAACGCAAAACAAATGAAAGAATAATAAAGAAATAAATCTGATTTACAATGAAAGGGAAGAGAGGGAATGGAGTTTCTCAGTTATATGATGTTTCCCGTCTTTGTCGATGAATAGCACCAATATAGCCACTAAAGGTGCTACCAGGACTGGGTATATATCGCCGCGCTTGTTGAGCAATTTCTGCGTCGACAAAGGTCAAAAGCCATCGATCAATACTCTTGTATTCATCTATAGAGTTTGCATTTTTCAATGGTTTAAGCCATGATTCAGAAAAATCACTGAGAGTCACTGCACATGGAAATTCGTCAAACACAGCAGCCAAATCTTGTCTTGGATTTCGAGCGTCAGTAGCTACAAATATCATAGAATATCGTTTGCCGAGGCTGGAATTTTCTTTGCACCACTGAAGGCGGTCATTTGTATAGACCTGCATGTTATTTATTGCGGGTTCTCCTTGGTCTCCGATTACCCGGTGCAGACGCTCTATAGCCACAGGAATTCGAGATGCCAGAGTCTTTCGGAAAACACCATCACCAGTTCGAATGTGGATGCTGACATACTGATCAACTCCTCCTAAAGATTCAACATATTTTGAAGCAGTGTCTTGTACATCGGTATTTCGGAATACTAGGATCTGCTTGATTGCTTCACGCTCATTTTTATCGGTTGACACACGACCTTCACCAAAGACGCCATATAGGTGCAAAACTTTGTGAGGGACGATAAAGCTATCCATAGTGTAGTGTTCCAGGTATCTTGGGTTATGGCTGATTGGAAGATTTTTGCCTCGAAGGTCCCAAGCGTATGGATGGAGGTCTGTTACTTTGTAAATGTCATGTTCCTCAACGCCAAGACTAGCTTGTAAGGCCGATAATGACATATCACGTCGCTCTATATATTTAACTCCGAACTTTTTAGTTAAAAGTGGCAAATCACAGGCCCAGGACCATCGTAGCATAGCAAATCGGTCGTATCGTCGACACATTTCATCATCGTGGTCATCAGAGACACTGCACTCCAGCCTTCGAACAGGGTCGGTAAGATCTGCTAGCGTTTCCCATAGTTTGCCGTCTCCTTGCCAACCTTCTACATGACCAAGGAACAAAGGTGGAATAAGCAATGTTCGGTTCAAATGAATGGCCAAGGTGATAGCATTTACAAGCTCTGTTCTTTGATTAGCAAATCCAGAATGTGGAAGGTATGCAAGATACTTTGTATCATCTTCGTCAACTGGCTTATCAAGCTTATCGGGAATGAGATCGATTTGTATGTGTGATGATGTTTCGTGAGCGACAGTCGGATAGGGAAGAGGTCTGGTCCTTGCGAATAAGACAGTAAGTGTAAAAGCGCTTAGAGTTAATGGTAGTAAGACGAGCGAATATCGTATGCATGAGGACTTCATAGTAAAGAGAAAGAAGAGGGGCAATCCCTAAAGTTGAAGGGGGATGAACGGGAAAAAGCGCAATTAACTTTTTTATTATAAAAGTTCCTTTTATAAGTTTTTTTATTTTTGGCCCCAACCATGGATTTTTGAAACTCAAAGGAAAAACAAAAACAATACATTTATGAGACCACCACCTATAATATTTAGAACGCGGTGGAGTTGGGATCAATGTGGCAAAACACTGCGCCTCCACCTCGGTCGACTTAAGATATCCGGTTTCCGCTTCCGCTATTACCTTTGATAATACACAACTAATCTCATTTACAACAGTTAATTCTTTTCTCTGAATTTACTGTATTAGTGTATTGATGTCAGATTTCTAAGCTTGGGCGGCTCGGAAATCTTGGAAGAGTGTGGATATAAAAAACCAGCTCATTACCCAGATTTTGCTATGCCCAATGGTTATTTTTAATCTTTTTCGCCTATGGCCGTGACACCAATACCCAATTTGGACAGCAACCAAGGAGCCTGTACAGCAAGGACGCAAATCGTCTATCAATTAATAAAATGGTACCCGGGTTGAATTCATTGATTATTTGACAGTACCTATCAAATTGCAGGTAGATTGATTGTAGCATATTAAAATCAGTGTTCAACATTGATTTCATCATCATCATCATCATCATTACCCTCCTTTGTTTGAAATGCTGTCCGCGTGATGTCGGTTGCAGCTAGTGCTACCGGCTGGTTGTATCGAAATTGAATGTGTGCGTGATATCTTTACAATCACACAGCTTAACTATACAACGTGCAGAAATTTTTCGAGCTAGCCATGATAGATTCTGCTCATATTAATGTCGATGGCGTTAGCCACATACTTGCTTTGACACACATGGTATATCATTTTACGATGCAAAATGATCCGATCGCCACCACCGTGTTACATTCTTTTATTCTAGATTAAACGACGTGATCTCGATATCATTCATTCTTATCGTGCGCAGGACAATGAAAGTGAGCTTACAAGATACCGCCATAAATTCACATAAAGGGGTATCCTTTATTATTTTTCTTGATCAATACCTTCAGCACTCTGGATAATATATAAGATATCAAGGTAAGACATCTTAGAATAACAAAAATGCTATAGCCTTTGACATGAAGGGGTACAGAGTTCTAATTAACTTTGGTTCACCCTTTCCCTTTCCCCTTGCTTTGGAGTGCAGACCATTCCTGAAGATATTATCCATTTCTATCGCTGAATACTGTTGCCGAATGACTGGATTGTATGTATAATATGTGCAGAATATGGTATTACAAAGATTGTTCATGCCATATAGCAACCAAAACGAATACCCCACTTGAGAAGGGCAAACGAAAGAGGTTCATTTTTCTCCACAAAGCTGACGTCGAAAGAAAAAATTTCCTTAGCGCGCACGCACGTCAAATAATTCCAGCTGTCAGCCAAATTTCAGTCAGCGTCTTTTTTTCCACGTTCCACATTCTGCATGTTACTAAGACCATTCACATCGCATCGAGGCATTACAACACGTTCAGCAAGACTAATAGCCTGTCGACCTGCAATATACCTTTGCTGTAGGCCTTCAGCTACTTCTGCAGCGCAAGCAGAACCATCAAATGGACCAAGTCCAGAGCAAGCCTACTCAACTATCAATATACGACAGTGCACAAAGACTTTCTCAGGCAAACGATGGACCGTATTATCAATACCAAAGGATGGAGTAGGTGTTACTAAATGGTTTCAAAATGAAAGAAATGGTGGTCAAAATTTCTCCATAAAACAAGCAATCCTACTTACTCGGGATAATATGCTCTGTACATTCCTACCTCGGGGATATCCACACTCAGTAACGCCAGAATATAAAGGGTTTGCGTACTGGCAAATGTGGCATAATATGGCGGGCTCTGTCACTAGTGGTAAGTAACTGCTGAAAAGACGGCACGAACGCCTTTACTCCACAAACACTGACTTCACTTTCTACTTTGGGATAAAAATATAAACAGTTCTATCGATGCAATCCATGCTGTATGCTATTGGGCTCGGAGCTGGCTCCATTCCCGTGAGTAGTTTGAAGAATGGGTTATAAGGTCGATAGTAGTGCTAATCTTTACGCATGTCAGTTGGCGGCTTCCATCAATTGGATCCTAAAGGATGGACTGGGGCAACTTGGTGGAGTATTATACGCTTCTGCAATAAGTGATAGGTTCGATTCAGATCCACGTTGGTATCGGTTCAAAGGTACCCTAGTGATGCAAACGGCTAGTTTTATCGAACTGCTTACTCCATTATTTCCTGGAGCCTTTTTGGCTTTGGCATCAATCTCCAATATTGGAAAGAATATGGCGTGGTTGGCTACTTCAGCTTCAAGGTAAGCAACTAGACTATGACATCAAGGAGCCATCACGTGTCTATGGGGGGGGGTGGGGGTTCTGCGATAGCTAGGCGGAAGGATACAAAAACAGATGCTTAGAAGGGGGATAGAAGGAGACAAACAATGATCTATCCAAGAATCTTTTTACCTTGATACTGACAAATAACTATTCAACACCCTTTTCATAGAGCACATATCCACCGTACATTTTGCCTTCGAAACAAGTAAGTCATATCTATAGTCATTCAAAGGATCTACAATTTCAATACATGTGGTAACATACCTTTACCAAATTTAGCCTTGGAGATATTACCGGCAAGTCCGGTTCACAAGCAACGGCGGCAGGCCTTGTAGGAACAGGAATTGGTGTCCTTATTTCAGCTGGGATAACCGTGGTGTCTCCTGGTTTGGAGTCACAGCAACTGTTAGCCCCAATGTTCGCGGCTTGGTTACCATTTTCTGCTCTCAGTATCTTTTCGGTCTATCGATCCAATCGCTATGCTGCTAACCGCACACTCAACAGTGTAAGGGCGGAGATGGTGATCCGCGACTACTTTGAACGAAAGGATCTATCAACTCCGAGACAGGTGGCGGAAATAGAAAGTTTCGTGCAGCGCAACCCATCACGTTTTAAGATACCCATACGAGTCGAGCCCCTGCTGGACGAACAAGGCACTGCAGAAGCCTGGAATTCCTTGGATGTCGAATCTTTTCTTCGACGTCGATATGTAGTCATCAATCATGACAACTGTGTAACAGTACATTTTGATCATGAAGCTTCCTCTCACGATATTCTCAAAGGTTTTTACCATGCTTGTGTGGCCAGATGGGGTTTGGAGCGACATCATCGATATCGAGACATTCAATCCACAGTCGACCGAACCTACCCACCGTTCATTACACAACTCAAGGATATTGGATGGGATGTAGATAACCAGTTCATCACAGATGGTGACAGTAAGCGTATCATGCTGGAAACAGCCCAAACTTAGAGCGAAGGTGCGTGTTGGTTGACGTACGGAATGAACAAAAAAGACAATTTTTTTTTCCTTCCTTAAGCCCTAAAATTTCTTTTTTTTTATTTTTTTTTCGTTACCAAGCTTGATTGTTTGATAATGGAAAACGTGGTTGGAAACATTTAAAACAACCATTGTGTGTATATATTCTTCGCTTCACATCTCTTTGATGCAATTTAACACTAATAAATTTTGACGATGTTGTGTTGGAATAGAACACTTGTCTACACTCATTGTCTATTTCTAGCTTTCCTCCTTGAAAAAAATAAGCAGGGATCCCTTGATTGTAGTCACCCACGGAGATCAAAGAGACTCAACCAACGTGTCCTTTCCGATTCCCAGATATCGGTTATGTAAAAAAAAAACTGTCATCAGCAGAAGTTATTTTTTCTTGCATTTTTTTTTTCCTTTCCTCCACGCGTTCTCTTTCCTCACACTTTACTCTATATTTTTTTTGTCTACAAAAAAAATTAGTTAATTACCCATTGCACTCACTTTAATCAACACACTCCTTTTTCATTCATCTCATCTTGTACCATCCACTTATCCATCATCAACTATACCCGTCCAGTATGAAATTACATCACTGCGCGACCTTTGCTTATATTCTTCTTTGCATCAGTGATACTACGGCAATGCCTTATCGAAGAAGAGCTGATGGTAAACATTTTCACCAACTAATTTTGACTGACATCTCTTAGAAAAAGCAATAAGATTCCCGAAACAATGAAACTAAATGAAAAATCTTTTTGCTAGCACCCTCACATTCAGCAGAAGTCACGTATAATGCTCAAGCTGGAAATACGGTTGGTACTTCACCAACCACCGGTGCTGGAATTGGCATCGGAGTCGCGTTCGGAATTATAGGACTCATAGCAATATGCCTCCAACTTTACCGACGGCATCAGCGGAAAAAACGTCAAGCCTGGCTTACCGCTCTTCAAACACCAATTATTTATTATCAGCCTATCACTGAAAGTAACCAAGACTTCATCGCTGTCAGTGCCTACGAACCTTCTTTAAGTGATGAAGTCCCCATTCGTGTGGGTGATAGGATAAATATACACGGCTACTATGATGATGAGTGGGCATACGGTGAAAATGAAAGATTGGCAGTGCATGGTATTTATAGTTACACCATAATGATAACAGAATAACAAGCAAACCTAATCATCTTTACTGACGTAACTCTTCTTCACACCTAGGTATGTTTCCTCGATCCTGTGTACGATCAATCAGGGCATCAAAGCTTTCAGTATACCATGAAATAACGTCACCGCCTACTGCAGCGATCCGAAACGAGAAATCTTTGCCATCTATACCATCTATCTAGAAAGCTTGTCTATATAGATTTGACATGAGAACTTAGCATATACCCAGCACACTCTTTACTTCTCAAACTACAAAAGTAAAATAATACGAGCATGAAATGTCCGGTGTAAGACCAAAATTACATTATACTGTATCACTTATTTTGTTAGGATTTGATATAGACAAACATGTATCGTTCTGTGAGAGATCTTTGTCGAAAGGAGCGGAGAACTCACACGCCTACACGTCTATGTTTCTTTCCTTATTTGATATCTATTTTTTGTTTTCCTCCTATATACCTTTTTCTCTCTTCTTTCTCTCCTTCCTTTTTGCAATATTATTAATGAATGGTTCAAAACATATACGTTGGGATTGTTCATGCTGTCGTAAAAAGCATGTATTCCCTCCCTCCGGCTTGACAGACAATAGCCCCGCCACGCCACCCGTACCGCACAACTCGTTAGTGACTGATAACACAGATTTCTTCATAGCAGCATATGGCCTTTCGAATTTGAACTTGAATGCATCGAATTTGACACCTACGCCAGTGGTAGAACTTGAGCGACCAGAATTATACTTTTCTTCGACGTCAACTTATTGTTATGTATCAGCCCGCTTCAACAACTTCAGATGTACTCGTTGTCAGTCGTACAATGAGATTGCCACGCCACTAGACCAGGAGGCCTCGTTTTATGCCATTTGCAGTCAAAAGTGCCTGGAAAGAGCCATCAATAGTCAAACTTCTCCTATTACCCTTGGCACCACGTTTCGTTGTAAATCATGTAACGCACCACAGATTCCATCTGTGCGGGTGATTCCTGTACAGGATCCCAAAGCCAAACAGAGTTTAGATTCTCGGCTGAAAACCAAAGCCTTGAAACTGGCAAGTTTGCGCAACGACGGTAAAATATCATCCAAGGTTAGATTTGACCACGCTTTGATAAAAACTAAACCAAAGCCCGTCCCTGCGTCATAACCAGCCGTTGCACAGTAGAATAATAAAAGAAATGATCGTCCTTTAATTTTTCCCTTGATATCCAAAGTTACCGTTACCGTCTCGTGGTGCATGTCAGTTGGTATTCTCTAGGATAACTTTCCAATGTCGTCCGTAGTATCTCTCATATCAATAGCTTCCTCTTTCTCAGTCTACCCTTATAAGGAAAAGCCCAACATCAGTCCATTGTAACGGTAATGCCACTGTCTATACATGGTCGCCAATATGAATGGTATCTACGCGCGACACTTTACAATAGAAAATATACAATGCGAACAGACCTATAAACTAACGAAAATGAAACTTTGTACACAGTTTTTCTATTGTTTTTACTTTATTCGACTTCCATATACAACACGTCCATCTAATTTTTGTGAGCGAGTGAATTTTAATAGGAGAGCATTTAGTTTCTTGTCGTCTGGAGCAAGATCTTCAATAAATGGTATGATGTCCTCTGGTGCCCATTGTTTTTGTTCAAGGAAAAGCTGCGAGAATCGTCCGGCAGGGTCGGCAGGAAGTTCAGATAGCGGAAAGTATGAGATTAACCAATTGTTTAAGGACTCGCCGGATGACCTCAACTTTGGTGTTCTGATGTACAATCCCTAACACAAATAAAGCCATTAGCGCAATGATACTTGAGAAAATATTCACACCAGCTATGTAAACCGTTACCCTCAGAAATTCCAGTTTCGCTTCAAAAGGATGTGGGGTTTGTTTTTGCCACACATCCAAAAACTCGTCGAGCTGCCATTGTTTTCCTCGTTCAGCTACCAGTAGCCGCTCGCCTAATAAACGACAGAGTTTTTCTTCGTTGAAAGAAAACATTCCATCCTCAGCAGATCGCTCTTCACTGACAGCCTCTAGGCATTTTTTCAGCACTTCCATATCCAAGTCCTTCAGCTCAAACTCGTCTATCAAATGCTGTCTACACTGATCAACTGATATTCGTGCGAGATCCATGTCATGGATCTCAGCAATTGTTATAACTGCATCTATCATGCGATGGAGATATCTTGGGTGTATAAGACGGTAGAATCCTTTGGGTTTCCAAGGCGTCAATTGTAGATTCATAGTTTTATCTAATTATCTCTACGTTGATGCTCACCATTGATAATGACGGCATTTCGCCTTTTCAATTCTTGTTGAAGTTCTTGTTCACTAGCTTGTACAATGGAGAGGAGAGCGTCGTACGTATATAACTGACACTGTCGTGACAATGATGAGATATCACTCCTAATGCAAACCACTTCTAAAAATGTGTGCTTGATACTTACTTTTGCTTGAACACCAGCTTCGTTTTCTGGACCAGAGTACATGGTTGGATTTAAGAGATTGTCAAGTTTTTCAAGTTTAGGTAAGCACGGTAACAATTCGATGGTAGAGAACTGAGTATCTTTGACGTTATATACAAGGGGCTGGCAATCCTGTGATCGACTTGCGAGAAGGAGAGAATTAGACAGATTGACTTGCCGAACCGAATAAGTTTTTTCCTTAGTGCATAGGACAGCTTCTTCTTCGGCTACACCTTTAATATACAGACTGTTCGCTAAATAAATCAGTCAAGGGGAAGTCTAATGGGTGTAGTGAACGCAATGTGACTTACGGTGAACTATTCGCCGTCAATTCCTCGATTAGCTCAGGTGAAAGTTCTAATAGTTTTAGTGAATTTAAATCATAGTCATTTGAAAACCTCAGGGTGGCATGATTCGTTGTCATTTCTCGCATAGCAAGAAGAAAACTTCCTGGTTGAACAATTTTGCACGCGTGGGTTACGCGCTATACAATTGAAGTCACAAAATCTCACAATTTCACAGAATCATCTATGAGTATGGTTACATTATTTTATATTAAGCAGACGCTATCGTCCACAAACTCTTAACACTTGGTATAAAGTGCTCCCAATGAAGCGGAACGCTGCCATGAAAGCGACGATCCATAATATGAACGAGGTATACCTCGTTCCAATTGTACCTGAACCTGTATGTAGCAGAGATTCAAACTCGCCTTGGGTAAATACGGCCACAAGGAAGGCATTGCATGCAATCCAGGTAAGAACAAGTCGAGTACGGAATCCTCGGTAGTAGTCATCTTGCTTGGTTTTGGCCGTGCGACTCTAAACAACATTGTAAATTATCAGCGTACGAGTAGCTTATCTAAAGCAATAGTGATTGTGATTGTTCTCAACAACTTACCTGTTTCTGAAAAATCGGTTTTTGCTGAAGCTTCCATAGAGCCTCCTCATAAGCAGCATCAATATCAACAGTTTCTGTATACATTTCCAATTCCACAGTTTGCTTCCCTTCCTTGTTGCTGGTTGTCTTGGCAATGCCCAGATCCGTTTGTATAGTGTTATCACCTTTAGTTCCCCAAGAGACGTCATGTGTATTGCAAAATGCGTAACAATTAAGAACATTGACATAGGATGGCATTAGCAGCATGTACTGAATAAAGCTTGTGATGAGATGCCATGGATCCAGATAGAGTAAGCTACTGATAATATAGAGTCCGTATGTAGACAACAGTGATACCACAAATGTACCGAAACCAGGGGTGTCAATTAGTAGGCGGAATCTCGTGCCGTTATCTATTGAATACCAGTTGCCAGAGGAAAATGCTCCACTGATACTTGCTATTGAGAGCCAGCTACCGGCAAACAGCATGTAAACCATGATGACAGAGAAGGCAAGGACAGAAAATATAAACATCCATCTTGAGCTTTTAAAAGAGAATCGTCAAACCCCAATAGAGTCAATTGGGATTTACATTGACACAGGTGACTTACCCTTGCGGTCTGTTGCCCATGGAACAGATAAAAGAAGATATCAGAAGGAAAATGTATAGATAATGGAGTGCTTGAAATATGTGTCTACCCCAGCCATTGCCAAATGGATCAATATCTGGACTTGCCAGTGATTTAGAAACAAAGTAAAATGTAAGATAAAAATTGCCCTATAAAACTGAATGATTAATTAGAATGTTCTCTTTTGAAGCTCAATTACATCAAACTTACAATAGCAAACCAGCTAAATGTTAAGCTGATAAAATTGTACGCAAACTCAATAGATAGAGCAACTTTTCGTAATGCAGTATGACCAGTGCTCCATATCTGAGGAAAATGCCATAGTGAATATACAGCAGCGAAAAAGCTTCCATTTAACCATCGTCGTCGTTGAGAGATGAGCTCGGCTAATTGATCAGGACAGTCGGTCTCTCCAAATGCGGACTTGACGTATCGTAATAACCATCGTTGGTGCTTCCTAGCGACTAGTTCGAAACAAAGGATGCGATCTTCGGCCAAGTACATGTTGGCTGTAAATATATCTGAATTTCCATCTTGTTGAGTCTCTCCCATAAAATACTTTTGAAGTGGACCTGGAGACGAATATTTTAGCTTTGTTGAAAGGTCAATGGAAGCAGTATGTCATCCACACACCTTGTTCATTGATATCGTTCTGTAATGCAGCATATCGATATGCAGAAAAGGCTCCTGGTAACACACTGATGTAACCAAATACTGATTCCAAGGGCTTGTCCAGAATATTAGACATCTTGTATTCAAAGTTCTGGCAAGCTACCAGTGGATTTAACAGATTCACACCAAAAGGACCTGTCATTGTGCATATTTCTCCGCATGCTCCTCCAACTTTCTTGTCGTTGTCAAATGCTTTCCATAAGTGATAGATGGATGTATTTCCTGGCCTGGTGCCAACATCGAGTAAAACACACACATTAGGCTGAAGAACAGGTCCAAAGGCATTAAAGAACCAGCGGTGTGAATTGATCTTCTTTGCATTATTTTCTTTCAAACAAAATAAAATTTGAACAGGAACAACTCCTTTGTCCGCACCTTTGATCCGAAGTTCAGGGTCCATTGACACCTGTGTAGTGTACTAAACAGTAACGTTGTAGATTTATTATTTGAATTTAACATCTTATTAACTGCTCATTGACATAAATAAACAACTTACCTCATACAAATGTGCTTCTACTGGTCTATCATTTACTACGTTTTTGGCAACGCCTTCCTGATATACTCCTAAACACTCCAGAACATTGAGTACGCGAGGATCGCATTTCTTTCTTCCGTCCGCAACGACGCATACTACGACTTTCTTCCAACCTTCTCCATCCCAGGTCTTTGATCTAGATCTAGAGCATAGATGTGCAACATTTTTCATGACTCCATGTAATGTTCTGCAGAATAGCACTTCATCTTCCTAGAAGACCAACAATTTGGCTCAACTGATGCCACATATATTGTTCTTTCATAAATCTTAATGTCAAAAATTAGGTACTTACGTTGTACATGGTCATACATATGAACAACTCTGTCTGCCTGCCTTGGAGTCTTGGTCGCAATGTAAATTGGCATTTGGAAAAGTCGTCCGGGTCGCAAGTAACAGCAGAGTATCGCATATGGCTGAATTCAAAATCTTTACGAGCACTTGTTTCTATCAGAGTTGATGGAACTGGACAATCCAATACTAAGTTGCCTTGTACCAATTCGACTTCGCGTACAGTCCGTTGTCGCCTTAAGCCGGCGCCATATGTGGGTAGATAATTTTTGGGAAATATCGAAGACAAATTGAAGTTCACCGGGAGGACACTCGATAGCCCTGATGGTGTTTTTGGTGGGCGCGAAACCGTTGGTGTTGGTATATTTGATCGATAAACGGAGTCTTCAGGATGTGGGGGATATGGGTGACGATATGCCGCGGGGCTAGGCATGCCAACAGATCTGATCGAAGGCGAATGCATGGCTTGTCCTCGTGGATAGAATGATGGAGAATTTGGGTAGGCGTATTCACTTTGTAATAAAATCATTTGTTGATGATCGACTGGCGTCGCTACTCGACCATGTTCGGATACATATCTGTCGTCCTGTAATGGTCTCCGTTGGACCATGTACGGAGAACCATATGGTTGATATGCAGAGTCCATTGGGATCCCTAAGATAAGAAGGCTGCTATCCATGCAATATAGGCAAATTTGTAGATATTATATACCAGTCCTCTTCCAAGGGCAATTTTTTTTGATTTTGTCGCTGGCTTTTCAATTTCACCAAGGGCGTTCCCTTTGAATTTTTTAGGCCATCAAGCGGGACGGCTACCTGGCTTTATCGGGATATTGGAAATAGCTTGCAATTCAGTATTCATTACAGATATGGTTTGTTACAATGAAAATCAGCTTCAACGTATGCATATTTTTTGAATATGTTGGCTGGCAGTAAATAAATGTTAATAATAATGTCAATTATATATTGAGACAGAAAAGATCGGTATCACTGAGCTATGGAGCGTTCAGAATACCGTATATCATACACATCACCCACAATATATATATTCGATATCAACGGCGGAGCTCTGCTTACAAATTATATGAAGTATTTCTTCGTCTGGGTTCGGAAAGGATATCGACCGAGGATCAATGCAGAAAGTGTCTCACGACATGGGTAATATAAGCAGTCACTCAATGGACGATAACCTTAGTATAAGTAATGGCGTTTGTCGCAACTATTATTATTCTATTACCATTCACAGTAAAGCATGTCTATGAAAGCTGTCCAAGTCAAGGCCGATGGTATTTTATTTGCTTATGCACAAACATACCATATAATTGCGACGTGGGCTCTGACATAATGATCTCATGTAGGTGCCAACCCAACTGATTTATACATTGCTGACTATCCCAAGCCTTCACCAAGAGATAATGAAATTCTCGTCAAGGTACTATTCGTGTTATCCGTCTATGGATGACAAAGCGCGAGGATGGCCATATATTTACAAACCCTTGTCCTTGATCCTTTCAGGTGAAGGCATTTTGCCTCAACCGCATGGATATTAATCAACGAAAAGGCCAGTACCCTATTCCCAAGGGGGCTAGCAAAATTTTAGGCGTTGAGGTCTCTGGAATTGTTGAGGAAGTTGGCAAAAATGGTGAGTTAAACGACATAACTCATTTAACGCCGACCGAACGAATGTCGGTCTACTCCGCTTGCGACTTACTAATCCATTTACTTGGAATGTATCTGTTATTCACCAGCCAAAGGATTTAAAATTGGTGACGCCGTCTTCGGACTCATGAGTGGTGGAGGTTATGCAGAGGTACAATAATGAATCAAATCTTGTAGTACCAAAGAATACCATTGGATGAGCACGTCATTAATTTCTTACCCATCCAGTATGCTACAATTGAGCAGGAACTTGCAATGCATAAACCTGAGAACATGTCTTTTGAAGAAGCTGCCGCCATTCCTGAGACCTGGTTCACTGCCTACCAAGCATTATTTTTTGTTGGTGAATTAAAGAAAGGTCAAGACGTCATGATTCATGCCGGCGCTTCAGGTGTTGGAATCGCCGCCATTCAACTCGCAAAGATTTATGGAGCGTAAGCAGTAATTGTTGGGTTTTGGTACCAGGCGATAGCAGACTGTAATCATATCTTATCCTCTAGGAACAAGATCTTCATTACCGCTGGTTCAGATGAAAAGATTAGCTTCTGCGAACAATTGGGTGCCACCAAAGGCTTCAATTACAAGAAGGGCGACTGGGCTAAAGAGGTTAGGCATAACGTCTTCTGCTCATTTCTGACTAGTTTTGGTATCCCATACTCACTGTTACCTATTAGCTGTCAGAATACACCAACGGTGAAGGCGTTAACGTCATCGTTGATTGCATTGGCAAAAACTACTTCATTGAAAACATTGAGAGCCTGGCCATTGATGGCCATTTGGTGCTCATCGCATTCATGAGTGGTAGGTTCTCGCAGAACATATGTACCTTCTTTAGCTCCTGGATCCATTACTTAATTTTAACTATTTATCCCATCACGCAGGCACTGTCGTTGAGAAAGTGGATCTTGTTCCAATTTTGAGAAAGAGGCTCAGGGTAAGAAGCTGTCCGAAATAGCCCAATGAGCTCATTCACAACTTCCAACATATGCTGATCTCGCTTACGTTTGATCTTAGATTGAAGGCACAACTCTTCGTAGTCGAACCCTAGAATATCAAGCCCGCCTACGTGATCATATCGAGAAACATGTGGTGCAGGAGCATTTTGCTCAGCCTGGTAAAGATCATGTACGCATTATTATCGACAAGGTGTTTAATTGGAAGGATATTGTCGAAAGCCACGAATATCTCCAAGCCGATAAATCGATGGGTAAAATCGTGCTCAAAATTGAATAAGCAAAGTCTGTTGGATGCAATAAACTGTGCTATTGAAATTTTCTTTTTATTGTTCGTGCTCCTAATTGAAACAAAAAGAGAATCGTTTATTTCTCCTACAAGAGTGTTAAAAAAGAAAGTAGTGTTAGCAGTCTATTACCGAAACCTCAGTATGAGTAGTGGCATTTTACTTACGGGGATTTCGACTTCACCAGCATCGATAGCATCACCAAGATCCTTGGGGTTTTGGCCGTCAACAGTGCAGCCAACAGAGAAAGCAGTACCAAGGATTTCCTTGACGGTACCCTTAAGCTCACGAGCGAGGGACTTGTAGCGCATAGTACGGGCGATCTCAATAACGTCATCAAGAGTGATGTTACCAGAGTGCTTGATGTTCTTCTCCTTCTTGCGATCACGCGGGGGCTCCTTGAGAGCCTTGATGACCAAGGAAGAGGCGGAGGGAACAACGGAGACCTGAGCCTGACGGTTCTGGATGGTCAACTGAACAGTGACACGGAGACCCTTCCAGTCAGCAGTACCCTTGGCAATGTCTTCTCCGACCTTCTTGGGGGAGAGACCGAGGGGACCGATCTTGGGGGCGAGGGCACTGGAAGCACCGACCTATGATGATGTAACGAAAGGATTGGTAAGAATTGAATTGTTGATTCCAGACTATTGAATGTTGAAATTTTAACTACGTACTTCACCACCGGTGGCACGGAGAGTGATGATCTTAACTTCGGTGGGGTCGACCTTAGGAGGCATCTAATGGATGGTTGCTAGTCAGTATGGCTGCATATCTGGATGGATGGCTCGGTGGATGGATGACAATATACCTTTGATGGATGGAAAAGGAGGATCCTTGCCACGGCCGACAGCGCTCCCTGCAAAACTCTTTTTGGAATTCAAACTCAGTCAACTTTGGGTTGCAAGAAGCGGGGCCATCCTCATCCCTTACAACAAAATAAAAAAGATTGATAAATCTATTAAATTCAGATATAAACCTTGGGCTTATCTTTTAAAATTGTAATTATTATAGAAATGTGAGTTCTGTACTGAATGATTACGAGCAATAAGCCTGATCATGTTCAGCAGCTGTTTAAGGTATGTCTCATATGAAGATGCCATTATCGAATAAGACGTGGATATTTAGTAAGTTAAGTTATAATGATCAAGCAGCTAGAGTGCAGCTTGATTCGTCCTATCCCAAAACCTGAATCATTACTTTGAACATCCGTATTATGTGTTGAAAGAAGCATCAGGTTCATTGTCTCTAAAACTTATCGTAGAGTAAGATTCAACCACGTAAGCTGCGTATATTGTAACACTAGAAATAAAAAAGTGCTCCAGAATGCGCCTTTTAGTAGCTCCTCGTGGCAAAGGTAAGACCTACTCGTGACCATAAACACACGCTCCCTCATGTTTTAGCATCCCACATTCAAAGACCCACACCGTCGTATCATACAGGATAATTTATTATAGCGTGTTCAATGCTGCATCAAGACTTCCATGGCTAATGCCACGACTCAGCCTTTCGCTAGATCGCTTGGTATTAGGCAATGTTGTGCCACTGATATTAGTAACAGGTGAATTACTTCGAGATGGACTAGAAGGCGCGTTAGACGATCGAGGGCTCTGGGAAGGGGTGTTAGAAACACTGTTAAGCATTTGATGTTGATGTGTGTAGTCCAGAAGCTCGGCCTGCGAGAGTCTGACAGACAATCTTTGACCCGATGGCGATCCAGGGCTTTTGTGATTTTGGGGACTCATTGACCTTATCGAGTGTATTGACCGGATCGACGCGGGGCGTGAGGGAGGTCGGGGTTGCTGTGACAAGTGGTGGTTTGCAAGGAATTGCTCCAGGAAATCCACAATTAAGGGTTCCTTCATGGCCGATAGCTTATATTCGTGTAGTGACTTTATAAAATTGTGTTAGAAATGCCGATTGGTGTCATGACTGATTCAAAGCATTGAGTCTCACCAGTTTTCCGTCACCATTGACATCGACGTCCTCAAACATCCTAGAGATTAGTTCCCGTATTTCGTTTGTTTGATCTTCGTTTGAGAAAGTAAGTGACTAAGGGGGTGAGGCGTTAAAATAAGGACATAACTGCAAAAGCTGAAATTGGATAAGGTGGATAGTAAGGAAGCTGGAGGTTACATACCAGTTGAGTCATAACTCGCTCAAGTTCAGATTGTGTGAGGTAGCCGTCATGGTCCATATCATATAATTTAAAAGACACTATCAAGCCATAGAATGTGAGTTGAATGCTAACGAAAACTACGATGTAAGGACACTTACATTCAAGTTTTTCTTCGGGTGTTCCTTTCATAAAGACGCTGAGTCCATCGACAAATTCACTAAGTGGAGCGGACATTAATCTTTAGATTGAACCGATATGTCATCGTCACAAGCAATAGCTAGTACATACCGAAAATCGATCTGTTTGTTATTGTCAACATCAAAGGCTGCATATAGACGGTTCAAGAAAACATCATCTTCAGGAGATACATGGGGCACATACTTTCGAACAGTCTATGGAGATCATGCGTCGGGAGGAGAAAGCTGTTAGCCAAGACAAAGTAGAGATATTACAGATAGGATCTGAGCTGAACAAAACCTCTTTGAACTCGTCTTCACTAATTCCAGGTTTGTCTACGTCTGCATGAGCCTTTTCAAAGTCCTGCCGAAAGTGATTGATTTCCTTTGCCGAAACTGGAGATCACAGCCCAATGACAAGTAAAGTCAGCTAACTACCAGTAAAGCATAAAAGCATATGAAATGAGAGAAATTTACAATGAGTGGATCGAGCCAGCTGCTGATTTTCTTTACTCTTTGCTTGGCCCATTTTAGAATAGGGTTTATGGTTTAATTGGCGACGAGTGCAGGATGATGTGCGTGGGGAGGGGTGGCGAAACAATGAAGGGCTGGATTAAAGGTGGACGTTCGGAGAGCTATTTCGTGGGTGAAGACAACTTCAAATCGTGTTGGAGTTTGATTTGCACCAGCTTATTTTTATCATTGAAATCTTTATCAACTGGGTTTGCTTGATTAAATGGATCCTGAGACATATTATTGTTGTTATGATCTTCGTTTACTTATCTGAAGAACCATAATTTTTTTTATATAATCGTATCCACACAAATATCATCATTTACTCGAGGGAGCCAAGGTATGTGGGTTGTGGGTGGCAAAGCAATGTCAAGAATCCGAACACTCGTATAATGGGTTGAAGCGTTGGTCTTCCGACCTCCGCTAAATTTTCCATATAAAAGCTCCCAAACCATTATTTTTTTCTTCTCTTATTTAACACCCACTTAGCCCTTTCGAATTAGAGGCATGTCGTCGACAGCCATTTTCAGAACCAATCCTGGGCCTGACATTGTGTCAGAGGAAGAAGAACTTAACCGGAAGAAACTGGCACAGGCGGCCAGGAAGAAGCGCTTTTGGCTTGAAAGAGATTCTCTTAATCGTAGGAATCAGTTGCTTATCGGTAGAGAAGGCAGCAGACGACGACAACGATGGGACAACAGTAAGCTACGATAGACAGTAATTGGATAAATAATATCTAGTAGGGCCTCATTGCTCAATATGTCCCATATGGAACAATTGCTTTGCCTTTGCTAGATAATTTTACCGATCATCCCTTCGCTATTATCAACCCTGCCGATTTACGGCCACCAGGTTACTCTGACCTACCAAAGTTTCACTGGGCAGACGATGAAGCAATTGCTAATATTACTTCAGATGATATTGACCGAATGTGCCGGTCCCAAGACCTGAAATCTACAACTAATAGTACAGAATCCCCACATTCATTGCACCGAAGCATCCGCCATGATCTTAGAAAGTCTCATATTCCTGAAGGACTTGTTGCCTTTTACGACGAACAGATTAGACAGTTTATGCAACGTTCTATTGTAAAGGATACAGACGCACTTGAGCAGGATTGGGTTATCGTTGATGAAGCGGCGAAACAGCAACCATCGGAACCGACTGCGCCGCAACACACAGACCTGCCGCAGGCTACTGAAACGTCTATATTTTTAGTTTGGGAGATTGGAGACCGATTCTCCCGCTGGATAATCCATACCATGTCACAATTTTACAACCTTGCTTCGTTTAGTGAGTATTTTTTTTTTCCTGTGAAGTTCTCACCTTCATCCACGTGGCCAAACTAATAGGCTGTGCAATCAGGTACAACCACAAAAGACCAACGAAGACTCACATACGTGTGCCATCCAGAACACGCAGAACACCTTTCAAAGTTTACATCTGAAGGCACTGTTAATATAGATCCATCATCCCTTCCGCCTGCTACTCTGGCTACCACCCCGGAAAAATCGTTCTACAGCTATCTATTCAGGTGACCTTTACCGTTGGCACTGATGGGTTATTGAACCCAACATAATCCTTATTTTTATTCCTTTATTTTTTTTTTTGTTTGGGCCCTGCTTACACGCTTGTTTGGTATTCTGAACTTTTGTTTGATTTAATGGAAGTGCTACTAAAAAGCAAAAAGGCAATAATCAGGTGTTTCTTTTCTTTTCTCTTGTTTATACAATTACACGGATGTGATTAAACACAATACATGTGCTCCTATTTTTGTTGCGGAAGACGATGAGATCACTTTTGTCAGCTATTCATCGAAAGATGTCGGTGTTACGGAAACTTGAGTGATCGTTTAAAGAATCATTGTGGGTTTTGTATTCCATGATGGTATCTGCTGGCAGGTTCAGAACCTTCTTCATCGTGTCTCTGTAGGGTACCGACCAACATTAGTTACTACCGTACTCTCCTTCCTTTACGTCATTTGTAGACACTGTACCTGATCTTTAGATTGGTTCGACCCTCATGAGCACTTTGATTCCAAACCGAAAGAATATCTTCTGAATTACGGATAGACAAAACTGCACCACATATCTCTTGACCAACATCGAATTGATCGCCAAGGATAGCCATAACCTAAAGGACGACTGCATGAGTATTTCCATTCTTTGGTACAGGATTGATGCACTCGATTGCATAAAACCAGACTTACCAGTGACTCCCAATAGCGACTTGCCAAACCCTTCTTCAGTCGCACAATCCACTTTCCTCCATTTACATTCATCGTATCCTATGCGATCAAGGGTTAACAGCGAAAACTATGGGAAAGTGACACAAGCTTAGAAATTCGTACCTCCCACACTGGCCTTACACCTTGCTTGAATAAGTGGTAGTCGCTAATATTTGGTAAATCTTTTGGTCGTTTAAGGTGGCTGTACACAGCCCAATAGTCTTCTATCTGTTTCAGCAGACTGGTATTAGAATGCATAGATGTGAGCAAAAGTATAGCGTGCAATTTCTGACTTACTGAGGAAACGGATGCGATCTTCTTCATTCCACTTTCATAGTTTGTGATCTTTGCACCTGGTGGGCGATGCATAAACCAAAACACCCAAGTGTAGTGTAATGGGTGTTTTTGATCTTCGGGAACCTGTTGATCCAGCAACTTGATTGACAAGCCCTCTGATGGAGTCTTGACAAGTTTCGAAGAGAGATGGTTGGAAGTGGTGGATGAAGCAAAGAGTGGGGTCATTGGTGATAGATTGATATTGGCATTAGGGCGCTTTGTTGAAGCAGTATTGTAGTTGTCTATCAATTGACTGTTGAAATGGTGCGTGCAAGGTCAGATTATCTAAGCGATCAAAACAGAAACTGGATAAAGCAGCCGAGAAATCAAAATGATACTTTACTTTGGTATTTTAGATGACGACCAAGATGCGGATTGTGCAGTGTCCATTATACAGTAATATGATTGTCAATGAGAGATCCAGTGAGGTTAAGACTTTTCTTTGTTGACTTTGTGTGAGAAATTGCACCAAGTCACTTTCTCAATTTTTGCTGGAAAATTCAACCCCCTCTTTTTTTTTTTTTTTTTTTTTTTCGCCCCACATTTCAATCCGACACGCGTGGACCCGTACGAGTGAATAACCTCACTGAAGCAACCTTGTTTTCAGCGTTGAATTCATCTTTAATATAGTACTCTCAAATCCACTCACCATGCCAAGTTTACTTGCAGCTAGCAGGAAATGTAGTCATCCAAGCTTCCTGATTTGTATTGTTGCAATGCCTTGTGTTTTGTGATGCGCGTACATTAGGATGATAGGAGATGTTCCAGCTGGAATAAGCTCACTTGAAATCTGAGTTGGTCACTGTTTATGCCTTGGCCCCTTTACAATGGCTTTTCACAGGATAACTCTTTGCCTGTACTGCTGCGCTTTTGTAAGGCCTATCTGCAACATCGAAAACTAAGCTATAACGGACTCAACTTCCGTTGCGTATGTCTATCCGAGGCTCATTAGGGCTCATGGATCAATCAAAGTTTACCTTCTTAAATTGAATGACTTTAGTGAAAGCCACATACACATACTTGGCTCACATTATCAATATGCAGTTGAAAGTTTGGTGGATTTATCCCTCCCCAGCACTATATGTACTAATTGTGATAGTATAGCAAGGTACCTCAATGCATAGAAGCCCGTCTTACCTGCCCTCCTTAGTTGTCGTGATGTGTTGAGGTCCAGTTCGTCGATAGTCCTGAAGGAGGTGATAGAATCAGCAAAATTAGCTCTTGTCAGTGTAACCATACAACAGCTTATGATGGCTATCCTCATCCCTTTACCCAATACCCGGTTTCTTTCTAAAAATTTTACTAGTTTAGTAAGCATTGCTTTGCACAGAAGTGTCGCCGCACAATTACAACGATTGCACTGGGCTAACATACCAAGATCGAATGTTTTAAACGTTTTGCATGATTCAAACGCTATTTATCTGAAAGAGATGTCGTTCACTATCACATTAAAACGCAAGTTACTTTGAATACGATGTCAACAACAACTCCACGGTAATGTAGGATATCTCCAAGCAATTTCTAACAAGGTTGCTTTCAGTTCCTCAGTACTTGACCTATTTCTGGAAAGACGGAGAAAATAGGAGGAAGATATACATCGACGGTCATCTCTTTTTCTAGTGGGAATATGCAATGTTTCAAATCAGTGGACGACAATGTATAAATTGTTCCTGGATAAATGTATCATTTTACACTATCCTTTTCCTCAATGAAAGCAATTCTTTCGCTACTGGCTGTTAGCTTCCTCGCAAGCGTTGCATATGGTGGTACAGGCTATCTTGTATTTAATGGAAGATCCGTTTGGAACCCAACAGGATGTTACGAACGCCTGGATGCCCCTCTATCAGTCGAAACAACTCTAATAATGTCGCCTTTGTCTACAGCGCCTCAGATTGTAGGGGACCTGCAAAAACTATTATGCCTGGACAGCTGATTGACTTTCCCGATGGTCATAGTGTTCATATAGTCTAATAATAACTTCCAAGTACCACATCCAAATCCTGGAACTTGAAATTTTTGTCTAGAATACATTGATTTATTCGTACAATAAAGCAGGATAGACGTGGACAATGTGCCATCATTGATTCTACAATGATCATGTACATGTGTTCCTCTGCACTATGTTTACACGATTCTCCTCCTCGCGCAATCCAAATTTTCCTGTTTAGCATTCGTGAAAATGCAGTCCCTAAGAAATGAGGAAATTGCAAAAGGGGAAAATCGAGATAGTTTTAATATGCTTGCAAAACTCACACACAGTAGCAGAGCTTATGTATGTCCACAATAAAGACATTTCTCTGCCTACTAGCTATCGTTGGTAACGTTGTGAATGGCGAGGTCGGTTAGCTACTATAATTAGCCAGAACTTTGATCACGAAGAAGAGGAGGATACATACATCTGCATGCACCTCAATGTGTAAACTTTGTTCCAGCAGCCAGGTCACCTAGGTTTTCAAATCTTCGAGCAGTACTGGGATCTTCTCACAACGTCAATCGTGGAAACCTCTATAGAAGAATCCAGTCATGATATCCAAATCGATGCTCAAAAACTTACCAACCATAAATGGAAATTTGCCTGTACTGTACCAGAATCATTCGCATAATATAGGCAACACATCACCACCTTGACAATAACCTCGGATTCTGATATTCTACAGTCATGTACATGACATCATGACGCACTTGCCAAAATCGTTACATGTACCTCCTAAGAACCGATATCTCAGGAAACGATCGAGATACGCCTGGAAAGACGACGATGCTGTGCATCAATAGGACCCCCTTTAGCTACCAAAGACATGCAAGGTTATTTACTCCCTATGAAGTATCAGAATTGCAAAGGAGAGAATGCGAATGACCCAAGGGGCTCGGCTCCTCGTTAATGGTGTGGTGAGAACAAGTAATCTCCCCCAAGATGTAAATCTTTCTCTCTCTCTTCCAATATAAGCAACTTCCTTATTTTCCATTTATTTAATATGGTGAGGAATAGCGCTGAGCAGAGTTCATTACACGTTCGTTTGCAGTGATCACTTGTCAGCCAGCCTCTACGACTCTAATTGATGGTGTCTGATAAAATGCAACCCACATCAGCTGAAAGGTAATATGGATCGTGATATTGACCATCCACTTGCACTGTAATGTTACTAGGGTTAAAAGCAGAGTTGAATGCTTGCTAAGCGGTTCTGCCGTGTTACTTTGCACGAGCCATTGACTGAGTTTTGTAGGTCAGAGAGTCCTTTTACTACTAAAAACGGTGATACAGGGCTGCCCTTACGTGTTATGGATGAGGTTCATGGCACACTGATGGATTATACACCATCTGATTGATTTGTCTCTGACATGTCTAGATTTCGATATCCTACTTTGACTGATTGAGTGCGAGTGTGTTATTTGGAGGTATTACAGAGACCGTTTGTTTGACAGCAGCGACGTAACGGGCAGACGCAGCGCAATAATGCACAAAGTGATATTAGAACTGAGAAGGAAAAAATAGTTGCCCGGGATTACAGGCCTGTCATTGGACGGCTGCGGTCACCGAGGCCGACTGTACCGCAATATAGATTTGCCCGACACCCAGCAGCCAACCAGGCGATCCTTAGCAAGGGTCTCCGATTATACGTGTGAAATGAAAACTTGCCCTAAAATGTCAAGAGAAGGACTATAAAGTAGCATCGAAGAAAGTAACATCAAAGCTATACAGGATTTTTTGATTGGAGTCATACGATGCATAATAATGTCATAGCAAAGAAAGGCAGGGAAGAGGTCTAAAGTAAATAAAAAAATAACACAAGGAATTTATGTTGTGAACACAGTGGTAACCCAAAAAAAAAAAAAATGTATAAATTTGCCTCATAGAAATTTTATTTGCCTGTCTTTTCTCTCTCTTTTTTTCTTCTCCATCCTCTTCAACCAACCCCTTAAGCTATCCCTTATGGCAGGGCAAAAAGCAGAAGCAAAGAGCACCAATTCTAATAATGTGCCTCTCTTCAAAGCCAAGGTAACTGACCTCGACATGAAGCTCGACAATGAAATCGTCTATGAGTTCGGTGGACCTCTAGGTTGTTTGGGCATGATGCTCGGTTTCCCTTCACTCATGTACTACTTCTGGATTTGCTTGGAATATCACCAAGGAAGGATGATTGGACCAGCTGTCTGGACTGTTGAAGGTGTCAAATCATTCTTTTGGAACGATATTTGGGCTGCTCTCGTCGACGGTGCACGCCCAACTGTTTACGCGACTAAGATCTACATGGGCTATATTCTCTTCTCTTTCATCCTTGCTTCCACTATGCCTGGTCCCGTTGTGAATGGTCTTCCCATTCCTTCCCTCAAGGGAACGAGAGTAAGTTTCGCGATCATCTTTGCCTGCTGGGGGCTGTGTTGCAAAACGCGCATAGGTAGTTTGATTAACCTTAATCATTTTGTTTAGTTGCCTTACCTCTGCAATGGTCTCGCAGCATGGTATTTCACTTTGGTCTTCTCAGCTGTCCTTCACATTACTGGTATTTTCAGACTCACCGACATCATTGATAACTTTGGCCACATCATGACCATCGCTATTATCTGGGGCTTCACCATGACTACCCTTGTTTATATCTCCTCCGCTATCATGGGTACCAACCACCGTATGTCTGGCAGCTTTTTGTACGACTACTTTATGGGAGCTGCCTTGAACCCCCGCGTCGGTGTCGTCGATCTCAAGATGTGGGCTGAAATTCGTGTCCCATGGCCCGTTTTGTTCTATATTTCTGTTTCCTGCGCTCTCAAGCAATACGAAACTCGTGGTTATATCACTGCCCCCGCTGCTTTCATGGTTCTTGCTCATTTCTTGTATGTCAATGCTTGCCAAAAGGGTGAAGAATGCATTCCTACCTCCTGGGATATGTTCTATGAGAAGGATGGTAAGTGGTTATACCATTTTTCCTTGACCAGCGGCTGGTCTTGTAAAGCACGTTATGTGTAAGCGGAATATGGGTGGAGATTAAAACATAAAAATTAGTCGGCCTGCACCCCTTTCCGCGGCACTTGCAAAATGGCGTCAGCTAACGTAAACGACTTGCTCTTTCATTTTTTCTAGGCTTCATGTTGATTTTCTGGAACATGGCTGGTGTCCCATTCACCTACTGCTATGCCTCCATCTACTTGATGAAGTTCGAGCAAACCACTGGTGTGGCTATCACTCACTCTCTCCCTTACACCGTTGCTTTGTACGTTGCCTTGTTGGCTGCCTACTACGTCTTCGACACCGGTAACTCCCAAAAGAACAGATTCCGCATGGAGCAGAACGGATCTTTCATCGTCCGCAATGCCTTCCCTCAATTGCCTTATGGTCATATTAAGAACCCTAGCTACATCAAGACTGAGCATGGTAATTTGTTGTTGACTGATGGATGGTGGGGAGTTGTGCGCAAGCCTCACTACACGGCTGATTTGGTTATGGCTCTCTCTTGGGGTTTGATCACTGGTTTCGGCTCATTCTTGCCTTACTTCTATGTCTGCTTCTTCGTCATTGTGCTCACTCACCGTGTCTCTCGTGACATGGAACGTTGCGCTAAGAAGTACGGTAAGGACTGGGACAGATACTGCGAACGTGTCCCCTACATCTTCATTCCCTACATCTTCTGAAGACCATTCCATATCACCTTTTTACTAATGTGAATTTTGAGTTTCATTTATCTTTTTTATTCTCAAACGTTTAATGATATATTCTTCAACCCCACATTTCTGAGATGTTCAATTTTATCTCCTTATATAAAAGAAAAAAGAGGCATGTAATTTCATTTTACGACACAACAGCTGGTTTTTTGTTCCTTCCTCGCTCTTAAAATAAAACAATATATAATATGTAAACGTGCATTGGGCTTCTTTTGACATTAGAGAAAAGCAGGTGTCTGTCAGCATATATACTAACAGATTCCAAAAAAAAAAGAAAAAAAAAAGTAAGAGGGAATAAGGCTAATGAATATAAGCAGCTATCAAAAAAGGTGATTTGAAAAGGAACCATATAACGTTACAGATAGACGGAAACCTGAGGGATGAGCAGGCGGTGGATTGTGGAAATATAATACAGTAAAGTCATTACAAAAAAAAAAAGGAATGAAGGCGTCAGTGAGATAAATTTGAGTTCGCATCCATTTTCCGTTTCTTTGACGAGCTTTGTATGTCGAGGTTCTCTAGAGTTTTCAGAGTTCCCATTGTATCTGATGTATCGTCTTGTGCGCTAGATGGATAGGTGCGATTAGAACATCTATATTTTTGATAGTTATCTGGGCAACTTCACCAATTACCTTTCAGTATTTGACAGTTCATCAAGAACAACCAGTGTCTGATGCGTCTGTTGCTGTTGCTCAAATGCCTGACGTTCAGCCTACAGATGAGCAGTTGTTAAGAACAGGCAAATGAGAATGCTTTGTGTGGTTTTTTCAAGTCAATACACTTACCATAAGTTGCGTTCGATCTTCACCAAGCTTAATAGCAGCCTCCGTCAATTTCTGTCGTTCTTCACGTATCTCCCTCTGGAGTTTTCGAAGCGCCTTGGTCTCATCCTCAACTTCAGGTGGAGTGATATCGTCTCTGCCGACCAATCATGGCGTTAATGTTATTAGCCACCACGCACATTGCCAAAACTGCCATACCATACTCACGAAGATATATCCATTTGGTGGTTATGCGCTATGGTATCAAAAAAGGAACCTTGAGCAAATTTGAGATATGCTTCTGTCTTTGCGTCAAAGTCATCCTGAACTTGTTCTATACGTGGAAATATGACAGATGTTAGATCTGACTGACTTGGACACTCAACGTATGAACACTACAACTCACCTAATGTGGCAAAAACTTCGTCGAGATCCTGTGTGAGGCGCTCAATCGTCATGTCTTTCTCCTTGACTTCTTCCTCAGTATATACTTGACGTCGAACAATCTGAACATCCCACTCTTCCTTTAATTTTGCAATTAGATCAAGTACGGCTTGCTTCAAGTGAGCACCACCAAGTTCCATAGGTATTCGGAACTTGACAAGATCAGGAGTGTCACCCTGAACATACAAATGAGCGTAAATAACAAGCAAGTCGACATGTATGCCACAAAAAGGAGTAAATTCTATAAAACTTACATCCAAGTCCATGACCTGATGGTATTGGCGAATTTGGCCCTCTAACATAGTCTTGAGTGCAGAATGGAGATCGTAAAGTGTCAATCGCAAAAGTTTGTTATCTCGGATGACTTGATTTTCCCGTTCTATGCTCTTTTGCAACATGACTTTATGCATTTCTTCCTCCTGGATGTATCAAAGCGGATAGTGTTAATAAAGCAAGTTGAGTTTTTGAACAATCCCAACTCAATGAGATGATCGTACCTTTGCAGTATGATTGGGTTTCGGTGGACCAAACAGAGCTCCAGCCTTATCCAATGGCGATGACATTTTGATGATATCTCCAGTTTGCTCAAATCTTTCATCCATAATCTTTTGCAGCCTCTCTTTGATTTTTGCATTATCCAACTCATGCTTCTTAACCTCATGCTGACATCTAAAGTTAGCAAATCAAAGAAATTTAATTCAATCTACATCTCAGTCAAAGTACTTACAGCATATTGTGCTTTGATAGTTTGAAGATTGATCTTTGACTTTTGGAGCTCAACTTGAGTAGCCTTATGTTTTTTCTCTTCGGCTGAAAGGGATTTTGCAATGGCAATGCGCTTAGAAGCTTCCTGATCAATTTGACGATGTGCTTCAGCTAGCTTTTGTGTTTGTGTAGTTAACGTTGACTTTGTTGTTTCCAGTTCATATTTTAATCGTTTTATAGTGTTTGTTAAATCTTGTCGTTCTTGAGTGTCAGCCTATGGCGTGATGTGAGCAAGTGTTAACTGATATGGGATTAGACAGTGTGCCATAACGTTTGTCTTGCTGCATACCTGTTTATCGCTCAAAAGACGAAGAAAGCAGTTGACGATTTTGCACGCCTCCTCTTCGTCGGCATTGACGAACTTTAGGGGAACTGGGCAATTATGGGCTGTTAACTGAAGATTGATATAGTTGGCTGAAGATGTGAGGGTGGATGGAGTGCATAAACTGGAAAAAAGAATGCCTTAGCTGGCGTTCAAACATGAGGACCGTAATTAAAAGGAGGTATGCAATGCTCACTCTTCTGACATGGAGTCGGGTGTGTCGTGTTTGTAATTGTCCAATGCCGCCATGCGATCCTGGTATGGAGTGGATGGCTCAAACAGGCTGGGAAGGATTGGAGAGATTGAATGCCTGAACACAGTGAAAATGACCCTTGCAATAAAGCATACCTGAGATCCAGCGATGAATCACTATGGTCAGCTAGCATGAAAGACAAAACTGTTACGTACTGACTGAATGAACGCGCGGTTGGTTTTTAAAACAAAAAATTTCGAGGTACACGAGCGCGTCTCGGTAATCGCGGGTGCTCACCAAAGAATATTTTGCTCATAAATTTTTTCTTTCTCTTTTTCGCCCTGGCTGAGACAAACCTCTTTCCATCTATACTGTAAACCACCTTGCATTCCTTTTGTACTGGTCACTTAATAATAAGTCTCGTCATAGATTCGACTTACCAAAGAAAACTCTCACAAAACTAAAATATAAAAAACTGTGGGTGATCAATATTTATTATTGTTTTGAGGGGGGGGGGAGGTCTTTCGAAGGGAACATAACTTCTTCTGGAGATCCGTATAAATATTATGCGGGCATTGTCGTGTACAATGTTACCAGTATTCATATGGTAAAAATACGACTTACGAACAAGGATGATAAGGTGAATAGGGTAAAGAGAGGAACGGGGAATATGGTACATAATAGGGGTGAGTGGGTGGGTGGTAATGGGTTAACAATGCAGGAGTATGAAGAGTAATAATATGTACAATGAGATGAGACGAAATATTCTCGACATGCATTAAAATAACACATTGTAAATCATAGGAAAAACCTGGTTGACATGGGGTAACTGGAGGGGGGGGCCATCAAGACAGGGTTTCTACCACACACAACGACTCGTAGGAAGGTAATGATGTTGGGAGATCAGTGGCAGGACGGTCTCGTAATGCAGTTCGGTAAGAAGGAACGCGGTTTAGAGAGGCGGCCCATTGTTGTTGTATATTTTGTACAGCCGTATTGGCGGCTTGGACGGAATCAAACATAGCATCACGTTCTTCGGTTGGAGATCCAGCGGCAGAATCACCTGATGAATAAAGATATTCAGACATATCAAAGTACGGGATATCCCTAAGAGCTTCTTCGTAAGCTGGGAGTACATTTTCCTCAGTGCGTTGAGAAATTGGACAGATAATGACAGGGAGGGCAGCACGTAGTTCAGATATATGCATATCCGAGTTGATCAAACTCATGGTGAACTTGAGCTTATGACGAATTCGAATCAATTCATTCTTGGTATCAAATTGAATGCCACTTGGACAGCGTGGGACCCGAATGGTTTCGGTCTTTTGCCAGATATCACCTCTACATGGGAATTGTTCATCACGGAAGAATTTGACGATGCGACCTTCCGTCTTGCTAAACTGACTGTTGGAGCCAGCCGAATAGGTAACATATTCTTTGAGTGAGCAAGTTAAATAGCGTACTTTGAGATCTGGTAGTTTGGGTACAATGCGGAGATTGACAGGGATGGTCTCGTCTTCAGTAAATACTTTGGATGGGACGCTGATATTGTACTCTAGCTTGTTGGCCCATTCATTAGTGATGGTCATTGGTGTGAACATTTCAGTGTTAGACGGCAGGACATGTCGAATAATACGGACGGACTTTTTGTCGGTATAATTGAGCATAAAAGTAGGTCGCTCGGCAACAGCTTTGAGGCGATACTGTACACTGCCGGTATCATTATTCTCAATAGAATCGGGTAAATTTCCAGGCAAAGCAAACTCAAATTCCCAGCGGTGTTGTTGTGCTGACAGCAAGTGTGATTGGTTTCTTCGGGGGGTAGGTAAGAATGACCACTCCTTACTGATAATGGTTCTCTCTTCCTTATGGAACTTCTGAGGTGAAGATGACGTAGTAGCTATCAAACGACACGAGGGATTAGTTTGTTGGGATATTTGCTTAACCGTTCAATAAACCCACACTTACATTCTGACCAAGCAACCTTGATTTTACCAATGAGACGAAGTGTAATAGACTTGAACTTGGCTGACTCTTTAAGGTTTAAGCGAACGTGGCCACGTAGAACACAACCTGATGACTCCTGCTGTGAACCATGGAGAATGAGAGTATCATTATCCAAGAGAATCTGAAGGTCTGATTGATTATTTGAATGGTTATTGTTATGTGGGCCAGTCGACATAAACAATATGTAAGAAGAGAAGTGAAAAGATCGGGTGTTTGTTTGTCAAAAGGTGGCAAAGGTTTTTTTTAAATATATTCTGAAACTGAGGGAAAAAAAAAAAAAAATAGCATTTTTTTATTTTTGACTCATGACTCAGGCTCACGTTGTTCCAGACTTTGGATGCGCCACCTATTTCAGTCTAAGCTACTTTATGTGATCAGGCAATTTGGCGCGACATCCTCAGCTTCCCCATTACAAATCCACTTCTTTAAATTATTCCAACTACAAACATCTTTGGATATGTTTTGATTTATAATTTATAACATATTTTGACTCTATATACAATACCAACCGTTACACTGATCGGGGTTCCGATCTGGAATAGAATAGAACGGGGATGTATGGACGATCACCATGTGCCGTTACATTGGTAAGGTAAGGTCAGGCAACTAGCAATATTATATATTACAGAGAGATTATTTCAGACATACATCCAAAGAATGGGCTGCTTTGTATGATAAAGAATACTTTGTATACAGTTTACGATGTAGTTTTAGTGGTGAATGAATGGGAATGCTTTGGAAGAAGGGTAACAATCAACCTTATTTGGATACAGTCGAATGCAGAACGGAAGCTGAAATCCTGTCCAACTCTCTCTTTAAGTCCGGCATTCGGATAGGTTTGACCAAATGACCATTGATGTTAAGGTCAAGGTATCGGCCATAATCTATGTTAGTGTCCCCACTAATGAGTATGATGTTGAGGTTTCTGTCTCCTGTTTGACCTTCTCGTATAGCCTGTACAGCATCCATACCACTCATAACCTAAACCACGACACAATTAGTCTATTATTGTAAAACACAAAAAAAAAATTTCATGTGAACCCTCTCAGCCTCCCCTCCCCACAACACTTACCGGCATCGATTTGTCCATCAAAACCACATCGAAATGATGTTTACTACATTTCTTGATAGCACTTCGACCATCACCAACCACTTGAACATTGGGATATCCTAGCCCGTCACAGAACTTTTGTAGTACCTGTTGGTTCACACGATCATCTTCCACAATCAGTATGCGCATGTCTTCTTTTGCTCGGATCGCTTTTTTTGAGTGGTGCCGTCGGCGGGAGATTTGATTGGAATCGCTCGCTTCGTCAGAGGACGCATCATTCGTCGCCGTGTCTGATCCACTTTCCGTCGTTTCTCCGTTATTGGAAGATAACTGCTCTTCCTCATAGCTGTTATTAACAAGCATAGCCTGTTCCATTGAAAAATAATTGTTGTTTTCTGATGATACAGGAATCGACTTATTTTCACTTGATTGGAACCAAGCCGTGAACCAGAATTGGCTTCCTTCCCCTAAAGTGCTTTCACATCCAATTGTACCATTGAATAGTCGCACCAGTTGTTTACAAATAAAGAGGCCCATACCACTGCCTCCATAACGCCTTGAGATAGATGCTTCGGCTTGTCCGAATTCTTGGAACAATTTTTCCTTGTCTCTGGGAGATATACCGATACCATTATCTTCTATGATGAAAAGACTGAAGAAACAGAGAGAGAGAGAGAGAGAGAGAGAGAGAGAGGAAAAGAAATTATTAGTATAAGGGTGGTACCAAAGGAATGCGTTGGGGTCGAATATCAGGTTTGCCCGTATACATGATACATCTAGACACATAGTGTTTCTTTTTTTTTCAACTTACAGCTGTACTAATTGGCGATTGGAATCAGATGGAGCCGGTGGATTATTCTGTTCTGTAAAAAATAAAAAATAAAACAAAAAGAGAGCATGCATCTGGTAAGTGCCATTGCACCGCAATCATGTTAAACAAATACATTAAAGAAAACATGGAAAACATACTTGGACTAGGAGCAGAAGTTAGGATATATGGATATTTATCAGAGGTAAGCATTGATGCATACCTCTGCCTTTTCATTTTCATCATCTCGTTATCAGATGTAAGCATAGATGCAAAATCCTTATTATTCCTCTTCATAGCCTCGGATGTCGTCGTGGTAATAGGAGGCATGATATTAAAATCTTCATCCAGTTTCTTCACAATTAATTTTACTTCTCCTTGCTTAGATTGTTTCCGCTTGTGAGAAGAAAACTTGATAGCGTTGGACGACAGATTGAGAAGTATTTGGAACAATCGATTAAAGTCCGAGTACATGGTCTCGGGGACGGTTTCGTCTATTTCAGCAGAGAAATTGACCTGCTTGGATGTGGCCATCATATTCATCAATTCCACTACGATACGTAAGCGTTCCTTCATGTTGAAAGGCAGATATTCCAAGGACACCTTGCCGGCTTCCAGTCGAGTATGATCGAGGGTATTGGAGACGAGACAGGTCAATGCGTTGGCACTCACTTCCATACAGTCGACAAGACTAGATTGCTCCTCGCTCAAATCAGTAGCCTTGACGAGATCAAGCATCCCAATAATGCCATTGACCAGTGATCTCATTTCATGAGTAATGATAGAGATCCAACGTGACTTGTCGGCCAACTGTCGATTTGCAGATTGAGTTCTCATAACGTCTGTCATATTGCGAAAGACAAGGACCACGCCGTCAGTATTTTTTGCGAGAGCTCGACCTTTCGATCGCTTGTAGGTTATACGCTGAAGAGGGTTGATGCTAATTTCGACTGCTACCGCGGCAGTTTGACCGCCTCTTCGAACCAAGTATCCAACATTGCGTCCATGACTAGGTTCTCCACGTTGAAAGTTGACAATATCCACCATATCTTGGTTTAATACATTGCTGTACATTTCTTCATTACATGATTGATAAAAGTTGTTATCTGCTAGCGTCATGGTGCCCTTTGATTCAGCAGTCCATTTGATCATCGACTTCATATCGACTAGAGCTGTCTTATATGTGAAGTTGTCAGCAATTACATCATCGCCTGTGTTTTCTGGAGCCAAGGGTGATGTCGAGCGGGAGTCAGTCTTATGGGCGGTAGCAGTAGATGCACTGTCGTCGCTACCGGTACTAGACCCTACAGTGTCACTGACGGATGCCTGAGGAGATCGTTCTGTAACAATGACTTGTATCAACTGCAAAAGGTCGTCAATTGGAGTTCCAACTAGAGTGGTCATTAGGCTGACGTTCTGGTCATCGTCATCTGTACTTGTTGACTCGGAAGCTGATGATGATGAAATATGATCTGTCCCAATGCTGCCTGAATTTGCGGACGAAGGTCGATAATTTGAAGTAAGCATCCATTCATCCATGCCGATCAATTTAATAAACGCGAGGTTGACATATTCTATGATACCATCACTGTCCGTTCTGATTAGTCCCTCGTTCAATGAATTGTTGGTCATAGCTAAAGACTTTTGAGACTGCAAGATCTGTCGTTCAGATATGGCTTTTGGCGAAACATCCTTAACACGTATCTGATGAGAGGTTTAAAAAGTGTTGAGTAAGATCGAGTAGACAACAAACATGCATAAATAAATATTACTTACAAGACAACCATTCACAGAAGGGTCATCCCAAAGGCCATGAATCTTCAAGTCTAGATAGAAGCTATCGGTCTCAAAATCATTTTCAGTAACATCGTTCTCAGGTGAGCTAAGTCGATGAAATTCTACGCATTCAACATATCGAATGATTTTAGGATTCTGCCTGCTTTTGGTAACTGCTGAGATAACACGATGTCGATCTTTTTCGTCAACAAAATTTTCGACATTTCGTAGATCCAACCTTTCAGCTTTACTAAGTCCAAACATATCTCGTACAAGAGAGCTCATGAATAGTAATCGACCATGATGATCGACAATCAAGCTGGCATTGGATTCGGATGAAGAGTCCGGACTAATTGAATAGCGGTCCTCAATGAAGTGTTTGGAATTCTGATGATCGTATTCCTGCGAGATGATAGATTCTACCAAGGATGTGGCGTCACTGATGAGACCTCTGAATAAAGGTGAAGGTTCAAATTTTGCAGGGCCATAAAATGCGAGTAAACCGATAAAGGACTTTGTTGATGAATAAAGATGAACGCTTGACACTGTAAAGAGGTTGTGATTCTTTAATTTCGATATGAGTTCTGGAGTTTGGAAATGACTACTTGGAATTGGAATAGGTGAAATATCTTGCTTATCTCCATTCAAAAGTTCTACAAATGATGACAAACATGTTTAATGCGCGGACGTGTTCTGGACCCGAGAAAAACTAAAGCTTTTTTAGTCTACTTTTTTAGTACTTACTTTTGTTAAACGGCACTCTAACACCAATTAACTCTCTAATCTTTGGAAATGCTACCAAATGGAGAGTAGAAGCTGTTGCTCTGTCAAGCAACCAGACAGCTGCAGCCATGGATGGATCAACATTTTCTACCAATTTGATAAATTTTGACAAGATCTGTAAAAGGGCGATTTACCCATTTGAAGGTTAAGATGATGTAAACCCCCAAAGCATTTAATACTCCGATGGCCCATTACCCACCTTGTCATTGCCAATTGACAACTTTGGAAAAACCTATTATTATTTTGGAGCATGCGGAATTTTAAATAATAGTCAGTAAAGGCATTGTAAACCAGAAATGAGACCTCCACCCCCCATAACGAGTCACTTAATACCTCGAAGTCATGAACAGCCTTATCCTTACTACCACTGTGCTTCCTCTCCATAAACCTACCAAGAGATAACAGATTTTAATAAAGGAAACATGATAAATGCCTCGTTTATGATGACAAATACCTCGTTGGGATTGGTTCTTTGGCTGTAGAATTCATGGTACGCGTAATCAAATATTCTACAATGTTGCCAGAAATGTCTAATACTGGACTTAGTTTGTAGGTGATGTCGTTCATATAGCGATTGCTACCGATGGTTTCTATGACAGGTGAGCCATCTCCGATTTGGGTCTTCTTGACGATTTCTAGAATCCCTTGTACTTCGTCGTCAGCCACGAGTTTTAAGAGCGGTTGACCCCGCAATGACTGATTGAATGTTTTGGTGTTGGGTGTAATGGTGGTTTCAATGTTTAAATTGGCATCAGTCATGAATACTGTCTCCGGCATGATGAACCATTGCAAGTTGGGGGTGGATGTTGAAGATGAATCCATGCTATTGTTTTCATTCCGTTGTATTTGGCTCTTTCCATACATTCAAGAAAGAATGTAGCAGGAAGGAAGATATGGTTTGATGAAGAGGATGCTATTTTCCTGTTTCAACGATAGGGAAGTAAACACAAGTTGAGAGCCGAAGAACAAAAAGGAAGACGTCTTGCTTGAATTCCCAACAAAATAGTTGAATGGGCTAAGTTCAATTGCTGGATTTGGATGGATGATGTAAAGACCTGGTTTCGAATTGGCTCTCGAGCCCCGCCTAAAAAAGTACGTCATGAACGAACTCAAAACATCAACTCACTCGAAGTCAAACGCGCCGGTCACATGACTGTCCTTTTCTGGACCCAAAGGCTTTGACCAAACAACGCACAGATGCTCGTAGCCCACTGCCAGTCAGTCAGTCAGCAGCAGTATGACTGATCACTCTAAAATACAACTTTTTTTTACTGAATCTATCAAAATGTAACTTGATATGATAAATCATGGAATTTACCAAGCTCTGGAGAGAAGAAAGGGAGTAGCGGTAACAAAAAAAGGAAAAGAGGACATGATAGATGGTTTGCTTTCAAATCGTCAGCCATTGTATTTTGGACTGCAGCATCAAGCCAAAACGTTTCTGTTTGGATTGGAGATAGCGGGCGATCCTGTGGCTCATCATGAGGAGTTTTGTGTGGTGTGTTGTTTAATATACTGAGAAATGATACCAGTTGCAGGCTAGGAAATTGAGGTTTTTGCTTCCCAACGTGCCCCTCGTAGGTGAGAAGATAGGAGGCGATCGACATACACACCTGCCGATTATGTTGCATCTTGACGAATAAGAACACGGATAAAATCTCTCAATCCACCAATCCCCCCCCCTTCTCTTCGTTGCTTACGCTACCCCCTCTTCTCTTCAAACTTGAGGTCGTTCTTCTTTTCTTCCGCATTGTAATATTTTCTTCTTTCCTCTCCTTATTTTTTTATTTTTCTTTTTTATAAATATATAATATATACTTTTCGAAGCTCGCCACACTCCACCATCATCTCATAAACATACCACCTTTTGCTTTCCAGCTATTGCGTCAAATTCTGAGGCTGTTATCCACATAGCCTTTACGGTTTCACCGCCATTTGACAACCATGTCATACACTCTTGGCCCTACCAATACCACCACACTTACCAATACTACATCACCTACATCCAATAGTTCAGCTTACGCTACCACAACATATATCTCACATGATGGATCTAGTATTGTCACGGTTGGGAACTCTACCACCATTGTTCGACCAAACATAGATACTGCAAACCTTACCGAAATCAAGGTACTTGTCATAAATATGCCGCCGCCACGCCGTTCCCCCTGCTGTCTGTCGTCTACGCACACTCACCCTACTTGCATTGTTAGGTTGGAATATTACTACCTTTTAGTCAGACGGAAGATAATTTTACTCATGAAATTGTGTGGGGGTAAATAGACAAAACCAGACATGTATACGCATTGGCAGTATGGTTGCACAACTGAACAAATTTTTTTATATAGTGGTACTTCTGCTATACGTATGGCTGCTCATGAAATTAATACCCAAGGCGCTATACCAGGAGCTTATATTACGCTGATCGAAAAAGATTCATTTCCAACCAATGGTCTCGGCCAAACATCCGTCACCGATGCAGTCTATGCAGCCGTCACACTGCTCCAACAAGGTGTAGTTGGCGTGATCGGTGATGTGTCTAGTTCATGGACGAGTTTGAGCGCATTAATGACCGGAGCGTTACAGATCCCACAGTGCTCATTTTCTGCTAGTGCTAGTGAGTTTCCAACGTTTTTTTTTTTTTTTTTTGTTCTTTCCATGATGAACACACATGTCTCTGATGATTTACTTGCGTTTTGACCAACCCATTTTTGTATAGTCTCTCTCTCTGATAAGAGCCAGTATCAATATTTCTTTAGAACTATCCCGACGCAAATTATTTTCGCGGATACCATGTTAGCCTACGTTGCTAATCAGGGATGGGATAAAGTATCTATCTTATATTCTGATGACGCCCTTGGTCAGCAACGTAAGTAAACAGCATACTGTGAAAGAAAAGCTCACTATGCGTTCCCAACTTAATCGTTATTTCCACCAGTGTGCGAAGAAGCTATCATCAAAGCAGGCCTTATGGACATTCACGTCGTTACATATCAAGCGTTTTATAAAAACGGAGTCCAGTCGGATATAGGGTCAACGTTAAAAAATTTCACAGATTCTGGAGCTCGCGTCATTATGGTGGCTGCGGTGGGCGATCCTCAAAATGCCATCATGGTACAAGCAGCCACCATGGGCTATCTTGATGATTCATATGTTTGGCTTTTGATTGGTGCTGTTGGTTCGACTTTGGAAAATGCTGTTAGCACATACAATACAGATATATTACAACGTATTGCCAACGGCACCACATCCAGTAACAGCGTTTCATCTGCAGTTGCTGCTGCATCCGATCCAATTATGGTGGAAGCCTTGCAAGCCACAAACATGTCACTCATCGATTTTAACAAAACATTCACCGGTGTTGTCTTATTTGACACTTGGCTGACACCTGATGGCTATCCACCATATGAAAGTTTTCTGGACAGATGGTCTGCGCTTGATCCACTCGAGTAAGTTGTATAATCACAGCAAATCGATCGCTACTTGAGAAAGTTACTAATGATATTTGATTGCTTAATATGTTATGACTTGTAGTTATCCTTATGCTGGTGTACACAATATTACAACAAATGAAGGGTAAGATCACTGAGATATTGATTTGGATGCACTAGAACCATTCCATTTCAATTTGTTTCTAGATTTGTGATCACCCAGTATCGCGCTAACTTCTTCAACCGCATCTTTGTTACTATAGATTGGCATACTCTTGCATGAAAGTAATGGCAGGCGGTTTCAATGCGACATTGGCAAACGCTACCAATTCTTCTGTAGCTCTCACCGAATTGGCAACAGGCCAACTGGGAAAATACATGACACCACTTGCTTTCAATGTTGGTTACGTCGGACCTGAAGGTCCGATGATCTTTGATTCTAACGGCGATGTCACTCAGTCGTAAGTATATAATTATGCTGTGGAACGGTTATGCCAGGCCCCCTCTCCTTAAAAATAATCATCAATACTAATTCCTCTGAATCATAGGAATTTTCTAGTCTACAACTTACAATGGGGAAATCAGGTTGTCATCGGACACAGTATAAGTGGTACTATGGACATTACTCAACCACCAATGTACGCTGGTGGATCATATGTGGTAAGGGGCAAGTTTTCTTTGCTTGTTATAGGAAGCCAATATGAAAATCGTGCTGAAATGTATTGTTTTGTTCTTTCTGCGCAATTTCTCATATTCACTTGATCTTCACTACTGTCCGCTGTAGACACCAGCTGATTCACCTCCAAGTGTGGCTTTGAATCCTACCATTCTGAGTCCTGCCGGTATGGTCATTACCATAATTTCGGCAGGTGGTATTCTCTTTGCCTTGATGACTATGATCATCGTCATAGTGTTCAGGAAACACGAGGTTTTCAAAGCCTCGAGGTAAGTACCAGAATAGATTGAGGGCTTCATGTCATATAACGGATTAACCACTCTCGAAAGTCCAATATTCTGCTGCCTAGAGCTCATCGGTTTCATGCTTACATATGGAAACGTCATCTTGACGATTGGTGTTCCCACTACTGTCAATTGCTATATGTCACCTATATTATTCAACCTAGGTTTTGTTCTTGTCCTTGGGTACGTAAGAGGAAGACTAGAAAAATTATAGAATGACTGAACTGAAGCAATGTGCTCATACACACCGTCTACTTCTCTTTTCCTCATCAAACAGCAACATGGTTTCAAAAAATTTTAGAATATACCGCATCTTCAACAACATCTTCATCACACGAACCGTCATTACCGACTTACAACTTATCAAAGCATCTAGTATTATTATTACCATCAGTATGGTAAGTCTTGAACTCGTGACTTGGACTTGTTCCTGAGAGGATTAAAAAATATCTGAACGTTGCTCCAATAGGTCATCTTAGGAGTCAGCCTAGTGGTAGCTCCCCCTTCACCGACTGCTGTGGCAGTCTCCAGTACACAACATTACTGGACGTGTGATGCAACAAGTCCCGCCAAGGTACCACTCCAAGCACTAACGATTATTTTTGCTGGGTTACTGGTTCTCTTTGCAACTTTTCTTGCATACAAAACTCGATTAGTGGGAACAAACTATAGCAAATACAATGAATGCCGACAGATCGGATTTTCTGTGTAGTAAGTATTTTTGCTTGAGATGTTGACATGGGCTTTTACTCAAGTTATGAGCAGACATTGTAACACAACATCCATCTTACATGACGAGATTTTACTAACTCACCTATCCACCACAGCAATATCATGTTCTCAGCCATGATTGGATTTATTGTCACAGTCAACACCATGTTAGATTACTTTACCCGCTTTTATATTACGGTTGTGACGATTCTATGGGGTTGCAGTGTATCTCTTTTAATCTTGTTCCTACCCAAACTACACGAATTTTTCAAACACAAGCGAAACCAACAATCGCCAACAGGATCAAGTAGTGATGTAGAGCTCGAACACTCCCAAGGACACAATGCATATACCATGTTCCCATCGTCATCAGCCGTAACTACTGGTTTTCAGTTGCACAGTAACCTTGATAATCAATTTGACGGAGAGCTGATAAGCCTGGACCAGATATTAGCTTCGGATCCACCAACTTTATCCAGACATCGAAAAGGTTCCTTAGGCAGCACATTTGTTGATGAGAATGGCAAATCCACTGGTAGTTTTATTGAAGCTCATGAAGGAAAAATGCCTACGCGTCGGGTATTTCGATATTTCCCTTTCCTGGCGCAATGGGAGATGTTGCACATTATGGTGTTTCCTTGGTCGGGGTATTTCTCATACTTTTCGGTAAGTCATATTTGGGATATCGAATTTTGAAGCGGGGAAGGGAGGGAATCTTATTATCTTTACCCACCAACACAAGGAGAAGGAAATATGGAAAACCTTAGTAACACCACCAATATCTTTTTCAAACACCTAATTTTTGTTCTCAGACTAAATCATCCAAAGGCAGCATCTTTGCTTACAGTCAAACTTCGGTGTTTTCGTGTGAACCTGGAAATTATGTTTTCAAAGTTCACGGAGTTGGCTGGTACGATGCTTATGTCCAAGTTCATGATCGCGAGGCCCTGAACACATGGCGAAGTTGGTTTGATCATCGCCATGACTCAGGCACGGTAGTTGATTCGTCCACGTTGATAGCACGTTTACGACGAGGGTCAAGTCCTGGGCTCTTGGGTATGACTATTGAAGAATGCGATGATAATGATCCAACCAATATCCTTGGTTCAGGGATATCCCGTCAACATTTACTCGATCGTCGTCCAAGCGAACAAACCATCGAAGGTAGCTTGACTAGTAGTATGGACAGTGCCGGTAAAAGTGCTCCTATCTCGACTGTAAAACCACGTCTACCACCAAGCTTCCTGAACACCGCTTCGGCTCTGGAAGAGTTAGATGATGATGTCACATTTGCTTTCGAAGGCTATGACAATGAACCATCTCATATATCGCAGCATCCGCTGGATCGGGTTGCTGCTGAACTGCGACATAATGCTCGATCGACACCTCGTTCTCGAGTAAATAACCTTGAAGAAAGTCGTCGCCGCGGAAGTGAATGTACTCTGGATGAGCGTCTCTATTTACACGCTGATCTATCACA
Organism: Umbelopsis sp. PMI_123; assembly: GCA_021235465.1. Lineage (NCBI taxonomy): Eukaryota > Fungi > Mucoromycota > Umbelopsidomycetes > Umbelopsidales > Umbelopsidaceae > Umbelopsis > Umbelopsis sp. PMI_123. Next base: position 369,987 of record JAJSME010000004.1, on the reverse strand, counting down.
AACTCTGCACAATTTTAAACCTCCATCATGAGTGTTTTGCATGTTTCTTATATATAATTTTGTATAAGCGTTCTTTTGTTCCTTTCCTCCTTATTCTTTGTATTGTAATTACTTTGCTCCTCATTTTTTTTTTCTCAAACTGTACTGTAATAAAATCCCAGCAAAGTTGGACCAACCGGGAAAGTCTGAAGAAGCATGTCCAATCAAAGCTCCTCATGTGAATTTGGCTGAGTAAATTATTCCATCTGGTTAAATGGTATGGGAAAATCTATGTGGGTTTGAACCGTGCACAAGAAAGACTGTGATACCCATGATCGGATCAAGTCATGTTTCCCTGGCTAAATAGTGTTGCCGCTGGGTATAGACATTCACAATAAGAGCTGATATGTACCCTTTTTTTTTTTATGTACTCATCGAGTTTGAAAAAGTATGTGGAGAGAAAGGCATTATACGAGCAAACAAATAGGATGGTAAAAAACAAAAACATGTACACTTTGGGTAAAGGCAATTGATTGAAATTCAAAACGAGCAAACAACGAACGGAGCGGGGTAAAAAGAATTAAAAAGAAGGTCGCGAGTTCAGAGTCTCTATAAGGCTGTCAGAGACAATGAGGGTATCTATTTACACAGGTGAACGACACCTATATTTTTTTTTTTGGGTTGGTTTTGGGGTTTCGTCAAAAGTGGAAAGAGCCTTTAGGGATCGGTTGCTTCACTATCGCGGGTTGTCCCAACTCAAACAGCGGCGGAGATAATTTGGGAGGATGATTCATCTGAGATGAGGATGGTAATGGCGATGGTAAAGAGTAGGAAGGTATAGGAGACGATAATATGGAGGATCCTGATATCGATAATGCTGGTGATTGACTTGTGCTGGCCCTACGAGGGAAATCTTGCAGTTCAGAAAAGTCGTATCCTAGCAAGGGGTGGTGATTTAAAGCGTCTCCTCTAAGGCAAGCCTCACTACAATACAGAGAGTTCTACAGTGTGTGTATGTGTGTGATTAGATCCAGTTCCCAATGAGTGATTTTCGGTATATCATAATTCGCGAACACCTTACCGAGAAAGGGTTGATGGCATTATCACAGAACGTACACCAATTGAGATTGCTCATTAGAAGAAGAAGAGGAGGAAAGTAGTCAAAAGAAGAGAAAAGGTTTAAAGAATAGTTGAGTTATCAGGTCAGTATAAGTATTCATTTATAAATATTTTTTTTTCTCAGGTACGCAAAGGTCAAGCTCAGGCCAGCAAAGATAGGCAAGTGATGCAATTTTGAACGTGAATAGTGTCACGACTCCCCAATTTTTTATCTTCTTCATTCACACTGGATATTCATTCTTCCCTTTTCAAAACGTCATCTCCTGAATGTCTTCATTGAGCCCACGTAAAAGTAATATAGCGATATCATTAACATCCATCGTATTCTACAGTTTATTTAAACGGGAAAAAACCTCATTATTCAGAAAAGGAAAATCTTTAAGGAAGTCAGTTCTGATTGGTTTAACTTGAAGGCCACCTGAACGTATCAAAGCTTTTCACACAATTTGCATCCCCGTGACTTCCTATCTTTCGGGGGGAGGGGCAGGCAGGCTTTCATTCCAAGTCGCTTAGGGCAATCGATACTTGGTCACTACCAGTATGGATGTTATTTGCCTAAAATAATCACTGTTACATTACAGCGCACACCTCAGCCTCCCACCTCCTGCTCCTCATTCCGCTCTTTACTTACCAGTTGCCACACTTGAATAATATTATCTTCTGCTGTACTAGCAATAACCCAAGGTTCTATAGGATTCCATGAAAAGTCGGCAATCTTGTTGGTATGACCACCATGCACAAACTAGTACAATTTAAAGGAAACGAGTCAGTCAGATAATTATTATTCCAACACCCGCTGCTAAATCCGCCCGCATTGGTCTTCTCCCCTTGTTCTCTCGGGCTTACCAGTAATTCCGGAGGTCCATCTTCAGCGTCCTCTGGTGTTTGTTCTTCGCCTATTTTGGTCAGGTCCCAAATGTTGACTCTTCTATCGCTACTGGCTGATCCCAAGATGGCATCGTGGTGGGGTGACCAACTTAATTGTAATACTTCATCCTCATGTGTTTCGAGGCTATGTAATTGACGCGATAAATTACGCATATCCCATAATCCTACCGTCTGGGTTTGTGTGTTAGTTGTCATGCATGCCCTTGTTGATAATGTTGTACGTACCTTATCACCTGAGCCAGTTGCCAAAATCCATTCGTAATTAGGATGGAAAGCTACACAATTTACTTCCGCATTGTGAGCTTGTATATTATGGCTGGGTTTATCAGAGCCTTCCTTTCGGCAATCCCATCTAGAAATGGATACATGTCAAAACGTGTTGGTGGCTCCCATCATTTTAAATAATATTAGATAACTTTACATCATGAGTCTCATGTCATCGCCAACTGAGGCAAAGATAGAGTCATGCTTCATATGCCATGCCACGTCCTAACAAAGAATCCCATTAATAATGGTTTTGCGATGAGAGAGAACACTAGTGAAAAGCTACATCAAATTGAAACTAAACCAACTTACTTCGACACTAGCAGTGTGCGCGGTGTATGTGCGGTATGCTTGAAGAGTATTAGCTTGCTCAGGCGTAGATGAAATGTCCCTATATATCATTGGTAAATACGGTAAGGGTCTCACATGTTCTCACACCTTATCAATGGGTAAACACAAGCTCAAAAAGTCTTTCTTACCAATGACAAACTAAGTTGTCAAATCCTGCACTGAGAACATGTTGCGCCATAGATTGATGTGGATTCCAAGCCAATCCATACCTGTTATCAGAAAGCGAACGTATCAGAACAAGCTCTATCAGTAATTTAAAAGAAGACTTTTTTTTATCTGCCCCACTTCAGAATGTGTGGCACTTACCCTTCCTTATCATGGCCCGATAACCGTAACAGAGGGTTGCACTTTTCATTCCGATCCTTTGGGAAATTGGCATGTCGCTTGCGATCAAAGACAAGTATATCACCTGTTCTTGTTTTGGTTGCAATGATATCAGGGTTACTGGGTTGATAACGCGCTCGATTGACTTCTCCTTCATGTGGTATTTTCTGACTGATCTGAACGAGTGCGCCGCTTCCTATCAAAATATACCGAGTTAGATTAAAACAAAACCCTAAATCAGCTTTGATGCTTGTTGTCTCTCAACCTGCTGACTGTTCTTCGGTTTCTGAGGGCAATTGAACCGACGCCACCTGAAGATAATTCGGTTCTTCGTCGTTTGTGTGTGTGCCGACCAATAAGCTCTGCAACAATCTGTCATTATCACTGTTGCGTATCGGTAAGTACTCTATCGCGTTTGATGAATCCACCAAGAAAACACTAACTTGAGCTGCGGTAGCCATTGACACGTAAGACTTGGCCATTCTAACGCATGCGTGACAACGAGATCATACAGGAATGGGGAATTTTTCTTCCACATTTTGTATTCTTCATTGATCTGCTTTTCGAGATCTACTGCTCCACCTTGCGTGTCTAAACGGAGGGAAAGAGATATTCAGCCACCAGTAACGTACTGATCCAAACTGCATACATGATCACTAACCCATGGGTGTTGGATGGCTCATTCTTGCGCTAGTTGTTGGAACAAAAGGACAATGCAGGAGAGCGCGGAGTAGGTTTTCAACCTGCCTAGCAGCCTAAAGTGCACGGAATGCGACAAAAACTAAAAAATTTCGCATCAGGCCTACCACACGCTCTCCCTGCCTTGATCACGACTCCCATTGTTAGCCACCATAACTCAAAATCTCTTACACTACACGAAAATTTATTGCTGATACATATTGAAAATGTGTCTAACATCCGAAGCGAGCGTCTCGAAACCGGGAAAAGCCTATAAACACGGAAAACGACAGTAGTTTAATCCAACTAAACACATTGATTGGATCCATACAGTCAACAAATACACGACCAAATTTATCTTATTTATATGGAACATTGGCAAAGCGGGGCAGGCCCACCAAACCGGGGTTGTATCTCCTGTTACGTCCCAGAGTCACTTTGCGTAGACATTTCGTCTGTATCCAGTGGTGCAATCTATAAGGATAATTAGAGAACATGAGTCGGGGCCATATTCAGAAAGTCTTTAGCTAACTTAAACTTTCACTTACAATAAATTCAACATAAGCTGCTTTTGATGATGTCTCGACTGAAAACTGAATAGGCCGTGAGCGCTTGTTCAACGAGTAATACAAGGTTTTACTTTGGATCAACACATATGTACACGTACCAGTAAGCCAAGGTAGCCGTATGGATCGGTTCTCAGCGATACATGTTCTGACATTTCTAGTGCCTTTTTACATAGGACAATGTGGGAATACCGATAGCTAGATGGATCATAGCCTTAGCGTGACACATTTAATCTACATAGACCATTTATAGCCGCTACTCCTTACCTGAATTTGACTTCTGCCTCGGCATGAAACTCTAAAAATGCATCAGATCGAGCAGGGTATTCCATCTGGTGGTGCGTCAAACTTTAGCATTGACACGCTTAAGGTTTCTTCCATATGCCATCACTCACATTCCATTCACCGCTTTCTCCATTTGCTGTAAGTCGAAAGAACTGATCATCTGGTGATATATGAAATGTCACAGATTCACATGTCGAGTCCAAGTCGCTCAGCGCATCCTTAAACCAATCGCTCTGTTTGTGGAGTTAAGCTTGATGATCAAAATATATCCATATCAATGAACATGCCAGTACTCACCTTCATTAACGTGGATTGCAGCCAGGACACTTCCTGTCCCATAGTTAAACCAATAATTTCTTCTTCAGGTTCCATTGTCTTTAACCTACAGATTTCTATGGCTTCCCTATTTTCGCCTCTACATGAGATAATCGTATTTCATCAGAGGGTTGTATCCAGAAACGACAGGGCGATTACAACCCACTACACTTTTTGTGTAGGAACTGCTTCACTCACCTAATTTCAAATACAGCACCTTCTCCAACATATTTCATCTTGCATGCATCATTTGAGTTGGACGCTATGATACCAAGACATCCAATTAAGGCGTCCAAGCCTACTGTGAATCGCGGTGAATCGTCGGAGCCTGTATACCTGTACCTTGAAAAGTGCTCTCGTTGCATATACGCCGTAGCTTTTATAGAATGCATATCTTGCGCCACAAAAGTCATTACTTCCGATTCTATGGTACAAGTGATATACTATTGTTGAGAGACGTTAGACAAGAGCGCTGCATGGACAATATGGACATGCCCTGACACCTACTCCTTTGATCTGCATGGCTTTCAACATAGTCAACAACGGTCTGACACTGTCGAGCTCGGCTTGGAACAGTGGCTCCGGCATATCCACGACCTAAATGTGGCGGTGAGTTTGCACTGTCGTGCCATGTCTCATGCATGTGCAAGTTCGAACTCACCATTTCAAGTGGAATGGAACGAGAGAGAGCCGTCACAGCCAGATTTTTGGGCTGCTTGAAAAAAAAGGGCTGTTCACTTACTCCGCAAAAAATTTTCGACCATTGGTTAACGATTAGATCTGTCAGCAACGATCCGTGAACAATGGAACAGCCCGTCAAGGATAATGAGCAGCTTGCTCAAGAAACACCTGCTATCCATCAGGAAACCCAAAAACCCCAGCTCGAAAAGGATCAAGTCGTCACTCTGGTCATTGATTCAGCCCCACTATTGAAGGGCACTCCACTTCGACACCTTGCTCAACGATTCTGCACCATTCCCGAAGTTGTCGGTGAAATTAGAGATAAGAATGCTCGTGAGCATATAAAGCAACTTCCCTTTGAACTAGAGCTCATCACTCCTTCAGACGAAGCCATCAAAGCAGGTAATTATCATCATAGCTCTAATGTCGTCCGTCCGTATGCAAATACAAAAGTCTGATTGAATCGCTTGTGCTAGTTGTCGACTTTTCTCGAAAGACGGGCGATTTCTCTACTCTCTCTAGCGTTGATTTGAAGGTTCTTGCATTGACATACATGCTCGAAGTTGAAGCCAATGGTACCGCTAGACTCAGAACTGAGCCTGTCAAAGTATGTTTCAGAAGCAATGTGCGATTACCAGAAAGTGATTTTTTAACCTGAACAATTGAATTAAAGTCCAAGGTGAATAAGACGCCCCGTCAACCTGTAAAAGCACAGGATTCGGAACAGGTTGATGAGGAAGAGCCTCAAAACGATGATGATACTTGGGAAGTTGCTGGTCGTGGCAAGAAATCTCAACGTCGTCCTCCCATCTTTCGCCAAGTACAGCCTGTGCCTACTAAAGTCACTGAAGAATTGGAAAACCTCACATTAGAGGTTAATAGTGATGGCACTCCCTCGGCTTCAGATATGGCTGATGTACTGGAGGAGACAAGTGGTGTGCCCGACGACGTCGAAGTCCAAGTTGTTGGTGATGATTATGAAGATGAGGATAGTGATGCAGGCGAGTGGATCACCCCAGAGAACGTGGTTCAAGTCAAGGCTGCAGAACTCGGACACAAGGGAGAAGGAAAGAGCAACAAATATCAAATCATGCAAGTTGCTTGTATTACTGCAGATTTCGCCATGCAGGTAAGATAGCGACGTTCAAGTCATGTCATGACCATTTCATTTCATACCTGATCAACTTATACATATTTCACATTATCTTCCAGAATGTTGTTCTTCAAATGAATCTCAATCTCGTTTCTACCGATGGTATGCGAGTGAAGCGTATCAAGAACTGGGTTATGCGATGCCATGCTTGTTATACCGTTACCAGCGATATGGATAAGAAGTTTTGTCCCAAATGTGGTAATGCTACGTTAATGCGCACGTCCTGTAGTACCGACCAGCATGGCAATGTGACCTATTGGCTTAAAAAGAACTTTCAATACAACTTGCGAGGAACAAAGGTAATATAGAGATTACTTATACACAGTGTACCAAAGCCAAACTTTGAATTAGTTTGACTGATATATGGGCCATCGTTTAGTACAATATCCCAAAGCCACAAGGAGGTACCAAAGCCAATAATATTGTTCTTCGAGAAGACCAGAAGGAATATATCAAGGCCATGAACAGTCGACGAAAAAAGAAGCAAGTCAATGCATTCGACCCTGATTATATGCCCAGCTTCAACTTGAATCCCGATAAGCATATCACTAGCAACATGTACGGTACTGAGACCATTGGATTTGGTCGTAAAAATCCTAATGCCACTTCCAGACGAAGACGGTAGATAGACAGATATTGCATACTATTGTTTTTTTTGTTCCTTGTATTTCATTCATTTTCACAACCCCAACCATGCAAAATAAATAATACCTATCATTTCGATGTTTCCGTTGTCATCCTGACGCCGATGTCCATTTCCTTATGGGGAAATATCACCACACTCAATTTTGCTTGCTTCAAAAATAAAGCCTACGAGGCGTGCGATTTTGCACTTTCGAGACATTCTTCATTTATGCCTGCATTGGTTGGAGCCGCTTGGGCTGCCTATGGCATTGCCGTTGGTGTAAGTGGGTTTTTATGGCGATCTATACAATACTGCAACTCAAAATTAACCTGGTGTCTGGGTTGTGTTCCCTACCCTACTTTGCCTTGCCCCAGGCGCTCGTTGTATTCTGCATAGGCTTCACTCGCCATTACCAAGACAAACATGAATCAGAACTCTTTGCCACTATTATCACTATTCTGGGACTCAGCTTGTTGTTTGCCACCCTTGCTTTGCTTCCCGTCGATATTTTCCTCGTCTCCTCTACCGTTGACTACAGTACTGGGTTGAAAAAAGACTGGGCAAACCCAGACACCGTGTACTGGATGACTTTGACTATCCAGATCATTTATTATGGTACGTATTAAATTGTTGTGCAAATCCATCATACTATACACTCCTATGTTCATATTTCTTGCTTTTCTGCTCCATTTAGTTTGCTATGGATTCATCGGAGTCTTTACTTTCTTTGTCATCCCTTTCACGTACTTCTACTATGAGGAATCAGACGACGACACTACACCTGGTCAGCGAACTGCAGCTGCAATGAAATATACTTCATTTTTTGTTGTCATCAGTATCATCTTATTGCTGATGGGTCTGTTTATAAAACAATCCGATGAAAAACCCCAACTGGATCTCGACTGGTTCAAGAATCTGATCACAGAGAGCAGTATGTATAAGTTAGAAATAGCAGAGATTATGTTATTCAATTGTTGTGCTGATTGACGTTTAAAAGATGGCGAAAAGGCTCTTTCATTTGTGATTGCTACCTTGCTCTTGCTAGGAATGCTTGTTTTCATCAGCTACACGGTAAGTTATCATACTGTCACTTACCATTAATGTGTATATTCAACTTATCAACTCTACGTATTAGGCTCCAGGACTCTCTATTCTCCCATTCAACATGATTAAAGGCCGTCGCCGTCTGGAGATAGAGGAAGTTGATGTCGATGGCCGACTAGCCGACTGTCAGGAACAGCAACGTATCATAAAGCTAAAAAGCGCACCTGAAAGACTTTCAGCAAAGGATCTTCGTCGCCTGGAGAACCTTGAAGACGAAGAACGGTAAGTTTGAATACTTCATTGACAACCTTCAGTGAGATGGATTTCCCACACACAAATCCTTGTAGTTTCCCATGATTTCAAACGTGTATTTATTTTTAACTGTATGTGTACAGTATTTTGTTGCGCCGACGACAAGGCATCGTGGAAGAAGAGCATAGCATTTGGCAGCGGGTATTGAAGGTAGCTCGTCCGTTCGAGGTAAGGTCCAATTCATGTCAATTCACTACGTGGATACGACATATGTAAACAAACTAAAACGCCATTAAAACCGTTCAGTTTATTATTGGTTTGATCTTACTGGGGTTGACTCTAGTTATCGTAACTTCCATGTTCCTGACAATGTAAGTTATATCCTTTTCCTATTTTTCATCTACGCAGTTTGCACTTGGGGTTTTTCTTTTTTTAGACGAACCCCTTGCTCATCTTCGTTTAATCCGGCGCTTTGGGTCTAAATTGATTATCTCTTTTCTTTCAAAAATTGGGCAATGGCTTGCTTTGCTTTACCTTGCATTGCAGTATCGACAAAATTGCCAACTCTATTTGTGGTAGCAAATGTGGTTACATCATCAGCCATCCGGATATCTTCAATCCAATCAATTACATATTTGTCAAGCTTTCCAATGTAAGTGAAATTTGGGGGAGGGGGGAGAAGAAAGACAAATAGAAACTCACACTAATCCAAATGGTACATGAAACTAGTTCTTCCCACTTGACTATATATTCATGATCGCCTTAATTCTCTACTTTTTCCTAGCAACAATGGCAGGAGTCATCACTATTGGTGTGAGATTTCTCTGGGTCCAGCTCTATAGGATCCAAAAACGAGCTACTGCACCGCAGGGGTTAATGTGCTGCACCATCTTACTTACACTAAGCCTGCTGGCCCTGAATTATACATTGACGGCAATTGTTGCGCCTGGCTATTCACACTTTGGCTCACAAGTTTATGTAAGTGGCTTTTCTCATTGATTTGATTTATGGGATTTCTATATTGATTGTTTGTGTTTGGCATACACAACTCAATAGTGTAACAGTACAATGGATCAGATGCGAAATTGTTCTGGCAAACCTCAATTGATTGTGCCTTGTGACATCTATGGACCAACAGGTAAGTAAGACATAGGCGATCACGGAGTGAATCAAAAGAAAACAGGGATGATGATCACTTAATCTATGGATGTTACACGTGTTCTAAATTGATTCTTTTAGATATCTGTACACCTACTATTATCTCTACGCTAATCGATCGTATAGTAGTGAACACGCCATTTTTTGGTATGTTCTATTACTATTCTCAATGGGCGTTTTTGACAATCTTCATACTTGGCTTTATCGTTGCATTAATCCGTGGTCCGAGAAATAATGTTGATGCTGAAACCGATGATGCTATCAACGCCGATGAAGAACAGGCCTTGTTAGATGAAGCTAGGCGACGGCAACAATATCATTATGGATCTGGATCTGGATCTGGTCAACATTCAAACTTTGCTTCGACCGCACCAGCACCAGCACCAACATCTCCATCTTCGACTTCTTAATTTCGCTGTATATGTTGCAAACATTTGTCTCTTTTATTTGGGAAATGAAATGACCTCTACCTGAATATATGCTATATGTTGTAAAAGAAATAAAACCCAGATTTTTGTTTATTGCATTTTACTTTCGCTGAGCTAGGAATAGAACGAGCCTCAAATCCAAGCTTGCAAGGTGTCAAAAGGAAGCAAGGCCTGGAATTTAAGTATTCTGTTATTTTTTTTTTTAAAAGAACACTAGTAACCTTTTTAACTTTTCCCGTTTGTAAAAAATGTACAAACACCTCAACCATAATAGCCTTATACAGTCACTCCAAGTCCCAGTGTGAGGCTCACCCGCGTGATGGTTTGCTTTCTTGTTTTGACGGACGTGGCCATTTATTTTACGGCAAAAAATACTATATCTCAAGTTTTTCATTTGACGTGTTTACATACACATGATTCATGTAGTCATGTGTAAATGTTATATATCCGATCTTTACATGATTCGCTATCAAAGTGGAGTGATTTCAATGTAATATTATCTTTTTTATCTATGCCGGCTTTCCGGCTCTCAAGCACTGACCATGGTCGCCTGTTCAACTATGCTACTGAATTGGGCATGTCCGAAAGAGATCAGTCCGTCCGCTCCACCCTCATACCCATATACCTATTTATTCTTTTTCCCAAGATAAAAAAAAAACTACCCACATGTAACGCGATAAAGCAAGCCTTCGATATGGTAGTTGGCTTGCTTGGATGATCCATCCAAGTAAAGAGGATGGCGTTGCTAGTTGATCGCCTGGATGCATAGTTGAAAAATATAGGCAATGATCAGCGCGCCTTTGGGGGTTGGAATGAAGTAACCAACAGGCATAAAGACAAGTGAAAGGTGATCGCCAGTCGATTCACACGCTGGAAATGGAAAACATTACTTGCCAGGATCATGCGTTTCGTGTATAAATTGGGTTTGAGTTCAAAGTGACCATCTTTTTTGTTTGGAACAGGTTATAAAAAAAAAGAGATATTAATTAGAAAAAGACTCTCAGTCTATTCATTCATATCCTTTTTTTTTTTGTTCCTTACAGTTCTTCCACACACCTCTCTTTTCTGTCATTGCTCTTGTTGAAGTGAAAAAGCAACTCGCAACTCTCATAGCCTCTGCATTCATAGATCTGCTATTTTCCCATTTGTTGTCGGTAACCTGTCTCTCCTCGTCAATGTGTTCCCCTTTAATTTCACAGTAATCAGTCTGACTAGGTCTCCTTTTTTTTATTAGTTACATATACCAGCCCCATCACATCTTACCATAAAAATGTATTCACCTCTTCATACTATCCAACCCGAAATGTCATTCAACGATGTGTACCGCCAGCCTTTTGTTGATTACCCTCCTCCTCCTTCAAGAGCTTATGAGCAAGTTTCTCCTTATATGCAACGACGGTTTAGTTATGCAGACCTGTTGTCTGGTCGTAGCTGCGAAACCCCAGGCCTTTCCGACTATGAAAGCGATTGTCGTCAACACCCAGACTCACCTGCTACCACGATTGATTATGAAGAATTTCATCCTCTGTCAAGACGAAATAGTTTTGTCATGGATACAGTCACCGACGCCTATTCATACATGATGCACTCTCCGCTTGAGGTGTGCCAACCTGGCATACCAACAAACTTTGGCGTCCCTTGTGAATACACCGATTATGCCAAGAATTTGACTCGCAATGGAAGTATTTCTTCCTTGTCTTCAAACTCATCGTCTAGGCCCATGACGCCAGTGTCACCTTCCATGCCTGAAGTATATTATATGCAATCCCAAATCTTACCCAACAACAATACTACTAGTCCCACAGCAGCTCCAACCAAGTCTACAAAGTCAAAGACTTCTCGGTCAAGGGGAAGACGTGTATCCAATAACAATCCCGCTCATCCTGCTCAACCTGCTAAAATGTTTACCTGCACTCATAACAACTGTGGCAAGATATTCAAGCGATCAGAACATCTCAAGAGACATATCCGCTCTATTCATACATTAGAAAAACGTAAGTAAATGGGATGACACCCTTTTTGTTTGTATATATGACATGTCGGAATTCTAACATACTACAATGCTAGCCTTTGTCTGTCCGTATGATAGCTGCGATAAGCGATTTTCAAGATCAGATAACTTGAACCAACACATTCGCATTCACCGCCATACTACCAAGGACAAGACACCAAGTAAAACTTTCACCAGTTTTCTAACCACCTATGCGTGATTTTCTTTCATATATGTTTTCATTTCGTACATTGTTCTGAGTGCCTGGATTGTTTTTTCCCCAATGTCCTTCACAAACATTTTAGAAAAAAACATTCTATTTACGTTCTCCCTCCCCTTTTTTCATCATCATAATATTGGTTCGTAATTATCAATGGCAAAATGTTTTCATTTTCTCTCTCTCTCTCTCTCTCTCTCTTTCTTGTACATACCACCTTGCTTTCTTTCCTTTCCTTTAACCCTTTTTTTTTTTTTTTCATCTGTAAACGCTGTCACTGTCAAAAATTTCAATTCATTCCAAACCTTCCGTTCCATTGCGTTGCAGCGTGGCTAGCCATCCTCTCAACCAATCAATCAAAGAGCTTCTGTGTGTCATCACTCAATCGAGTAATAAAAATTAGTTTCATCCCGTGCAACTGGTCTGCAATATACCAAAGAGAATTGTTCAGTCACTTGGGCTGTCAGTGCATAAAGACCACATGTTGTCTCTCAATCAGGCATCCCAAGAAAACTGAAAATGAAAGATCATCTTTGACTAATAAAATGGAAATGTGGCTAATTGGGTATTTTGCAATAGGATCGCTACTGCGGCTTTTTTTAACTATATGACTTTAGTGGGTGGCAATAAATTGAAGGGTTTTATTTGTGAAATCCAAGTGAGGGTATCAACGGAATTGTCCTGAATAAGCAGAGATTAGTGAATAATAATACGTTTAGTTTGTAGGATTTGAAAAAAAAGATGTGCAGTCGAACAATGATAGGATCTAGAAACCTGTTTTTAGAATTCGACACCTCTCACTTCTATATCGGTAAGCTTCCATCGTACCAAACATGTTGATGATCGTCATGACGGTATGAACATTCTTAGGCATCTGCACGACCATGCTTGGAATCGGGTCCTCTGAATTCTGCCTGAGAAGAGAAACTTTATTTTTCCTTCTCATTTTCTTCTCTCTTTTTTTCCCAAACTAAAGTCCATGCTGTAAGTGCATATAGATTTTAAGTTTAGTACCCAAGCTAATATGAGTAGAACAAAGACTCCTTCAAACATTATTTGGTAAACATAGCTTATTGAAAACTTCCAAGTAATAGCACAATTCTACTCAATTTAAAACGCGGAGCTCAGTGGGTTTGAATGATAATACAGGGTTTCCCAATGATAATCACTATTACCGTTCAGCATGCAATGAGGTATGGGATTGATCCATCATTGGCTAGAATCTGCGACTGTTAGAAGGAAAGGATCAACGATGATAGCTGCACTCAGTCTTCGATTCGTCACTGAGGTGAAAATTATTTATAACTCCGGTTGAACGATCTTTGCTTGGGCCAACTGAATCGATGATAGACCGGATCATAGGTTTTCGTGTATTCCCGGCGAATGGTGATACAATATCTCTGACTTGGTCATGGGGATTCGTGTTGTGTGCTGCCTCAAATGGACTGAGTTTTCGTTTATATGCATCCACAGCCAGAAACGGAACTCGCGCCGATAGTATGGTGCTGTATCTACCGCCCAGCCCAGCGTTGGGTTGCGCAAATGCTACCCAAGGTTAGCGGAATGCCGTATTTGGTGAATGCGCCATTATGATAAGTGATGAGGCCATTAGAGTAAGAGATACTTTCAGGACAGTTAGAAAAGAGCTGCAGAGGGGTTATCGAAGACAAAAGAGCCGAACCGTGCTCTGCGGAATAGAGCAGCACTTACCCTGTCCTGCCGTAGAACCTATCTTGGATCCAATCAGATCCGCGGGGACCAATTTCCGCCCCTGGCTTGGCTGGACTGGGCTGGGCTGGGCTGTCCTCTCCAGGGAAGGGGAAGGGGGACGCGGACATAGACCAAGTAAACCTGTTCCGCAGTTTAGCAAATAGTCAGAGCAGTAATAACAAACAGGAAATGTGCGGATATAATCTGAGGAGAGGCAACATGTCACTTGATCCTTACAATTTTTAGATCGAGCTTATAAGCACTCTTTTACAGACCTTCGTATTTTTTTTTTCCCCATGACCATCTGGGGTTCTTGTTCCTTTTTTCTTCTCTTTTCTCACACTTTCAATGTCAAATAGCTCTCTATCAAATTCAACTCCAGGCTTTGGTGCCTACAACTCTCCACCATTTGCTACAACTCATCCTGCTACTACCGCTGCTTATGCTGGTTATCCCTTTAATTTGGCAGTCCAAGGAGGCATCCCGCACAGACCTCATTCCACTCCTCAGCAGTTTATCCAGCAGTTGCAACAACAAACTATGCAACGGCAACGCGCTATGCAAATGGAATTACACCGTCAACATCAAGAACGTACGTATAAAGTGATCATAGCTGAGGCTGTACGTGATTTTGTCCTAAAAAAATTTTTTTTTTTAAAAAATGTCTAGTATTTCAACAACAACAGCAACAACCGCAACCCGTTTCCGCTGGCAGCCCTACTAGTTCCAATGGCCGCAAGATGACCTCCAAGGCAGATCGTCGAGCTGAACATAATGCTATTGAACGTGCACGTCGAGAATCACTTAACACCAAATTCCAAGAACTGGCTCACTCCCTTCCTAATCTCCAAAATGACCGAAGACCAAGCAAAGGCACTATTATTGAACGAACGCTTGATTTCGTCAAGAGGACGATAATACAAGAAGAGCGATATCGTACAGAAATCGAACGTTTACGTGAACAGAACAGTAAACTACGTGCAAGAATTGGATCCATTAGTTCTGAATCAAGTCCTGAACCTTCCATATCTCATACTGGCTCTTGGATGGATGAATCAAACGATATGCCACGTCAATCTACTGTCCCTTGGAATCCTATCACTGGCCATTTCAATATGCAAGATAACTGTTTACTGTTTAACGCCACCAATGGCTTTCATGAAGCAAACTTTACCACTCCTGCTACCAAGCTTAGCCCTTCAAGCCCTGGAAGTGATGATGACTGTAACTCACAAAGCGATGAAGTTGATATCAGTAATCTCAAATCCGAAGACACGCGCTCTCTTAGTCACAAATCTAGTTTCAACCTCTCCCCGTCTGCCCTAGACCTGAACCCATACGGAAATCCATTTGGTATGAATGAATTCAACCACCAACATACGCCTTAGGCTTGTCCTACGCACGACCATATATGTAAATCTTTGAAATAAGCAAAGCCCCACCATCGAATGACCCAAATTCAAGTTTTTGGAATCCATTTTGTCTGACTGACGAAATATCAAAGTGTATTTTTTTTGCCCCCCTTCACCATCCTTCTCACACAACTTGCTCTCTATCGTTTGTTCAAAAGAAAAAAAAAAAAACAAACACAAAAAACACACACACACAGTGAACATCAACCCAAAAAAAAAAAAAAAAAATGTATGAAAATCTCAAAGCGGATGATACTCTTGAGGAGTCCTGCAGCAAAGACATTACTTTCACACATTCACACACATACAACGTCTTTTCCCACTTCCATTTTCTTTCAACCAAATGTATTTTCTCAGTTTTTATTTTTCTCTCTTTTGTAGTGTAGGCAATGTTTTGCTAGTCTTGGATTATTTCTTGTAGAATATTTTGGTTTTTTTGGCATGAACAAGACTCTGATCTTCTTGTTCACTGCATTGACCAGTTGATCAATTTATTATTTTGACACTTTATTAAAATGAAAAATACCTTTCTTCCCAAAAAAAAAAAAAAAATTGGTCTGCAAATGTCGTTAAAATGGTATCAACAGTAAGTAGCTTATGCTTTAGGTAAATAGTACTTGAATATATCGGGTTATTGTGGTCTTGGGATGGTCCATTCGCCATAATGTCTCGATTTATCTGTCCATAATTTACCCGTGCTCCACACTATCTACCCAAAGCACCGGATTCCACTTGCTGAGAGATAAGAAAAAGGGAACTGCAACTGCAACTGTTGTAATCAATCTAGGCCCCTATCCCCGTAACTTTATCCCTATAGCGCAATCGATATTTGAGAATGTTCGCAGTTGGACTCCTTCTACCTCTAAGCCAACTAAACTCTACGATAAATGTCATAATCAGCCATGGAGTTCCCATGACTTGTACTCATGATCCTAAATTTATGTGTTACTGAACTGTCGAATGTCCAGACGCAAATTACGTGAGGTACAAACTTAGTATATCACTTACTCTTTTTTATTATTTATATTTATAATGTCTATCGTAACCCCGTCATTGTCCTTCAACGCTTCATGCGACAAATTCGTAACACTATGGGAGTGGCTATGTCCTCTTTATAGGAATCTCTGTAGTACCATTACGCACCGCACCGCACCAAATCGCTCTCATGGTCCGACCGTCCTTGCATATCTCAAACTAAAGAGAAAATGTTACTTTTATTCTGTTCTTTCCGTCGTTTATGCGGTTCTCAGAATAAGGTGGCATCCGCTATCAGTCCACACAGGTTCCGAGAGCTCGCCTACTTTGAGAGCAAACGCAGCATCTTCAAATGGTTTTTGCATCTGTCCTCGTTCAAAATATCCTAAATCTCCTCCTCGTTTGGCGCTGGAACAGTCAGATAAATTGGTAGCTAAAGCAGAGAGGGTATCTTCTCCTGACTGAATTTTGGCTTGGTATTCTTGGATGATGGCCAGAGCTTCTTCCTTTGTGCGTGTGATATTTTCCTAAGCCCCGCCCCAAATTGTGTCAATAACATACATTCTGTCCATTAAACTGCTAGTGTAATGTTCCCTATCGTAGTACTTACTTCTTTCCAAGAACTTGGTCGACGCGAGTCCTTGTGTTTGACGAGCAAATGGCTGGCTCTCACGCGCTCCTTATCTCCCACTGGTGGTGCATCCCACCGACTCTCCTTGGTTAGAGTATTAAAGTAATAATCTTTGCCATAGGTGCGTGAATGGCGAATTTCCCAGTTTGGAGGTAGTTCCTATCATAGACGTTGGGAGAATCATTAATATGAGCGAGCTGTGAGATCGATCTCCGTCATGTAACCAAGAGCTCAATGCCATTGGCGTCCGTGTTCAAATTTTTTTTGCCCACGGTCTGCAGTCTTCCCATGGATCATCTCGTCCCCACGTTGCCCATTAAGTTACATTTGAGAATACACATGTTGTAAGCGTCTTACACTTACCATTAGATTAGTCAGAGAGTAGGGATTGTTTTAACCGTGTGCTGGCCATTCAGCTCCGCCTGGCTGATTTTTTTTTTGGAACGTGAATTGACTTGCAGCTGGGGTGAACCCGACGCCAGCCAATGATTGCTTTCATCAGGGCTCACTCCTACAAAACAATTACCGTTATACTTTTGAAAACAGGTTTTATTGCGATTTTGTCTATTAAAATTACATGATGAAGATGGCTTCAAGGGTCTGTGCTTTGTATGGATTTATTCAATTTTTCCATTTTTTTTTGTTTTCATGTTTTTTGGCTGGCTATTGGGGCTGGCGAACAACGGGATCCACATTGGACCCTTCATAGCTGGCTATCTTATGCTTGAACTTGAGAAGTAGCAGCCTTGGTAGCTTCAGTTTGAAGTCTAGGAGGAATAGCTGTGACGAAACCAGCACCGACCACAGGTTTTGCGTTACGTTCAATGAATTCGGTTCTGACGGGAAGCTTGTCGCTCGCCAATCGTAACGCTTCCTTGGCAATTTCTTTGCGCATACCAGCTATTTCAAAGACAACCCGATTCAATGGAACTCGGCATGCCCAGAAATCATTGGAACCTTTTCCTTTACCCATACGAACTTCATTACCCTTGCTGGAAACGGGGATATCAGGGAATACACGCATCCAAAGTTGCGATCCTTTGACAGGCTTGATTTTACGTCGAATGGTATCATAAGCGGCGGTAATTTGCTTGGCTGACAAACGAGTACCTTCCTTCACTCGTAGTCCATAGTCTCCGAATTCAACAGTAGTGCCCTTTGTAGACCCACCAGTTGGTAGTGGAACTTTGCCCTTTTGTGATTTACGGTATTTTGTACGTCGTGGTGCAAGATTGGACCGGAAACGAGTAGCAATTAGTGGTGCCAGGTTGCGATTCACGTTAATATTGAAGGCGAGGGATGGTCGAGAAAAGCAGGACGCTGCTGTTTGTGTAGCTACTCTAAGAGTAGAGAAAAGCCCATTTTGCATGCCCAACATTTTAAGTGTGTGGTGAAAGGCCTGTCCGTTGAACAAGGTAGACAACCAAAATATTGGTGGCTTGTTCCCCGTCAATTCAACCTAATGGTGGCTTGTTCTCCAGTGATTTTTCAATTTCATGATCAAAATTGCTTAATTTAGTCACGTGTAGCTCTCTAAGCTGAAAGGGGCATTTGCAACTCCAGAGAGGTGGGACGTGGTCTTTGTGTCTACTTGTTGAACGCAATCTGTACAGTCAGTCGGTACTCACCGCCCATTGACGTTCTGGGTACCTCCATCGACCATTTCATCTCAACCTACTTGCTGCTTCCACATCTAGAGCTGCAGTATAGCAACCACGCCGCACTAACTTTGAGCTTGACTTGTATCCGATCTCATTGAGACGCCTCGGCATGTCGGCCAACGGAGCGCTTAATAACTACAATAATTCGCTGATGCGATCAGCATCGCCAAGTGGAAGTACTACAAGCCTCAAAAGTATTTCTGACGGTGTGTTGCTTGGTTATCTCTGCCCACCACCACGCTTGGCAACCAGACACTAATTTGATTTGTTTTATTGTGCTCGGTACATAGAATACGCCAACGATCCTCGATACAAGAAATATGTACAATTAGTAGAGAAGAACTTGCAGTTCTTTGATGCTGTCAACGAATGGGCAGATATCATTTCATTTCTTGGCCGTCTTTTACGGGTAAAGTAACCTTTCATCAATATATCATCTCCGAAACTCATGTCCGCCAGCTGATCCAATGCTACTTCGTATTCTAGTCCTTCCAAGCTTACCCGCAGTACCCGGTTATACCAAGAAAAATGACCGTTGCCAAGCGCTTGGCTCAGTGCTTGAACCCAGGTTTTCCCGCCGGAGTACATCAAAAGACTTTAGATGTATATACATACATATTTGAAACCATTGAAGTAAGTGGAAGTTAGAATAAGAAAGTTACAGGAACAAACATTTCAGTACTTACTTATAACTTTAACCCCAATTCTTTTTTAACACGTAGCCTAATCAGTTGGTAGAGGACTTACCATTATGGTCAGCTGGTGTTTTCCCGTTTGTGCAACATGCTGCCACTCACGTTAAGGTACGTATCATTCATAGTCAGTAGATAATGGCGAAATATCGTACTTAGTCTCCTACTATTATTTAAACTCTTGTATAGCCTCAATTGCTATCTATATTTGAAAAGTACTACTTTAGATTGGGCCCAGATTTGAAACCTGCCATGCGTGGTTTGGTCATTGCCCTACTCCCGGTGGTAGAAGAGGAAGGAAGCGAATTCTTTGATAAGGTTGGTACTGTGCCATGTATGACACGTACATGATCCGGTGGAGTGGATGGTGCACTGACTTGAAGCTTCCTTGAATAGGGAATCTCTTTAATCGATCAATTGGGGAAGATTGTAGAACTTTCATACCTCAACTCTTGCATTTGGCTGGTTATGATCAACAACGCGTCTCTTAGACTTGCAGCCTTGAATTATTTGTTGCGTAGGCTACCCAAGCTGGATAATCAAGAAGGTAAATTAGATGTTAAGAATTGAACAACATTATCGTGCATTATTGGTGACACTAAAACTGTCGACAAAAGATATAGCAGCTGTGTTAGGCGGATCAGAGCATATGAACTTAATGGTTCGAAGCTTTGCTGCTACGCTGGGTGATTCTCATCTTTTGGTACAGCGCAACATGCTGGAACTTTTGGTACAAAACTTTCGCTTGAACGCTAAGTATGACAGCCTTCTAAACATGCGGTTGATTTTTTATTTCGGCACTGAATGGTTGAAATATCCTATTTTCGTCACAATTATTGTAGAATACTTTCGCATAACGATAGAGTGGTCATCATGAAAGCTGCGGCTGGTACGGTCCTTCGCAAAGACATGTCTCTCAATCGACGCCTATATGCATGGTTACTTGGACCTGATGAATCACCCCGAGCGCAGCTTAATTATATCTTGACTCATGCACACCAACCA
This sequence comes from Umbelopsis sp. PMI_123, assembly GCA_021235465.1. Classification (NCBI taxonomy): domain Eukaryota; kingdom Fungi; phylum Mucoromycota; class Umbelopsidomycetes; order Umbelopsidales; family Umbelopsidaceae; genus Umbelopsis; species Umbelopsis sp. PMI_123. The sequence goes on along the minus strand of JAJSME010000004.1, from coordinate 349,584 downwards.
TTTGTTCAGGCCTTAAATTCACTGTTCATACAGAGTATCTCACACAAACAAGACGGAGATGAGATTGCCTTGTATGATGGTCAGCGACCCTACCGCATATTAGTCTCGCTTATGGATAAATGGGAAGTCGGTCAACCAGTCCTAAATACCGTATTCCTCGATGTAGTAAGGTGTTTGAAAAAAGAATCGCAACTTAGCGAATTTAACACCGAGGTACGTTCACTATTATGTTTGTTTGACGAAATTATCCTGTTGCTCTCTACTAACATGTTTCAAAGGTGCGGCATTCGGCTAATATGTGGTTGGATCTGGTGGATCCTTATCTGGTTTGGTCCAAGCTGTTTGCATTGATGGATACACGATACCCAGGAAAAGAGAATGGAAACGATCCTGACGCAATGTCCTATAAACAAGAATTGGATGATCTGTCATTGATTCTCTTTTTACTACAATCTTTCAAAATGGCTGATGAGGAAATTCAACAAATGCATATGCCCTTGTTCCTGGCTGCAGCTATTCGGAAGCTAGAGGTAAGGGAGAATATATAATTTGTGCATTCAGCACTATTGCCTCTTGTGTTTGGCGTACATTCCGATTATAACATCAATGTTTGCGTCAATAGGAAGCATCAAAACAGCCAAACTTTTCATCTTACACCGCTAAGTCGGGTATGCTAGTTAATATCATTACGACAATATTACACCTACTTGCACCTGGTATTCTTCAAGATCGTCGTCCATCCAAGTTAAATTTGGACAGTCCGACTGAGGTTGATACAAGCGCAGAGGCGGAAGACTACAAAACATTCACCTCAGGGGAAAGTATCATCGAGTATGCCAGGAACTTTTACGGTATTCGAAAAAATACAGGTGATGCCGGTGCTTCCTTGTTCACGGAGGCCACCAGCAATGTCGAAACAAGCAAAGAAGACAGCGGTGACATGTCAATGGCCAGCCTTCCTAAATCCATCTCAGAATCCAGTGCGGCGATTTACAATGCACCACAGCCAAAGTATGATCCTGTGAGAGGATCTGTTCTGATCAACGAGCTTATTAACGCCACAGCATCATTTATATCCAACTTCATACATACCTGTGTTCTGCCTCCTCAAAGTACAAAGGAGTATGGTAGAACAACTGCCTTTGGGAACCAATCATCGTATCACAGTTTGTTACACAATGTATGCGATATACTAGGATATCTTATGGCTCGAGCAAGCGTCAAATCGTCCGACATCCAGAACTGTGTCGAATCCTTGATCAAGTGCAGCTCGGAAGGTCCAGATTTCACATTTGTATCCACAAGTTTACAAATGTTATTGCAAATTGCTGATTCCCCAAGCTATATCAAAACTTCCCCATGGGAACCAAAACTTGTTAGAGCCATAATTGATAATGTAAGAGAAATGTGGATATTTGCTACCAAACATAGCCTAAATCAAGCTGACAACCCTTTTTCTTGTTCGGAATACCATTTCCAATAGCTCTGGAGTTATCTTTCGGCGGATTCCCCTTTCTGTCATAACCGAACTGTTCAACTCATTTGGCAGATTACTGAGCAAACACGATCACATCTGGTCGAGTCCATCGTTTGCTCCTATTTAGTAGATCCCGATCTTTCCAAGCGTACAGACTCGTATGCTCGGTTTGGACTATTTTGGAGGTTGTCCGACGACGACAAGATATCTACAGTGTTTGCAAAGCCTATGTTCATCATGCTAGATTTAATCAAAAGTCGTTCTACTGTGACTGAACGTAGAGCTGGTGAAACTTGGATCAGGTGTCATTTACGAAGTTATGCTCGCTTACTGGAACCTATTATTATGGGTCTATTGGAAAAGCGCATCTTATGGCGACCAGCTACATATACTGTGACAACAATGGTTGAGCAAGATGAAGAAAAATATGATATTAACAATTTTGAATATGTTCGACCGTTTGACTGGGACATTTCAGACTACATGTTTGAAACCTTGATGGATATTGTCAGATTTGGTGGCCACGGTGCACTCCGCTCGTTTGCCAGTTACCACGTTTTGGCTCCCAGTAATGTTAGTGACGCTTTATTAGAAAAGCTATCCATCAGTGCGCAAGAATCGGTTACCAACGATCCGGATATCGATATTACCTATTTGGATGCTTTAATTGCCATTAGTTTGCGGTAAGTTTATATTAACATGTCGATATCTCATCTTATTACATCAGTTTGACACACCCAATGTCTATCAAGGTATCTTCAAAGCGAACCGGTAAACAGCTTATCTCCAAACGCCAAGACTGTCAATAGCAGCATCCAAGGCCATGCCGCAGATCTTTTATTGCAGATTGTCACCACTGTCGACTTCATTGATATAGAGACTGTTGCAACTATCCATCAAACCTGCCTAGAAAAGTTGTTGTTTTGCATTCATACCGGAAAGCTTGACCCACAAACTAGACTATTACACATTGTTCATAGCACACTATCTATCCTCTCTACCTTCGTTTCGTCCTCTGTAAAAGGCACGGCAACCAATGCGGAGAAGTCTCTCAGGAGAAAGCTACTAGTAGAGGGAGCCTTGGCGGATCCTATGGGCCAGTTCGATAGTGCTTCAGCTTCGCGAAATGTCAATGGTGCAGCTATCAATGCCCCTGTGACTCCATTGGCGACGTCCAAAGACAAATCAAACTCTGATAGCGATGTCATTTTCAATACTTCCAGCTTGTTTATTAGATGTGTCACAGATGCTTTCTCCACTTTGTCAAATCGGCCTGTGTTACAGCACTGGATGGACTTTTGGCTTACCTCTTTGCCCAACCTCCGTGGCTACTTCCGAGATATTATCTTACCGCTCCTTATCTGCATTTGTGACCAAACTACCTTTTGTCGCAACCAGTTTGAGCAATTGATCCAACAACGACTTGGAACCTCCATTCATCAGACTACTACTACTGATATTTCGAGCAACATTGAATTACCGGACAGCTATATTCTGATTTTCCTCAATGGTATTGAGAAAATGGTCATGTTTTGTCTGTTGGACAAGAATGTATCCAATTCTTGGGTACCCGGTCATAAGAAAACTCCTAGCTCTAGTAGCACCGCCACTGCTTCTTCAAGCGCTGCAAAAGCCAGCGATGCGTCAGCTTTACGTGGATTTGCTCTTTTACTTTACGGGGACGATGCAACACATTCCAAAGACCAACCCAATGAAGAACGAAAAGCTCGCGACACTATCTTGTTTCACCTACCCAATATTCTTCAAGTCCTTGTTGATGTGTGGAACACATTTGATACTAACAACGTAGATCTGGAAGACAGTGAACCTTCGACCTCAGGATACCGTTCTTCATGTGACAGAGTCCACATGCGACTGGAGAAGACATTGGAACGATTATACCGCAGCCATAGTGTAGATACAATTGAAGCATGCGTTGAACTCTTCTTCATGTCCAATCCTGCAGCTCTTGAATTCGAGGTATGCAAATTAAATGTGTAAAATCATATTGTAGTCATCTGCGTAGCTTCATACTAATTGCTCTCTCTTCCCATCTCTACAGATGTCCACGGATCAGAAAATATCAACTGTAGTTTTCGATTTCATGCTTTCCGCTCCCTCTGGTAAACCACAGCATGTGATACCCATTCTTCTTGATGGTATTAGGGCACGGTCGACTGGCATGTACCTGAGTCGGCCCAGGGTTATTCTGAGGACAGGCAAGCTGTAAGTAAGGTGGAAATTTTTATTTTGTGTATCTACTTTTCTAATTTTTTGGCTCTCTTTAGGACCGACACGTCACTGATGCGATTCACAGAGATTTACTGTGATACACTTGTTACCCCGGAACAACTGGCTGGTATGTGGCAACTTATACAGACATTTTCCAAGGAGTACCTAGCGCAAACATCGGCTTCTATGAAAATGTTTATTCCTACCCTTTTACGATTCTTGACGACGGTTCAAGAGAAGCTATACGATGGCTCGGTTGCTGAGGATCGACGAGTGCGAAAGGAAGCGCAGGACGTCTATCAGCGGGTCATCGACTACTGTATTTTAATCGCTGGTCGATCGTTTGACCAGGGTATCTGGTTACGACGTACCAATGTTTATGAGCGAGAAGAGAATTCAGCCTCCACCGACAAAATGTCTCTTAATGAAGGAAGCGCTACAGACATGGGCCGTACAGTATCAGGAAGTACGGTCAGTGATCTCGAAAAACGAACAGGTTGGAAGACTCGAGAAGATACCATGATTGAACAGGTAAGCAGATTAGAGTTATCACAAGACATATCTTTGACCATCAAGTCTAATTACCACCAATCCTACGTCTTTAGATCAACTTGTATATAGCAAACACTGTAATACCCAAGCTCAAGCATTTGATTGTTGATCAGGACAGGATCAATTCTTTACTCAACAATCTAGTCTACTATGTCATTAGTCCTGTTCTCAAAACAAGGCCAAGTTTGGGAAAGGTAGTGGTTTTCATCGATCAGATATACGAAATGGCAAAGTTACCTTTCACCTATCGAACTTGGCGAAAGGAAATATGGGAAATGTTTCTGGATAGTCGATTTTTCTATATGAGTGCCGCTACATGTCAGAAATGGAGAACGATCATCCAATCCATAATGACGGCCGAAAAGGAAAGATTTGTCGAAGTCACCAATCGAATCTCCACATCACCTTCCACTGCCCTCTTCTCTAACCGTGAACAAGAATCACTCGCTAGAGCTCTCAACCTACGCCGTCTCACCTTCATTATCTTCTCTGGCGCCAATGATCAATTCATCTCACAGCTTCCCCTCATACAAGAAAAATTGGTCGAACTTCTCAAATTGGATCATAACGAACTCATCCATGTAGAGATATATTTATGTTTACGAGTCATGATCACTCGATTCTCGCAACGACACTTGACTAATTTCTGGCCTGTTATCATCACCGAAATGGTAAGTTTATACCAATGAAATTGAAGTTTCTTCGAAAGTTGTTACTGATTATTTTCAAATTGTATAGATGCGATTGTTCAACTCGTTCTTAAACAACGACACCACCGCCAAACCTGAAGAAGCACAAATTGCTTTAGCTGGTTGCAAGTTTTTGGATCTTCTTTGCACCTTGGAAACCGACTCCTTCCAAATGTAAGATACATTGTACTGAGAATCACAAGCTAATGCATTTGGCTAATCCTATTGTATTTCACAGATACCAATGGATATTCATAGTAGACGACATAGACGCTTTGCTACAAAAGAAATCTTATTCTTCCACCATTATTGAACGTTTTGCCTCAAAACTAGCATCCTCCTCCACCGGGATAGACTCTTACGCTGAACAGCCTCTTGCGTCCAATCCATCCATTGATACTTCCAACGGTGAAAGAAAACGACCTATGTTGACGATGCGCAATATTGGCAGTGTGCATCAACTAGAATTCTTTGTAAATCATATTAGTCTATATGTCTATCAAGCTAATCTCTCTCTTGCACCTCCAGATATGACTTTCATTGAAGGTTTGTTACAAAACGATCTTCTGGAAGGCGATATGGATTAAGAGTGAGGTTCGAAAATAAACAGTCATTTTTTCCATTTTTCAAATACCGATCTGGGACATTTGTATGTCTGCGGCAGGGACAGTCTTGCCTGTCAAGTTTTGTAGATCTCATTGAACTCAACATGTCTGATTCTCCAAAGGTACTGCGATCTGCACCATTTAATCCATACCAAGACTGAGATTCATATACTGATGCTTTAGATCTATCAGAAACAGCACGAGGAAGATTTAGACGACAATTATGTCCCTTATGTTCCATTGAAGCAGCGACGGCTGGAGAAATTACACCAGTATGCTACACAACGACGAGTACCAGAGCCAACCACTCAACCGGAATCAGAATCAGAAGACGATGCACCAGCAGCGGGCCCGAAAGCTAACATTAGTTTACTAGATCAGTCAGCTGAAGTCCGCAGACAGCGTGCTCTTGAAGGTACAGTACATTTAGCCATTTACAGACACTGCATCTGTTGTTTGCCTGATTAACCATTGGTATCATTTCTATGACCATAGAAAAGACAGAAGAAGAAAAAATATTAGAGGAAGAGAGGAAAATCGAAGAGGCACAAGCTCGACATAAAGCGCTCGTGTCAGTACAGGAAGCTGCGGCGGGAATGCAGTATACTGAACCTATGAAAACTTCATGGACACCACCAAAACATATACGAGAGCAATCAGAAACTGATCATGAAGCCATTCGTAAAAAGTTTCACATTATTCTCGATGGCAATGACCCTGTGCCACCTATCAAACACTTTGCTGTAAGTCATCGAGTGGTTTGAAGGTAACAACTCTAGCAACGGATCTAACTCCATGTTCCTTTGAACCCATTCGGATGAATTTAGGACATGAGATTCCCCAAACCTGTTCTGGACTATCTTCGTGACAAGAAAATTCACAAACCCACTCCTATTCAGATACAAGGTTTGCCTGTTGCGTAAGTTGGGAATAAAGTTGGCATTGTGTTTTGGGACATTCCGTCATTTGTCGGACTCGGCATTAACCTAATGTTCATATTGCCACAGTTTGTCAGGGCGAGACATGATAGGCATTGCATTCACTGGATCTGGTAAAACTTTAGCGTTTTCACTGCCTATGTTAATGCTGGCTCTGGAAGCTGAACTCAAACTACCACTGATACGAGGTGAAGGTCCTATAGGGATGATCATATGTCCATCTGTTCGTATATATCCTCTTTCTATGCTTAAATCGAAGTTTTACACTAACGTCTTTTTTATTTTGGTAATGTTTACTTCTCATACCAAAATAGCGAGAATTAGCTCAGCAAACATACGAAAGTTTGTGTACGATGGCAGAATATCTATCGAAAGGAGGATTCCCACAACTGAGAGCTCTGTTGTGCATGGGTGGAATCAATATGAGAGATCAACAACATGCACTCTCACAGTAAGTAGTTTCGTGATGAGCCAGCCGGCTTTGCTTTAGGAATATTTACTTGTGGTTACTGCAAAACATACATGCTTATCCAGCCACTTTCCTATATAGAGGCATACATATGGTGGTTGCAACGCCTGGAAGATTACAAGATATGTTGAAGAAGCGACAGTTCAACTTGGATTCTTGTAAATACCTTTGTATGGATGAAGCTGATCGTATGGTGGATATGGGATTTGAAGAGGATGTCCGAAATATTATGTCTTACTTTAAGGTTAGTTACAGTTTTTTTCCATGCTGTTGACGAAGTGGGGACATACCATGAAACTTATGCAAGTGAAACAATCGATGATATTCTATGAACAAATTTCCAGAGCCAGCGCCAGACACTTTTGTTTTCAGCTACCATGCCTAAAAAAATCCAAGAATTCGCCATGTCAGCCTTAGTTCAGCCATTGATCGTCAATGTCGGTCGAGCTGGTGCTGCTAACTTGGATGTCATTCAAGAGGTTGAATATGTGAAACAAGAGGCTAAAATTGTCTATCTGCTAGAGTGCTTGCAAAAGACCCCTCCCCCGGTTTGTGTCCTATTCCTTTGTCGGTGTTATTGCGGTTTCGAGTCAAATCTCACTAATTTTCTTGTGTGAATTTAAAAACAGGTCTTAATCTTTGCTGAGAACAAAAATGATGTAGACGATATTCACGAGTATCTGTTGCTGAAAGGAGTGGAAGCTGTTGCTATTCATGGTAGTAAAAGTAGGTTTAAGTGATCCTCAAATTGTTTGTATGCGTCATGATCTCTAAATCTAGTATTCACTACAGCGCAAGAAGAACGAGAGTTTGCAATTCGGTCATTTAAGGGCTACAAAAAGGATGTCCTCGTGGCAACTGATGTTGCTTCCAAGGGTTTGGATTTTGCAGAGATTCAGCATGTTATCAACTTTGATATGCCCAAAGAGATTGAAGATTATGGTATGTACATGAATGACTAAATTACAACCATGCCATTGACCTCCTACAATATCATGAGATCCATATTCGCTAAAATGGACAATATTGTGACTGAAACAACTATTGGGTATTTTTGTGGGGGGTTTTAATGCAAAAGATACTGACTGACACAATCCCATCCTATCTTATTAGTTCATCGAATTGGAAGAACTGGTCGTAGTGGCAAAACTGGTATTGCTACAACATTTATCAACCAAAGTTGCTCAGAACAAATCAGATTGGATCTTAAACACTTGCTGCGAGAGGCCAAGCAACGTGTTCCCCCATTCCTTGAAGCACTAGAAGATCCCAGTGAGAAATTAGGTTTGGCTGGAGGTAAATACCGTTTTGCATCATTATTATTTCGGGGAAAGGGATTATGAAAAAGTAGTGCTTTTGCATTTTGTTACAATTTATTTAACCATCTCTCGTTAAACACAAATTATAGGATGCTCATACTGTGGTGGTCTTGGACATCGTATTGATAACTGTCCCAAGTTGGAACAACAACGCAAGCAACAAATGAATTCTATGATGGGTAGCCGAGGTGGTGACCGTGGAGGAGATTATTAAGATAGTAATTTTGAAGTGTTCCATCCCCTTCTACGAAATATAGAAAATCAATGACGTAAGGTACTTCCATATGTCTTCTATGTGGCTTCTTTATTGCTGGCGAATCACATTTAGTTCCAGCCAGGCTCGATATGGTAAATAGGCAATCGTCGTCATACTCGGCTCTCAACAAATATATTACCGTCTTGTAAAGGCCATTTACCGTTTAACTCTTTTTTTTTCGTCTTTCTTTATTTCTCTTTCTCTTTCACACATATACTCTTATATTATCATCTCCTTCCAATGAACTAAGTTATGTCCCAACAACAACAACCATATGTTTCCGACAGGCAACGTGTAAAAGAGCTACTCAGTAAATGTGGTTTGAATCAGTACTATGAGAGATTCGCAGAAGAAGGATTTGACCAACTTAAATCAGTGCGTATACATGACAGCCTCGTCCAATCTAGTGACAATACACAGTGTCTAATATCACACTTTTGAAATTAGCTATATGATATTACCGAAGCTGATTTATCAGCCCTCAATGTCAAGCGTGGTCACAGAAGAGTACGTTAAACCTTGATGATTTTTTATTTCATGTATTGAGTTCCGCTTTAGGAGGCGGGCTCTCTCGGCCATCTATTTGCCTTACCAATCTCATGCTACCGGCTCTACATAACCTTGATTGCTAACGTTTTTCCGACATAATGAACTGACAATCGCTATTTTGTTTTTCTTATCATTTGTATAGTTACTTCAACGAGAAATCGCAAGTAGAAAAGGTATTCCTGCCAATCAACCACTTGTCGTTGAACCAACATTTACAGCCAAAGATCGTACGTACATATTTTCAATTGTTTGAGCTTGTGTGTGGCCCAAACTTATTATTGACTCACCACCAGATCATTCTCCTCTGACGACAGCTACCACATCTGGTTATTCATCAATGGCCAGTTTCAATCCAGGACAAGATGCGACAGGATCACTAGAATGCTCCAGCAGTATCTCGTCAACGGAAGAAGATAATTCTTCCAACTCACCCTTACAAAAGCGCAAATATCGTCGACATGCAAAACCCGATAAAAATGCACCTATTAAACCTCCATCCGCTTATGTTATGTTCTCCAACGATGTCAGAAAAGAATTAAAGGACTGTAACATGTCCTTTACTGAACTTGCCAGGATCGTTGGCAATCGATGGAAAAATATCGAACAAGATGTAAAACAATCGTATGAGGACGCTGCAAATCAAGCGAAAGATGAATACTTGCGAGATCTGTCCGAATATCAAAGGACGGATGAATACAAGGTTTGTTTGCAATGCCCAGATTTAAGCCAGACACACTCTGAATACTTATGCACAAGTTTGTTACTCAGCATTATCAAAAATACCTCACTGATTTCCGTTCGAAACAAGATGCAGCGGCCAGAGCTGTCGGTCGACCACGTAAAAGAGTCAAAACAGAATCTCCCAGTAGTGGATCCATTGCTGACTCCAGCTCTAACGGCAATGGTAACGGGAATGGTAATGGTCATTCCAGTAACGGCAACTCTAGCAACGGCCACAGCAGCAATGGCTATAACAGTAATGGTTATTCAACTAACGGCAACGTTAGTCATTCTAGCTTTTCATCGCCTGGAACAACACCAAACTTTTTCACTCGTAAAGCTTCTGTTGGCCGCTTAAGCTCCGAGAGACTTGCTGCTCAAGACGCTTTCTATAATCGCACCCCACAATCTCCATACACATCCTATTTGAACCGTTCAACCCACCCAACCATTGAAGATACACCACCAGCATCAATAAGTTCTGATGAAGCAGCCACCAGACCTACCCGGCCAAATAGTATCCCACATGAGCCTGTCATTTCTCAACATGAATCCGATGTTAGAAGTGATGAAGGAACTGTGCCTATTTACAAACCAGAAGAAGCTAAAGAAACAATGTCATCGCCACCACTATCCGATACCAAAGCATATACTCCTCGTATTATTCAACGCAAGTCTTTCCATTTGAGAAGTTGAACACATCAACCTTGCATGGAATGCTTTGGTACCGGTTACCACTGACTAAATCATGAACTATCAACCAAACCTCATGTCAATTAAAAAATCTCCCCTCCCCCCACCATTTTTTTTATTCCTTCTTGATTCTTATATGGTTTCTTGTTGTATATATCATTCTTCTTTGACTCCTTTATCATCCTCCCACTACTTCATAAGAATCGCTTTATGCAAGCTGTAAAAAGAATTTTATAATAATGGTATACCAACTCATTTTATCTTGTCTTCACCTAAAGCGTCACAATTTGGTCTGACCATCGCATGTTGAAATTCACACCCTGTTATTGTAGCCAACGATACTGACATCCATTCCCAACAACTATTTCGTTATTAAAATATCTCTCAATGTCCTCGTCCTAAAGTCTACTCTAGTTATAATTCTCATCACTCTGTTCATGCGTAAAAGCCATTAAAATAGTATTTCAACATAACATACAAAATGAAATCCAAGAGACCAAACCAATTTCAAAGAAGTTGGATTTCACATTCCTGTAATTTTAGAACTCAGTAAAGTGTTGTGTGACTCGACGATCGCCCTGGAACGCCCTTCAACTGTTACTGCTTGTGAGCCCATTACGAACCTGACAGAAATGGCAGGTATCCATTTCTATGACGCCTTTTGGCATCCACCTACTAGATTGGACGATTACACCACCATTCCTAACTTCAGAGTAGGATTAAATGTACTGCATGAACGCTTGGCGCATTCTGAGCTGGAAAACGAAGATATTATCCGGTACGTCCGCGCCCGCATAGAGTCTGAACAACTGTATGCCGAAACCCTGGCAAACCTAGAGTCTGTCCCTCGCATGAGCGAGTCTCAAGAGACTGGTCTATCGCAATGCTTTTCTATGATACGTCGAGAAAGTACCGAACTTTCATCAACTCACAATCGACTAGCGCAAGAGATTAGTGGTATGGTGCTGCAGCCATTGTTGCGCCTGGCTTCCAAGTATAGACGTGTAACGCAGAACGGTCGTGAAGTAATGGACGCTCAGATCCGCCAGTTCGAAATTCTATTCAAGCCATTACATAAACTTCGCCAAACAAGAGATAAAAAGTTCGCTGACCTCCAAGTTGCTGAACCCAAACAATCGACCCAACCCATCAAAGAGTTCGTCTTGAATGGAACTTCTTACTCACCAGAACAATTCCAAGATTTTCTTCTAAAGCTGAAGCAATCTGTTTCTTCATTACCAGAAGATGCAACAGCTGATGCACCCGCAACAACCGTACGAAAAGCTGCCTTAATCGAATATTTCACCAGTAATGGGATCTCAACATCAGAAGACCAGAGTGTGGAGCTCATAAATCGTCTTGTTGATCTTAGATTTCTCGCACAACAACAAGATGAACATGATGTCGTCATATATTCATTCACAGACAACGATCCCATTGATACCTTGCCAAATTCAAACTTGAAATTTGGGGGTCTGTTTGGAATGTGGCAGCATGGTCAGGATGATGTATCGATCAACAAACTCCGTACTCTGGCCGAGACCGCAGACGAAGCTTTTAGAACGGCTGTAGAAAAGGCTGATGACATGCGCTTGATTGTGGAAGAATCAATGGTAAAGTTTGCTCCCCCTTTGAACCTTTGTTTAACTGAAAACCCCTGACTATCACTAATTCTCTCCAATGTTATTCTACCTGGGCTGGATTAGTTTGCTCATTTAGCCGAAATGGAAAACATTGAAATGGAACGCATACGTGGACTGAAGCAAGGTATAGCATTAAAAGAAGCAGAAATAACAATGACCTGTACCATGGGATCTCACTTTTCTCGTCGATGTCTCCTTAGCATTCACCACTCTGTCAGCTACCATGTCCAACATCATACCCAATTGCAAGGATACATATGATCGCCTCATGTTGTATCAGGAAACCCTCCGACCCGCTGCAGACGTGCAATATATAGTTGAGCAGTATCGCACTGGAAGATATTGCCCCAGGCCTATTTTGTATGTCGATTATCACAATAAGCCAAGACAAGGTGAGTGAAGAAAACTAAAGCTGGAAAGTTTCTCCCTTGCCCCCTTTGGAAAAAAATGTTTATTCACCAATGTTCTGTAGATCTCCAATTTGGGATTCCACTTGATACACTTGTAGAAACGTCAGGAAATGGAGTGCCAACGATACTCTCGGAAGGTCTTGGCCAACTTGACATAGGTAGGTTGTCCAGAGTGAAGCACCTGATTGCTCAATGAACGTTATACTCACTCTTAACAGTCATCAAGCGACTCTTTGATGAAGGTATATAACAAAAAAAAAACCTAACATCCCTTAGTGCCATGACGCAAGTCGTCTAATCCTCTATCCTATTGATTCAAACTGTGTAGAAATTTCTGTTGTTTGGGTCACGGACGTTCCTTTGGACAGAGTCCATGAAGCAAGAGCTGAATTGAATTGTAGTGAGATTGACAATGACAAGGTCAAAAAGTACGACCCGTTACTACTAGCTGCAGTCATGCGACTGTACCTACAGGAATTGCCAGAATGTCTATTAACCTTTGATCTATATGACCCCGTCAAAGTATTATATGCAAACAGTAAGTAGGATATGATAAAGTTGGAGCAACAAACAGAAGTGGATACTAACAAATGTGGCGTCCTTACATTCAACTTGTTCCGCAGGTAACCTGGATGAAGTTACTCGTATTCAATCGATCTCAAACCTTCTATCCACTTTACCAGCTGCAAACTATAAGACAGCAGAACTGTTAATTAGACATTTACATAACTTAACGAGTGGTTGTCAATCACCTCTCAATGAGTCACTCCCTGGAAAAATCGCGACGGTTCTTGGTCCCATATTGCTCAGGCCAAGAGTAGACAGCACATTAACAGTGCATGATAAATGCCCACATCGACTTGTGAAGGATTTAATAGAGTTCTGTGATGCCATCTTCTCAGAATCTGCGCATGAATCTCATTTGCACAACGTTCGACGCTCAGCATTGGTCGCTCCAGCCATCCCCCGCCAAGAACAATCTACTGATCCCGATATCTCCATAACACCAGTTCCTACTCGTCGAAAGACCATTCTCTCTTATATTCGTGGCTCCATTAATTCAAACGATGAGCCTACTCTGCCTGCTCCTTTACCTGCATCCAATAGCCAGTTGGCTATTCAAAAGCCATCCCGTCCTCCTATTGCGCCACCAAGATCTTCAACGTTGTTTGAGCTGGATGGCCGCGCCTCTCCTAGTAAAGATTTGTTCCGTAGATCGAGTGACACATCTCTATTCTCCAAAAGACCAAGCATTACATCCAACAGGTCAAATATATCCAAAAGTTCCAGCTCTGCAACCTCACTCGAAAACGAAGAGAAAGATGTTTCCATGTCGCCAATTAATGTTGATAACATTGATGCCTTTTTCGACGACTAGAGCGCGTAGTTGTCAATGTTGGAAATGTTGCTTTTTTCCTCCCCGCTTCATTATTACCTTAATCTTGTCAGTAGGCCTAGCCCTGCTATCTTTATCACCATCCGTGTTTTTTTTTAAGACAGAAGAATCTTTACAAGTAGCTCATAATTCAAATTATTGGCCACCCAACAAAAAGTTGGTATACACTAGTGCAAATATATTGTTACAAATTGGTCCAAATGTATTCAGCCTTTTGATTGCCGTGGGGGAATGTGTGACGCTATTGCAGTTAACAAACGAAACGTAACTGCCAGTCACTATGGTGTTGACTTTTTGTTCTCCATCTCATCATTCACCCTTCTACTCACCAGGGTTACTAGTTGAAACATCTTGATATGTGTACCACGTGTACACTCCGCTCGCCATTGCTTATCGTACATTCATATAACCGTAACCAGCGCAACTATCACTAACCTTGCCACAAAGCCAGGCATATAGACCTGCTGAACATAGGGCTGGTAATTAAAAGCACATATAAACAAACTTTCATCCATCCCTTACCACTTATATACAAACCGCTCTACGTCCACCTCATTGTACGATGAAACTAGCGAACGTTCCTGTCAGGATAACCAATTCATCTAGTTAAATATGCAGACGTGCGGGGCATATTTCAAAAAGTGAACCAATTGTAGCAATACATCAGAGTATAAAGTTCTGTAATCTTAATGTATCGCGTCATGTGGCACTTCCTCCTTTACGCTATCTGCAGAACAACAGGCTACAGTGGCTGAACGTTAATATTACAAACAAAAGATGCCTGGACTCATTTGCAGGTAGCTTCAACATGGAGGGCGTTGTATCTCGCGCCACGGTCAGTCAAAATTTACACAACACCTTAAAACGATTTGCCACACTAAACACTAAATTTCAGGAACCACTTTATTAATATGTAGTAGTTTCTATCCAGAGAAACCAGGACTTGGTTGGCCCTGGGTACCTCCATCGGTTAGAATTTACCATTTTTGTAAGAGAAGAAATCGATTGGTTCTTTGACCGTTAGTGCGATGGTTAGGTTGCCGATACGAGACATGTTGAATAAATACCCCTAATGTAATCTAATTTTGTCTCTGTTTGAAGAAATGTCGATATTGGTTGAAGTGAATAAGGCCTCTTCAAAAGAATAGAAGTAGAATAGCAATGGGTAAGCTTGTACTCGAAGTCAATAGCTCTAAGCCATTGCACCAATGAGATGGCTTGAAATTTATAACGCGGTGTGACGGTCACAACTTGGGGAGGTGCCTTCCAGGTGGCCGAGCCAACCAATTGTGCTGACCTTATTATTTTATTATAGCATTTTATTTTAAAAATTCTACAGGTTCAGGGCCAAATTATAAAAACCATGACATTTTTTTGCAACTATCTTGTCCCTGTTGAAAGGTTCTAGCATTCTTCACTTTTTTCCTTTCAACTTGGTTATGATGTCGCCCTCCTTATTGACATACATCACCAAGCCTCATTTTGATAGACAGGCGAAAGAAACACGGCCAGCTCTTGTTCGACAACGCTCAAAGTCGATGTCATTGGATACTCCAAGACCTTTTGAAAAATCTACAGATAATTTATTTACTGATCATGTATTACTGCGCCAACCTGGTACGGTCGATGGCTCATCTCAACCTCATGTCGACACATTGACCCAGCAACAGCCTATTCTGGACACTCAATCATGGGAACGCACTCTGGAAAAGAGTATTCAAAGCATCGTGTCCATCAAGGCTAGTCATGTGCGTAGCTTTGATACAGAGACAGCAGGTATTTCGACTTTATCAGGCGATAACGCTTGTTCTACCCAACACTTGGTTACTAATTTAAGCTTTTTGTCCCTAATTATTAGGTTCATACACCGCCACAGGCTTTGTCGTTGATGCCAAACGAGGTTTGGTGTTATCAAATAGACACGTTGTCTCACCTGCTCCCATCGTGGCTCAGGCTGTTTTAGTGAACTATGAAGAAGTCGATTTGAAACCCATTTACCGTGATCCTGTTCATGACTTTGGTTTTCTCCAGTTCGATCCTACCAAAGTCAAGTTTATGGATTTAGACGAGATTCCATTGAGTCCTGAACGTGCAAAAGTTGGCTTGGATATAAGGGTTGTAGGGTAAGTGCATATAAAAGCAATTGTCCGTTTTGAAAATTGTGCCATTTATTTCAATCACTAACAACATGTATTATGATATAGTAATGATGCTGGTGAAAAGTTGAGTATTTTGGCAGGAACTTTGGCTCGTCTGGACAGAAGGTAAAGTCTCAGATTACTTAACAAACAATACCTGTAAAAGTTTCCACTAAATTGTCCCATCTAGAGCTCCATTCTATGGTACCGGTGAATACAATGATTGGAATACTTTCTATATTCAGGCCGCATCGGGAACAAGCGGTGGTTCTAGCGGTAGCCCTGTGCTAGATATTCATGGACACGCTGTTGCTTTGAACGCAGGCGGTGCAAGCAAGGCGTCCTCGAGTTTCTACCTACCTCTTGATCGCATCAAACGTGCTCTACGTTACATTCAGCAGGGAATACCTGTACCCCGTGGTACTCTCCAAACCGAGTTTGAACATATCCCTTATGACGAAGCTCACAGACTTGGCTTGCGAACCAGCGTCGAACAAAAGATTCGAAAGAAGTTCCCTCTGGAAACCGGACTATTGGTTGTTCGTCAACTTTTAAGACACGGTCCTGCAGATGGTATCTTGATGTCTGGGGATATTCTCATCTCCTGCAACGGAAAGATCACAAGTAACTTCATCGACCTATTTGCAGTCATCGACGATAACGTGAACAACAATATCACTTTGACAATTTCAAGAGCCAGTCAGTTGATGCAAGTGGCAATCAAAGTTCAAAACCTTCATTCAATTACCCCAGATAGATTTGTTGAAGTTGGTGGCGGTATTGTCAATGAATTATCTTATCAACTTGCCAAATCTTATGGTATACCTGTTGGAGGGGTCTATGTAGCTTCCGCTGGTCACATGCTCGCAACTGCGTCTGCATGGAGAAGAAGTGTGATCGTGTCAGTCAACAACGTACCCACTCCGCATTTGGATGACTTCATTAATGTCATGAAGACCTTACCTGATTGTTCTCGTGCGCCCATCAAGTATTGGACTCTCTCCAAGGCATACAAGCACAAGATCATGTTGATGCACGTCGACAAGCACTGGTCCCCTTTCAGAATAGCAAAGCGAAACGATTCAACTGGATTATGGGATTATCAGGATATGCCTACCATCACCACCAAATTTTATCAGCAGCCTGCTACTGCTAGCTTCCCTGCTTTGGATTCTTCTTTGAGCCTGGCCGAAATACTGCAGCCATCTATTGTTCACATTGATTTCAACTTGCCTTTTTTGATCGATGGTATTAGCAACACTCATTACTACGGTACTGGTATCATCCTGTCTACCAACCCTCCTTTGATCGTTTGTGACAGAGATACTGTTCCTATGGCTGTTGGAGATATTCATATTAACTTTGCAAACAGTATCAGTCTCAACGGAAAACTCGAATTCCTTCATCCATTCTACAACTTTGCCCTTCTCTCCTACGATGCATCCTTACTGGGAAAAACACCAATTCGACCTATCAAGATATCAAAAAAGCAATTGCGTCAAGGTGATAAGACTACCTTTGTTGGTCTAGCTGGTGATCAAACCTTGTTGATGAAGCATACTGTGGTCTCCTCCACCGGTAGTGTGGGCACAAGAGAGTGTTCACCACCCCGCTGGCGTGCCATGAATGTTGAGTCTATCAAAGTAGACGATACCATTTCTAGTCAAGGCGGTGTTTTGGCAGATGAGGCCGATGGATCGGTTCAAGCTCTTTGGCTTAGCTTTTCTTCGCAAAACGATAGTGGCAAGGATGTTCAATTCATGTCTGGACTTTCGGTGGATTTAGTTGAACCCATGATTGAAAAGTACATGAATGGCGATCCTTGCCTTCGTGCATTGGACGTAGAGTTCTGGACAATGGGAGTATCTAGCGCTCGGGATCTTGGAGTCCCTGCAAAATGGATCAAGAAGATCGAATCCACAAGTGGATCCAAACACCGTTTCTATTATATCTTAAACCTGACCGACGTGCTTAGCCCATGTGCATCCATTCTCAGGGTTGGCGATGTGATCCTCCAGATGAATGGCGAAGTTGTTACCAACATGGCAGACATCAATAGGCTCATGGATGTCCAAGTAGTCGATTTGATTGTTTTCCGTGACACCCAAGAATTGAGGCTGAAGGTGCCAACCACTCGATTCAATGGCAATGAAACTGAACGCATTATCGGATGGCAAGGTGCTTTGATTCAAGAGCCTTATCGGGCTGTACGGGAACAAGTTTCCAAAGTACCTGGTGGCATCTACGTATCTTGCACTCTCTATGGATCTCCCGCTTCAAGCTCTCTCAGGCCTGGTGTTTGGATCACTGAAGTTCAAGGCAAACCCGTCACGGACATTGATTCATTCATCGAAGCCGTCAAAACAATGCCCACTACTCCATCTTATACCCCGGTGTCGGAACGAAGCTCCACTTCCCTGTTGGAGCCATCTACACCAGGCGTTGGAAACGACGACGATGACCTCTTCCGATCCATTGAACCAGATCATGATGTGGTAGCTGAAGGCTATGTTAGACTCAAGACAGTGACGCGACAGGAAGTCACTTCCATTGGTGTAATGAAGGTCGATAGTCATTACTGGGGTTTATGGGAAATTATTCCCGATCGTTCTACACCAAGTGGCTGGGTATGTCGTAATCTTTAGAAACTAGATATCCTTCTGGTTTGCGTTTTGCTTTTAGAGTTATTTACAGCCTTGTATTATACCTTCCAAGTGTCATCCTGTTTGTAATTTTGTATCTTTCTATTGTTTTTGTATGAGAATTTTTATGACCATAATCCAACATTTGTTGTTTACCGTCATCCCGATTTCTCCCAAATCTCTCATTTTCTCCCCATTATCATTTTTAATATTTCCTATGTTTCAAATACATGCGTTTTTTTCCCATCCGATTAACAACTCGAGTTTATAACATCTAGCCATACTAGTGTGATTATTTTTACACAACCATTCCCAATGTTATTTCATTGGCAAGAGATGACATTAACTGATTTATTAGCATATTACTATTCAGTCTATGAGAGCATTAAAAACGTAAAGTGAAATTATATGTTTCAAATTTAATAGGGTTTTTTGCCGGGTGGTTTATCCGCGATAACATCTGCAGTCAGAATAGCAGTAAACACCCGGACCGTAGTATGAGTAACAATCATTGTTGTTCCAGCATTCGCATCCGGCGTTGTTATGGCCACTAGTGAAACCTGCAGGAAGACCAATGATAAGACCAAGGCAAAGGCAGCAGCAAAAAGCAGTGCAGAATCTTCTCTTCCAAGCCAACGACGAATCTTCCGGAGTATAGTATGTTCTAATTTGCTCAGTCTTGGCAGCTATGTAGTTTGGTGGAGGTTGGGAGTTGGGATCACTGTATTCACCATATCCCGCACCAGTACCACCAGTTTGACCATAGACACCTTCAGGAGCCGTCGCGTTGTAATTAGTACTAGTGTAGTCCGTGGTTGGTTTGGTGTTGTACCCTGTAGTATAGGCAGCCTCAGGGTAAGTTCCAGTGCTTTGGCCATAATTGCCAGTGTTAGTTTGACCAAGAGTGTTAGCGTTAGTGTTGGTTTGTCCATAGGTGTCGGTATTAGTCTGACCATAGGTGCCTGTGGTAGTCTGGCCATAGGTGTTGGTATTGCTCTGACCATAGGTGCCAGTGTTAGCCTGATCATAAGCACCAGTACCCGCCGTGTTTACATTAGTCTGGCCGTATGAGGCAGCTGTGGATTTTTGGGGGGAAGGGTGGTGTAGATGGGATGAGCAAAGTTTCACGTCAGTCAGTAAAATTGATGATGAAATGTGGTAAGTTTGGAAACTATATTTTACCTTGGCCAGCGGTTTTCTCATAGTTGGTGTTATCAAAGGTTGACATTTCACAATAATGAGAAGAGGAAAAAGTTGGCGATATCGTAGTAAGAAACCCGTCAAAGATATTATATTAGAAAACTATCAACACACGTTTCAGCGATAAATTGAAATGCGCCGAGACAACATGGGTTAATGCAGTCAACAAATAATTCTGCAATTTCTTCTTTCAAGCATGGGTAATGTTCTCTCCGAAGAAACTGTTTATTGACATAACAGAAATAATACTAATAACTCAGTGTTTAAAAGATGGTGGAACATTTGTATTGTTTCAATGAGGACAGACTTTAAAAATGCAACTGATGAACGATTTACAACAATTGAACACCAGCCGCGACGGCAACAAGAAGAGCAGAAGCACCCATGACGACATTCTTGTTGGCATCAGAGCCTGAAGGTTTTGCAGCACCAGCGCTACTTCCAGTTGCTCCAACAGGCATACCAGTACTACAAGATAGTATACCATGGTGGTAAGTGTTTAGACAACACAAAATTGACAATTGAAAACAGAAATTTCAACTTACGTTCCACTTGCACTAATGGTCAAGGAGGCGCTAGGGAAGTGAGTGGCAATACTAGCAGCGTTAGAAGAGACTGAGGATAGGAAAGAAGCCAAGGAAGAGCCAGCAGTTCTCATGGAGGTCGTGGAGGTAGATGAGGTATCGGTGGCAGAGGAAGTGTCAGTAGCCGTAGCAGTGGAAGTATCAGTAGACGTGTCAGTGGAAGTATCTGTAGTGGTCTGACCCATGGCAGCAGCAGCCATCATCAAGGTAACGAGAACGAGAGAGAACTTCATATTGGAGAGAATGATACGTAGAATGTAATGGGCGTTCGATCTTTTATATATGTTGTTGATTGTAAGGCAAGCAATACATATCACCCTTTCCATTTTTGACAATATATTTTTCTGCTATTCTTGTTGTAATGTTATGAAGTAATGATGGCATAAGAAGACCTGGCCTTACTTCTTTGAGAGAAACAAAGGGACGCAAGGTCTTTAGGATACATTGTCTTCTTTGGCTATCCACTATATCTGACATGATTTGAATATGATTGTCAATATTTTACTTGAAACAAGGCTCATTTGCAAAGCCAGAATCGAAGCAGTAGACGACAGTTGCCGATCTACAGAGCTGGGGTATTGTCAAGTGCACCCAATGCCCGGCTTTGGCTACTAATTAAATGGCTCAGTCAGTTCCACGTAAATTCCCATTTACAGATATTCAAAGATCGTGATAAAAGGACAGATATTATTGCATGGTACGGTGTAGTTCAGTGTGGAGAAGTATGGATTAGAGTAGATAGTGATGTACAACCAAGTTCAAGGCGGTAACAGGACAAGATAGATTGTTCATTTTAGCTCAGAGCACAACCAGCACAGGCACAAATTATGCAAGCCAAAAGCGTCTAGCGGTGTCTAAATTTAATTTGTGTTGGGACTTCTACATCTGCTGGACTGGGTCACTTTCCGCCTTTGTCCTACAGTTAATACATCATGGCTCTTTTCGAAAGGCTGGGTGCCTTCAAGTCGTGGGCAAAAGAGACAGGTGCTGCGAAAGCTGCCCTGGCTAAAGACAAGAGACTAGAAGAACCTCTTTCAACAGATTTAACAACTGATCACTTTATTCTGAAAAATGTAAGTTAATACGCCAATTTATAATGTTCCGTTTTCCTCGGGTGGTGGTGCCACGGTAAAATAACTTTCAAGTATTTTCAAAATATGGAAGGTCGCAACATATGGTACTCCTGGTCCTGTTACCACTATTGCTTATGATCCTGTGCAGAGTATTTTGGCCATTGGTAGGTATTTTACATGAATCGAAAGCGACATGATCACTAGCTCATCATTGCCATCGCGTCGGAATTGGCTTTATTTATTTAGGCACCAAGAAAGGCTGTGTAAAGATTTTTGGGAAAGGTATATCATGCACTTTATGTATCGAGAAACCTGCCCCCATAAAGTTTTTGATGTTCCAATCTGGCCATCCCAAGCTCGCCGTTGTAGATAGTCGTAATATATTGACCGTCTTTGATCTTGATACTCAGCGCATTTTCTCGACTCTGGCTATTCGTGGATATGTTACAAGTATAGAAATGGTGCCTGGAGCTGACTGGCTATTCCTAGGACTTGCAGACGGGACAATTGATGTATTTGATTTGCGCGTAGGAAAGATGTCACCGTATCGCATTCCTGATCTGATGACAGAGTGGCGCAATTTCCAAGTTGAAGAACGAATGAAGCAAGGGCTAGAAGGTCCAACAAAGATACGCCATCCAAAGGTTGAGCTAGTATCCTCCATCCAATTCCATTCAACAGACCTCAATCAACTGCTTATTGCCTATGAAACAGCTGTCATTCTCTGGAATCTTCGAGACAACGTTGCCGTCCGTGGTTTTGAGTTTGGAACATCTGACGCCAATAAATCAAGGGTCACTGCCATGAGCTGGAAGCCTAATGGCGAATCACAGTTTGTAGTTGGCTATGATGATGGACTTTTATGTTTATGGGATGCTGAACATGAAGAACAACCCATCTCATGGCGCTATATATTTCAAGAACATCATAAAAACCAAGACAGAACCGTTTTGAACGAACCAATATACCGTCTTGCTTGGTGCTCCAATGCAGATTTCTCAGAAACTTATCTTGTCGTAGCTGGAGGTACCCATCCCTCGGATAATCACGGGATCAATGTTCTGATTTTCAACAAAGACTCTTCTTTCCGAGATCCAGCACGCCAGACGATTCTCCCAGTGCAAGCAGAAGTAGCGGATTTCACTATATTGCCTTGGACATCACCATATTTTTTAGGCACACACGATCCTTTGGGTGTTGCAGTATTGACCACAAAGGGAGACACTCTAGCATTCAGCCTGCAACAAGGATATGCCGAATACCTGTTACCATCCGCCTTCTCATTCGGATCACCGTGGCTGCGACAATTTCGTCAATATACTAATGTTGATGGTCAGCTGTATGAGGCTCTGATAGCTCCACCGCCCACTTCCGCGCGCCTCTCTTACTTACCTCTGACTGGAGGCATCGCAGGACCGAGACATGTGTATAGATTAGACACTACTGATTTTATGATAACAGCTCATGAAGGTGGTATCATACGTATGTGGGATTCTTCGTTTGTTGCATTGCGGCCCTTACCTCATCATACACTACACACGCAAGAATTTGTCGCACAGCCACAGAGATCTGAAATAACCGCTTTCGATTTCTCGGAAAAAACTGGATTGCTGGCTGTCGCTTGTGCATCAGGTGTTGTACTCTGCTTTGTGTTAAATGGACCGGAGGAGGATACAGATCCAGGAGGCAATAGTAACGACAACATAATACATGATTTACGGATGACTCAGAAGAACATTGAAAATCTCGACAGTTATGTAGCATCCATGATCGCTGAAGAAACTGTCCCTTATGAAGCATCCAATGAACATAGTTCACTCAACCCAGGAGCAGATACCATATCAACTAATCCATTTCTAAACGATACCCAGTCTCCACCGCCTCCAGCACCAGATGATCCTGTCGCCGAAACGTTAGCTTCCGAACCACAGCTGAGCACATCACCTACAGCAGAAAATCCCACCTCGGAGCATCGTTCAATTGACAGCGAAGAACGGCATCTTGTTGATCAACTTGAAAATTCCAACATACTAAGCTCATCCCGCATTGAGATTCACGAACGACAACAGCCTCAACCTGGAGCATATGTCCTTGATTTTACGCTGCAGACCTCATTAAACGATATTGTCGCAGTAACCCAGTCGAACAATGGATTGTAAGTGCGCTTTTAATTTAACGCTATCTGACGCTGTTCATTTACTAATGATCTAATTCCTGGTAAATCAGGCTGGCTGTTGCAGGAAAAAGCGGGCACATTTGTATTATTGACACGCATGCGCGCAAAATTGTATTCGACTCGATTATTGGAACTGGACCAATTGACAATGAAAATACTGAAGATGTTGAACCTGATGTTCCTGTTGTTGATGTAGACATCACAACTATCAAGTTCGTTCATTCTTATCCTCCTCACACAGGTACGCAGACTTGATAATTTAGTTATTATGTCAGTTGATATTTTTCTAACGCACATCATATAGACAAAAAAAGCGTTTTACAATTACTGGTGGGCAAATCGGACGGAAGTCTACATCAAATTAGCTTCACCAACGATGCGACTTCATGGGTTGTATTGGGGTCAGATCAAGTATTCGGTTCTCTTGGATCCCGGCTTTTGGATGTCTATGTCATTGATCTCCAAGGGCAAGAGCAATCATCAGGATTCAATGCTAATATTCCATGGGGTAAGGAGACTAGCCCTATTTCTGAACTTGTACCTAGTCCTTTTCCACCACCGTCGGCAGAACCAGCCGTAGATCCAGAACCTGAGACAGCCGCAGAAAGTGGGGTTGGTTTTTTAAAGCGTTCTCTCACGAGGAGACAAAGCAAGTCCAACAAGTCCACTGCACCTCGCCGAAGTAAGACGACACGAGATACTTCTGAAAGTCCCAAAGTGTCAAGATCGAGAGTACAAAAGAATCCCCACTTGTGCATCATTGTTACTGAAATGGGCATACGTGTTCACCTGAATGTATCTCAGCTCAAGCTGTTCAGCTTTAGCACTGCTGAGCTCACCGAAGACGAAAACTATATTGGTATTGTCAATGCAAATCTTATCCGTCGTGAAGGTATGCTCATAAACCCAATATTTTATCTTGAGATTGTCACTATGCTGATGTTGAAGTTGTAGGTGCCATCGCGTTGTCGTGCCTTCTCTCGAATGGGAACTTGGCCATATTTTCACTCCCTCATTTGGAGCTCATTGGGACACACGCAACAGCTTTTGAAAAAGTAAGCTCACAGATACTTCAAGATGGTCGTCTCATGGTATCCAGTGACCCCATGGAGGTTGCGCAAATTGCTTTCCTTGTTCAGCCAAACATGTGAGTTATCCATTGATGATATTCTATAAATACAAGCTCGTGAGGGTAGTGCGACATTAGGGAAAAACTAATAATGACTGACGAATCCATGTCACAGGAGATATGAAGAATCCATTAAGCTGCATGACCCCAGCCGTAATTTGCCAGTACGACCAAGCTCTCACATGGCCACTAGTAACAAATCGTGGTTTGCAAGTGTTACTGCTGGTCTCCAAAGAGAGACTTTGAGTTTGCAAGAATTAGATTTACTTGGTAAATCATTACTATGAAATGATTCGCTGATTGGAAAATTTTACCCTGGTAACTTACCCAGACTTTTTCATTTATAGTTGGTGGAAAAGATCGGCCCCTGCCTAAGGCACAAAGCACCCCAAAAAGGCAGCAGACGCAAGGACAAGGCAATATTTTCCAGGAACTCAACAATAAGATGAATGAAAGAGGAGAACGCTTGAATGAGCTGGATCAAAAGTTTAAAGAAGTCAGTCAAGCTTCCGGGGACTTTTTAAAGGCCATTAAGGATTACAATGAACGACAGGCTCAGAAGAAGTGGTGGGAGTTCTAATCTAGAGTCTAGAGTCTAACGCTATGTATCTTAGCGGGAGGGTCGTTGGCAAATTTTTCTTGCCTAATCTCCAGATTCCACTCTTTTTTTGTTCCTCTCATCTTGCACATTCCTACATTCTCGCTTTGCTCGAGTCTATTCCACTCCTTTCCGCATTACACCTCCTACCTTTCCATTAGCTCACGGCAAATCAAATCCTCAACAAATCGCACACTCACAAACTCACTCATTCCTTGCGTCCGATCTATTCCTACAATCATGCATACCTATGCCAATGCATATGAAACTCATATAACTCACCTAATTGAAAAGCGTGGATACGGTATTGACTCTAGTCATAATATAGTGATTGGTGTTGTTATCGCTGTCGTTGTCCTCATTTTTTTACTGGTTGTTTGCCTGTGCATCAAGCGACCTCGTAATATGTCGTGTGCCTTTTGCTAAAGGAGTTTCTGTTTCTATGCTTGTACATTATACCGTAATCAGTGTCATTCTATATCTTAAGACTCATCAGCCTTGATGGCAACAACCAATAAAGGACGGTGCGGGTCACATTTTCTGATCCCCCGTCGCAACTTTTTCAATGCCCAATTTACGATTTCAAACTCCATTGTTCAGATCTTTCATTGGTATACCGTCATTACTGAAAAAAAGCCTCTTTTCTACTTTATTAACAGTTTATTGTTCCCAACTTGTATTTATACCAGTGATGTAGATGTAACTAAACAGTAGTTCCAATACAAAGACCAGCATCAACAGTGATGATTTCACCGGTAATGCTAGCGTTTTTAGCGAGCATAACATATGGCGCCGCACATTCCTCGATGGAAGTAGTTCTCTGCAGAGCAGCAGCAGCCGCTGCAGCTTCTCCATCCTTCTCTCTACCATTTTGCCAGCGGGTTTCCAAAAATCCAGGAGCTATACCGTTGACACGAATATTATCCTTGCCCATAGTTTTAGCTAAGCATCGAGTCAAATGCGACATAGCAGCCTTACTTGAGCAATATGCGATGGATGAACCTGCTGTCCTGGTAGCAGCAACTGCAATGCGATGATATAGTTCAGCTATTATTGTCTAGTATACTCTGAGCACCATTGGATGCTTACCGGAGGTAGTGTTAATGATGCTTCCACCATCCTTGTTCTTGACAAAGTACTTGTGGGCAGAACGAGAAGTGAAGTACACAGAGCGCGTGTTCACGGCAATGATATTGTCCCAGTCTTCCTCAGAGAGACCATCAAGATCATCAAAGGCACAAAACTTGGTGGTTCCAGCGTTGTTGACCAATACATCCAAGCCTCCTAGGAGTTCATAGGCTTGATCAACCGATTTCTCGGCTACTCCAGTCTTGGAGAGATCGGCCTGAACAGCAACAGCTTTGATACCGTATTTCTCGGACAATGTCTTTGCGAGAGTCTCGGCGTCAGTGGAAGAACGACTGTAACCAATAGCGAGGTTCATGCCTTCTTGAGCATAAAGTTCACTAACGGCTGCACCAAGACCAGTGCCTCCACCAGTGACGCTGAATGAATGAATGAGTGAATGACGCATCAGTAAGAACTTGGGGGCGCGGGGCACAGTTTGTTATTGGAACACTCAAACTTACAATGCATTTTTGCCTTTGAGATGAATGGACATTTCTGAATAAAAGTTGAGTAGATGGGATTAGTGTGGAGTAAGCGGTATTGTAGGCGCGGCTATTCTTTTATAGCATAGAGGGTGGGTCTCAAAAATTACGTTTAGACACGGAGCTGGAACAAACCTTCTTCGGTGAATAGGATCTGTTTTATTATCGGCAGAAAGGAGACAAAACGTATAAGGCACGGAAGAAACAGACAGATAGAGAAAGAGACTGGAAAAGTAGAGAAAGAGAAAACATGTGTCATGAGGAGGGGAAAGAGGTTGCAATTATGTACAGACCATCGATATCAAGGAAGTTGAGAAGCTTCTCAGGGATACATTTACAGGCTAGGGTAAAGAAATGGTAGAGAATTTTTTTTTTGGTTCTTATGATTGTTTTCTTTATATCTCCACAAGGATAATGGTGCAATCGTCATAATCCTGAAGTGTGGACGAGAAAACAGCGAGATCTCCTTCACGGTTGGTGAAATACCGGACTGTATTCGATAAGATGCGCTCCTTTATACGACGTCGTTTTAGCTCTTCTCTAGATAGCTCAGGCACCACAAGTGATGGCCTAGGCGGGAGTGGTGCAGCAGGTTGGTCTACTTCATCGATAACAGTAATAGGTGGCGTGTCAGTTTGCATTGGCGTACCAGCGGTGGATGTGGTTGCAGGTTCTGTGTATGCTGATGCTTCGGTGGTAGTGGCATTAACTCCGTCCTCGGTGGTGGTGGATTCCATGGCTATTGCCGGATCGTTATTTGTGGTCTCATGGGAAACGTCAACGCCTGTAGCGGAGACAACAGGTTCCGCTGTAGACCCGTTGCTACTGATGGTAGTATTAATGGTAGTAGACGCTTCCGCTGTTGTGGTTGCTGCTGCTTCGGCATCCCTTGCTTGTTTTTCCAGGGCATCAAGAATGTCGTCCTCTTCTCGACTCCAGTATGCTTCTCCAAACTTCTCTCCTTCTTCAATGAAATGTCCTAGCCCTTTCGCGATAAGGCGGTTTTGTTTCTCTGGTAATTCTTCATGCATATGATCGAAACATCCATCGCTGCTCATGAACAAAAAGTAGCGTCTTGGTTTGGCTTTGGTATCGCTGTTAATACTGGCATTGCCTTCCTGAGCTAGTGCTACTTGTTGTCGATAACTGTGATCCAGTACGCGAACAAAGGTGATATCAGGTTCGCAAGAAATGATCTTGCTTTTGGGATCCATTTTGAAATCCAAGTCTCCGCAAGACCGGGCAACGTTAAGAGATGGGATCTTATCATCACGTATACGAACCTTGACTTGTTGGCCGTTGCCATTGATGGTGTAAGGAGAATTGGGAGCAGAAGAATTGGCTTTCCAGTACTCGTGGCCGGCAGGAGGTTGGTAGTCGCGAGGTCTAATACGAGCGTGTTTCAAGGCAAGTCGCTTTGCCTGTCGATTCCCATCATCCTTGGTTTTATCAAGATCTACTCGAATCACCCGATTTTGAACTGAATCAACAAATTCGCCGCCTTTCTCCATAATTTCGCGTGCCAAATGCTCTAGATAGGGTTTATGATCTTGAGATGCAAACACAACCTCCATCTTGTAGTTTTGATCAATCACCGGTGAATGGCTGTAATCGAACCCATTTGTGTTCGTTTTTGTATATTCTGGAGCTGACATGAGGATGGTTCTAGAGTCGCCAACGTTGAGATTGACAAGCCATTCGCCGACCAGCAAGTTTACGATCAGCGTACATCCATCATTGTTGACTTTGGTTCCAGGATTATCAGATGCGTCATCGGTATCCATAGGATCAGAGTCATTATTAGTCGGTGGTTCCAATTTCTTTGCCTTATCTACTTCCATTAAGTCTGCTTGCTTTTTAAATTCTTCACGTTTGATGGAGAGATAGGCTTCATCTAGTTTAGCAACCATATCCTTGAATTCTACTTCCAGCTTGGTTTGGATTTCAAGCTCGCTCACTTGTTCAGCTGTGTATTTGGCGCAAATGTTTTGAACGGCAACTGGGATATGTCGGATAAAGTATTCTGAACAACCTGGACCACCATGACCATCTGCTAGGACGAAGACTCTACCAGATATCACAAGGTCGTGTGTCTTTTCGTCTAACATCTTGATGTCGCAAACAGCAAACCTATCTTCGCAGCAATCTTTTGGTATCTTAATTTTGTCGTGTGATCGGAATCGCGGGTATGAATAACCAGTTTGCTGTGAGACAGCAAAATGGGAAGCTGCGGGATATCGTTCAATATCGGCTGTTTGTAAGTAGTTTAGGTCATCTGTTGGTGGTGCATACAGCAGTGAATATATTTTGATTGTGTCATCATCTATAGGTGGACGGTCACGCGAATTTGATCGAGAACCATTAGGTGACCCTGTACCCGAAGCACTACAAAGGAGGAAACATATTAGTGATCCTTCCATTGGCAGGTACAAACCAAACCACACGTTTACAACTTACCTATCATCAGTGTCTACATCATCATCATCCGAAAACAGGTCTGAATCTGAGTCATCCCGATATTGTACCTTGCGAGAACGATTTTTGGATGAACCATTGCTCGGTTTTGATCCAGGGCGTCGCAGTTTGTTAGACTTTGAAGATGGACGGAAAGACGAGGGCTCATATGGTTTTGGAGCTTTCCTTGCTCGCTTATTTATGAGGGAGCCTCCTCCTCCTCCTGAAGAGCCAGCATTTTCGCGACGTACAGGTTTCAGAACAATAGGCTCATCAGGAACATCATGGCCTTGCATAGGTTCAGCGCCATTCAGGACTTCGGGAGCTATTGAGTATACAGCCCCTCGCGCACTGTTATCCCTATCAATTTGAAATGGATCGGGCTGATGCAGATCTCTTGCAGTTTTTCTGGATGTAGAAATGATACCTTGGATTGTACTTCTCGGTGTTTCACCTCTGTTAATGATTCAGAAAGTATGTTTTAGTTTAGAGTAAATAAGTACTTGCACTTGGAATTCGCGTGTGTAATTGATAGCATGACAGGATAATGATCAAGCCCCTGTGAGACTTATGAGCTCGTGATGGATCACACACGCGAATGACATTGCAATTGGAAGGTAGAAATCCTACCCATGGAAATGAACTATAAGATACATTCAAAAAATTAAGAGCGAGTCTTACCTAAGTGGCAGAAGATTCAAGGCACGTACTGCAACAACAAGTTGAGCAGCATTCATTGCAGAGTTCCCGTAGTAAAACAAAGTTGCCATGATTTTCATAAACGATGAGTTTGCTCGTAATTGGGGCGATAATTCGAGCTGCACGAGCTCAGTGTCGACTTCAGACGACATTATTTACGATCTGAGCTTAATGCAAGTCAAGTTTTTAAAGAGCAAGAGGTGCAAGCGTAGGTAAATGGTACGTCTAAGAAGTATAAAAATTTCAATCCAATTAGCTGTAAATGGGGGGGGGGGGTTTTTTGGTGAGGCTGGAAGAGGATTATGGGAACTCTTTCTGTGTGTGGTTTGGTACTAGATTTTTTGAGCCTTGTTTGGCTTCCCGTTTGGAGCCTGAGCTGAAAATGCCATTGTGACGTCGATCAAATTCGATGACATTATTAAATCTTTTACATTTCACTTCACATGACAAAGCTCAAATTGTTCATCCACCGATTTTCACTCATTTCACATACCACTGTTGCCTGTACATTGAACACAAAATGGAGTTCATGAGCGCATTGGGTTCCCAAGAGGACGCCTACCGGCCCTCTTTATTCGAACTCATTGCTCAGGAGAAACTTCGAGAGATGCTTCAGCCTGCAGTACAATATGTTCTTGCTGTAAGTTTCACCTAGTTTGCATGCGATCTCAAACGTTCCCCCTCTGACACCGTACCTTGCCCACCTTTTCTCCTTCTCAGGTTTATGCTCAACGATATCCGAGATTCTTAATTCGCATTGTCAATAAGCACGAAGAATTCTATGCTGGTCTCATGCTGTTGATCGAACGACATTATTTGAAAGAGTGGGGTATGTGATTCATTTTAGTGGGGTTTCAATTAGTGCTCTGTAACTTAGGTAACTTGTATTTAGGCGCTTCGTTTGCCGAAAATTTCTATGGCCTAAAGCGAGTTGCAACCCAGACCGCTACAAGCGCTCAATTTGTTGCTCCAGGAAGCGACCAATCCAACCAAAAACTATCCACGAGAGATATCAATCGATCTTTACTGTTCCTGGTCGGTTTGCCATATATCAAATGCAAGTTAGATTTACTCTATTCGCAGGTGTCAGGTGGAGCCTCAGCTTCATTGCTGGGAGAGAACGAGCAAGAGAACCGGGAGTTGGAAATATTAAACAACCCTTCTGCTTCTGTCCGGACCAAGGCTATCGTTCACTTGAAGCGCATCTTCCGAAAAGTATATCCAGTTGTTAATATGCTGTACTATGGATCTAATTTATGCTATAATATTGGCTATCTATTTGGGAAAACAAAATATTATACTCCTTGGCTTCGTATTCTTGGCATAGAAGTCAAGAGAATGAGTATGGATGATTACGTGAGTATATACACCCTAACTAACCCGTTCACATGATTCCTTTGACTGACGAAGCGGTTATTATCTCAGCGAGCTCATTATGAAAAATCAATGATGGGAGCGCCTTCTGCCAAACCTACCTCTGTCATTGGACGATCTACACATGTCATAGGCACGGTGTTGGGTAAGATGATTGAACTGCTGAAGGTTGTGTTGCCGATGTCCATCTTTTTCTTCAAGTTTTTGGAATGGTGGTATGCTTCAGAATTCGCACGAGGTGGAGGTAGAACTGGAGCCTTTGGAGATGAAGAAGGCAATACTATCCCACCACCTGAAAAGATCAAGGTGAGGCCCTTTTTTCACGCCAATAGCATCTTTTCAGTCGATTCAAAAACTTATATTCTCTGACCTTCATATCTAGCCTGACCCACGAGGAACCAAAGTACCTTCAACGCCAAACACATGTCCACTTTGCTTGACAAGCCCGATCAACAACCCCACGGCATTACCATCTGGCTATGTGTTCTGCTACACATGTGCCTATCGATATGTAGAGGAGCATGGAAGGTGTCCCGTTACCT
The DNA here is from genome assembly GCA_021235465.1 of Umbelopsis sp. PMI_123. NCBI lineage: Eukaryota > Fungi > Mucoromycota > Umbelopsidomycetes > Umbelopsidales > Umbelopsidaceae > Umbelopsis > Umbelopsis sp. PMI_123. The sequence continues at coordinate 317,417 of JAJSME010000004.1, read as the reverse complement.
GGACCAAAATTAGAGGTGGTACTGAGAATCTAACCAAGGTTTACTCAGGAAGCGCAGGCGGCATGTAGATGAATGCAAAAGAATAAGAAGAAATTGTACTATTAGGGATCTATTGTGTTTTGTGCTATTGTATAAATAGTATCAATGTAATATAAACGTTGAGATGCATTATGATAGCTTAATGTGGACCGAGCAATTGTCGTTCAAATACTTTGACAAATCTATTATGTGATGGTTTGTTAGATGCCTCCTCTGACAACGATGCATCAACAATGTTCTTTTCGAAAAATGGATCAACCGCTAATTGAATTGTTTCGGCAAAGAGGTCCCCAATGATATGTTGTAAATTGTTGCCTGTCTGCTTGAAATCGGGAAACTGTTGATGCAAAGGACATGTTAATACTAATTTTCCCAAGATAACCAATCTAAAGTAATGATAACCTACGGCATTTGCTTCCAGGAAATAGACCTTCATATCTTTGTCGATCAAAAAGTCGATGCCATAAAGTTCAAAGGCATTGGGAATGGCCTGGAAGGTTGTCATCTCACTTGTGCATGCATCAAAGATATCGCGAAGTGTTTCCTGCATTTGCTTGAATATGGAGTTGAGATTGTCTTCCGTAACGCCTTCTTGGTTTTTGAGATCCCAAAACAATTTCACCGAATCACTTTCAACAAATGTGTCTTGATCAGTCTGGACACAGGTGTTTGTGATGTGGGCCAGCTGGTCGGATAAGTCATATTCATCGAACGGCTTGAGGGCGAAAAGTGCGAGCATATCGCTGTAGAGGTATACTTGAATGTTGGATACAGCCAGAACGTAAGCACGAACATGGAATTTTCGATTTCCGCATAGAAGTAATGGGTGTTGCACATATCGCTGGATGACCCATTCGCGAATTTGACTGAGGTCCTCTTCGTCGTCCTCATCATAATCCTCCTCTTCTTCCTCCTCCTCATTCTCATTCTCTTCCTCGACTTCGTCGTCGTCTTGGTCATCACTGTCTAGTCGAGTTCGTTCAAATAAAGCCTGAAGTCCTTCCATTGTATCGAAAATGTGGATTCCAGCAGCCTTGTTTGCCATGCTAGGCTTGATAATAAACGCTTTTCGATCCGATTCTCGACCCTCATTGTCGGCGAGATCTCGTTCCACTTCAAAAACTTCGTTCATGGCTTCGTCCAAATAGTCAATATGATCTAACTCAAACAGCCAAGTTTCAGGTATAGCATCTTTCAATATACTCTCTGGATTCTTGGACATGTACTTCGTCAGGTTGTAAGCCATCTGTGACTTTCGAATCAATCCCTTTCTGATGCAGTAAGAGTTCGCAAGTGTCTCTGTTGGTCGACTAGCAAGTGTATCCCAGTTGATCAACTCATACTCCAGCCATTGCAAGTGGATCAGATCTCCTTCGTCGATGGAATCATTAGTAATGTTCTCTTCAATGATCCAGTCAAATTTGGAGCAGTCCTTTAGAGACTTCTTGACCAATTCATGTGTGTACGGTTGGTCAAATTGCACACGGGCTTTTAGTTGCATGTCAAAAAGCGAGAAACAATACAAGTAATTTTTTTTTATGAACAGAGTCACTTTTTATGAAAGGTGGTGCCCGAATGGGTGAAATTATTATGATTTTGCATTTTTCTCTATTTGTTGTGAATACCGATCCATAATCAGTCGATATTCAAGAAGTTTACTATCGCTTGACTGTACTCCTTGGATTGCAAACTTTACAGCGTCACTTTCACTATGCTTGTCAACCCATTTCATGTATTCTGCCTTGCTCATGTGGTGGTATTTGTGGGGCAGTGGTAGCGTATTAGGTGGTGATCGAACAATCAAGTGGTGGAGGATAATGAGGTCAGGCACATTGGCAGTGTGGTGTGCAGCGGAAAGTTGTGAGGTGTCTAAGAAGAGGAGTGGTCGAATTGCCCGAAGTGCCTTGTATTCATCTCCAATTTGGTCTAAAGTGACTCCATGTTCACTGACAAATTGACTTACGGCGAATTCAAGTTGTGCCATATCAGCTGCTAGCTTCAGCTTTCCACCTTCACTCAATGGCCGTACCAGACTTGCTTGAAAGATGAAAACGTATATTATTCGTTTTGCAATTTGGATGGCCCTGTTTACGTGAAGCAAGTCAGTCACATCCTGTACCCTATTCCCAAAGCTTATATTTGCAGTCATACCATGACCGTGGTTCTGTTCCACACGAGAATCGTCCAAACATCTCGGATTGTATAAATCGAAGTCGATCTGTTAATTCTGAGATGTAAGCACTTCCAGAGTCTTCTTCAGTAGGATCGAATGGTTTTTGCGATGAACTTGAAAAATCTTCCTTGTCGATTCCATACAATATATTATCCAAATCGTTCTTTATGTATTCTGTCAGAGGTTGAACGATAGAAAGCATCAGTCTCCGAAAGCCCTGGAGACATTTATATTAGCTATGCCACAAGAATCGACTTCTAATTTGTCAGTCCCTTACCTCTACTCCATCCTTCATTAGGTCAATAATTGCGTCAGGAAACTCTTCAATAGCTTTCCACATAGATTGGTACATCAGATAAAGTCCATTGATAATGCTAAAGTTCATGCTCAGTGGAGTTGATATTATCTTGTTTTGCGATACATGATAAATAGATGGGTCGTAATTCACCTGAATAAAGGCAACGTTAGAGATTTAACTAACAAAACCGTGACAAACATCGACAAACATACCAATGCTTCACATTTTACGTTGTACATGTTCATTGCCTTAACAGCATTTTTTGCCACCGCTCTGATCAAAGTATTGTCAAATTTGGCCATTTCAAGTTCACTACAAAGCCAGACAATAATTAGGCTCTAGTGGTCTGTGGATGGACCAGATTTCTTACGCAATACACCTACCTGCTGATTGCACGAACGATTAACAAATTTTCCGTTCTACCTGGAGGAACCTTAGAGGCACCGCCATATGCGGGAAATACTGCGTTGATGGGCTCATACATACGATTCAGTGAGCGAGCTAAGAAACCTGTCTCAAGACTCGACATAGTTCGCAGCATGATGACATATTCTGGACTGTGGTGATTGGGATGTTAGATATTTTCCGTGATATTGAGACATGAGTGCTGTAGTGCTAACCTTTGGGAGTATTCAGATAATGCCATTCCATCATGTATAGCTACTCTGGAGAAGAAGGTGTGAAGATAACGAAGAAGCTTTGGATACTCTCCAACTAGCGTATTCTGTAAAAAAACAGATGCTAAAGAATGATGGATGAGCATTGTAGCAAAATAAAACGGTGTGTATGATAAGGCTCTTACCTTTTGTTGCATCCCGGATTTCTCGTTCAAAGTTGACAGATAAGACCCTCCAGAAATGATTGACAAGATTACTCCCGTCTTCCATCAGCTTGAGGACAATGTTAATTTATGCTTCAACTACGTAAAAGGCCGCCAGTACGGTTTACTACATACTTTAACAACCTCCTCCAAGAAAGGAACATGAGTGGTAGGATCTCTCTTTATCTCAAGGACACGCTCCAACACCTTGATCTAATAAAAAATTCAAGAAGTCAGTCAACAGCTGCAGATATAGACACTATTAAAAGTCATATGAAGCATACCTTGATGCAAGATTCACTAAAGACGTCCATAAGTTTCTCCATTCTTCCCCACACTGCCTGCGCCCAAACTGCCTGGTTACCAAATGTCGGTTCGTTGTTGACTCTTCGTGGACCTGCATTTGACGCTGGGAGTAGGCCTATCAATCGATCATGGTCAGTTATCGGAGCGAAACTTCATTTCAAATAACCATCTATACTTTACCTTTGACCTCTTTCTGAATAGATTCCATATTGACGACATGTTTGATATTTCGAACAACATCTTCAATCACCATGTTGACTACTTCGTTCGCCTTCTTAGCCATATGCTTAAGATTATAAAAGACTTGGAGACCAACAGCAATCTCGGCTTGACTTTGCGTCTCTATCCCATGTTGTAAGACTCGATCCGCCTCTTCAAATATGTTAGCATGAGCCTTTTCTATCTGTGGTCGTAGTTGATCGACAATTTCAATCCCGTCAAAGTCAGAAGTGGCTAGAATCGATTCTAAAAAGACGTAAAAATGAATGAAAGAGCTTCTATTGCCTAGAATAATATTCCCAATAACGTACCGAGCTCTGATAAGGTTAATGCTGCTTTACTGAGATCTCGGTCGGTAGTGAGTTTTGTATCCAGTGAATCGGTGACGTTCTTCCCTGAGCTTTGGTCTAGAGGGTATTGAAGTTCCAGTCGTCGCGAAAGATGTAAGAACCGGTGCACATCTCGTAAAATATCAGCTGCAGTACCAAGGCGTTCCAATTGCGCAATATATGATTGAAGATTTTCGTTTGGCACTCGGATTCTCTGACGCAAGCTGTAATGAAAGTCAGCTGGGCGTTTTGATCCTCATGAATACTTGAATAAAACTTATACCTCGTTAACGACTCTTTTAAACCAGTAATGCTTTCGTTGACCGTCATGAGGACAGACTCTAGCTCTCTTATTCCAATAACTTGCTGCAACAAGACGTCGTGATGTGAGGTGACCTACGCCATCGATATATAAAGTTATGATAGGTGATCAGCCAAGGTAATAAGTGAATATTCGGTATACCTGATCTTTTATCTGTTTTTCAAGACTGTCGACGTTGAAAGATAGTTTTGCGAGAGCGGTGGCAGCATCACCTGCCTCTGAAGAATCAGAGTCGTTAATGGCACTATTGACATACTGATTTGCGTCAAAGTCCTCGGTCAGGAACGCGTCGTAGTCTGTAAGACAGATGGGTAAGCCCTGATATGCAAATCAATTGAACGCAAAACTAGTAATGGAATACTTGCGTATGTAATGATCTGCCTCTTGTAATCCATCAATGGCAGGGACCATCGTTCAGAGACCCGCACCGTACTGAAGTAAGCAGCCAACTCTTTGCCACCATCCCCGCCTACCATCTGGACGAAAACGGAGTTCACGTGACTTATCCGACAGTCAAAAAATGGTGAAAAGGTCAGCTACAATTATTTTTTTGACCAGCTATTCACCAAGTCTCGTTTGATTCCCAAATGGATAGAAAACGTGTTAATGGACCCGATCTTAGTATTGTTCCTATAGAAGAGCACATTGAAGAGAAACAGATTCTTGATTCAAAAGAAAAACGATTAGACGGTCGAGGAATCGACGACATTCGACCAATATGTAAGTCGAAGAAAGAACCCGCCCGGTATTCATTCAGTGTGAGCTGTCGTTAACTTGGATCTCGAAATGCACAGTCATGAAGTCTGGTCTGATAAGTCAGGCAAATGGCTCAACTTACATGGAATTTGGGAATGCAAAAGTTGTCTGTGCAGTGTAGGTGCTATCATAAAATGCAACATGGACAAACATAGATATTGACGGATCATATCTTAAAGGTACGGACCACGACAGATGAAGAAACCATCATTCACAGGAAAGGGAGTCTTGAACTGTGAAATTAAGTTTTCCACGTTCTCATGTAAAAAGCGACGAACATATCAAAGGGTGAGGTTTTCATCCAAAGAGCTAATTGTCCACATTTAGCGTGTATACTAATTCACTTCTGCTTAACAGGACGCTCAGGAAAAAGAATTCTCCCAAATCTTAGTGCAAGCCTTGACGCCTGCTGTTCGGCTAGATCTTTTACCCAAATCATCCATAGACGTATATGTAAATGTGCTGGAAAATGATGGCACAAGCTCATCTCTAGCGGCAGCAATATCTGCGGCGAGTGTGGCATTGGCTGATGCCGGTATAGAGATGTATGATCAGGTGGCAGCATCATCAATTGTAAGTTTAATGAATCCTTTTGGCTGGTATGTCTGACATCTACTTGCAGAAATGCTCATTTTAATTGAATCTTGTCTAGGCTTACGTCCAAAACAAAATATTGATGGATCCATCAACAGTCGAAGAAGAGAGCGCGGATGGATCTTTAGTTGTATCATATATGCCTTCTCTTAATGAGGTAACCCATATCTTGCAAAATGGAAACACGGAAGGTGCCATTGTTAACAAGGTAATGAAGAAATGCCATCCATAACGTCCCAACCCGATTGATTCTGAATACGCTTATCTAAACTCTCTCTAAATAGGCTATCGAGCAGTGCATTGACTCATGCTCTAAAATATACAGTGTCATGTCTACAGTTCTGTTACAATCGTTAGATACAAGTGCAAAATAAATATAATTAAAAATCTGGCGAAATGCATGGCCTTCCAAAACTCTCCTTGCTTCCACTAGTGGCACTAATATTGTCTCTACCATTCATACACCATGCCTGATCCAATCGACGAAAATGTTCTTACTCGAATGCGCAATTACTCTACAGAAGCCTTTCTCAATGTATTCGGGCCAGTCATTTCTCGCTTTCTGCCCGATCCTTGGACAGAAGCCGGCAATGAGCGGATGGAGGAGAAACCAGCATACTTGTCAAGGTTGAGCTCAGTTTGCCGCTGTGCCTATTACATTGAACCCCTCTATCTAACCAGCTTGTCTTTCTTCGTAGAGTGACCATGACTGAAGTGATATCTCCACATCATGCTGATACAAAGGTGAGTACCACCGTAGTTACCTAATACTCTGCTCCTTCATCTTGCTGAACTGCTCTATAGGGTTTTGCCTTTGCTGGACGTGAGTAACTCAGTAATAGGTGTTGCGGCATTAAAGTAGTTTAACATTTCTTAAAAACTCTAAAAGCAATATTGAGTTGGTGTGACATCGCAGCTGGTATCGCAGCTAAGCGACATGCCAATGCGCCATCTGTAAGTATCGATATCTTAAACATTGGTTGAGCTTGTGACATCTAATCAGATTCCAAAAGGTAACACGCTCAGTAGACGACGTCCAGTTTTTGTATCCTCTTAAAGTAGGAGATGTGGTAAGCCAATATTGTGTTACATTTTGACAAGTAATACGACTTTTCAAATTGATAGCTTTCCAGCTTACGATACAAGCTTGTGTGAATAAAGCGTGGAACACATCAATGGAGGTAAAACACTCAGCAATTTTCTATAACGGCATAGTCAATGTGATCTTAACTGAGCATTAAAATGAACTAGGTTGGTATTCGAATGGAGGCAGAAACGCCACCTGCAGGACGGCGGCGGTTTGTTGCCCACGCATACATGACCTTTGTTGCTTTATCACCGGTCGGACCACCAAAGACAGGCGTCGGTCGTCTATGGTTAGAAAGCAAACCGCTAACTGTACCTAAAGTAACCCCTCATTCTCCCACGGAACACCAACGTTGGGAAATGGCAGAAAGGAGACGACAGAGACGGTTTTCAGAGAAAAAAGCTACTAGCGAGATGCGAGCACAGCTCGAGGAAATAAGGACACTACTTCGTGAATGGTCCTTTGGTTTACGCAGACAGTCGATTAGTGAAGCGGATGTCATTTCACATCCGGCTTTGATCCCGCCTATTGAAGAAGAAGAAGAAAACGAGCAAGTACTCTCACCTGTCGCTATAGACTCCAGTGAAACTAACACGCCACTGAAAGCCGATATCCCGAAACCACGGCGTCGATACTCGACCGCAACATACCTTGTTCCTCAGCCCTCTGAAAAGAGTATTGAACTAACATACGCAGAAGTAGTAGAATTAGTCGTAAGCAAACTGCGAGTTGAAGGTGTCACTGGAAGAGAATATTATTAATTTAGGCATCCAATTTAGATGCCACAACATGCTAATACTCTGCAGATCACCTTTGGTGGTCAGATTATACAATGGATGGAAACATGTGCTCTAGTCAGCGCTCGACGACTAGCCTGCACATACCTTATGACTGCCAGTATTGATTCGCTTCAATTCATCAAACCAACGCATGTTGGTGAAGTCGTTACCGTGCGTGGCATTGTCTCGAGAACGTTTAAATCCAGTATAGAGGTTTATGTTTCTGTAGAGGTAGGGTTTACCTTTCCTAAGTTGAAGGATATTTTCTGTTGGGAGACAGTTTTGGAATGATTTTCAACATCTTCCATTGTATTTAGGGTGAAGACCTGAAAACGGGAGAAACTTATTTCACCAACGATGCTTTCTTCACTATTGGTAAGATTTACTGTTACGGAATGAACTAGTACTAAAAGTCAAAGACACTAAACATAAATATTCTGGTATAGTTGCCGTGGATGCTGAGAATATTCCTGTCAAGATCCCGCATGCTATTCCGCAGAATGAGGTAGAGGCTGCGCTTTACAAAGGAGCAAGTGATCGGAGAGAACGACGTTTGGCACTTCGTAATGAAATACTCGCCATATCCAATCCTGGCAGCTAAGTAAAATCAATTCGAATCGGCCCTAAGCTCTTATGTAGAGCAGCTTGTCCAGTGTTTCGGAAATCCTTTTTCCTTTTTCATGGCTTGAACTTATAATTACAGTGAAATTAACAACTCACTTCATGATAGCTAAAAAAAACATGGCATAAGTAATATATTATCAAGACGAGCATACAAAGTCCATTTGGTTTATCCTTTGCAACCGTACTGAAATAATCCATCTCAGTGGCGGGAGGAGGCATTATTAACATTTATTCCAAGAGTGTGTGAGAGAGAGATGGCAGAGATACTGTTGAACAAAGGGTGGGAGATTCAAATATACATGAGTAGTTGTGAAGGGATAGATGGACGGATAGAATCCAAGGAAGTGTTGCTCTATGATTTGTGGAGAGAGAAAATGGTAGAAAGGTTACCTTTAGCTCAGACCATGTAAGATTGTCAAAGCACGCTTTGCAGAGAGAGAAGAGTTGGCCTCATCTTCGTCTGAGGACTCGTGACCGCTGTCAGAATTAGCAGAGGCATAAAAGATTTGACTAATTCTGCATAATCTATCCAACACCGTTTGGTTGTAACTGTCTACGACCATAGGAGGAGTAGCGACCATACGACGAAGGTTCTTGACCATCGAGAGAATAATGGTATGTATTTCAGATACGGGAGAGACAACTTCATCACCTTCTTTAACGCCTTCTGGGGTTTCCAAGAATTTCAACCAGGTCTGAAGAGTAAGGATTTGCATAACAAAGTCGGCAAGAAGAATGACATTGTTTTCAATGCTCATGATATCACCGTCGTCACTGTTGATATTGAGCTCATTTCGTTCCACTTGAACTGCACGGGCCTTTAACAAAACTCTCAAAGCCGCTTGTTTGTCGCCTTTCTGTAGTTGAATGCAAGCAATCAATGAATAAGCCATGGCACGTTGGATGATACGATCTTCAGGTGCACTATCTTTTGGTAACTCTTTGATGTCGATAATTAAACGCTCAGCAAGTTCCAAGTTGTTGCTCCAGATAGCTTCGACGCAAGCCCCAACCAATGCATACCAGCGAGCAGGATTACCAGATAGACTGGCTTCTAAAATTTCATCAAATCGAGTGTCACTGAGGGCCTCTGAGAACTCATCATTTAAATCAGCATCGCTGGGGTTTGTGATCAATAAGACAAGCTGAGAAAAGAGAGGTTGAAGTTTTCGCAAAATATGGAAGTTAGCGATGATTTCCAAAGGAACAGTAGACGTTGGCTTGATTTTGGGCATGACACGATCCTCATGAAATAGTTGAGTTTGCAGACGCATAACATTCAAAGCTTCGTTCCATATATCTGATTCCGTTAACAACATGACGCTTTCTTCGATATTGTCTTGTTCATATTCCGAGAAGAAGATGTCGAAAGAATCTTGTTCATAGTCATCTACATCGTAAAAATCAAAAGCAAGTCGCCAAAAGTAGTGTGTGCAATAGCCTGATATGAGCTTTGGAGCCGCCAAAGCCATCTGAATGGCTGCGGTAGCATAAGCACGAGAATAAGATTGAAACCCATTCGACTCTAGTGTTTCGATAAGATTAATAGTCTTCAGACAGCTATGAAGTATGGAAATGCGAGTCACAAGAGGATTTCCACCAACACACTCAAGCTCGCTCATGCGGAGCCAGGTACATGCGTGAGTCCATTCTTGATCTTGATCAAAGTCAGCGTCGTAAAGAATATCGTGACCAAGACCACGACGAACCAAAAAACGGATAAGTTCGAGCAAGAACGAAAAATAGGGCTCAAATATGTGTGTCGGATTGGGTGGTGGATTGGTTAATGAAGCTGACAAAGCTTTGTACAAATCAATTTGAGAAGCCTTTTGTGATGTTGGAAATTTCATGCCATTGGGAGGCTTGGATCGTCGAGCAATGCGTCGGTAGTGATTACCAGGTGAAGATCGTATGTAGGGTATCAGGAGGTAAGTTATTCCGCCGATAAGCAAAGCAGCACGCAGAATGTACCTAAACATTGTTACAGTTAGATATCGAAATGTTACCCTAAAAAAAAGAAGTAGTCCTAGTCCTTTTCAACACTTACCACAGGTTATAACTAAGCAAATATCCAAAAGGTATTTCGTAAGCATTTTCATTCGATGGGTTTGGAGAGGTAGTTTTGGAGGTATGGTGATGATCATCAGCGGTGCGTTGAATGGGGCCAGTGGTTAATGGCGAGGTAGCAAATAAGGAAACGGCCATGAACGCCGCCATGAATATACGCCCACCAGCAGAGCTGGGAGGAGTGACAGGTCCAGATGAATCTGAATCTTCTTGTGAGCGTCGATCAAAAGCTTTTCGTCGCTTCCGACGATCAGTCTCGTTGTTTATTTGTTGCTTTTGTTGAGATCTTTCAAAGGCTAATCGAACGGTTTCCTGCTGTGCTCTGGTCTGATATTGCACTTGATGTCGCATCAATGCTTCTGGCCCACCGGGAAGTTGAACGATAATCTGACGAAGTGCACCATTATCCATCTTCAACTGTTGAGAGACGTCCTTGAGATGGACGATGTATTCGGTGGCCTTCCTAAGGATGGTTGCTTTGTTTAACTTGGTGGCAACGGCTACACCATCTAAAACCTCATTATCATCTTCATCGTCATCTTCCTCATCGTTGGGCTGATTTCGCTTTGCGCCACTTGACTTCAGCTTGGCGTGAACTAGCGCTGGCACAACACTTTTCAACTCTGCGATTCGGTCGTTGATATTGTTTCGATATCTTCTTTCAATGGCATTGTGAGCCACCTTTTTCTCTGGTTTCTCAGATGTACCTGGTGTCATTGACGACGTCTCTGCGATAGAAAGTAAATAAAATACAATCCTATGTTACAAGTGTGATTTGAATGATACGAGAATCAACTTTTACCTGTAGCCGACGGAGTATCATTAGTAAGCCATTCTTTTTCTTCTACTGTAGCTGGTATAGATGTTTGTATCTGTGGGATAGTAACGGAAGGCGCATTTGACATTGGCAAAGTAGAAGACATAGGAGCGGATGCAGGTATAGTCATGGATGGGGTCGTGTATGAATGGGGAGGTTGCTGATCCATAGGTGACTTGGATTCTCTGGGAATATCGGGAACTGTGTCATAAGCAGGTGAAGACACTGACGATGTGGATTCATTCTTAATGTGAGCGGTGGCATAATCATTAGACGGAATGGACGATTGTGGTGGAAGTTGTTGGTCGAATGGCTTGTGAAGTGGTTGAGGGTTAAATGCAGTGAATTCGTCAAAATTGAACAAATCTGGAGGTTGCATAAGCTGGTCCATGTTGTGAAGGTTTAACACTTGTGGTTGCCAGTCTTGGCGTTGATTTTGAAGCATAGCTGCTTGTAATTGTGCTTCGAACTCGGCCATTGATTGAGCTGACTGGTCACCCATAGGTAGAAAACGCAAGGAAGGATCCATATCATCTAAATAATTCTCAGCCATCACGATACCTTGTGAAGTGTACATGATGGAGGATGAAAATGAAATCTTCAGTTCAAGCACAAGATAGAAACCGAAGAAGAACAAGTGAAAGGTAAAAAAAAAAAAATTAGATAAACTGAAACCGATAGTTGGCACTGGCACAGACACTCTCAGTTGGAAAGCATTTCCCATTAAAAGATTCCAAGCGTACGAAAAGTGGCCTGATTTTGTTGACCATGGCAGTCACATTTTGCTGGTCAGGATCGATCTCGATGCATTGGCTCTTTTGTGAGAGATGGTGGTGGCTTTAATGAAATTTGGTGTGGTGGCTGGTCTGCTCAAGTATGAAGCCAACCCCCTCTCGTTCCATGCGTTGATCGCCCTCATTATCTCATGCTTTTTTAACGCCCTTGTTTGTTGGCTACCATAAAACTTCTTTTTCTTATCATCTTTTTTAATGACTTCACAAAATCACTCTCCAATCGATTTTCGTCCAAACTCCACTTGTCCTTCTCCACATTCTCCAAAGAAAACACCTGCTGTTCATCATGTCAGCAAGGAGGTCATTCAGTTGTACGACGTAAAACTGTCAAAAGAGCCTGATCCTACTGCATTCCCAGCTGTTAGACCAAGGGCTGAATATTATGACACCCCGACCGCACGCCATCGGTTACGCCTATTATCATGCGAAGCTACTCTAGATGATGTAGTCCAACATGGCTTTCCATGTAATCATATTATGACCATGCGAGTCACCTTGACTCCATGGCATGGTCGTGCTGACGATAGAGATATTTATGGGGATGAATCGGAGAAGAAAGAGAGCCTATTCATCCGAAGAGCTAGGGCTCGTTGGGAACGAATGAATAAAGTACATGAACATTGATTGTTTTTTTTTGGTCATTTGTTGGATAATCTAGTGAAGGATACGAGGCTACATAGATTCAACTATTTAGAAATAAGAAATACTTTGAAGTTCAATTTACTACTGTGCTAGCAGATCAAATCGCAGAGAAGCCAGCAAGAGCCGCTAAAGACACTAAAAATCATAAATCGCCATCAGTAGAACTTGTTATCGTACATGACTTCACATCTGTTATATCAGCAGAGATATATGATGCGAACTAGTATATGGGCAGACGGTGACCGATTAAGGCTTGCTATCTAACTATATGCCGTCGGATAGAAGGATATGGCCGTGAAATGCTATTTGACGAGACTAACAAACACTAAACTGAAAGTTTCAAACATACCACTAGACAATTGAATTGATATTCAGTAAAATAGATCTACATGGCGATGTTAAATTGGATACCATGGTCCTCAAAGTTGCTTGAAGGATTTTGTTAATTGAAAGACAACCCCGCTCGTTGAATACGTTTTTGGGAAGAAAGCAGTTTCAACTGTGTACCTCGTCTGACGGCGGTCATAGCAGATAGCCGTCAGCGTGTATATCAGGCTCATAGACCTTTTTCCAAAAATCTATACATTGAATTAGAAACAGTACTAATGATTGAACAATACAATATCTTTTGTGATGGTATGCGTTTGTATATATTACAGCAAAGTGTACGAGGATTAGTTGTGCTCGTGAAAGGAAAATGAAAAGAAGTCATATAATAAAAACCAAGGTACTATATAGAAAGGATACTATATCTAAGCTTGCTTATAGAAGGATTCCAGTTCTTCAACATCTTCTTTTGAGCCAAGCCAGACGCCAGAACGATCGTGGATATGCTCAGGCACCAGATCTAAAGCATCCTGCGTACCGGTAGTGGCCTTACCACCAGCCTGTTCTATTAAGAAAGACATAGGGAAGACCTCGTACAAGATACGAAGCTTTCCACGCTTTGATTTGCTATCAGCGGGGTAACCGAAAATACCACCATAAAGTCTAGAAAGTTTGGGGTTAGGAACCGGTTACCATGCAAAGGGATTTGTTTCCGCAATAAGAACAATTGCCATTTCCAGTGAAAGTCACTTACAGAGTACGGTGTACATCCGCAACCATGGAACCAACATAACGAGCAGAGTACTTTTGCTTGACAGTGTTAACATAGTTCTTGGAAGGCTCATCAAAGTACTTCATGTTACCCTCATTGACAGAGTAGATTTTTCCTCGAGGAGGCAAGGTGATCTTTAGGCAAAGGATAAAACAAGTTAATGGTAATAGCCCGTGGCCGGAGATAAAGGAAATATTCCAAAGCTTACATTTGGGTGGGTCATAATGAACTCTCCGATCGCTGGGTCCAGTGTGAAGCCATTGACACCATTTCCGACAGACTACAAATGCGGGACGGAGCGGAAGGTTAACCTCGTGTCCACGTGAAAAGAACGAATTTCATCATGTATTTGTAGCTTACCAAGATCATTTCACAGTATGAACCATACATACAATAACCAGCTGCAACCATATGTCGTCCGCTACGAATGAGGTCCTTCATGCCAACGGTACCATCATCTTCCTGTTGCATAAAGTAAGTACAGGTTTATACTTGAATTTCCGACCCAAAAAGGGAGATACCTACAACTCTAAAGATACCAAAGATGGTTCCGATCGACACACCACAGTCAATATTAGATGATCCATCAAGAGGATCAAAGGTAACAATGTATTTTCCACGCTGTTCAGGGTTCTCGACTACCATGGCATGCTCATCCTCTTCAGACACCAACAATGACACTTTGCCAGAAGCGATCAAAGAGTTACGGAAGATATCGTTGGCAAGCACATCCAGCTTTTTGACATCCTCTCCTTGAACATTAGCTTCTCCAGTCAATCCGAGGCTGATAACAAAATAAATCGCTAAGGGTCAGTGTTTCATGAATAAACACATTCTTGGATGACATGAGATCACATGCTTACAGGTTGATGAGTCCAGCTTGCTTGACCTTGGAGGCAACATACTTGCAACCAAATTGAATAGCCGTCAGGAGGATCGTAAGGTCACCAGTTGCTTCAGCAGAAGCCTGCCAAAAAATGAATAAGCAGGAGTTTCCCCAACTGTCTGTACAAACTGCAAATATTCAAGAATACAATACAACGTACCTGTTGTTGAGCCAATACCCAACGAGTCATGGTCATCAAGTCAGTTCCACTACCAACGTTGATCTTGGTGAAAAGGTCCTTGTTATCAATTTCAGCCATAGCTTAGGTGTTATCGTTTAAAAAACGTGAAAGAATAAAAGAAAGAGTGATGCTTTATTTGCGGAGAAGGACCATTTTGATATTTATACCGATTTTCAAAGCCTCAAGCGTGAGAATCTGACTCTCCTTGCAATGGGTATCCTCGGGTGATCGCAGTTTCAATCGAAAGACTGTGTTTTTCCCCCTTTGCCTGACTCAGCCATTAAAAATTTTTCATGACAAATTTAACCTATTCCTTACAGCTTGGTTGGTCATCAAATTTCCTTTGAATTGGAGGCTTTGGTGCATTGGACTGGCCGTGTCTTGAATATTCACTCAATGAATAAAAACTACCCATCATAATTGAAAATTGACGTTGAGTTCTATGTTGATGATGTTAAGAGCACATCATAGTACACCCGTCATATTTTATTGTCCTAACGTTAGAGGCGGTGATTTCCTTAGTTTGCGCTCAGGACAATGACGCTGACTTGATGTTGACTAAGACTTCGGGACTACAGCATCCCTCACCCATCAAGTGACACAGCTCCAGCTATTATTTTGGACTTGCTGGATACAAATGGAGCTGACACAGTAGCCAATTTATTACGTACATGGACATATCTAGAGGATGTCAGTGTATCTTACGAACATAAAGGAAGCCGACTCATATTCTTTTTTTGCACCAAACGCCCCATGCCATGGCCAACATCCCTGACATAGACTATCTCACATGGTTTCAGTACTTCACTCTACTATGAGTCTGGATGACATGTCCAATAACGATACCAATATCCTGAATACGTCATTGACAGGGTCTGACAAGTAATTCCGATGCGGACCTACAACAGACTATGGGCTACGTACTAACCATTGCTAAGCAAGGGCTGGACCAATGTGATCAGACCCTCTTAATCTCAATCACCAGCTAATATAGTTCATGGTGATATCCGTGGTAGGAATGGGATCCTCTATATTATTGACAAAGTTATTACGCCTCCTATGCCAGTCGAATAGGTTATGCAGCACACACCAGAACTTTCAGAATTTTACAAAGTGTTTCGTAACGTTAACCTTAGTATTGATTCACTTCATGGAGAAATATTTTTCTGCGTCCAATGCTGCTATGCTATAGTCCTCTTCAGAGAATTGGGGATGTACGGGGATGTACCTTTCAAGCCCTAGCTATAAAGTCCCACATGGTACAACGACCTTACCATAGCAACAATCAAGTGACGGGTAACCTTGTCCGGACAAGTAAAACCTACGTTATATGTGATGAAATTGCCTGATAATGAAATTATGATCAACGAGGCAAAAAAATTATTTAAAAAGATGTCCTTACGTCAACGGTAAGGCTGCTAATGTTTGTCTCTCTTGCATGTCCCTATTACTAACCGATCGTTTTCTTGGCCCACTCCCGTTTTGCAACATCATCGCATACGCTCATAGGACCGATGCACGTAGTAAACAAAGGCATGGTCCTTCAAGGAGATCAGCTATCTGATGAAGAATTGGAAAACACCACTGTCGAAATTGCAACGGCAAGGACTTTGGCAGCCACAAGTCCTCACAACATGGTTCTTCACGGAAATGTCATTTCACTAACAATCGTCTGTATCGCATTGATAGTAGGGTTTATAATGATTGCTTGAAGAAGAGGTCGGTGATCCCTCTTCCAGTGCAGTCTCTGAAGGTTTGTACAGTTCATACAAAGGTCGTAATTTCGTCGGGTAGGGAGGATTATTTTTCTATAATACAGTCTGTCTATATCTATGGTGTTGAACGGTTTCGAAAATAAACCTAATCTCGCTTCATGTACCAGTCTATGGCAGTTGAGAAAGCAGCGAAACCAGCACATCCTAGTGCCGTAGCCTGGGGTCCTGCCTTGTGAGCCAATAAACCTCCAGTGATACATCCAGCCGCTGCACTATTGTACAAATCATTCTTGGCCCGATACTACATCGATTTACATTAGGTCACGACACTGCCACAATGGAGTAATCATATATGTATACACTTACAGATTCGATACAGCATTCTGTTCCAGAATAAATAGCTCCCACCACAGCAAAGTTCTTAGCCATACTGTACGATCGTGTGCCCATATCTTTGAGAGCGGATTTCATCTGTTGCCTTGTTGTCTGCTTAACCATTTCGTCTGACACACTTGGACCAGCATATTCAAACGATGACATGAAAAGACCGAATGCAGCACCCAAACCAAAACCTTTTAAATAGATAAACGACAACGTGAATGGAGAGAAGTGTGTTAATGTACATCCAATTTACTATCAGACGATTTTGCTAGCTACACTTACCAATGACTCCCGACGTAGCAAATTTGAAGGGACATGATTCCATAACACTGTGAATAATCTGAATCTGTCGTTCTTGGTCACTCAGAGGTGGGCGACCGACAGGGTTGGTGGCCTGAGGATTCATGATTGTCAATCTATGGTTGGATTAGAAGCACACCTCAGTCAGGTTGAAAAATTTTGGGACGGACAATTTTCCTTTTTTTTTTAATTTTATTATTTTTCTTTTCCACATTCCTGTGTGCGTCTCAACAAGTTTTATACAAGCAGCTCAGACATTGTAAATACCAGCATGGAAAAAGAGAAGTGGGAGAACCAAGAAGCAGACAGCGACGATGATTCAGAGAATGATCTTGATTACCAACCCAATCGTAAGGAATTAATTTACTGCGACAGTATTGACATTCGAGCGTTTTTCTGAATTCTTATGCATTTTAGCCGAAGACGAAGAAGAATCGGACATTGAGAGCGAGCCAGCACACTCTGACGAGGAAGACGACGAACCCATACAATCTAAGAAACGAAAGCGGCCGGTTGAAACGGTATCTAGGTATGTTTTGTTATCAAAGTGTACAATGTCTTGTGAACTTACGCTGACTGCGCCATAATGTAGCGTTGCAAACACCGCTGATACAGACGATGCTGAAAGAGAGAGGAAGAAGCGTATCGACGCTATCTGGGCGGAAATGAACTCACCTTCTACCGCTGAAAAGTCCACGAAGCAGCCACTAGACGACATTTCCTCGTCTATGAATCGACCCAGTGAGGCTGCTAATCAAGCAGACTCCAAAAACGCCAACAAAATGTAAGGCTCTTTTCCCACCACCGAGTGAGAATCAGTAACATTTCTTCTCATATATTTATTCTTTCATCCTATTCTCTTCCCTGTCAAACAGCCCGACGCCTGCTTCTTCTGAGGCATCATCGCCGGCTGACTCAACTACGACCGCTTCCAGGAAACCAGCCATCTCCCGACCAAAATCAAATCTTTCTGCATTGGTCAGCCAGTACAACATCAAAACACCAAAGATGAATACATTGGATAAAAGTAAATTGGATTGGCAAGGTTATGTTGACCGCGAAGGTATACGTGAAGACCTCAAGTATAAGAACAAGGATGGGTGCGTATACTTGACTGGTTTGTAAGGAATGATAAAGATTACTAAATTCTTCTTATCAGATACATGGAAAAGGTTGAGTTCTTGCAGCGTGTAGATGATCGACGAATTCAAGACCTCAAGGCTGGTCAACGATCAGCATCCAAAAAGAAGTAATAGCGACTTGTGTAGTATTATTAGTGTCAGCTACTGTACAGTAAACCTCCTCCCCTTCCCTTCTTATATCGATGTATACTAACCGCCAAAACTACAAAAACATAAACCCCTCAAACTGTGATTAAATGTACATTTCAATTTATCAGTCTTTAAAGCTTCTCAGTATATACAAACAAAAAAAATTAGCAGATAACAAAAACATAAGCATCTAATATGTACACATTCACATTTACAGGATTTTCTTGCACACGTATATACATCTACCAAACACTAATCGTCCTGTTGTCCAGAGCCAATAATATGAGTCCAGCCATAACTTCGGTCTACAGCAGCTTCCCATTCCTTGTACTTCTTCTTGCGCGTCTTATCGTCAATTCTAGGTACGAAGGTGTCATCACCGTTCACAGTAAGGTTGCACAGATCATCGATCGACTTCCAGATACCAGCCGCTAAACCGGCGGCGAATGCAGCTCCTAGAGCGGTAGTTTCTCGCATAGCAGGACGTTCGACCTCGATACCAATTATATCGGACTGAATTTGCATGCAGGTGTCAGAATTAGACATACCACCGTCGACCTTCAAAATCTTGAGGGGAACAAGCGCATCGGCTTTCATAGCGTCGATAATGGCATTTGTGCAGAAACAGACAGCCTCTATAGTGGCTCTTGCAATGTGTCGCTTATTGGTATAATTTGTCAATCCTACAATGGTACCTCTAGCATCGTCTCGCCAGTATGGTGCAAACAATCCAGATAAGGCAGTGACGAAGTACACTCCACTAGTATCGTCAACTTGAGCAGCGAGTTTACCCAATTCTTCAGCCGAACGTATAAGCCCCAAGTTATCCTGAAGCCATTTAACCGCTGAGCCAGCTACAGCAATTGAACCCTCTAGAGCGTAGGTTACAGGTGCCTCTGGGCCAAGTTGGTAGCATACTGTCGAAAGAAGGCCGTTCTTGGAGTCCACATGGCTCTCTCCAGTATTGAAAAGCAAAAACGCACCTGTGCCGTATGTACACTTGGCGTCACCTTGTGAAAAGCACTTCTGACCAACCATGGCCGCCTGTTGATCTCCCAAGCATCCTTGTATAGGCGTTCCTTTCAAGGGCCCAAAGGAAATATCTCCATAGCGCTCCGACGAAGACACAACTTTGGGTAAAATATGGTCTGGAACATCAAAAAATCTACCAAAAGCATAGTTAATAAGGTTTGCAATAGAAGACCTTAATTTAACACTATTTTGTATACTCACTTGAGCAACCAGTCGTCCCACTTTAGTGTTTTAAGATTCAAAAACATAGTCCTGCTAGCGTTACTCATGTCAGTTAAGTGGACTCCACCATTTTTTCCACCTGTCAGGTTATACAGTAACCAACTATCAACAGTTCCAAACAATGCTTTCTTTTTCTCGATGGCATTCCGTACTTCTGGGACATTATCAAGCAACCAACGTAGTTTGACTCCAGCAAAGTAAGTACTAATGGGGAGACCGCAGAGAGAAGCAACTTTGTCGCTCTCCTTTTTACGTTGTAGCTGCTTTACAGTAGATGCTGTGCGAGCGTCACACCAAACAATGGCATTGTAGAGCGCTTTTCCAGTGGTTTTATCCCAGACTAGAACTGTCTCACGCTGGTTAGTGACACCGACGGTCTTGATACGAGAAGAATCATAGCCCATCATTTCGAACTTGCGGACCGCCTCTATGATGCATTTTTTTACCGAGTTGACAAGGTCCATAGGGTCATGTTCGATCCACCCTGGTCGAGGATAGATCTGGTCAAACTCCAGCTGGTGAGAAGTAACAAGCTTGCCATCGTTATCGAATATAAAGAATCGAGTGGAGGTAGTTCCTTGGTCTATTGAGCCTATATAATCCTTGTTGGAATCGTTACGCTGTGTGAGCATTGGTATGGGTGATAGAATGAAGAATAAGAAACAGTTAAAGTGGGAAGAAAATCAGAGTACTAAAATATAAGAAACCAGAAATGACGTTCTGGGAATGCGACGCTATCATGAATTTGTGGCTCCGCGCTAGACAAAAGGAAAGAAACGGGACCATCGTTATTGAGACATTGTGCTGTTAAAGCGTTCTAGGTCCAATCTTTTGCATTGCCTATAATGAGCAAATTGAGATCTGTTGTCATTTTGACGTCCCCAACCACGATTCTGCTGATAGCCATACTCTTCGTTATGACATTAAACTAATTACAAAGTTCTTTTATTGTCGGAAATAATTCAATGACATAAATTCATACGTATTTCCAAATCTCCCGCATTTTTCAGTATCGCCCTAACCCGAAACCTCCGCCATATACACCACCAACGAGATTTGGCGGAGATTTGGGAGGCGCTGGAGCCACCACGATATCCTTGACCCGCTTTGGTTTGCTTTGCAAATCCAACGAACCTGGTGGGGACGTTGGTGTTCGCACAGTAGGAAAGATGAAGCCATCTTCGGTTGATTTTGTTGACTTTGTGGATGCAGAAGTCGTTGATATGAGTGAAACTCTTGTGGATACCCTCCTCATTTCGTTGGATTGTTCTGAGCCTTAAAAACAAAATAAAAAGTAATTCAGCACAATGACGGTATTCATACTGAATTTCTGTACTTCCTAACTAACCGTTTGTGGTTATGGCAGTCGCCGTCTTATTAATTTCTGACAGAACCTTCTTTAGCATATGATACCATTCTTGGTGTTGCTCCTGGTTACTACATCGGATCTCATGAGTGTTCAACGGTACGAGAGCATTGGCGGCAGCCCATTCATCGTCAATAGCACTAGTGGGAGTTAACTCCAATACACTGTAAGGATTGCTTTCTCTGTATTGCTTGTGTCGTACTTCCATGCCACGAAGTGCTACTGTGCCTTTATAATGCAGTTGACCGCTATCGCCCTTTGCTTTACATATGATAAGCATGTCGTTGAATAATAGATATGTTCGTGGTTCCAGTACAAATGCGACATTCGGGTTGAGACTTTGTGTTTGTGTGTTTACACGGTACATGCTTCCTGTTATCAAGAGTTGACGAGTAGGTGAAAAGATACTTGGAAGATTTTGGACGGTTGCTTGTAAATGAGCCATTTGCCACAAATTATCACACGATCCCACTCTGTGAACCAAATTGCGGTTAATATTGAATTGCCCAATAACTTTTGATCAACCTAATACGATAAACAATATGTCTCACCTTTCTTCAAGATGTCCAGATATGGTGTTGATGCATTTTGCGGCTGCTCGTAGACCATTGTAGTCTGGGTGCATAGGCGGTGTATCTGTCATGATAAGTGGTATAAGGCTAGCATAAACTGAAACTCGATGTATGGGTTCCTTCATGAGTTGAAGAAAACTGATCGTTTTGCAGGGTGAGTCCTTCTGGCAAGACTATAAAAAAAGGGCCAACATGCGTAAATTGTACTGAAGTTATTTAACCTATTTGCGAGGCGTGATAGTTACTATTCACCTCCAAAAACTTTCTAAATGCCTGAATTTTGATCAATCTCTGATATGTGTTCAGTGCACTAGTGAATTCTCGTATGAATTGGTCATAGACAGTGAACTTTGGAAACTAATGAAAGCAAGATGTTAGCCAATATCACTTTAGATACTGTAACCGCTGTACCTGTCACTTAACTGATCTTTGAAAGATATCCCAAGTGATTTGCGTAGGTCCCCATAACCGAGAAAAGCTATATCAAAATTCTGCATCAGAAAAAAATTTTTGTCGGATGGGCTTGGCTTGCATATGCCACTAACTAACCGCTCATCCAATAATGAAAGCAGGTCGCGATGTACTTCAAGAACAGATTCCAAGTTGGAAAACAAAGCATTTACTTCTTGGTCAGTACATACGATCTTCTGAAGGCCAAGAAACTTGCGGGCTTGATTCTTAGCCTCTGCCCGCAGAGGCTGCAGATAATATTTTTCCGTTACTTGCAATGTTTCGACGTAATTTTTTTCAGATAAGAACAGTTCCCGTAAATGAGCTTCACGGTTTTGATATGTTTTCTCCACGTCTATAAAAAAAGCAAAGATTAATTTCGATATTATTTAAATAATCAAAAGCCGTCAAGATTCAACAGCTTTAGGTCTAGCATATGCTGTTGTTACGTGCCCATATAACCTTCGTCGACATCGTCGTAACCGAGGTGATCGACAATATCCAGGTCCTCGGTATAACTGTATGAAGTATGGACGTTGCTTGGCGTTAAAGCAGCCATTGAAGACGAATTCATAGCTCAAAATAGCACTGTTGAGTTGGCGTAAAAATCTTGAATAGAAGATAAAAAGGCGAGCACTAGGCAAAAAAAATCTTATCGACTATATATTGTTTTGGTGATAATCGAGCTGCAGATTATTCGTTACTCCAGAGTCGATATTTTCCAGTTTTGGGGAGTAAATCAGTGTCACTGAACTTCCCGGAGTAGTGTAACTGTTTTAATCAGCGCTAGGTGAAGGTACAAAAGAGTAACAAAAGTAGTAGTCTATTGATAAGACTGCTCAAGAAGTGCGCAGAGTTGTTTGATAGGCAATTACTGATTCAAACCCAGGGGTTCACGTGACTCTGTTAGCTTTCAAGAGGCAATCATTTGTCTCTCCTGTCTCTTCCGATTATACGTTAGTACAATAAATTTGCTTTCCAAGCTTCATTAGCCTTCATTGAGATATTGATAAGGACGATGAGATGTAGCTGCGCATTTAATTCTGTTTCATTTGGTGGATATTGGTAGCACCACATATCTCTCTGAAGATAGAGAATGGGGTACGCACGGTGTCCACAGTGTGCAAAACACCAAAACCTGTATTCCCCGAACTTACTAGATAACATCTCAATAATCATCATGACGATTCAGGAGACATACAGCGGACCAAAGAACGTTGCATATGGGTAATAGAGCTTATGAAGATGGTATTCTTCTACATTTTGAAAAAAAAAAAAAATGAATTCGTCGTTGAACGATGACTAGGATGATTAATTTACTCATTTGAACAAAGTTTGGAGTTCATGATCTGTGCGGTTGGACTTATAAGAAGGTGGGGCCAACAGCAGAGAATGTACGACGACAGCCTGAAATTGCCTGGATACTGAATGGGAAGTCTCGTCACGTGCCTAAACCAATCCCCGCCCCGGCCAGTCTAGCAGTGACTTCAGAGCATCGATTCCAACCACTCTTTGAATTGCAGATGCACAGGTGGTGAATCATGGATGATTCAGAGGGTAACATCGATTGAAAAGTTGATGAGTATTTCGTTTGCAATTGTCTAATTTTAATATTTATTTGTCAGAAATTTGCCGAGTATGCCGCTGCGAGGCTACAGAGGATCAACCTTTGTTTTATCCGTGCAAGTGCTCTGGTAGCATTCGATATGTTCATCAAGAATGGCAAGTGCAGCTATTTTATAACAATTATTATGAATGGAACAATGGCCCATGTGTACTCTATACTAATCTCTGTCATCTCTAGCTTGACGGAATGGTTATCGCATAGTAAAAAAAAGTAAGTGTCTGTATTTCACGTACATGGCTTTAAAGTCTGTCCTGGACTAATCTATTTCTCTATACCACTCTGTAGATACTGCGAGCTATGTCACCATCCCTATACATTCACTCCAATCTATAGAGATGATATGCCAGAGAGAATACCTATGCAATTGTTTGTCACGCAGTTCTTTCGACGTAGTTTCTTTGTCCTCCTTACTATCTTGCGCGCCATTCTCGTTGGTATCGTTTGGCTCGTTGCTGTTCCATATGCTGCTCTATGGACATGGCGGTTTTATTTTTGGAGTGGAGAGAACATCCTTATGACATCCAACGGCACTCCGAGACCTTTGAACGATACGACAATATTGCCAACAGGCAATCAAACCAGCTCTCATCTCACCCCATTCGAAAAGAACGTTAGGTAAGGCTCAGACGAGTAGAAATAGAAATTGAGGAGTCATTCACTTAAAATGATGTTTCGTAGGTCGTTCTTGGCGGATTGTATGGAGGGACAGTTAATCATGTTAGTGGTCATCTTGGCGTTTTTTGCCATGTTTCTTTTACGAGAATGGATCATGCAGAATACACCTGCCGATCTCCCGGCAAACGATGTACTGGAAGTACAGGAGCCACCAAGAGCTGAACCAAACCGTTTTCCAGCAGACGTTTTGAACGAACCTACTACTTCTTCCTCAGCATCGTCAACGGATTCTGAAACCGAACAAGAAGATTCTGATCAAGAAGAATTGGCTACGCAAACTCGAACCAACTCTAGAATTAATCCTGCAGCTAATGATGGGGAAGGATCTACTGTACCTAGACCAACTGAAGAGGGAAACAATCAAAATCCCGATGCCATCGATGTTCAGTGGCGTGCTCCCGATCATGCAAGAAATCAACCTAGGTTACCCGCTGCAAACGGCGTACAGCACCAACAGCAGTTTGAAGGAAACGCGGCGCGACAGGCTCTACTTGCTCGTCAACTCCAAGCCAACCAGCAACCCAGGAACATTGAAGACGAAATTGAATTTGACAATGCTGTTGACGATCTGGATGGTGTGCTTGAAGCCATCGGTTTAAGAGGCAATCTCATGCCATTGGGCCAGCACGCTGCTTTAATGATTTTATTGATCGCTGGCTGTCTCGGGTCAGCGGTGTGGACGCCATATATTGTTGGCAAAGCATTTATTCTGGTAATTATGTCTATGACAGTGGAAATCAATTCAGATTGACCTTAATTAATCGTCTTTATATGGAAATTCCAGGTTTTCCCAACAGTGTTTGTGACAACTCCAATCCACACGCTTCGACTGATCATTGACCCACTTGTCGATCTCGTTCTGGATGGAATATTGCCGTTTGCGACCAAGGCTGCAGAACCATATGCCTACCGTATGCGCGACGCAATTCAAACCTCCCCTGCGGCGTCCAGCATTTTGGATGGGTTCAATCATTTGGTCTCAAGCGTCAAAACCAGCAATGTCGGATACCAGGTTTGGAATATGGCAGGCAATAGCTCTTTTGGAAACGATACTGCATATACAGTAGCTCAGAATCATACAACGGATGGCACATGGTGGCAAATGGTAGCCGAAACTGATTATGTGCAGATTCTGAACACTATGCGTACACACTGGTATAGATTCGCTCTTCGGGATCGTGGCTCGGACCGCATGGTTTGTATCCTCATAGGCTATGGAGTCTTGGTTACTATTGGGTCATGGTATTTAGCAAGATCCCAGAATGCTTATGGACGAACAGTTGGAAGAGCCTTACAGCAGGCCATTCGCCAACAAGGTGCGATTCTCAAGGTTACCTTCTTTATTGGTGTCGAGTTGATGATCTTCCCTCTTGTCTGCGGAATCCTACTGGATTTATCTACCCTCCCTCTCTTTCCAGACTCAACCGTGGCAAGTCGCATTGTTTTCTGGAGGTCCAACCCTGGTATCTGGACATTCCTCCATTGGCTTGTCGGTACTATCTTCATGTTCCACTTTGCTGTCTTTGTGACTTTATGTCGTGATGTCGTCCGACCTGGCGTAATGTGGTTTATCCGAAACCCAAACGATCCTCAGTTCCATCCCATCAAGGAAATCTTGGAGCGCCCTGTAATGTTCCAGTTACGCAAAATCGGCATCAGTGCCTTATTATATGGTGGAATAATCCTATTTGGTATTGGAAGCGTTGTATTTTCTATTGCTCATTTTGGTGGTTCGATTCTACCACTACGTCTATCCATGCAGTAAGTTCTGGAACTGAAATATTTATCACAAGTCAAATCTCCCATTTATCTAAACCATTCATTTTTGTTTCCCGGCAGGCACTCTACCTTCTCTTACCCAGTGGATCTGATAGCTACACATGTCGTTATTCCTACTACCATGAGCCGACTTAAAGTGAAAACTAGATTTAAACTTCTGCTTCAAAATTGGTGGAGAGTCGTTTCAAGGCAACTACGACTTTCTTCCTTTATGTTCAATGGTCGCTATGCTGAGCAAGAAGGCAGACATGTTCGAAAGACATGGAGAGCATTCCTTTTGAGACGCAAAGCTCCTATTCCTGATATCTCACACGGTGACATATCCATCGACGGAATCTCAGCTGACGGTGAAGTAGAGTTTGTCAAAGATGGCCAATTGGTACGAGCTCCAAAGCATGACGGCGTGCCTGTGATTCGTGGAAGGAGAATGCTAGTTCCCATAGATCCTGAAACTTATGAGCCTATTGATGAAGTCGAGCGTCGCTTGGGTCATCCAGCTTCGACTGCGCTAGGAGGAGAAGAGTTGAACACTACTGTGGTTTATGTTCCTCCTAGATTCCGAGCTCGTATCTTCTTGTTCCTATACTTGATGTGGTTGTCTGGTGCCATCTTAGCGTGTTGCATAACCATTGCTCCATGTAAGTATTTCCACAATGATTGGGCATATACCGCGTCTATGCTAAATGATTTATGATCAATGGCGAATGCTGTGCTCACCCACTCTCTCACACTTTTTCTCTCGCTAGTGATGATGGGCCGTTACCTATTCACGTTCTATGTCGCAAAGAATCACTCTGTGCACGACTTATACTCGTTCCTCCTTGGCCTTCACGTATTATTAGCTTTGGGATTTGCTGCAGATTTTATGGTTCGCAATGTTCTTGCTCTGCAAGCTGATAGATGGAACATGTCTTGGTCCAGAGCTTATGCCAAATTGAAGCATGCATGCCTGCGCATTACAAGCACTGCATATATTCTACTCGCATTTGGACTGATCATGCCCATGTTAGTCGGATTGTTCGTGGAGCTCTATTTTATACTTCCTACTCGAAGGTCTTCAAGACACGATATAGCCACCAATCTTTTACAGGTAATAATTTTATTGATCAACAGTAAGGTCATGTTATGATCAAACGCACTAATACTCCTTTCATGGGTTGACTAGGACTGGTCGGTTGGAGTTGTTTACATGAACTTGACCTATGGTTTCCTTTCATGGATACCAGACAATTACTGGCGTCGGGTCCTTCGCAACTTGTTTGCAAATGGTATATTAGAAGTTGATGCACGACTAGCAACGAATCTTTTCCTTGCTCCAGTAATTATCGGTGGGCTTGCCGCGATTATTATACCGGCCTTGGTTGCTTGGACGGTTATTCAAGTGCTTGGTAAGTTGGGTTCTCCACTTGGGAAATATTGTATGTGATGATGATGGACTTAAATCATTTTTCCGTAGCCCCTGATAATGCTACGATCCAAAACATGATTGTACGCCTCGCCTATCCCACGGCGTGTTTAATCGTTATGATCTATCGTGGGACTTCCATGTGTTTCAAGGCAGCCAATGCCTGGGTTCAATCGGTGCGAGACGATACCTATCTTGTTGGACGACAGTTACATAATTTACCACCTCAGGATTCTACTGATTCAGATCCTGTTCCCCTTGTACATGCAATCTAGACTGACAGAGAGAGAGAGAGAGAAAGAACGATCAGTGGGGTGATTTGAATATACATGTAACATTATCGCTGATACCTGTCCCCCACAGGTGAATAAAGTAAATGAACAGCATATTAAATAGTATGTGGCTAGGTGCAGCAATGGAAGTTCAGATTGGCAGTTGAGCCATGATGATCGTGGCGGTGAGACCAAAGACATACCATCAGAAAGGAGCGATATAATGAGCGTCCAAGTGAATGGTAGCCAAGACCATAAACCAACAACGAAAACGATTTTGTCATTCTACAGGTGGCGTCTATAGGCCAACATTTCTTTGAGAGAATCTGGACCAATGCTGACGTATTTACACAGCTCTGCATATTCAATATCAAAGTAAGCCGCGTTCTGGATCAAACTTTCTTTGGTGTAGGAACCCAAAGTAACTGTACTCCGATCGATAAAGATATACTTTAGGGCTCAGCTCTTGTACGATCGGATATCCCTACATTCATAAGGCAACCTAGGGTACCTGAGAGAACAAAAATTTAATTGAAAATAGCCAAGAAAAAATTCAATAAAAATAGAACTCGTTTATTGACAATTCAAATGTACACCATATTGCTGTCGCTTCTCTGTTGCCAATAGCACACCATCCCATCCCTTGTTTTTTAATATACTTTTGTGCGCACTTCACCTCCAGTAAGTATGTCCTCTTGCAAACGAGGCATAGATGTTCAAAGAAACTGAATCATCTATGTGTAACCAATTCAAATGAAATGGACCCTTTGCCTGTGAAGAGTACAAGAGAGTTGGGAATACACTTGGCCAGCTTTCGTCCAACGCCGAAAGTTTTGCAATTATATTATGGTGACACAGTGCTTTTGGGAGGGTGGTCGCAATTTGGATTTCAGACGTCCGCAAAAACAGGGACTTTGAGGGCAAAAGTAGCTTTTTATAGAAAATGAATATAGTAAGTTGCCTAGTTGCTACAAACCCCTAGTTCGCGTGGAAGTAGTTTGTTAGTAGCTGAAAGTAGAAAGTGTAGTAGAAGATCATATTAAATATGCATCACGGAATGCAGAGATGTTTTCTTTCAATTTACGACAGATCGGTCGGAGTCAATGAGAGAGGGCCCGGCTCATCTCAATTAACAGTGAAAATTCTTCTCATCTGCCCGCCTTTTGACCATCTTCCCATCAAACCCTTCCCTTTCCTTTATTTCAAACCTCTGTTCTTCGCTGGCCGTTGAAACATAAACATGAAATCATTCCAATTCATTTTAGTTGCGCTGTGCGCATCATTCTCAGTTGCACTTGCTTCTCCTGAGCCTGCTGTCAAACTTCCTCGCCGTGCTCTTTACGAAAAACGTGCTGGCTGCTCAAAGACCTACCAAGGTACATTTAACGATCCAGTTATACACATATATCTTAATGGATGACTGAACTTGACAAATTTTAGCTCAATCTGGAGACACTTGTTCTGCTATTGCTAGCAAATACGGTATCTCTCTCAGCAATTTTTACAGCTGGAATTCCAACATCAACAACCCTTCTTGCAACAACTTATATATTGGCACCAGCTACTGTGTCAGCAAGTCATCCAGCAAGACAACAAGTAAAAAATCCACAAAGAAAACAACCAAGAAAACGACTACAAAGAAGGTACAATGAAAGACAACATTGACTCTCGCTGGATGAATATCAAAACATGGAATTTTTATTTAACCAGTTTCGTTTCCTGTATTTAGACTGCTACCTCCACTAAGAAATCTTCATCTGGCTCCAAGTCGACCTTCTCTGGTGACGGTACATACTTCACTCCTGGCCTTGGTTCTTGTGGTGAAACTAACACAGAACAAGATCTGATTGCTGCCCTGGTAAGTTTGCTATACAGTAATAATACAATTATTGATACATGTGATGTACATTTTTTTTATACATATATCTTTTATTGACTCATCCATTTCTCTTTTCCAGAATGCTCCTCAAATGGGCAGCTCCCCTAACCCAAACAGCAATCCTAACTGTGGTAAATACGCAAAGGTAACTGGACCAAATGGTACGGTTCGTGTCAAGATCGTTGATACATGCCCTCCTTGCGCCTACGGTTCCCTTGACTTGAGCCCTACAGCATTTGAACAGATTGCTGATTTAGCTGCTGGTCGTGTTCCCATTACCTGGCAATGGGATTAAAGTCTACCTTTCCGTTTTGCAACATGTCAGCTGGTGTTTTCCAACAGAGATCGCCCCTTCGACAGCTCAACTAAACCCACCTCACGGTCGGAAAACTCCAATCAAGTACAAAAATATTTGCTTCAGACATCCAATTATACGAGTATTTTTATTCTAAAGAATTTTCGTAGTATTAGCTATCTGATATTGCAATAAACAACCTGATCATGATGCCATTTTATCACACTTACGTGTCTATCCATGAGACTTTTATCTCCACTAATGATCCTTATTTTTATATCTATACATAGACCTACATGACGTTACGAAAATTACTTGCCGTTGGTGATCACATAAATTACATCGATGTTAGAATATCAACATAATTTAAGTTTGCCACATTTATGTCGGGTGGCCTGTGGGCATCTTTTGTATCTGGGAAAATTTAGTTTACGTTATGAGTGACCAGCAGCGATCGTACCTCCGACCCATATCCACCAAAAAAAGGGCGCGGGGAAAGATCTATTGACGATCTATTCACTTGTTATGTCTTTATACAACAGTTGCAGGTACAGGCGTACTACAGAAAAAAGTAAGAAATTAATTTGCTTTAACGTATTGTGATTTCTAATGTTGCGTAAAGCCATATCAAGGTGGTGGTCAATAGTAAAGAGATCGCTCATTAGTGTTAGTAATAAGGCATAAACTGTGAGAAAAAAAATCGATATGTTTGGGTCAGTTGAGGCTTCCCTATGTGCCCTAATGACTTGCTTTCCGTCCTTCTAGATCTATCACCACCTCGGTCCACACACTAACCTATCCTATCGTTTCCAATTTGTGATGATTTTCCAATTTAATTTGATTCCATGGTCATGGATACAGAAGTGCTACCAGGTAGCTTTAATTATTAAATAAGGATTTAATGCCAGTTAAGTAGACATGTATACACACACGGGCCATATCTAACCAGTGACTTCTGTCGGATGCACTACATACAGTATATTCTCATTAAATATAAACAACATGTATATCCTTTTGAATGTTCACCTATTAAAGCTACTGTTTGTTGGCTTTCACAAGATGAGAGCTATACACTACATCCTGTACCAATGTTATTTATATTACCTTTTGTTGTTTTTTATTTCGGCATAAATAAACCAAAATGAAAATGGGATGGGGGATTGACGTCAAGTGTCCTTACCTTTGCTGGCCCAAACGGGTACCATTCTGATCTTCATTGCAAATGTGCCTTCTATCCTAGGAATGCCAAGTGATATGCGTAGCACTCACTGGGGCGGTATTCGTTTCGTACATAGATGAAGCCATAGAAGCAAGTACGCAATTGTTTTGAGATTGTTTTTATTCTGCATTGCATAACTTTTCATTTCCTATTATTTTTTTTTTTTACCCTAAAATGCCAATTCCACGGGTATTTGTGTTTTTCATGTGCTGTGAACATGCCACCTCAATGGGTGAGGGGTGATGGACATAGGGATGACTACGTCGGTATGATCGGAACTGCGGATCCGTACCACTTGATGCGCGGAAAAAAGTGCACAGCTTTTTTTAAAAAGGTGAAGAAAAATATGCTGGTGGGGTTGGTGACAATAATAAGTATGCCTGACCAGGTTCGTTGGCACGAAGCTAACATACAATAAGTTAAAAAAATCCATTGCCATTTTCCGTATTTAGCTTTGCAAAACGTGAATCGACCCATGTACATGATCACGGTATGTCGCAGCTGAACTAAAGCTGAGCAAATTTTTACTACTGCGAGATTAATCTTTCTAATCTGGATGGGCGTTGATAAGTCCTAAGAAGTAATTCATAGAATAATACTTTGGGTAACGGTATGAGGTTATATATTCATTGCGATACTATCCTCTTAACCAGCGTAGATCCAAAAAAAGCTAACGAGTGTTAGGCAAATAAGAAGCGCTTTGTTATCCACATGCTTACATTGGAACCTCTTGTTCCTACAAAAGGTAGTGGTCTCGGGGCCAGACACCATGCACAAATGTGGCTACCCTAATTACTTTTTTAAGCATACAGTGTTTGGTAAGTTGTTGCGGAATGAGCAACATCTTTTTGAATGCATTCAACATGTTTCGCTGAATTGTATAGTCAATATCAAACACAACTTGTCATAACGGTTTGGTTATGGAAAAATGGGGAATTCATGGAGTATATAATTCATATGCGCGGGTTTACAGATTATCTGCTTTCTTTCGACTTGCGTCATTATGCCATTTTTCGTCATGAGAAGCACTACGTCCATCGTGGTTACTTGCCCAGTATTTTGTCATGAGAGTTCTTCCAATGAATGGGCTGTGTAAAAATGGTAGGAATAGGCGAGGATCCCATGGTACCAAGAAATTAGGCAGCATAAATTTTTTGTGATCATCACCCCAACTTCCGTTCCTTCTTTCTCTCTTCGCATTTTTTTTTTAAAAGCCTCTTCCTTTCTCTCTTACTTTCCAACAAAACGTCTTCTTTGTATTCCTTTGCTCTTGTTCTTATCCATTAATTTTATTCCCTTGTTGCCAATATGTATCTGTATCCAACGCGACAACCTGAAATGAACCCGGATACATACTCCTCCATTGTATCGCCTTATCATTACAATAATCGAAGTTTCAATGCCAGCCCACCACAGCACAGCATAGATGCACCCAGTCAGCAAAGTTCTTCTGGAGGTCCACATCGTCTGCAGGATCCTGCAACGGTTGTCACTAACATGGCCACAAATTTAGCCACTTCTACTACTGGCTCAACCAACAATCCATCATCGGCTAGCAACGGATCTTATTTCACTTGGCTCGTGTTTCTACAAGAGAAATGGGTTCCTTTTGACTTCCAAAACCAAGGGCGACTAGAACAGACGCTAAGTCTGGGAGGTACATTTGTGGATATTGAGGATTCCCACTTTCCTTCGGTCAAGAGAGTTCGAGTGTTTCCAAGAGCAAACTATCTAAGCTATCTTGGTATCAAATATAGGCTAAGCAGGGTCCTGCAACCTGATGCATGGATGGATCATGATGAACAAGCTCAGTCATGGGAAGGTCGTATCACTACTCAGCCTGATGGATGGTAGAAATACAGAATAAGAAAGAGAGGCTTGGAAAAACAGGATAGAAAAAGAAAGTGTTAGCCACTCGCCTCCTTCAACGGTCTACAAGATACAAAACACATAAATTTCATACATATATAATGTTTGTATGGTGTTGAAGATTCGACATGAAATCCATTATATTACTTGCTTCTAACTTGCCAAACCAACCAACTGAACCTCACCTCAAACCATAACGTGTAATATTACATTTGTATATACCCTTGCTCTTCGCTCTGGATACCGACGGTTTACCTTAACTAGTCTTTCTTCCTTCCCACATTTCATCATCATCAATATTATTACTATTATTATTATTATTATTATGATTGTTATTCTTTCGTGGCTCTGATTGATATCTGCTTTATATTTTCTTTTACTGGCTATAACTACAAAGACGGAAATACACCCTCACGCTTTCATTTATTTATTTATATCATCCAAGTTAATGTTTCATCCACCTGACCTTCACTACCTGTGTCATAGATTTTTTTGTATTCCCATCGTGATATGAGGACAAAGTCATGGGGTTAACCATAGCCATAATGAGAGGGTAATAGTATGCCGCATCATTACTTTATTCCATGGGCATTGGGGGCGGGGCAATGTCGTTTTCAAATTCCGGTTCAAAATATTGTTACTGGAGTTTCGTAGAATTGTAATGTCCTACCTCTTGCAGTACAATTTGTATTTCCTGGGTTGTTTGTCTATTTTAAAGGGGGGGGGATCTTTTTAACATACAGCGTTTTCCCGCTCCGTTCTGCATTCCAACGTATTCCTTTTCAAATAACACATATCTTTACTTCTATATACCTTTTGTCTTTCCTTCCTTTAGTACCTGCTCGTCTTACCCACCAATGATATCGATTTAACATTATTCATCTCACGTAATCACTAAAACCATATTTTTGTATGATGCATTGCAATTTTTTTCATAACGTGGCCTCACGGAGGCTATTGCCAACACAGTAATGATCATCAGTAGAGCCTCTGAAGCAATGAAGAAAACTGCTTGCCCTGAATATTTTTTTTTTTTGTTCGGACCCACCGAATTAGCGGACTTGATTACAAAAGAGATTCATCATCCGGCTCGGGACCTTTTTTAGAGAAAAAACCATTTCTATTTTTTTGGGCTTCTGAAACGATGTTTTGACTCGAGTCAAATGATAGGCTGCTTCATTAGTGGATGCATACATTAATTGGTCATGTTTAAATGCCTAGAAAAACATTTTCAAATTATATTAGATTGTGTGTTCCCTTCCCCCCCACGCACAAAGTGGACATTGAAAGCCACGTTTATAACCCAAAGGCATGCTATTTTAAAAAGTCCAACTTGAAAAATAATCTAGCGTGGATGTCTAATTGACTCTGGCAGAATTAATAATTGGAATTGATTGGATAGAGAGCGTTTTAGAGGAGCCAGTCAAGATTGTTGGGTAAAAGAAAGAGATTTTTCACTTTTTCTTTTTTTTTTTGGTTTTCCCTCTGCCGTCACCTTTTTTTTTTTTTTTTTTTTTTTTTTTTTTAGTGCCCCGCTTAAGGCTTGTTTTTTTCTTTTGTGGATTCTTCCTTCTTTCCTTTATCCTCCTCACCCGCCCTTCTGTCCTGAAGAATGCAGTCGCTTCAACACCAATACTACTCTGGGTATGCTTATGGTCAGCAACCTCCGGCTCAGCAACATGACCAACCTCCGCCTTCCATGATGCCGCCCATCCCCATGATGTCGTCTCACCAGTTTGATCACCAGCAAGCTCCACCACACCTTCATGATCCACTTGGTCAACAACAATCTTCCACTCTTCCTCCTGTCAATGGAAAGGTTCCCGGTCAAAAACGCAAGCAAGTCAAGAATGCCTGTGGTATGTATTTGCGAATCTCGTATGAAAGGCGGGACCGGAACTAGACCCCGCCCTCCCGCCAAGTTTCTTTTAACTATTTTTCGATATTCACTGTGCTTCTCGTTTGTGATTTAGTGAACTGCCAGAAAGCTTGCAAAAAGTGTGACGACGGAAGACCTTGCCAACGCTGTATCAAGTTTGGCCTTACTGACACGTGCGTCAATTCGGTCAGAAAGGAAAGAAAGAAGGGCGTAAAGCGGGGCCCTTACAAGAGAAGAGTCAAGGGAGAACAAGGATCTGCTTCCGGTTCAGTCGTCGATAGCAACAATAGTAGCCCTCAACCTTCCTCCCTCTATGATACTCCTTCGGGATCACCGGCCTTGCGTTCACCCCTTCCTTTCTCAGCTTATGGAAGTGCTCCTCCTCCGTATGGTCAGCATAACCAATACGATGCTTTCGCCTATCAACAAAACTATGGCTACGCTAAGGACCAATCCATGCTTGGTCAACAGTCCAACAACGTTTCTTACATGATGCCCGGCCAACACCCCATGTACCACCATTCATTGCCTTATCAAATGGTGGTACCATCACAGCCTGGTGATGTACTAGCCCGTTCCATGTCTCACTCACCTTCCTCCAATGTGCAACAGCAACAACAGCAGCATCAGAGACCACCTCAGCAACAGCAACAGCAACATCATCACCAACAACCACAGCAGCAACAATCTACTCCTCGGTCTGAAACTAACGAGGATGAGGATGAAGAAGGAAACAAATTGAACATTCTTTCTCAGCTCTGCAGCGCTGTGCTGGATCACAGCGATGAAGATAAACCAACAGAAAAGAAGCAATCTAGATCTCCTCCCGCACCAAATGGCAAACCTGGTTATTTAAATGCCCAACAACCTCCCTCACAGCAACAACAAGTCTATGGAACTCCCGGTTCTAGCCCTGGTCGTATGGATGACCAAAAATCATGGGGTTTACCATCCCTCCAAAACGTTGTTAATGAGAATCATCATCCTCAACAACAGCAACAACAATGGGTTGGTAATAACCATGGGAATAATGGCTGGTAAAATGGAGCCTAAAATACTCTATTCTCGGTTCTTTTCTATTTCTTTTTTTTTTGTCGAGATGGACACAACAACACCATATCAACCGAACATATACGCCGGTTTCTTATTATACATGCTTGTTCTGTTATATTCTATTCACAAAAAAGCGACATCAAAGAACCAAAACGCCAAAGCCAAGAAAAAAAAAACCCTCACTAGGAAAAAAAAATAAAAACTAACCCACCAAAAAACACTCACTATAGACGCTTCTTCATTTTCTCTCTTATCTTTTTCTGTCTTTGTCTGGTATATCTTTCCTTGCCATCTTTTTCTTCCTTTCCTTACTGTTTGTACATAACCTGATGCATGTCTGTATGCGTGCCCAGTTTGCTTTACTAGTTTGATCGTTATCACCATACAATGTTTTCCATACAGAGAAAATAAAGAAAAAATTTATAAATTACGATATTTAGGCACGCCACGACCAAATAGCGGGCATGAGAAAACCTTAAATTGGGGGGGAAAGGGGTCATCATTGTGAGCGTCGTTTGCTCTCAAGTCGCTTACATGTTGGCTTCTTTTTATTTTTAGCCTAACGATAGATTTCTATATGATCGAAAATATACAATGTATAAAATGTGCATTACAAAAGAGAGAAGAGCAGGTCAGTCATACGTAGTACAGACCAAAATGCATGTGTGCCAAAATCCATGTTACACTCTACTATCTGTTCTTCACCAATTTTGCTTTTTACGTTGGCGCCACTCAGCGATTCTTCTTCGCTTCCACCATAACAAGCCAAAACCAACCAACAAGAGAATAATGATAATGACAATAACAGCAATGGCCCACTTGGGGAAAGGTTTCTTGATGGCCGGTCTGGGTTGGGTGATGGTGGTATAGGGAGGGTCAGAGGCGTTGGTAGCAAGTTGGTACGCCACTAGACCTTGGAAGGGAGCGTTATAGTCTAGCGCCACTTCCGACTGCTGCCAATCATTTCGAACATCGTAAAAATTGTCATTTTGGTCAGGTCCGCCTACCACCGCTCCATACAAGACATACTTTTCAGTGGGTGGCGAATTATTAATATTGTTGATATCTGTACCTCCTGATGCTCCAGCATGGTGAGGGTTAGCTGGGGAATTCATATGAACGCCAACAACATAGGGTGTTAACCTATTGTCGATAGGTTAGAGGCCGGTACACGGTGTAGGTTACCTGAAAAGGAAATGAATCACTTACATTGGATTATTGCCTAGCATATAGTTGATTTGTCCTAGGGCAAAATTGATATAGCCTTGTCCCTTGTCGCTATTAATCGGACTGTACAATAAAGCGAGAAGAGCAGTATCTTGAGCAGGAACCAGCGAATTAGAATTGCTAGACTGTCCACACCATAATAAACCCCCTCCTGTGAAACCACAGGGGGATTTGCCTTGCGTCAACGTGTCCAGGAATCGTTCAGCCGCCACTTTGTATTTTTGAGTCGTGGTATCCAACATACTTCCAAGAACGAACACGCCTCCAGATTGATCACTCCAGTCCATAGGAGTGATATCCGCCTTACCAAGATTGAATTGATCAAAATAATTGCTGGCCTTGGTCAGATATGTCTGGTTTCCTGTTGCTCGATACAGCCACAGTGCTCCCCACACAAGCTGATTTTGAAACGTCTGAGTCTGGTAAAATTCCGCGATGGCTGGTATAGTGGTTGTATATGGTTGTTGAGGCGTAGCTGTTTCGGCAAATTCGAACAATGAAATACCATGTTGCACCAGTGTGTCTGCGTAATTACTGTCATTGAACTTATTTCTAAATAGGTAAGAGGCAGACGCAAAAGCTGCCGCTCCTACAGCCGCTACATCCGTTCCTGGAGCTGTGCTGTTGATCATATACGAAGGACGAGGGGTTGGAATATCCGTATCTGGACCCCAGTAGTTGTTATCAACATTACCATCGCCAACCTTGAAAGATCAGGTATGGCGTAAGCGTCATTTAAACGTAATATTGCCTTTTTTTTTGGCACTTTTTAGTTGTCACTTACCTGAACATAAAATACATTGGGCTGAGGATGTGCTTGAATCAACCAGTCAGTTCCCCATTTGATCATGTCATGAAGGTAGCCGTCTTGGTTGGCCAACTGGTAGCCTTGAAAGTATTCTATAGCACCCCAGGACAGAATCGACATAGAGTAGGCCATTGGCAACGTAAATTTGAGGTAATCACTGCACGTGTAAACATGTAACGTTAGTCAATGCTTTGCATTTCTCATTCATTCATTCATTCATTCATTCAATGTAACAGCATGCATTACCCTGCATCATAGTATCCTCCTGTTAGGTTGACATTGTTATCCGAGCCGTCTTGAAGAGCTGAGTCATGGCGCCTGGTAAGCAAAAAATAATTTTTTTGTACAGATCCGGGGTTATTAACCAATTACCATTTGTGCCCCCTTCCCTCATTTCACACCACATTGCCCCGCCTTCTATTTGAATATTACTATCCTTCCTTTGTAAGGCAAGAAAAGTGAAACTTACCATGGTACTCTGTTATTAGCAGGTAGATGACCACTTCGCTGTGCTTCATAAAAGAGTAATGAATCCTTCATTAGCGTAGTGTAAGCTTGATTCACTGTACTAGTTGGCTGAGAAGTAGTGCCAGTAGATGTGGATGACGGGCTGTCAGAAGTGGTATCATTCTGTGCTAATGCCTGTAGAGCCAGTAGCGACAAGGCAGGGATAGCCTTAGATAGCCAAAGCATTGACTTTTGAGAGAGAAGTGAAACAAAGAGGTTGGTTAGAGAGGAAGGAAAACCGATACGTCCGATAAAGGTGGGGGGCTTTTATGTGTGAACGTGGAGGTTCCGGGGTTACAACTTTTGTGCAGTTTTTTATATCGGAGTCAAGTCTGCTCTGCCTGTCACCTTATTTTTGTCTCTGCCAAGTCTTCGCAGCCACAGTTGCATATCTTCATCATCTGTGCGCGGAGTAGCCTACCGATTGGGCTTCTTAATTTAATTCCTTCTTGTAATTCTATGTGCCATATGGATGCTTGCCTATTTCCCGTGTCTGTGTCACAAGTTGCCACTATCCTCAACATAAATCTGCAGGGTTAAGGCGCAGTGAGGCCTCATACTTCAGCCGTATACAATGTTAATGGGTAGGCTAGTTCATGTTTACTTGGGTTGGTGTGTGTGTTTCGCCAAGAATTTGCTGAAATTCTGTAGAAGTGATAGAATCCAAGGAAATAATACCAGGCTCAATACCTGGCTTACCTGACCACACCTGGATTATTCTCGAAACACCGCATTAGTGGATTACATACCGACAAGGAATAAATAGCGATCAAACAATTTTGGGCAAAAAACAATTATAAAGAAGGGTCTGTTTAGTTCCGACCATCTGCAGGAGTTAAGCCCCTAACCCATCCACTCCGTTTTGCATTGATACTAATAATGAAAATGAAACAGCTGCGCTTGGCTGAAATTCAGTCATTATAGAGGTACTTACATTTGATAAGGCTCACTTGTCACGTTTGCATACATAGTCGCCGTTAGAATCCGGAGTAGCTGTTACTTGCACAGTGGCTATGAACCAATAAAAGTATTTACGGACTGACCACCGAAGATCACCATAATAATTAACCTTTCTTGTCTCATCAATCGAACGGGTTGCTTTTACAAAAAGATCAACGGATGGTAACGCCAATGCAACAACAGAAGTAGCCATCATATCACATGTATACTGCGAAAGAATGTCGGTGAGAGCAGAGACCTCAGTCCGCCGGTACAATAATGCATTTATCGCTACCTCTAGAAATCGGTATTTTTTTGATCAACCAAAGCATGCTAGACATGCAAATCTCTCTACTGTGTTCCAGATAAGCTGAAACTACGCCAATCCAGTGATCGGCACTCTGCATCACAATATTCTTTCCTCTTGCTTTTGCGAAGATTGAATAATGCTTACGCCATTTCAAAAGGTGCAACTACCCACATTGATTTATAGAGTTTGCTTCAGCGAGCAAAGTCATGTGTATATCGATGTGCCACTCCAGACCTACCTAATTCCTGCCTAAGCCAATCAAAGATTTTTACCTGGTATTAATAATAGATACGCTGTTCTTTTTGTTTCCATTTAGCGGTAATTGCTGCTATTTCTCCTTGTGCTGACCAACCAGTCCGGGCCATGCTTAGGGCGATTGGATGCGTTTCATCGAGCCATATGACACTTTGCCATTACGTTCTTTACCTTTTCTTTCCGATAGTTTGAACAATAGAATTGACAAGATATTTTATATAATTAATAACCAAAATTACGCTCAAAGGGGTACGTCTCATAGGTTGTGAAAGTGGGCTGGCAGATGAGAGCATGGTGGTGGACAAGCCAGTATACCCATGATGGGTTGGCTGGAGGACACGTGCTTTGCAGTGGTCTTGTGACTCCCGTTTTGTCCTGTTTGCTAAGAGAGATGCTTCGTGAAGTGGTTTCCCCTCCCTTTCAAGTACAGCTGCGGCAACCATTTTATTCTCCATCTTATATACCTAACTGTTTTTAATTACTTGCACTTCTCATTCATTACTGTTTATATTCAACATATAATGGC
The DNA here is from genome assembly GCA_021235465.1 of Umbelopsis sp. PMI_123. Taxonomy (NCBI): domain Eukaryota; kingdom Fungi; phylum Mucoromycota; class Umbelopsidomycetes; order Umbelopsidales; family Umbelopsidaceae; genus Umbelopsis; species Umbelopsis sp. PMI_123. The sequence goes on along the minus strand of JAJSME010000004.1, from coordinate 276,752 downwards.
CAACGCAAACTCGCCAATACCAACGACTAATTACAGTAATGACAAACAACCTAATTCAACCACAGCAGTCGCTGCAACAAACCCAACTTCAGCCGTTGTTGGTGATTACATTGTCAGCTCAAAGATTGGTCAAGGTTCATTTGCTACCGTCTTTAAAGCTGTACATAAGGTATGTAACCTCATATTCAGGTGCACATGTCTTGAGTGGGGTTAACTTTATAGTCATTGGCGCTCACCCTTACATTCAACGTTAATTCTTCTGCTCCGTATCTTTCCTAGACCACTCGGCGTCCCGTTGCTATAAAATCCGTCCTCAAGCAGAAACTCACCAGGAAATTATTTGAGAATTTGGAATCCGAAATATCAATCTTGAAGGCGATAAGACATGATCACATCGTGGGCCTGATTGATATTCAGGTAAAATATAATATGCCTGTTGTATTTATTCCATGTTATATTCCATCATATTAATTGCGAATGCAATGCGCCATAGAAAACCGATACACATATTCATCTCATCATGGAATACTGCTCAATGGGCGATCTCTCACAGTATATCAAACGAAAAAAGAGCAAACACTTGTCGCGTGGTCCTGCAGGAGGATTGAGTGAGGATGTTGTTCGACATTTTCTAAAGCAATTAGGTATGTTATGTTTATACTTTGACAACAAATAATTCAACAACTCCATTAATTTGTTTTGTGCCTTATCAGCATCTGCTCTCGAATTCCTTCGTTCACAAAATCTCGTTCACCGAGACATTAAACCACAGGTAAATTAGAGTTTCATTTCCAATGATAAGCGCCACACCTTATGGTCGAGCTTAGCCCATGCACTTTTCTAATCCGTCCTCCCCTAACGCGGCTTATCAGAACCTTCTATTGGTTCCATCTAGTGATACGCAGGACAATGAAGAGGCTATCGGATTCTCAAATTTACCCCGCCTCAAAGTAGCTGACTTTGGATTTGCTCGCATTTTACCTTCAAGTAGCCTTGCAGACACGTTATGCGGTTCACCTCTGTATATGGGCCCGGAAATTCTCTCATACAAAAAATATGACGCCAAAGCTGATTTATGGAGCGTGGGAGCAGTTGTATTTGAAATGATCACAGGAAGACCGCCTTTCCGCGCATCCAACCATGTTGAGCTTTTGAAAATCATTGAAGAAAACGATGATCGGATAGTATTTCCCGATGAGCGTACATCTCATTCCAGACCAAGCTCCTTAGGAGATGGAAAACAAGATTCTGCGCCCACAGGCCCTATTATCAGTGACGAGTTGAAGGACCTCATAAGACATTTATTGAAGAAAAATCCAGTCGAGCGAATATCATTTGAAGAATTTTTTATGCACCCAGCAGTCATCCAAGGAAGAGACAGTATACCCCAATCAGCTTTGTCACTACAAGCTGCTAGTGCTTCGAATGAACAACGACGACGAAAATCTTCTTCCTTGGAACGACCTGTTATCACACCACTCCAAATATCCAATGCTCACCGTGAAGATGAACTTCCACCTTTCGCTACTGTACAAACCACACCTGCATCTGCCAAACCTCATTATGCTGAACACGATCGCTACCAGCAGATCAACAGTGCTCCTGTTACCGATACCTTGAATACTACGAGACGCCGTCCGTCCACTGATAATGTTGGTTTGAAGATGGTGGCCCATGAAGGCCGAATGCATACTCAACCTGTTAATGTGATTCATACTGAAAATGACCCTCTATCTCGACCAAGCAGTCGTCGACAAAGCTATTCTCCACGTATTGAATCCAATTTTGATGATCTACAACAAAACAAAGAACGCTATCCTCCCAATGCTACTACTATTCAACGATCTAGACGAGATGGCAATGCTGAATCGGACGTTCTTGAAGAATACGTTGTGCTGGATCGCAAGACTATTGAGAACAATCAATTTGCTGATGGTAAGTGTTGAGGAGAAGAATGTAATATGCTCAGTTAGGTGATTCATCATATTGAGTTACTTTTATTATGGTAGAACTGGACGCATCACCGCGGACCTCTGATGAGCCTGATCGGGCTGGACGTGTGGTTTCTCGAAACAAATCACATCGATTATCGTCAAGTCCTCTAGCACGACCATCGTCCATTAGTCAAAGGACACCTTCTCCCCAGCAATCCAGTCTTCCCAAGACATACGATCATTATTCTACGTCACCGCCCAATTCTCTTCGATCTTATACTAGCACAACTCCTCCATTTGCTATCCCGCGTGAACGCAGTAGCAGCTCAGGCAATAGTGGTGGATCTGCTCTTGCTCGTGCTCTCTCCATGGCATCGGTTCGACTGTTTGGTACTGGCAATTCCCCTCCCAATTGGAATCAACCTACCACTGGTGGAGTTGCCTTTGGCACAGGCGGTAATAACCCTGAAGAAGATGCTATTATCAAGCAGATCGAAGAAGCTGCCTGTAAAGCTCATGCCGTGGCTCAATTTGCCGACAGCAAATTTGTGCAAATTCAAGAATACAATGATACCACTCCTCATCCCGACCCATTGCAAGTATCTGTTCTAGCAGAGGAAGCAATGGTTTTGTATATAAAAGCTCTGGCTCTCCTAGAATCTGGCATGACCATTGCCAAAGATTATTGGGCTCGTGTTAGTTCCATGGAGCCGCAGCAAGGACAAACCCGCATAGCGCCTGTGCGATTAAATTCAGGTAAAGTGATCAAAAAAGAAAAAATCTCTGTTCAGTAGCGAGGATGCTCAACACTTACATTTCATCATCTTCTTTCAGCTGTTCAATGGATGCGTGAGCGATTTAACGAATGTTTGGACCGAGCGTCTTATGCAAAGAATAAATGCGAAGATGAAAATGCAGTCAACGCTTGTGTGGAGAAGCTACTTTATGATCGCGCATTAGAGATGGTAAGATGCAACTCCACATGTTGTATATAATACCAAAACACGTGGTCTAACCTTACCCGCTTTTGCAGAGTCGAGCCGCTGCTGTCAATGAGCTCGTGGGAGAGAATATCACTGGCTGTGAGAGAGATTATAAAATTGGCATCTATATGCTCGAAGCCATTCTTGAAGATGAAGAACAAGTTATGGAAGACGATGATCGAAGAATTATTAACAAATGTAAGTGCCTAGCGCCTAAGTGCCTAACCCTGAATATTACACAAAGAATTATCTCTCATTCCCCGTTTCTCTGCAGTTGTTGAATCTATCAAGAATCGGCTAAATGTTCTTCTTAAAAAGAAGGCTGCTATGGCTCAACAGCAACAGATACCGAGTAGTAATAGTAGCAATGTTGTATAAAAAAATATCGAGTCACATCCCACAATTGTAATAAAAAAAAAATGAAGTCCGGATTACGTTCTTCCATGTTTGTATATGCTGTGATCCAATGTTGTAGGAATCAAGCCATTTATTCAGTCTTCTACGTTTACACCTCAGAAACTTGATGTTTTTCAATATTCTTTTCACTTCTTATTCCACGAGACTGAGATCGCTCGACTTCGGCAGCGATGATGGTTCCAGCGTTATCAGGCTAATTACCAAGCCAGATCTTTTCGAATTCGGCATCTGCCCGCCTAAATAGCCTTTTGAACTCATTTTCTTCTATCTGGCAGCACTGAAGGTGATAACAGCGCTTGATCGGTCGCCCTCCACCTGCCTGCCAGTCTATGTTGTATGTTTCCACTAACATAATGGATCTGATGTCGTGCACGATAGCAAGTTCCACATATTGGGAGTCCTGGTTATCTCGATTTTTCGCAGCCTCTATCAACTTTTCTACTCCTAATGATCTACCTTTGGCAAATTTCAGATTCTTCCAACTATCCAGCTTTTGCAGGATCTGGTTTACATCAGGTCCTTTGACAAGTTGGACTTCAAAACATATACCAAAATGGCTGACCGTAACAGATGTTGATGATTGTTCACATATCGCGATCAAGTAGTTGGTTTGGCCGATAGTTGGTAAGTAATTCTTAGACTTTTTCTTCATAGTTTGGAAACTTAAAAATGACAGATCACCGTTCTGGATTGCTAGCTCATGCAACAGCCGTTCACGAGATTTGAGTTTTTCGCCATACGCCAAAGTCAAGTGTATGGAAAATATTCCTGCCAAAGCATAAGCCATATCTTCTTGGCGTGTTGTCTCTCGAACATCCATTCTTGCCAATATTTCAGCCGCATTTCCTTTTCGATAAGATAAGTGAAGATCGAGAGTACAGAGACTGTGAAGTTGCTCGATGGCCAGTTCTTGGATTGTAGCGAGGGATCCTTTCTTTGAAATTCCACACAGAACACCAGCTGCAGCACCTTCTTGTAAACACCAGCCTCTCTTGCACCATACATCCAGAGGAGTGTCAGAATCCAGAACAACAGCAGCACAGTTAGCATACCAATTGTACATCGAACGAATGGCTTCATCAAGTTCGGATAAATTCGATTTATCAATGCAAAATGTGTCCATCCATACATATCGTGTATGCTTCAGTAGAGTTTTCCTGATACGGTGTAATTTTTTTGACATTCTGCTGATTCCATAGTGTCTCCCTCGGTTCATGTTCTGTACATCCAGATATTCCACTTCATCATTACTCCATTTATGTGTAACAAATATGACTTCTGTAACGTTGACATTCAGTTTCAGCTTGTCGTGATGCAAATCCCATACTCGGTTAACGACATGATGATCTCGCTTTCGCCAGATGTATATTCCAACAGCTTTCGCAGCAGCTACCGGTGATAATGGACGATGGACAGAGCCTGCGTTACAAGGACAATGTCGTCGATTGCGAATCGGCCAGTTTGCAGTTAGGTCATTGGATGGTGTGTTCTGAACGAAATCCAAATTGATGTCGAGAATAGCCATGACTAGTTTCACAATAAGTCCATCACCACCAGCGATACTAAGGATACTGAGACCTGTTATTAGTATAGCATGTAAATCTGTTGCAAGTCTTTGCTCCGATCCTCCAAGAACATCTGAAAAGGCTTCGTGATCAAGTCGAATAGACGACTTTCGGCAGACATACACAGCGTCAATGAAGCGAAGATATGGATGGACGCTTCCATGCCATGCTGGCATGGACAAAGCAGTTTTCTTTGGGGGAATCTGAACAATCAACCGACCTGGTTCTCGAATGATACCTTTCATCTTGTCAAACTGTGACGCCCATTTTGGAGGCGTTCTGTCGACATATCTGTCCAATTCCAACATGAAGAAATAGTCAGATAAGAATAACCTGACAGAAAGGAAGTCCAGCAAGGATTGGATAATTGTTATAGCACGTATGTTAATGGATATGGTGTCAAAGAGATTCGATGGTTGTGCTAATGGAAGTGTTATTGCAGAACTATGCATGCAATCTCTTTCATCTGTATCCAAAAAGTCGTCTAATTGAAGGCTCTTTGAAAGCGGAAAACCATAGCCGTACTTGTGCTTTGTATTATTCAACCATCTCTCATTACCAAGGCTCACTTTGGAAGCAATTCACATAACTGCAGGTAAGTTTTCGAAAAGTAATAATGATATTCGTACGTGACAACTGATACCGACATTTATATTGCTTACCGCAGGTACGTCTAAATTCTTTTAGTGCGATAGCAGTTTGATCCAAGGTTTCAATAGGTTGATGGACAATGGCTGATTCGCTGAGCACTGTTCCTTTCTTGTTCAAATGTTCAGATTTGTTCAAATATTCAGATGAATTGGAAAAGATCTCTACCACATCTGGAAATTTCTTTATCAATTCTTCCGGTAGGACTATTCCAGTAGTATCAGCACCAGCCTCGACCAGCGAAGTTATCACGGCAATAAACCTACTCTCAAAGGCGTAACCTGCTCTACGATTGGATATACTGATAGAATATTCTAATTGGTTTCCATGAGGATTGCTAAAACCACTGAAGTTGTGAACTGAAGCTCCATTATTTAGCAATAGACTAACGAGGTCTCGGTTGAATGATTCCACCGCATTGTGCAACGGGGTAAACATAAAGTTGTCGATGCAATTAACATTGGCACCGTGGTCAATAATTTGAGCACATTCTCCTACGAGCTCATGGAGAGCCGCGAGGTGTAAAGCTGTTTGCCCCCGTGCATCCTTTGCATTAACATCGGCATGTCGACTCAATAATAAAGAGATTGATTTTGAATTCGTTGTTTTGATAGCAGTGTGTAATGCTGTTGATTCCGAATAATAATTCTTTGCTTCAATATCAATCCCGGAATTAATCAATAGCTTTGCTAGATCCAGGAAATCATTTTCTATTGCAATATGCAGACTCGTTTCGCCTTGCTTGTTCTTGGCATTAATATCAATTCCTTGTTGTAACAGCAGAACTGCTATTTCACGATCATTATTTTTAGCGGCATAGTGAAGAGCTGTATTATCGTCGTCGTCAGTTAAATGGATGTTGCAGCCATAATTCAACAATATATGCAATGCTTCCATTTGACCGAGGGACGCAAAATGGTGCATTACAGCTAGATTTCGATTTTTCTGGTTCCTCGCCTCGATGTAAGCTCCACGATGAACCAATATTGCTATCATTTCTGGATGTTGACCAGCTAAGAAGAGGGGTGATAATCCATCATCGTTGCAAGCTTCAATATCTGCGCCGCTGTCCAAAAGATATGATATCACATCAACGTGCCCAAGTTGTGTAACTCTGCACAACGCTGCGTTAATATAGTATACTCTTTCTTCTGTGTTGTTGATCCCGTCTAAAGCAGTCTTGACCAGCTCAATTTGTCCAACATCTGCAGCTAAATATAACAGCCACATTTTATTGTCATCAGAGGTACCTATTGTGGCATTCGCATTTTTAAGCTGGTGCACTATTTCGATATGACCATTCAGTATAGCGACTTGAATCGGAGTGTGGCCATCTGCATTTTTAGCATTAATAAAAGCACCGTTCTTTAGCAAAGCGCCCACGATGTTGGAATGGTTGAATTCTGCAGCAAGATGAAGAGCGGTATCACCGTGCTTTGTCTTATTTTCAATCTGTGCCCCATTTTGCAGTAACAAATCTAGAACCGCCACATTACCATCCTTTGCTGCCCTGTGTAAAGCCGTTAATGAGGAGATATTGCTTGCTTCTATATTAGCTCCGTTGTTAATTAATAGAGAAAGCATGTCCAATTGAGCATTTTCTGCAGCAATAGTGAAAGGAGTTTGACCTCCTATATCCCGAGCTTCAATATCTGCACCATTTTCGTGGACTAGAGTCTCCATTTTTACATCACCATTATTCGAAGGTGTAGAATGTAGAAGGTCTCCATCCTCAAACATTTGATATACGTTTATACATCTAGAAAGTAGTCGAGATACTACCCCCATATGTCCATTTTTGGCAGCCTGATGAAGTGCTGTCTTCTCTTCTTTATTTTTGATGTCAATAACAGCGCCATGACTGATAAGCAGATGCACTACTTCCGTGTGCCCATTAAATGAAGCGTTGTGAAGTGCAGTATCTGAAAACTGATTTTTTGAGTCAACCGCAGCGCCATGTTTAAGCAGCAGCTTCACTGCTTCTTCGTGTCCATACCGAGCAGCCATGTGCAGTGGAGTATTTAACCACTCATTTTTTTCGTTAACAGATGCACCATGGTTGACCAGCAGATCTATTATTTCTTTGTGTCCATTATATGCAGCTCGATGAAGTGCTGTACTTGAAAATGAATCTTTGTCGTCAACAGCAGCACCATGGCTGAGGAGTAGGTTTACTATATCTTTATGGCCTTCTCTAGCCGCCTCATATAGTGCAGTACTTGAATATTGGTTTTTTTCGTTAATAGCCGCACCATGGCTGAGGAGTAGGTTTACTATATCTTTATGGCCTTCTCTAGCCGCCTCATGTAGTGCAGTACTTGAATATTGGTTTTTTTCGTTAATAGCCGCACCATGGCTGAGGAGTAGGTTTACTGTATCTTTATTTCCTTTTCTAGCCGCCACGTGTAGTGCAGTACTTAAATATTGATTTTTTTCGTCAACAGCCGCACCGTGGTTGAGCAGCAGGTTTACTGTATCTTCATGGTCTCCTCTAGCAGCCATGTGCAGTGCAGTTTCTAAATACACATTTTTTTCGTCTATTGGAGCACCAAGCTTGAGCAGCAGATGTACTGTGTCATTATGGCCATTTATAGCAGCCTTGTGTAGTGCTGTATTTGAATGTTGATTTTTTGCGTCAACAGCGGCACCAAAATTGATCATTAGATGTATGACTTCTTTATGACCATTATTGGCGGCGAGATAAAGCGCAGTTTCTAAATATTCGGTTTTTGCTTCAACAGCCGCACCAAAGTTGATCAGTAGATGTACGACTTCTTTATTTCCGTTCTCGGCAGCCCAATGAAGTCCAGTGTATGAGTCTTTATCTGTCGCATCAACATCTGCACCATGGCTGAGCAACAGTTGTATTATTTCTTGGTTTCCATTCATGGAAGCCAGGTGAAGCGCAGTGTTGGAATTTTCATCTTTCGCATCAACAGCCGCTCCAAGATCCAGCAGCAATGATACTATCTCTTTGTGTCCATTTTCAGCACATATGTGAAGAGCAGTACGCTTCTGATCGTTCGTCCATCCAATGTCTACACCAAATTGCGATAAACGTCTTATGTCGTCAACGTCGCAGTCGCTCGCTGCCTCAAACCAATGAAGTCGATAATAGTTTTGTTTATTAGCATCGTAACCGAGATGAACGTGATTTAATATATCACTTGTCGGCTTGACTACTTTTGAAGGGTGATGGTTGTTTTCGTTCGTATCCAAGTCAAGAGGCACTTGGTTCATTCGAAGACTGGAAAGAGAGGGTGACAAACACGATATTGAGTCCGTTAAGTTCAAATTAGGCTTGCTGTACGACAAACAATACCATCAGTTGTTCGTATCACTGCTAAGCATATGTTGTGAATCAAAGATTGTCAATGAGCGGTACCACAAGTTTCTCGCTCACTTGCAACAGCCATGGAAACATAAACTCAATCATTGACATTATATCACATAAGTTCAATTAAGTGTTCTTTCGGCGTTGAGCGTGACAGCCTTGTCATTTTTGAAGAGAACGTCGAGGATAATCCATTGGGTCACACTTCCAAGATAAATTAACATGAGTATATCAAATTAGTACTGTCAATCGACCTAGTCATCTTCATGTACCATTTTTTGAACATCTCCCAGGAGTCAAAACACAATTTTTGCATGAATCAGCATGATCTACCTTTGTTGGTTGGTGTTGCCACGCACGTCAGATACATCAGATGCTGATAACACGTTGTTAACATATCATTGTATAATATAATTACAAAGCTAGTAAATAATAAGTGCATGTACACAATCTATATTAAAGCAGCCGTTTAACATGAGATCGATCAAGTACTCGGAGCAGTGTCTAGCGTTCCATACTTGTTCAACAAAGGATCAGCTTTCAAGCCATCCGCACCTTCATTCTCTACTGTTATCAATACAGAAATATCTCCTGAAACCTTGTCCTGCGTCATAAGGCTGTATCCTGGTGGATAAACAGTAACACCTCCGGAAGTTGTACTAAAAGGGGTTCCCCAACCGAAATCGAATTTTGGACCTTTCAAGTCAAATCGACACCAATTGGTTAATATCAAATCTGCGAAAAAACTGATACGACCGGGAGGTTGAATGTTTTCTGGATCTTCGAAAAATGCAATCCTGTTGGCAATTGCTTCTGGTGAAAGATGAATATTTAATTCGGTTCGAATTGCCAGAGCGATACGAGCAGCTGCCTCGGAAGTGGGGGATAACAGATCCGAGCGAGAAACGTCAATACTCCAAAGGTTATTGAAGTTTCCAAAGTATTGTCCACCAGACATCTTGCCTTGAGTAGCTCTTTCTCTACCATCAGCAGCCATAGCAATTTTCTCAGTCTGTACCTCCAAACTAGATCTTCCTTCCAATCTTGGCACGCTTGCGCTGTTGCGAGCACGCGTGATAACACCACAAATAAGAGCAGCAAGTGCATCACCGGTAGAAATCCATTGATCAGACTTGTGTTCGTTGGATAAAGTAGAAGGCGAAAAATCACGTTTCATCTGGTCCAAGGAGGTTTTCCTTAATGTCCATCTTGAAACCACAGATGGTACCAATAAATATGCAGGTGGACCAGTGACTGGAGTTGGAAGGACAATGAATGGAGGAGGTACCAGATGCGTTGATGCTGTTGATTCTTTGATCGGACTAGGAAAATATCGACTAGGATTACGAGACCAATCTTCCGGAATGTTTGTAAAATCTACAGCTTCGCCTCGAGCGAGTTGAGCCCATATTTCAAGAAAATCAAGAAAGCCACGTAGATCAGCGATTTGATGGTGCATGGAGGAAGCAACAGCGATGGTTCCGCAGGAAAACTATATTGAGAGACGAAATTCATTATGGTGAGTGGCGGCAGTATTATGGAATAAGTAACATTATAGATCATTGTATATTACCCGCGTCACTTTCACTGCAAATGAGCTTGATAATGGAGGTAGGATCACGTCAGTTCGAGGAGATAGATCTTCAAAATCGCCATCATACGGAGTGTCTTTGATATCAACCAGAAAAGGTGACCCCAAAATATTGTCAGCATCCGTCGCGATGTATATCTCGCCTTGTTCATTGGCTATCACAGTTCCTGCCACCGGTGGATACAACTCGAGTGCTTCGGCAAGAGAAGACTTCAGTTTATCAATTACGTCAGAAAAGGAGCCTGCCGGAGGGTGGAAGAACCGGTGATTGTGGATTTGTATAGGAGCGCTAAGACCATCCAGACCATGCAGTGCTATTTTTGATGGAGGACGCGGCCGATTGTATATGTTAGTAGGGTAGATGGTGGAAGTCTCGACAACCATTCTTTGTACTATTGTGAATTGCAAAGTAGGCAGATCACCTGAATGCAAAGGATATATGACCGCTTACCCCTATTTATACGACTTTAGGCAAAGGCAAAGAGTGAAACGACAACATTTTTCCGTTTGCAGGGAGCGGACTTTATTGTTCTTTGTGTCCAAAGCATCGTACTGCGGTTCAGCTAATGAATGTATTAACTTCGTATTCAGAGTTTCTATTTCATCTACATCTGTAATAGCTCGTTCTGTATTCTCGCAAGTTGATATCTTCTCGCATGCACCTGGCATATCATGATGCTGCATAACGAATTTATACTTGACAGTTGGCAAGTGTATTTTGGACAGACTCGCTAATGTGATCGTTCCTAAACGATCAACCCGCAGTAAAATGCAATTTGTTCTGCCTTTGCGGAGAATATAGAGGAAGATCGAGGTTGATAACCTTGATTCTCGAACAGTTCACGTACCTTGAATGCAGTGTATTTAGGAGCGTTATCATTACTAGATAACGTCTCTTCATATTGCCACTCTCTAGCATATTCATTACATTGAATATATAAGTGAGAAGGTGGTTGGTCCGAGCTTTCTCCTTGTAGCAACTATCACTTGCCACCATTTCGAGTGTATTACTTGTAATGTCGCATAACACAACTGTACGGTCATCAATCAGTCTTTTTGGACTGGATATATGCTAATTAGCGGTACATCTAATTCCATGCCTTCCTTCTAGTAGTCATCGACAAAGATAGTTCGTCATTATCAGAATATATATTGATAGAATTGTGTGGTTCTAATGTTAAACTTTGTCAAAAAGTGCGAGGTCCTTCGCAATCTTATTGTGTTCAGTCACGAAATTAAGAACTGCTCGAAATTTCATACTAGGTTTCAGTCCAACCCGTTCGTTGTTTTGTTTTTGTAACTTCAGATGTCGTGATATTGCAATAGTGAGCTGACAGTGCCCATTTCAATCGAGTCCTTAACGTGTAAAATCTATAGCTATGCTTATTGCCTGTTCCGCTTGCATTTTACTCTGTTGGCTTGACATAACCTGTTCCATAATGGTCTTGACTTTTTACAAGTCGATGCGGAGTTGAACGCTCACGAAACGAGAGCATGAAATTGTTTCCGTGGCCAAGATTGGCTGCTGATTGGATTGGATTGGCGGTACGTCATCCGAGAAGATTCCACGTGATTTTCCGTGGCTTGAAATGCCTGGGTCGGCGGACTTTTTTGTTTACAGTATCCTTTTCATTGACCGACACAGCCTTTTTTTTTTTCCTCTCATTGGGCTTTTTAACTTCCACTTTCCGCTTCGTACTCCGTTGGCAAACAAGGTAACTGTTCTAATTGCCCGTTAGCTTTATGAAAGGTGGGGTTGGCGGGGTTGGGAGAGAGAAGATGACAAAGTCATTATCAACATGATATGGACGATACGCCAAGAGAATCAGAAACGTTTTGTATCCAATGGGGCGTCGCATCGATTTCTTTGAAGAAAAACGATACATGTTGCTTTACAACACTTTTCGACCACCAAATGTCTATTTTTCTAGCGGCGCTTCATCTTTAAACTACCTGGCTCGTCAAAATTCAATACATTGCCTTGACAGTACATCCAGTGGAGGCCTGCTCCCCCGCAATAACATATACACCGACTGATACAACAAGTGCGTCTCATCTAACAGCAATGTAGAGATTGAAAAGTCAGCAATGCTGGATCCAACCAGCCGAGCATCGCTTAGTCATTCATTCCCAAGCTACAGTTTGACTAACCTACGTTTACCTTTACATAACATTTTTTTTTTTTTATCTGTGATCCTTTTTTTTTTTTTTTTTTTTTCTACACTGTTTTTTTTATTATTATCATTTTATTTTCTCTCCTTCCTCTTGGTCAACCTCTCATCGTTCAATCTGCCTAAATCCTAATCTCTCTCGGGTTTTTGGATTCATTCTGATTTCTCTTTTTCTGTTCGTTATTGTTTCTACACTCTTCGTCTGGACCCTGATTCCACGTTATTTCTTTTTTTGTTTGCAAACCCAACCATCTTTTCGCCGCTTCAATAATCTTGCTAGGTGCAATGCAGCAAATGCCATACTACCCTCCTGGTTACCAGGCTCCATCTCCCTATGCTTCATCCCATCTGATGCAAGCCGACAATGGACTTCCTCAGCTGGCTCATCCCGTCGGTGTAAGTGAACCAAACACACCATCTCCCGGTACTGCTCAACCGGCAAAGAGAAAGCAAGTCAAAAATGCCTGTAGTAAGTGCGATATCTATATTGTTTCACTCTGGTGGGTCCTAGACAACACCGATGCTACGCGGTTTGTCGATACACAACATGAACCCGCACATGCCATGTTTGGGCATGGAAATAGGCTGTTCCACACTTCTTCGGAAATCGATAATCGTTTGACTATCTTGATGCGGGCTCCCAATTACCCAAACAATGAAAACGCGCTGCAACCGCGTACGCGTTTTCGCGAGGGTCTTCAAACTACGACAACTTTTCAAAAATGACATCTGAAAAGTCCTTTTTGCTAACATTAGCTGTACTTGTTTTCTAGCTAACTGTCAAAAGGCTTGCAAGAAGTGTGATGAAGCTAGACCTTGCCCTCGTTGCGTCAAGTATGGAATTGCAAATACATGCGTTAATTCAACTCGTAAAGAGCGAAAGAAAGGTGTGAAGCGCGGTCCCTATAAGAGAAGACAAAAGGGTGGTAAGTTGGCGATTTATTTCATATGATTGGGCATTGATGTTGCGATATCATTATCTAAATTTATTTTGCCTCGGTTTCAGATGGTGACGCTTCAACTCCAGAATCAAGGACCCCCCGCCGCAAGAACAGTCCCGAGCAACCTCAGTATGACCCTCAAAATATTAGAGCGTCCATGCCATTCGGTTATCCCAATGGCTTGAACCAATATGGACAACCTTACGATGCTTATGGACAATATGCCTCGCAACAGTACATGGTCAACCCGGTGTATCCAAGTATGTCATATCCTGTGCAGCAGATGGTACCTGGAGCAGACGGTCATGGTCCGAACCAACCCGGTGGACAGCATCAGTATGCTACCCACTCTACTATGCCTCATGCTCAACAGCATTCGCCCTATAATGGCTATCAAGGCTCTCCCCACCAGCAGTCTCGACCACTGCAACAAGTTCATCCCGGTAAGCAATAGTTGGTCACAAAGACCGCGTTCACACGTCGTATCCATTTTGCTAACATTATCATGAACTTCTTCCAGGGGATGTCAAAGATGAACAAAAGCCACATCAGCCTTTGACTCCTGTACCAAGTACAAGCAGCTCATCGGCTGCTTCATCGCCACATGTTAATGTTGCTGGCTCAAACGCTAATGTATCAAACGGGCAAGGAGGTGATAACGATGAAGAAGGTTCTCGATTGGCTCGTCTTTCACAGTTGTGTCGCGCCGCTTTGGATCAATCCGATGGCCCCAATGCTACTGAGAGCACATAACTTCAACCAAATTGCGAGCAATGGACTGGTGCCATGAACCTATTCATAACTACAAGACAATGTTTTTTAGTCTGGTTTGACGCTATCTTGCTATATTTGCCCGTTTACCTCTCGCACTCTTATTGTTTTCCTCGCTATTGTCTGTTTTTCTTTCGATATCTGTCTCTTTTAAATCACCAAAATGGCCTCAGCGCCTTTCTATTCCAAAAAAAAATATCTTCATACAATTCTACCAAAATGAAAACCCACATCATTACTGCAGTTTTTACCTCTGCATTGAAGATATCTTTTGTCTTGTTATTGCTTTAGCAACACAATACAGTACCTTTCAACATTGATCCTTCAGGTCCTCAAATGAAGAGTATAGTATTTCTACCACATTGTATTTCCGTGTATTAGTAGATCGCTTACAATGGAGTGGACGACGACATGGATGGTAAAGTTGAACAAAGATTAGACACAAATCTTCCAATGGTATGCTCAAGTATTTCGAGATGGACTGTGCAATACATGAGCTCTATATCACACCATCACAGGTTTACGTTTCACACAGCCAGTCTCCCACTATCTCATTGAAGAAAAACGTTATTTATTTTGGAAAGAAACAAATTGTTGGAGGGAATGACGTTAACGCTTAAGCTTGTTGCTTCTTGAGAGCAGCAACAGCAGGTCCAACAACAGCACGACGCTAAAGTATAAAACTACATCAGTGACAAAATTCCTCAACTTGGGATGGGACAATACACTTTATACATACCTGGTTCTTCAACTTCAAAAGCTTGAAACGGTCAAAGTCGCTCAAGTTCTTTCTCTGTGTGCGCTTAGCGAGCTTCTGGGCCCATGCGGTCTTGTTCCAGGCAGCAATGGTCTCGTTCTTCTCAAGGAACTTCTTGACAGCGGTGACACCAGCGGCACGGGGCAAACCCTTGACAACCAAAGGAGTCAAGGTAAGACGACGGTAAGCATAAGCTTGACGCTTGACACCGGTGGTAGGTCCGTCGATGAGGGCACGGCTGTGGTCAACAATGTCGACGATGACGGCAAGCTTGCCAGCATCAGCACCGTAGTTGATGAGGACGACACGGCCGACTTCGACTTGGCGTTGGAATGAACCGGACTAGAGGAATCAAGAATTTTAGAATGCGTTAGTGTTAGGGTCATTAACAAAGATGTAGTAGAGATGTGTAAGAAAGCGGTAGAAATGCGCCAATGGGTGATCATGTCGCATCTTTGTATAGCAGTAAGGAGAATGCTATGGCCAATATTAACGTACGGCCGGTCGTTTACAGTATATGTCGAATGTAGAGCAATGTTGATTCTTCAGGCTGGTTGAATCCGTTCTTTGGATAGGTTCGTCACATCCAACTGTTCATCGATCGCATCCATCAATCCATCCATCGATACATCCATTGGTCGTATCAATTTTCGTATCCAAATACATCTAGGCTACATCATGCTTCATGAACGTATGCTCACCATAGCGAAATCTAAGGGAGAAGGAGGGATTTTGCGTAGTGGCCGTATCGTCCTCTTTAGGTGAGCGGTCTTGCGATGCTGGGTTGAGGCTAAGCCACCGTCCAGAGTTTTGGCGGCTTCCCATTTCTACCGACTGGCAAGAAAAAAAAAATGGCCTACCCATTATAGACTTCATAGAACCATGCCTAGTTATTTAGTGCAGTTTGCACAGGTAAAATACAGCTACTATCGCAGAACATTGCATTAAACATTTCGTAACCGAGATTCTCTCTCGTATCGCCATTACCTTTAGTCACACGAAGAATTTCGACTGCCTGAATTCGAGTCACTAGCTGTAATAGAGAATGTCAAAGTCAAGTTCAACCGAGAAGAATACCGCCTCGACGTACGTTGAGCAGCTATTTTTTGCATTGGGAAAATCCAGAAGTTTGATGGTTTACAACCACTAACGCATTATCCGCTCTACCAAATAGCGTCCATTCCTTAAAGTAGAGATCGAATCGGATGAAGAGGCTGCAAAGCTGGTCAAGCGAGCTATTCTCATAAAGTGGGTAGAGCAACGCACTGCGGAGTATAATGCCTTCAATGGGACAATGCATCTAATATTTTTTCCTCTTATTTCCATGTAGATCAATATATGAATTGTGGGGTGAAGGAAATAACCTTGATGAACTACATGCGTCAGTAAAGCTAACAGCAGATCGATGGGTAAACATTTCATACTTTTTAAAAAAATAGGTATCTTCATATGTACAATCAATCTAATGATCCTGGTTATAGCCACAGTACATGCGCAAATCATTCAAATTCTCAGTGACGGCGTTTGGATCAACCATTTCAGCTAAAAAATCACTCGACATGATCAACTCTTTCTCCTTCTTAGGATTCGATGGAGATATCGATATGAAAAATCCACAAGTGCAGTTCGGTGTTCTGTTGGATTTTGGAGCAGAGCGATCAAAATATATGAAGGTTGGAACGTTTGAAGCGGACAAAATGTACTTGGGCAAATTGGTGGCCAGTGGTAGTCGAGATCTCGTCAATCGATATAACCTCAAGAAACGCAATTACCTTGGAACCACATCCATGGATGCTGAATTATCGTTGATCATGGCCAACCAAGCCATTGCTGGTCCTGGAAAGCTGGTGTATGACCCTTTTGTCGGCACAGGTAGCTTTTTGTTCACATGTTCTCATTTCGGAGCATACACACTAGGCTCTGATATTGATGGCCGGCAAATTCGAGGCAAGGGAAAATCCAATATAAAATCTAATGTTGCTCAATATGATCTCGGTGATCGTGTACTTGATACCCTGACATTTGATATCTGTCATAATCCTTGGCGCGTTGACAATTGGCTTGATGCCATTGTGACTGATCGTAAGTTTGCATCTTCTATTGTGTCATATGCATTGGCCAGACAAAATGAGTTCCATTCTTACTCCTCCACTTCTATCTAGCTCCATATGGTGTTCGTGCTGGAGCCAAAAAACTTGGTAGAAAGGAGACATCTAAAAAACAAGTATCTTTGCGCATGTATGAAGGTCTCCCTATGCATCTGTGAGTTGACGTTACCATATGGAAAGCTTCTGTGTATGGATTAATCTAATGTTTTGCTCATAATGATTATAGACGAGAGGACTATTACCCGCCTACAAAGCCTTATGAAATGTCAGAAGTTCTGATGGATCTATTGGAGTTTTCAGCTCGTCAGCTCAGATTAGGTGGACGTTTGGTTTACTGGTTGCCGACCATTGTTGATGAGTAAGTAGAGTTCCTTGAATAGCTCGTTCTTTCTTTCGGATTGCCTGGTTTGGTCACCACTCACACTTTCTCCCCTTCAGGTACTCAAATGAAGACGTGCCGCAGCATCCATGCATGAAACTTGTATCTAACAGTGAGCAAAACTTTGGAGCATGGTCACGTCGGCTGATCACTATGCAGAAAGTGGCAGAAGTCCACCAAGGCGAGCACGCAACTATTCAAGTGCATCATCATTCTGAAAATGACGTGACTGCGAATAGAGTTGAACAACAAGTGCGCATGCGAGAAGAGGAAACGGAGTCTGCCGAAAATGCGGAGCAAATTAAACAGCAACCTGGACATTATGCCTTTCGTGAAAAGGTAAGTGAAATGGGATATTTTTTTAATACCAACCTACATTCTTACTAACGGTATGTAACGTTACAGTATTTTGGTGTATTTTAAAAAGAATCACAGCTAGGCACCAATCCACCTTTTTTGAACTTTTATGGTAGAACGTCATTATTCATTTTTGAATAAAAAATGCCATAAATGGTCAGCACCTTTGAAATTTCTCTGTTCGTTCGTTTGTTAAAAAAGTCCTACTTGCTTTGTAATGTCAGATTCTTCAACATCTCAGCAGGGCTTTTCGCCACGATTACTTCCCACTGACGATGACTTGACTTCGGATATGTCAAGAGTCGTCTCTACACACTCCATTATGGCAGAAGCTGCCAACTTACCACCAGCCATTCCCCCCTTTGGAACTTCACCTGTGCGCAGCTTTGGAAGAGGCAGCGTTCCAAATAATCCTGTAGATATTGCTGAACAGCTTTTTAGTGCTCATGGTTCACCTGTGCCTTCCAACTCTGTAGCTGCCTATGAAAATGGCTTGATCAATCTACCAGAGCAACAAGTGGCTCGAGTAGTCAAGGAGCATTTATTGTTAGGTTCCCCAAAACTCAGTGGCCGAGCTAGTCCTTCTATTCATAGTGTACCTGACTCTGATGTTGCAAGTAATACTGGTCATTCATCGGCATATGATGACTTTGATGCTGCAGACTATCAGGCTGCCGTCCATCAGCTACCAGGAGGCTCGATCGTCGACGGCATCTATAAGTGGGCAGCCAACGTTGAATCGCAGCAAGTAGATCGCCGAAAGCGCTCAAAGTCCTTCTCATCACCAGCTGGAAGATACGTAGATGAAGCTATCGCCTCTGACATTCGTGCCCCAGGTGGTTTCCGTCGGCACTATGTAATGCATAAGGCAGCAGAACTAGGCAAGGCTCCCCCCAACTACATTACCAAAAACTTTTTCGACTTTCTATGTCTCTATGGCAACTTTGGTGGTGAAGACCTGCACGACGATGAAGGATATGAAGAAGAGGAAGATGAGGAAGAAACCACTGGTTTAAGGCGTCGACGACATGATGAGAATACCCCTTTGCTTCCTAAACATAACCAACCGCCACAAGGCACAGCCACTCCGTCCAAAGCTGTGTTCTTATTACTCAAATCCTTTGTTGGAACAGGTATGTTGGGATATGATCCTCCCCCCCCCACAGTACAGTACATGATATAATACAACCATTTTCCGACTGACTGACTTTGAAAAATTTTAATTGTACAAAGGTGTCATGTTCCTACCAAAAGCGTAAGTGTAAAAGTCTAGTGAAGGTCAGGTCCCATTAAATTAGCGTCATTCTAATTTGTGTACCCAAAACAACTAGATTTTACAACGGAGGGTTGGTTTTTTCGATCGCTGTGCTAGTAGGCATAGCCTCTATTTCACTCTATGCCTTCTTGCTTCTAGTCAAAACTCGAAGTTATGTTACAGCAAGCTTTGGTGATATGGGAGGAATTGTAAGTGCTGCGCATCTCGAATATGAAGGATATTTAGTATATTCCATACTATATAATACTTATACATCTTTGTTTTGGTTTAGTTGTTTGGTTCATCAATGAGGTTAGCAGTACTTGTGGCCATCACATTATCACAGGTAAACATCCATTATATTCGTCATAGTAGCATGCTCGATTTGGCATAACCATGGAATCTTCTTTGTGTAGGTTGGATTTGTGTGTGCCTACATGGTATTTGTTGCTCAAAATCTGCAATCGCTTGTTCTCACCTTTTCAAATTGTCGTACCAATGTTGCTCTTCCATGGTTAATTCTGGGTCAATGCTTCGTCTTTATTCCACTAGCCATGATAAGAAGAATTCAAAAATTGTCCGCATTCGCCTTGATCGCTGACCTCTTTATCTTGATCGGATTGACCTATCTTTACTACTTTGATTTCTTGACACTAGCCACCACTGGACTTGGGAAAATCGCCATGTTCAATTCCAAGAACTTTACCTCGTTTATTGGTACTGCGGTGTTTACTTATGAAGGCGTCGGACTTGGTAAGAGTCTATAGTTGCCTCGAAACTCTTTTTACCAAATGGTTTCACTGACCATCTTTCCCCTAGTCATTCCTATCACTGAGTCTATGAAAGAGCCACACAAGTTTCCCAAAGTCCTCACTGGCACTATGGTCTTCATCACTATCTTATTCACCTCAGTCGGGGCGATCTCTTACATGGCGTTTGGGGATAAGGTTCAAACTGTGATCTTGCTTAATCTGCCTACCAACGACCCTATGGTGTCCATTATTCAAACCCTATATTCTGTTGCCATTTGTCTCTCAATTCCCCTTCAACTCTTTCCTGCCATTCGTATTATTGAGACTGGTATCTTTACGCGGTCAGGAAAGTACAATACCCTGGTCAAGTGGCAGAAGAATATATTTAGATTTTTCTTTGTCTTGTTGTGCGCTGCCATAGCTATTGGTGGATCTAATGTAAGTTGCACCTTCAAAGGGTTGGACGGTATTGCTGTACAACATGGATCGTGTCTTTACTAATCTATATTCGTATTTTTACACAATATCAGGATCTGGATAAATTTGTAAGTGACAAGTATATTCATGAGATAGAGAAATAGAATTTCCACAACTAACCCCGTCCCATCCGACGCTTTTCAGGTCTCCATTGTCGGTTCCTTCTGTTGTGTTCCTCTCTGCTTCATCTTCCCACCTCTCTTTCATCTCAAAGCTGTAGCAAAGACTATGAGGGAGCGAAGTACGGACATTGCCATCATTATATTTGGTTTTTGCTCGTAAGTAATTTTCTTAAACAGGTGGAATATATCGACGGTTTGTGAGGATCCTGTCGCTTCATTTCACATATCACTAACTCGTTACTCATGTAACTTCTTGCCGCGCTCACAGGATGATATTCACCACAGGCATCACTATTGCTGAATGGGGTTCAGCAGCTGAAGGCGGTGATCCCGTCGACAGTTGTATCGCTCATGGAACTTATTTTCCATAAACGTTACCACTACGTTAATGATAGAACTAGAGTATTCAAGCTCACAACATTGTTACAACAAATAAATAGTATTACCGATACCAACAACAACAACAAAAACGTATGCTAGTGTCTGACTCCTTTCTATAATGCCATCCTAATATATGTTGCTACTTCCTCCAAGATAAACAATGCACTCCTAATCTACACACCTTGCAATCCAATCCAGACAGGTCCTAATGTTCCATGCCACTACACAAATCCTTCATGTATGCAAACTTTTCAGGGTTGCGACGGCGTTGAGTGAACAGTGATGACTGTGAAGTCTGGTTTACATCGTCGCGCTGATAATCGCATCGAAGCTCCGACTTGCCTGCGCGAATGCCGCATATAAGATTGGTTCGGCATTCTTGATCGCATTCTGGCAATGCAGGAGAACTCTTGCCTCTGAAATTATAGTATTTTTCAAACATACTGTCGCTTTCTTCCAAGGATTGAGTCACATTATGCCACCAAGCGGGTGACAGAGGCTCATGGAGGCCAAGTGTAGCTTGTGAAGATGAGTATGCCTCGCGGGCAGAATATTCAAGATGCCAGTTCTAAGGGGGGAGACGAGAAAGAAAGAGCGTTAAAGCTTATCACCACACACATTTTATCAACCAAAATCATTTGTATGCCTTACAGGCCCTTGTTCGTCCCATTCGGCCTCTTCATTTAGGTCCGCAACGTAGGTCAATGAATCCATGACCTCGAACGTCACAGCGTCAATCTTGTAGACTCTATTGCATAGTAAAAGTTAGAATAAGGGTTAATTGGAAGCACTGTTACTGAATAGTCAATAGATCATACCGGAAAGCAGGGTTCATCATGCCGAATGGAGTCATGGAAGGTGCGATATACGCCGCGGAGATAGCATTGGCAGCATGTTGAGTAGCATTTTCATAAAAGATCTCGAGCTCGTCGCGATGTGTGTGACCAAAGAATTGACCAGCAATGACGTGAGGAGCGTAGCGTTCAATAATTTGGTAGTAGTAATTGGAGTATTCGTGAAAGCACGTAGTGTCACCAGGAGCAATATGGCCAATAATCCAAACGCGCAATCCTTCATCTTCAGCCCTCTGCAAATGCTGAACCATCCAATAGAAGATACCATTAGGATCCTGAAAGAAGAGGTAAATGTAAATTATCAGGTTTTCACATGCGTTCGGCTCAGTATGCTCATACCTTTTCACCTCCACTCTCCATATTCCACCAATTCAGAGTGTAGCAAAACATGGTGTTGAGGCCAATGATCATAAGCCCATCGGTGGGGTACGATACGTAACTACCACTATTGTGCACCAATTCCATGGTCGTTTCATTTTCAAGCCAGCCACTCCAGCTTTCCGACATAGTTTCGTAAAGCCATGTCAGATTTAGATATTGTTTGTCGTCTCCCTTGGGGATCTTGGATACATTGTGAGGGAACAAATTGGTAGGAGCAGCCTCATGGTTGCCAACAACTGGATATAGTTTAGTATCAATCAGTCCAGGAGTATCGAAATGAGCATGGAGGAGATCATATGATGAAATTTCAATGGCCTGTGTCTTGTTGAAGGGAAGTGTAGACCAAACTTCGTGTGGTGGAACATCTCCCGTAAGTATGGCAAAAGCATACTTATCAGTGACCGAGGGGATGTACTCGAGCATAGATTCTAGCAGTGTGATTGGTGTATCACAGGTATAAGCGCCTGATTTGGAACACAACGTGATGAGGCTTTAGTTGCATTGTGGGCAAGAAAGTAGGCGAAAACCATAAAAAAATAAAACCTACCCCATATCGAAGCAGGCTCAGTGATATTTTCGAAATTGGTGAATTCACGACGACAACATATTGGCTTATCGCAAGCAGCTTCTGTGCCAGCCTGTGGTGGATGGAATAGAAAAAGGTAAGATTGAGATGTAATAATATGCAATATGGAGCGATTTCTTTCCATACGAACCTCATAAAATGGATCCACGTGCCAATCACTAAGATGCAGAACTGTTATTTCTTGGCCACTATGAGCCGGAGGCTGGGCATTCACTGGTTTTGGCTTTGGGAACGTGACATTCCACTGGTCCACCACTAACAAAGGTAGGTGTCTACATCAGGAAACCGTCGTATACAGCCAATTGGAAAGACATAGACGAAGATGAGAAAAGAATACAAACCGGGATATGGACATGAATCGATGGTGGCTGCACAAATGATATGACCATCTCTTCCAGACACATTGATTGTCTGCATTGATTACAATCAGGTCGACTAAGCAACTCCACATTCGACTCCATTACACTTAATCCAATAGGGCTACTTACACGAAGAACATATCTCAACACTGGACCTTGCTCCCTGATGGTTCCTTCACACTAAATCGCAGTCAGTCACGGTATATAAAAGGCACGGAGATAAACACAAAATACTAACCACTATAGGGTCAAATCCAGCGCGCTTACAAACACTGGTTAATGTAGATAAGAACAGGCTTTCGGAAATAATGGCAAGGTTCTTGACAACCTGGAGGAGAGAAATGCAACTACTGCATGAGGTGACTAGCGAATCTGCAGATAATAGGTTACTAGTTGCTTGAAAGACTGCGGCTTCTTGGGCAGTCTCGAAACTATTGACAGTTATATCAGGGGTTTGTTGACGGAAAACTGGGTCTGCTATGGAATGTTGAGCAGCCAAGGCTCCCAAGAGAAGCCATTTGAATGAATGGGTGAGCATTGAAACCAGCAAGTTACATACAAAGTGCCGTAGGGCATCATTTGACATTGCACTCAGGTTATCGCCTCAACTCCGCTCCCTCACCTAAAATCTTTGGTTGTTGAGCCATTACCACTCCAAGTGCTACATGTGCCTCAGACTCCATCATATACTGGTAGTGAGTTGAGGTACAAAGTACATCCGTATGGCACGTTTTTTTCCTTGTGTTTCGAGTAAATAATCTACAATCATGTGTAGGTATGAGAGTGATCTTTCTACCAAATGGCGTATTCGTCACCGTCAGAAACCACGATACTTCATTCAAGCACAGACCACCTTTGATTGGGCGAATAATGAGGGCTTGGAAGAAAAATTATATGATTTTCAGATATGCCATACCACATTGTTTGAGGGGAATACCAGTGCAGCTGAAGATAAGTGACTGTTAATGGAATTGAGGAAAACAAGCTTTTCAAAATTCCATAGTATACTGGCTATAGCTTATTGACGCAAGGTAGAAGCAGACTATAAAATACTAGAGAAATAAACTTGTTGCAATCGAGGAGTCTGCAGGCCATAGCAGTGTATGTTAGATCGTACCTATGCCAATGTGCACAGATATCAACTCCACATTTCATGTCTGGCTGGTGGCTGCGTCCCCAGTTATAATGGACTGTTCTTGTTATTTCAAGTACCAATTAAATGACAAATGGCCAGCGCCACACCACGGTTGGCCACTGCGGTTGAAACAGTAACTTGTGCAGGTGCATATACTAGGCCCGTAATGCTTGGCAAACAACAAGATGTTTTTCTTCTGGCTGGGTACTGTTTGTGTCGAAGCTCCAACTGCTGAACCTTGTGAGGTTGTGTCGGGACACTTAGAGCGTCATGATATCAAAGAAATCCAGACTAAATTGAAAAAAATGAGGTTCGGTTCCGAATATTAATCTATTATTTTTTGTGATCCACCTTGAGGAAGTAATAAAGAAGACATTGGGACGATCACGTTTGTTGACAGGCAAGACTGCAGTTGTCATAGCCCAATACTTATTTTGTCATGTGAGAACCAACCCCTTTTTTTTATTAGTATAATCGATTCAAGGTACTGCTTGGTTTCACGTACACTTCGCCTTACTGTGCAGAAATGGGAGTTTCAGCCATGGTTGTGGCAGATCAAGGTTAGGCCCCGGTTGAAGGTGGGCGTCGTCGGAAGTACCATTCAGCATCTCAGCCATCCTGGCAAACGGCGGAGAAAAAGTTTAAATTGGTAAAGCAACAAACTGTATGTCTAAAGCTGCTGTACTCGCATCTATGAATATGAAATAATTACACTATCAAAAAGGCCTAAGTTCATGTCACGGTGATGTGCAAACGGCTATTCTACATTTACTCTAATGCCTTCGACGTCATGTTTTCAGGTATCCGCTGACTCTGAAAGCTGCCAAATAAAATCCTAAATCCATTGGCTATTAAAAATCGCTCAGTTTATTGAGCCCGCTTCAAAAATCCAAAACAGGATAAAATTGTAGAAACGATCAGCATGATTTACTTTGATTATGACGATTATGATTAATTTGAAGTATAGTGAAGAATGAAACGTGTAGTAAAGAAAATGGGGTCGATTGTCAAGGTAAAGGAGGAATAGAGGGGTAGTAGTAGTCGAACTAAGGAGCCTAGTTTCTCGACTTGAGCAGCCACCCATAAGTTAGACGCATGCCGATTCAAACACGGGTTGAGGCATTTTTTGCAGCCACTCGCTTAATTCAAGCCAATATCCTTCCCTGATCCAAAAAAAAAAAAAAAAAAAGTACAACCAATCTAGTTAACCCTTCCGCTAATAACATAACATAACGTACCATATGGTCCATCATTTCCTTTTCTAATATCATACGACACTTTCTGCTATCATATTGCTTGCAATCGGGGAAATGCCCTTAGCAATGAAAGAAGTCCTGGGTTCTTTACAATAATAATAATGAGTTAAAATCCTATTTCCTTTTTTTTTTTTTTTTTTTTCCCAGCCAGTAATTGGTAATGGAAACAGCTGGCATTAATGCGATTCGATTAGGATCAAAATTAGCTGCAGCCAAGTAATCAACTTTCAGTCACGGGCAAATCAGAACCAAATCAAACAAAAAATAATTCACCCTCCTTTTTTTTTTTATTTTTTTTTTTCAGCGCATCAATCCGCGCCACTCTTATATAAAGCTTCACACCAACAACCCCTTTACTTCTTCTTCTTTTCTTCCGTTTCATTCATTTCTCAATGTCTGATCCATCTTTGAACGAGAAGCCGGTTGTCGATTCAATCGAAGATGTTTCTACTCCGGCTGCTGCCGATAATGAAAAGCAGCAAGGAGGAAAAATCACTTTCCAACCTACCGTGAAACCTGAACGTGTAGTGAAGCCCACTCCCATAGAACCGCCAAGTAGACGTCCTTCTATCGCTGCTGTCCCTCAACCTGCCAAGAAAGAAACCAAGAATGTAGATATTGTAAGTAGATCTTCTTACAGCCATACACTTTGAGCATACTTTGTTGAGAAAGCTCCTGCGCAAATGCAAAAGTAATATACTGACACCATCTTCTCTGCCAGACTGAGCATTTGCTGAACGCAGAAGAATGTGCCAAAAAATACGGTACAGATATCAATACTACCAAGCCTGGCGAGTCTAAGGGGTTGACAAGCGCCACAGCCGCCAAAATTCTTCAAGAGACTGGCCCTAACGTTCTTTCACCACCAAAAAAGAGACATCCTATCCTCAAGTATTTGGACTGCTTGACAAGTTTGTTCAACTTGCTTTTGATTTTGGCTGGTGTCTTGGAATACGTTCTCTTGGGTATTGATTTCAAGGGCAATTTCCAAAATGTATGTATGAGTATGTGGATGTGGATAGATAGATTTGTTATCCTCGCTTTTTCTCTCTCTATATCTCTGTTTAACCAACGCTTCCTCATCTCCTGAATTAACCTTTCTATTACCTTGTCTAGACCTATCTTGGCGCAATTCTCATTGCTGTGGCGTTCCTTAATGCGTTCATCGAGTTCTACCAACAACAGAAATCTCAAGCTCTTCTCGAATCCTTCTTGAACTTGATCCCTACTAAATGTATGGCAATCCGCGATGGCAAGTTGCAACAATACAACGCCTCTGAACTAGTGGTTGGTGATGTTGTGTTTATCAAGATGGGTGATAAGACCCCCGCCGACTTGTACATATTCCAAGCAAGTGAACTCAAGGCTGATAACTCCTCCCTTACTGGTGAATCGGACCCTCAGGAACGCGTTCCCCATAATGAACACAAGAACCCCTTGGAAGCCACTAATATCATGTTTAACGGTACTTTGGCTGTTTCTGGTGAAGGTTATGGTATGGTGGTCCGTACTGGTGATAATACTGTTTTGGGTCAAATTGCCGGAATGACATCGGGTGAAGACAAGACTGATTCTCCCCTCTCTGTTGAAATCGATAACTTTGTCAAGATCATCGCCGTCATCGCCTTTACAACAGCAATCATCTTCTTTGGTATTAGTTTCCCAGTTAACAACAACAACGTCTCTCTAGCTCTTAACTTTGCTATCGGTGTGTTTGTGGCCTGGGTTCCAGAAGGTCTACCAGCTACTGTAACTATTTTGTTGACAATCGCTGCCAAGCGCATGGCTGCACGTAATGTTTTGGTCAAGGATTTGCAAGGTGTTGAGACCCTCGGCGCCATTACGCTTTTGGCAACTGACAAAACTGGTACTCTTACACGTAATCAAATGACTGTCACCTATATCTGGTCTTGCCTTAACACGTACTCGGCTTTCCGCAATATGGGCAATGAGGATAGTGTTGTCTCCAATGACTCTCCTGGCGTTTCCGAAATTATGCATATCGCCACTCTCAACTCCCGTGCCAAGTTCGATCGCACCGATGTGCCTGTGAACGAGCGTCAAATTCTTGGTGACGCTACTGAAACTGGTCTTGTTCGTTTTGCTGGTCAAAACTTGTCAGATTTCGATCAATTGCCTGATATGTATCCCAAGGTGTTTGAAATTCCTTTCAACTCGGATAACAAATGGGCTATGACCATTCATCACAAGAAACATGCCGATGGTTCCCTTACCCTATACCTTAAAGGTGCTCCCGAACGTGTTCTTCGAATTTGTAACAAGATCTTGGTTGGTCCCAAGGGCGAAAGTGTAGATATTACTGATGATCATAACCTCCAATTCCAACAAGCATATGAGATGATGGCTAGTAAAGGCCACCGTGTACTTGCTTTTGCTCAAATGTTGCTTCCCGAATCTCAATATCCTGCTGATTTCCACTTTGACAAGAAGGAAAAGAACTATCCCACTGAAGGTTTTACTTTTGTTGGTCTTGCTTCTCTTGAAGATCCTCCCAAGCATGGTGTCCGTGAAGCTATCGGTAAATGCCGTTCTGCTGGTATCAAGATTATGATGGTTACTGGTGATCATCCCTTGACTGCTGAAGCTATTGGCCGTAAGATCAACTTGGTTCTCTCTGATACAAAGGAAATGGTTGCTCAACGTACTGGACGTCCTATTGAGGAAATTGGTGAAGACGAATACCGTGCTATTGTCATTCATGGTGAACGCATTGACAGCTTGACTGACGAGGAATGGGATAACATTTTTATGAAGAGTGAAATCATCTTTGCTCGTACTTCCCCTAAGCACAAGTTGGAAATTGTCAAGCGTGCTCAATCTATGGGACATATTGTTGGTGTTACTGGTAAGAACCATTTGCGTTATTGTATTTTTGTATTGGTCAATATAGCCAAATTTGCTGACCAATGACTAATTTTTATTAACCTTCCTTTCCTTCTAGGTGACGGTGTTAACGACTCTCCCGCTTTGAAAAAGGCCGATCTTGGTATCGCTATGAATATCTCTGGCTCTGATGTTTCCAAGGAGGCCGCCTCTATGATTCTTCTTGATGATAACTTTGCCTCTGTCGTTCACGGTATTGAAGAAGGTCGTCTTATTTTTGCTAATCTCAAAAAATCTATCCAGTACACCATCAGTCACTCTATGCCTGAAGTCATTCCCAACTTGCTGTACGTCATTGTTCCTCTCCCTCTTCCATTGTCGGCTATCTTGATCTTGGTTATCGATCTTGGATTTGAACTGTTTGCTGCCTTGACTTTTGCCTGGGATAAGCCTGAAACTGCAGAAGGTTTGATGAAGATGCAACCCCGTAAACCTGTTACTCCCGAGTCCATCGACCGCTTCCGTGCCCGTGCCCACCGCAGAGCTCACCCTATAGATCCTGAATCTGGAGAAGCCATTGTACCTGGTCGTTTGTCACGATGGGGAAGAAATATTCGTGCTCCCTTCACCAAGATCTTCTGGCAAGAAAAGTTTGAAAAGACGGATGATGAAATCTTGGTCGATCTCCCATTGCTTTCTTGGGCTTATTTGGAAATCGGTATCCTTGAATCTATTGGCGCTTTGGTTGTCTACTTTGTTGTTCTTTGGTATAATGGCATTACTCCTTACGATGCTCGTATCATGCAAAAGGGTAATGGTTCCCCTACATATTACTTCCAGAACGATGGCAACTATGCTCTGCCTTACACTACACAACGTGGTATAACCCTCGATGCTGGTGCCCAACACACTGCTCTTGCTCAGGCCCAGTCTATGGTTTACTTTGGAATTATGATTATGCAAATGTTCAATTTGTTTGCAAGCAAGACTCGGTAAGTTGTATTATGATACTAGTGTCTATCATATCGATTCAGACGTTGAAACTAATTTTGCTCCGCTTCACCAGATACACTCTGCCACTCCCCTTCAGTTTGTATGCTTTCAGCAACAAGAAGACATTCTTGGGTATCTTTGGTGGTGCCAGCTTGGGTGTCTTGATCGTCTACTGCCCACCATTCAACATTCCATTTGGTTCAAATTGGCATACTTCCCCACTTTGGTGGTTGATTCCATTCGGCTTTGGTTGGGTTATCCTTGCTTATGCATGCATTCGCATGGTAGTTTTACGCAAAACCAATCCCATCACCTGGAATCCAGAAATTTCTGGTCTGCAGATGTATCCTACAATCCGCAGTTTCGATCGTACCAAGAGCATCAATCAATAGACAAAGCATACTCATACTCCTGAACTTCAAGATATGCTTCACCTTCATACCCCCCCCCACCTTTCCTCTTTCTTTTTAACTTCCTCTTGAAACATTGTAATAGTTACATATTCTTCTATTTTTCCTACAACTCCTCTCTAGTGTTACGAAACTATTTTTGTGTAAACCATAACTCATAAAGTACATCTGGTGAGCCAGACTATACTCGACCATATTGCCATTATGCGCTATAAGTCGACTCTTTCATTTATTTCTCTGAATACCACCTTTCATTAGGTGGTGGAATGAATTGCTCGAACAACATGCAATTAGCACATTACGGACATAGCTTTTAAAACACGTTATTTAAGTGTACTGGTCAGCATCAATGTCGAGAAGGTACGTATCAGAAGAAAACGAAATCAGGTTTCGGCCGCGCCGAAGGTCTCATATGGTGGCTTAACGGCTACCATGACCCCAATTGTACTACTTAATTAATGATAGAAGTCATGATGTTGGCAAGTCTGACCAATGCATGCGATCCTATCATCTTGGAAACAGCCATACTCACTTGCTTTGTACACATACATGCATGTAGACGTGGTCTATCGGATTCACAGATGTAAATCTGCCATGCACACTAACCATGTAACAGTGCGTAATGGCGCAAGGAGATATGGACTGACAGAAAATATGACTGAGATGCAGCAACTGCCCACCAAAACTATCAGAACTTGCGGATAATGGACAATGGGAAGAAGGTGAAAAGTAAAAGAACAATAGAAACAGGAAGTCCCGAACTTGAACTTAATTTTTGGTTGTCAACGTCACAATATACAATACAAATTCAACTGCATACGTATACCGCATTCATTCAGTTCATTTCCATATGACATATCTATCGATTTGAATAATTCATCACTTTCGAATCGATAATAAATAATTAGCCGTATCTACCATATAAATAACGTGTACATTCCCAAACAGAAAGGATATGACCCACTCAATTGGGACTAGTCACTTTGACATTCAATATATTTTTATACTTAGCCTGTTTGTTACCTTTGTGCCGCACATCTTGGCATGATTTCAGAGGCAGCAGCTGTATCTGATTATACAGTCTTGATGTCTTCAAATATCTACTTCAGTTATCATGTTTGATGATCAGCACGATGTTATGGTTTCTCACCTTTTTACTCGAATTCCAAAGCGATTCCTTTGGCGATAGACTACCGAAGTTTGATCGTGTGAT
This sequence comes from Umbelopsis sp. PMI_123, assembly GCA_021235465.1. Lineage (NCBI taxonomy): Eukaryota > Fungi > Mucoromycota > Umbelopsidomycetes > Umbelopsidales > Umbelopsidaceae > Umbelopsis > Umbelopsis sp. PMI_123. Next base: position 245,778 of record JAJSME010000004.1, on the reverse strand, counting down.
CTTTCTTATGGTAGGCCTCCAATACATTCCTGTTCTTGAGTTAGAAAGTAATCGAGTGCAAAGAAACGATATCAATTATACGTAGATCGCGCACAATTAATTGAGATGTTGATCAGAGAGATCCACATAAATGTCACCGCACAAGCGGAAACACATAGTATCGGTAATATCTACAATGCCGTTACTGATACTACTCTTGTTACCCCTGTACCATGCTATTATTTTTACCATCCTCAAATCTCACAATACTTTTTAATCCAAAATCCATATATTTACAAACCAATGAACACACAGTTATGTTAATTTATGTAATATGGTCATGAGTCTAACGTCCCCGACGAGCTGCCGAAATAGCTTGCATTAATACATTTTTTCCCATTTCAGTTGCACTGTGCTACATTGATTCCTGTTTTATTTATTTAATTTTGCTTGAAGGATAATTTCTTCTCCTTTTACAACAGTCATGAATATCAAGACTTTCCTCGTCTTATCGCTTGCAGCCGTTGGCACATTTGCACAAAGCTCAGGTAAGTTTTAGAGTCGACTGATGAGCCAACTGTCACCAGAAAAGTATTAACAAAGTATCGTTGCTTGGTACAGCATCTAACACGGCTACCAAAACTACCTCAGCCACACCTTCTCATGTTTCAGGTGTTCCTATTGCAATCAGTACGTGGATTTAAGTTTGTCTTGGTTGATTTATACTTGCCGACATGTTCTCAATGTAATTTGCTTTCAAATCAGCCCCAGTCGGTCTACCCAAATGTACCAGCTCTGTCGCCACACATGCTTGCCCCGGCATTGCATTCACTTGGTATGATTTGTCGAGATTCCATTGCGCTATACGTCCCAACTGTCTCTCCTCCATCTCCTGACTTATCATTTGAAACCCCCCATTTTAGCCCAGATACTTGTCCTGACATTTGCTACATGAGCAGTAAGTGTTTCCAGATCAGCCAGCAGCGAAATTTATGTCAGACACCTCGTGTATTGAGCGTTTCTTCTATTAATAGTTACCAACGCATGCTGCCCCGGGTAAGTTTACCTAGTCGTAATATCACCATGTTCCAGCATAATTTCACGAATACTTCATATCCGCGCAAACTCAATCATAAACAAAAACTGAACACACACAGTCACATACATATATTTACTGCATCAATCCCCTAACTTTCATTTTATAATATTCATCTGTAGCTAACTAACCTCGATCTCATTTATCATTCCCTAGAACTGGTACTATCGTTTGTAACAAGAGTGACATTTCCAATTCAACAACCACAGCTGCCTCCTCCAGCACAAATATGCAGTCAACAGCTGCAAGCATCGCCAGTACTATGCCATCTGGAAATGCTTCCTCTTCATCAGCCCCTTCAGCATCTCCCAATAGTGGTTCTGAACGAATGTTCCAAACTGGAGCTATGTTGGCAACTAGCTTAGGCGCTGTCGCTATGGTGATGGCCAACTTGTAAAATTCTCTCATTCTATCCATGACGATATCCTAACTCCATTCCATTCACATAAATATCCCCTTCCCAATTTTGGAAAATATGACTAGCTCAACGCGAATAACCATCAATAAAGTAGTATAACCAATTGGATCAAAGATATTTGAAGGTTGGATTGACCCATCATAGGAAAATACGCCACCCCAAAGGTTGTACAGTTTATGTTGTTAAGGGTCTAAAAAAACCGCAATAGTGATCTTACGGACTTTTGGGGTCACCATGCTTAAGATATGTTGATCGGTCGAAATTCCTAATTAACCTGGCTCTACTGGCTGTGAGTGAGATGTTTTGAACCTGCCGTGAAAGCGTTAGACTACGTCTTGCTGAGGAGAATTGAATTCTCGCAACAATGAAAAGAATAGGATAGAGAGACAACTACTGTTCTAAACTAGATCTGGGAGCCTATCTCAGACATGTGAAAACCGTCATAGGCTTCATGCTATGCGAAGTGTGTTGGTGGCCTTAAATTACGACGCACCGACTGCGTCTGTCTTAAAAGCTTTTTTCTAATTCTTCATTTTTTATTCTTTTGTTATTTTTCTTTTTTCTTCTACTCTACGTTATGAATCCTCATAGTAAGAAGAATAACGATGATCAAGACGATCAGAGCACAAGAACACATGATCTGGTGGCCTCAATGACAGCAGTACAGCAGCGTAAGTAACTATTAATGGGAGAAACCAGAAACAGTCCAATTTCCCAATTTCCTTGACAAATCGCAATTGGGATTTTTTTGGATTAATTACAGCCAGCCCGCTTAAAGCGGGGAAGGGAAACTGAAGTCAGCTTCTCTTATTCTTCTTTCCATCCATTCTGCCGTTTCTTTTCTTCTTTCATACTGAATTTCGATGATGCTAATGAACGATTGTCTTCTCGTTTCATCTGAAGTCTCACCTACTCCTGTGCTACTGTCATCTCCTTTTGCCACTGCCAGCAGCTTCTTGGCTCAAAATCAGACCCTTCAATTGTTACCCGTCACCGAGTCACAACCCTCCAATTCAGGATCAGGACGACGACGCAGCAATGCTTCCTCGTCGTCTGACCGCTCACCTGCCGAACGAAAAAAGGCATCCAAGCGCAGTTCACCATACTCGCGCTCGTCAAAAGAGGAACGACGTGAAGCCAGAGAGTCTTCACCCCGTGCTTCTGGGAGAAACAAGAAAGCCCCACATGAACTTTTAACTGAAGCAGAAAAGAAAGCAAATCACATTGCTTCAGAGCAAAAGCGACGTCAAAACATTCGAGTTGGATTTGACCAACTAGTGGATATTGTACCAACTTTGAGTCAAAATCATCGGAGTGAAGCCATGATTCTTCAGAAATGTAAGTGAAAATTGGGATTGGCAAGTCCAAAATTGAAACTTTCCATCTACAGATTGGAAACTGATGAATGGCTCTGTTATAGCGGTAGAATATATTCGGCAGCTCGTCAATATCAAAAATGACCTGAAAACAAGGGCAAGAGACTTGCATTCTGCTTTAGGAGAGCCGTAAGTTTTACCATGACGGTTAATCATCCACATTTCTTCAATCGGTCTCATGCTCAGATCTTGTGCTACTTTGTTTTTTTTAGACCCGTGGATGAAGATGACTCGTCTGAAGGAGAAATGGATTATAATTTTTAAATATCCATAATGCGTATCTACAACTACGACTACAACGCACCAAATTGTATAGAAGATTTCCCAAGTATGAGGTTATTAGGGAAAAAAACAAATGAGAAGCTGGGCTATCGAAATTTATTTTTGCTGGGACAGGACTACCTTAACCCTTTTCATAATACGAAATAGTACTTATTGGGTAATTGACAATTTTGACGTCAACCGACCATATACTTGTCTTTCAAATGACTCTAGAATTCGTTTACGATGAATCCATTTATAATTGTACAGATTTATTTTCCTCGATAAAATTATATATATCTTTTCTTTTTTGCAAATACTTTGGAAATCCATTTTTGGGTTTTGGTGTGTGAATGTGGATTCAGATCGACCAATGTCAGTGAGCGCGGACTTAGAGACCGCCATGATCGCGGAAGAGGTAACTTCGTAGGCTGAACATTTGTCCTCGAGGGCACCAATACACATTTACCCCGCAGGTGTTGCAATGTCTTATAACCGAACGAAGGAACAAAAACAAAGACTTCAATATACCTAAAGGAACGATATATATATATATATATATATATGAAAGGTTCCCACCCTATAACAATTTGTGCATCGATCGAAATTTAATTTAAGCCATAGTGACCAATACGAATGGAACATGGTAAACCGCTTAATAGCATAATTTAGCTCCCATGAATATGTTTGATCTTCTTATCCTGCATTTTGTTGGTGTACCCATTGTGTACGGGGTCTGTGTCATCTATTGACAGAGTCAAGGCTTCTTTGTCGTGGAACACTGCCATGTGAGCCGTTGTCTAATCCATAAAAGGCAGTCCAGTGATTTTTGCTGGGCGAGCTTTTCTAGTTATGAGCTCAAGTAGTAAACGAGCTAGATTACGCTATGCTGAATCCTTAAGAGACACCACTCATGTCCCGGATACTTATAATCAGCGACGAAAAGAAGTTCGGAAAGTAATTGAAAGAATTGAGAAGGATCAGCAAGAGGAATTCGACGACATTCCAAACATTGTTGATCACCCAGATAATGCTGCCATTGAAGAAGCATTCGACACGTATAATGCCCTTCGATACTTTATCTATAGCGCTTCACTTCCTTCCTCCTCCAAAGCCAGCATACCAAGAATATGTTTTCTACACCAGCTTTATAGTATTCTGCCAGATAATACTGCAGTTGATCGGGAATTGGTAAGAGCAAGTGATCCATATGGTACGGTTGTACTCCTTTGCTGACTCGGAGTTATTTCATTAGAATATTTTGGTTCAGAACATGATTGTCCGCAAATTCCGTGTTGGAGGCACTCTTGAAGACGAGCTTGTGATCATGTTCCTAGACGATTACTTATTGCAGATTGATGCCGCCAAGACTGAATTTGAAAATGAAGTGTCCTCTGGTGAAGTTAGTGCCAAAGCTAAAGCTATAGGTCCTGATGTATTTGGTAGGATATATTGTGGGAACTACATCGTAAGACATCCACATAGCTCACAAATTTGCTCTGACGGAGTGTAGATAGATTTCGTGACATAGTGACCAATCCCAAGTTCACTGATGTCGCTATATCACGCAACGCTTTGACCAAAATTGTGGGCTTCAATGAGACTGAAATCAGGTAACGTAGTTTTCACGGCGACATGTACAAAGCGCAAAAACAAGGAGATCACTAAAACCTTTTACCGGCCGTCAATAGCCACTTGGTCATCTATGGTTTATTTGTAATTCACACCCAGGATTCATACCTATTTGCCATACGTGGGGCCGGAACTTTCATGACTCCGTTCATAAAAGGCCGAGTAGAGATCCTTCGGATATTGAAACGAAGGCAAACTAGGGATATTCTAGAAAAGGTAAGCATTGTGTCTGTTTTGCAGTCTTTCACAGAAAACACCTTGATATTAATACGATTCTGAAGCAATGGCGTACCAAGAAACTAAGAAACTCTATATTTACACACGAGTTCCATTTGCATGATTTGCTCGGCAGTGGTCGTGTAGAAAGGTACGAATGTTATATTCCCGTTTTAGGATATGTTTACTAACCAAGAGACTAATTGTCGCGTGGCATAGACAAAAAACAACAATGGGAGATCTGATTAAACTTACAAAAAAGGGGGAAGCTTGTATATAGTTGATTGTCATTTTTTGTGTATAAATGTAATCGAGGGTATGAATGGGCATAATGTACAATAATCACAAGTACGATACAATATATATGAATGATATAACCAGCCATGGCACACAAGTTATGAATGAGGCGAGTTGGTAGCTGTAGGATGAAAGAAAGGGTGGTTGAGTGCTTCTTCAGCCGAGATACGTCGGTTGCAATCCAATACTAGACACTTTTCCAATAAATCAACAGCGTCGCGGACGTTTTGCTCGCCCCACGCTTCTGCTTTTTGCTTATTCAACGCCAAGCATAGCTTCATAAACGAGAGCCGAGTTTTTGGAATAGATGTGACATTAGTATGAAATGTTCGATCTAGTATACAAATCATCAGTCAGTGGGGAAATCAATGAAAAATTAACCGGCAAGCAACCTGATAACTTACTATGTAAAGATGCGCATTCCTTCATTTCTTTTAGCCCAAAGATCGTTGCCATTTCAATTAATGCATCAGCATCGTCCTCAGATTGGAAAAATGGGAACCGCGCTGTCAGGATGGAAATAAGAATCACTCCAACAGCCCACACATCAATAGCAACCGTTTGATGGACTACACGCAGAAGCACCTCCGGTGCCCGAAAGCCTCTGGTTCCAGCTCTATTGGCTCGGACAGGATTTCTGAAGCCTTAGTTAGCAAGAGTTGCTTACATCATCTTGACATATTTAAAAAAGTCCTTACCTAGAGTCATTCTTGTAATAGCCTGTAGGAGCAGGCTGAGGTTCTTTAAAGTGGGAAGATCGGATATTCTCTTTTTCATTCATGAGGGATAAGGGAACATTCGTCTGCCTTGATTTCAATACGGAATGCGAAGGGTTAATATTATGTCTATAGGATAGTGTTGTAGGGGGTGGAGAACTTGGGCGGGTATCATCTTCTCTCTGGAAATGGAGGCGTAATTAAGAAATTGTGTCTTACTGGCTGGTTGTCATAGACATAGCACAATCACATCAGCATACCTGTGCTAATCCAAAATCCACCAACATCCCAGTTCGACGTTTATAGCTATATAAGAAGTTGCCTGGCTTTATATCGCGATGTAGAATTCGATTTTTATGAACATGCTTTAGAGCAGTGAATAAACATCGGAAATAGCACCGTATGTCATCCATCTCCATGGATCTATAAAATAACTACAGATGGTATAGGATGTTGTTAGAAGATGTACCATGTTTTGGGGAACCAAACAGTTTCCCTCGCTTACCCGAAAGTCGTCGTGAGCAAGATATGGCAACACAACCATAACTTGATCCATTTGCCGAAATGCTGATATGAGAGGGACTACGCATTCGCTCCCGCTGGAAATACATCATTAATGAATAATCCCAATTTCCTCGTAAATCCAATACATCCTTTGCACTTACTTTAGCTGATGTAGTATCGCAATCTCACTTGTAATGCGTTCCGGGCTACTGGTAACATAGATTCGCTTCAGGGCCACATAGTGCTTCATGGGATCCTCAGGCTCACTATTGTGATTTGAACCTTTTTTATCCTCTTGGCTCGCTTGTGAATCTGTATGATCAAGATTGATTCGCTCATAGTCGTTGCAGATACTGCTCAGATCCCAACTAGAATTGTCGTAATATTCATGTCGAACATCAACAGCTTTGTACACTGAACTAAAGGTACCTGCGAAAAATGGTAATAAAATATTATGTTACTGCTTCAAAGGAATTCAGTTAAATCCAATCTCTCGTTACCTTCTCCAATTTTTTCGACAAGTTGATAATAGCTACCAAGAGTAGTAAACTCATCCATGATCTCAGAAACCTCTTCTTTCAGTAATTCATCAGAAGATTTGGTTTGTGGGCTTTCTCTCTTGCGTTTCTGTGAGTGAGACGCATGCTCCTTCACATCTGTCTGATCTGGAACATCGCTTTGCTTATGGTCATCAACTGGTGGTGCAGCTGTTATTGCCGACTGAGCAAAATTTTGTTCGAGTTCTATAGGTTTCTTTTCATTCACACCTTGTGAAAACTCTATCTTTTCCATTTCAAGTGTAGATCGCGCCTGCTTCCCTTCATTAATCAAAAGTGGTTCGTGATCTACTTGATGTTGACAGTCTGGTGTATCGTCTTCGGTTGCCATTAACGCTGTAGGCTGTTGCGATGATGGTGTACCAGGATTTATGATTGTACCTTTAGAGATTCCAGGGGATGGTAAAGGAGCTGACATCTTGGATTCCTGGCCATTCACTAATGATTTAGGCGAGTCCTGGACAACTACTTGCTTTCGTAAAGGACTCATTAATTGAGAAGGATAGCGTTTAACAGGTGAAGCGCCTTCAGTATGGTTTAATGCTTTCAAATGCATATTAAAGCACGCATTTGAAAAAGAGTCGTGCATGTCCGCTAGGGACTTTCCCTTTGATGGTGAATTGTGTTGAGGTGATCCATCAACGCGATCACCAGTTCTATGTTGATCTGCTCTTCTCGGTGTTAATGGTCGCGTAGGGGTTAACGGATTTCGTCGTTGAGTTCTGTTTGCAGCAGATAATACAATGGGAATGCCTCGCTCGTTGACTGATGACTGTGACTCATTGTAAGCTGCCATTGGAGGATTGGCAAAGATTAAAAAAAAATTAAGGCGACGCGAACAAAACCGGTTATTTCGCCAAATGGTCCGGCCGACCAAGAAAACTGACTGACCCAAATATTTTCGCGAATAAGCTCAGACAAGTCAACGCGGAGGCTTAAGTAATGCAACTCACATTCAAAATCGTCTATTCTACTAATCAATGGCCAGCAGAGGCAGAAACCATCTCGAAAAGGAATCCATTGACGATTGCCATTCTGGATTCCTCTTTCAATCCACCCACATTAGCACACAAGGAGTTGCTCCTGCGGACAGCAGCAGAGTCCCCTGCTGACGCATATCTTTTATTATTCTCCATCAATAATGCAGACAAACAACTGACAGGAGCGACTGCTGAACAACGTGTAAAGATGATGAAGTTAATGGCGGAAACGATATATAGCCAATATCCGGCATGTAATGTAGCAGTTGCTGTAACTGAACATGCTCGATTTTTTGAAAAGGCAAATGAAATTCATGCATGGTACGAGTCACATTATCCAGGCAAAGAGGCACAATTAGCCTTCATCATGGGATACGACACAGTGATTCGACTTGTAAATCAAAAATATTACGATCAGCCGGTGGAAGAGGCATTAGAACCATTTTTCTCAAAGAATAAGGTCATCTGTGCAGATAGAGGAGGACATTCCAAAGAAGACGTGGATAATTTCTGGAAGAACAACAAAATCGTCGCACAGTTTCAAAGTAGCTTCGAAAGGATCAGTTTGGGTGATATCACGGCAAATATATCAAGTACAAAGGTTCGAAGTCAAATACACAATAATCAAGATATTAGACAATCAGTTGACGATAAGATTTATCAATATGTTCGCAAGCACCAACTGTACTCGGTGTAGCATTCCACGCTGCTGCCGTTAGCCACGCTCATTGGGTCAGCCACGTTACCCATGGGGACACCTTATACCTTTATATAGGGTCTAGCTCCCGAATCATTATTTCAATGTATTGTTATTGTCACTTTAACGATTATTATTATATAAAAGTCGAGTACCTTTGCCAGTTTTCACTTCTCGCAGTTTTGGTTTTTTAACCTGTGACAACCTCTTTTTTTTTGGGAAATTTTGACGTCAAAGGAAAAAACACCCCACGTTAGCCTCTCCCTTCCCTTCTTCTATGAAAGCTGTTGGGGGCACTCTCTCCGGCGTCCCTGTTACCAGTTCAGCGTCGTCATCACAAAAGATGCCGAAACCTTCTTCAAATCGCTTTTTTGTATTCCATTATATCCTGGTACTCTACCGCTGGATTTGCAGCATGTTTCAGAGTAACTCCGGGCCCATGAAGCTCACACATCTTATAGACGAACAACAGGATGCATCACCAAAACACGATGAGGCTAAAAGTACAGGTAGTAAGCCAGATGCACAAGATTATGATACCTCGTTACGATATCGAATGGGATCGCAAAAGTCCGTAATGTCATTAGGCGACAACCATTCTGCATCGTCTCGCTCTATAACTACCATACCTCGAACCATATCATTATCGTCCATATCACAGAACCTCGACACATCGTCTACTCAAATACATAAGTCGGCTAGCAAGCAACGAAATTTATCGCGGTTAGCCGATGATGACCGTGAGACCCAATCATCACAGCCACCATCAACGTCAGTACCACTACCATCTCCTCCTACGGCTCCCACTAGACAACAAGCAACACCATCACCAAAGGGAGAGCGAACATCCACCCCTTCGATACCACACCCACTACCGCTATCATATTATCGGTCCAAAACCCTAGTGCTGGATTTGGACGAGACATTAATACATTCAACATCAAGAGGGAATGGTGTACCTGGTGCTTCAGGGAGAGCTCATGTTATTGAGGTGGTGGTTGACAAGCATGCTTGTTTATACTATGTATATAAACGGCCGCATGTTGATTATTTTTTACGAAAAGTAAGTGGATTTCACAAAAGGCTTTTATTTTTTTTTTGGTCATGGCCCCTTTCTAAACGGTTTGCATAACTCTTCTTATTATACCTATCTTCTAGGTTAGTGAATGGTACAAGGTGGTGGTCTTTACGGCATCCATGTCAGAATACGCCGATCCTGTAATTGACTGGCTGGACCAGGAAAACCGTTTAATATCCAAGCGATATTTTCGGCAAGTATGTGGTTATTTTTCAATTTGGGAATGTAGAAACGTGCGAAGGACCATGACTCAGCCTTGCTGCCTCTTTTCCCCTTTGTTTTTTTCAGTCATGTACTTTACGAGGTGGTAATTACCTGAAAGACCTCACTTTAGTGGAACCAGATTTGGCCAAGGTTTGCATAGTAGATAATTCCCCCATGGCCTACATCCTCAACTCCGGTATGTAACAATGTCTCCGCAAATTTTAATGGTCCTGGCCAAATTCTTACCCTTAAGTTGCTACAGAGAATGGTATACCAATAGAGGGTTGGATCAGTGAAGCTGGAGACGAGGCACTGTTATATCTTTTACCTTTCCTTGACGCTCTTCGATTCACCGAAGATGTACGAAGTGTTTTACGGCTGCGTGGTGGCATATCTATGCGAAGTTTCTGACTGCTTCTTGCTTAGTGACTGCTTCTTGTCCTCCGGTGGATTCAGTATAAAAGGTGTTGGTGTTCTGGAAGAAATTTTTTTCTCTTGTACCAAAATTCGTGGAAATAAAAAAGTGTTGTGTGTTGTTTTATCAATGGACATATCAACGATTCCCTTCCACAAGAGCTCTTTGAACATTATTAGAACATAATCCCACTTTCAGTGTGGGATGGTGTGTCAATTTGTTCGTAAAGCCCTAACTTTTATATATGAAAGAGGAACAAAATAGACTACGATGTGTAGTTATTTACTATACAGTTGAAGTTATTGCACAGTTGACAGGATGCCGAGACATTGAAGAACGTTTGAATGGATTCTATGTCTCCAAGGTTTGGTGAGATCGGGGGGTTTTGAGTGAAAGTGATCAGTTTACACCTCAGCAAAATAGAAAAAAAAAATTGGTGTAAATAATAAACTACTACTTTTCATATATCTGCAATTCAAGAATTGAGCATTCCTCAGGTACATCTCTACCTACACCGAAATGACGAAACTGATCAAAATAGTCCGGGTCCTGAACCAGCTTTGCACTCAAGCAAACACTTGACCTTGTCAGCGAGGACGTTGGGTTTGAAGGGTTGGTTGTAAGCTTTTTAGAGCCACTATTTAACAAAAGCGGACGGTGGACATGACAGATGCGAGACTACTTGAATCCTGGAGGATGTACAAATAGTCCGTGGTGATGACTAAGTCGATAGACTGTGCCAAATTGATATACTCTTCCATGTGTTTGATATTGAAAATGTCACCATATAGGATATATATTCCATATCCTCTTCAAATGAGTTTGATTCTCGAGTGAAGCACAGACAGAGAGCACTTGATTGAACGTATATTATGTATTGTAAATAAAGAGCTGTTGTTTTCATGGCTATTGCTTGATTGAGAAATCAGGGTGTGCCGTCAGTGATGTTCTTCCGTTCACAACATTTTTAACGCTTTCAAATTTCAAAGCTGACACCATCTACTAATGCTGTTTATCACGTGGAGATCCTACATTGAATTAACAGCTGATCCTCTAAATTTAGCACCTCTCTTTCCAATTGTCCAAGTACCATTTGCTGTTTGAAGGACAGAAATGAACTCGGTTTCGGACGAAAGCTGCTAACGAATCATATATGGAATCAAGTTCACCTCGACAGTGATGCTAATAAAGAAAACCATAATCGACTTTATTCTTCTAACGTAGCAAGCAGCGGGATGAATGGAGCAAGGAGTTTATCACTACTTTGGGCATGCATGCACTGGAGGGAGGATGATCAGAAGCGTACTTCGTTTAAAAAGTGTGCTCTCATAGTGGACACAAATATTTAGTATCTCTGCTACCTAAACCTTTTTGCGATTGTCAATGCTAACGATCAAATTTCAAATGCTATCCTGTTGAGCGTTTCATTAGTATGAGTCTCCGTATTGCTTTGACAATTCATTGGCTGTCATGCAGTTTCCATCGGCTCTCTTTTAACCACGTGCCACCTCGTGCGATTTCAGATAGCGCAACTTGACAATATCGAAAACTTGCCGCTTCCTCAATGTTCATGTTTCCACGAATCGGCCACCTGACGTGGAATTCTTTAGCTCTGGGATCATACCGGCCAATCCCCCTCTTCTGTTAAAGCAATCCGCCAACGGCTTACATAGCACAATTGCCAGTCCAGCTCCGAAGCTCGCTCCAAGATTGCGGCAACGATTCCGCCATGCGACCCAAGTGGTGGGAAAACCACTCACTCCAACACAACGAAGGATTCGCAACATAGGTATGGGTGCACTGGGAATAGCCACTGCTGCTCACGTGGTCGCAGTTGCATGGGATGCAGATTACCCACTCTCCATGGCTGCCATAGGAGCTTTCCGAACGACATCCACTTTCTTGACAGGGTGAGTGGGGATAACACTATGTATGTCTCAGGTGAAGATTCTGACGCTTTTCCGGCCATAAGATGTCTATGCATGGCCGATTACAAACTATTGCATGCACGATACTACTTCTCCGGGTATGATTCAGACGAGTATATGTCTGCTCGTAAGGTAGTCCATGCGCGATCAGCACAGAGATTGTTGTCGTTATGTCGACTACATGGAGGCATCTATGTAAAGGCTGGCCAGCATATCGCCTCTCTGACGTTTATTCTTCCTAATGAATATACAGAAACACTTTCAGTGCTCCAAGACCGAGCGCCGTTCCACCCATACAATGAAGTTGAGAAAACTTTTTTCGACGATTTCGGAATGCGGATAAGTGATGTATTCAGCATGTTTGAAGAAAGACCCTTAGCTGCGGCCAGCATTGCTCAAGTTCATCGAGCGCAAATTAAGGAAACTGGTGAATTGGTTGCGGTTAAGGTTCAGCATGCGGACGTTTCTAGGCTTTTTGGTGTTGATATGTGGACAATGGAATCCCTTACCAGCCTTGCTCACCAACTTTTTGGTAGTGACTTTGAGCTGACATGGATTGTTGGTGAATTCAGGTAAGGGAATGGCATATTACTTCAAAAATGGTCAGAAGATGGTACTCGTCGAAATATGCAACATGCTTACACCTATACTGTAGAAAAAATGTTACGACAGAATTCGATTTTCAGAATGAGGCCAAGAATGCTCAAGATACCATGGAACGATTCCAGCATCGGAAAGATGTTTTTTATGTACCAAAAATATACTGGGATCTCACAAGAGAAAGGATCTTGACAATGGAATACATTGATGGAGTCAAAGTCAACAATGTCCAACAGTTGCGAGAGATTGGCGTGGATCCTAAATGGGTTGGGCGGATTCTGCAAGAGATATTTTCTGAAATGTATGTGTCCATTTATAGCGTTTGCGGCATATTACTTTCTATGCTGATTGTTAGTAATTCTTCACCGTAGGATTTTCTGTCATGGCATTTTTCATTGTGATCCGGTTAGTAATAGTAGCAATGATTGGGTGCGTGAAAGATGAGATTATATCTGACATGTTACCCTATGAATAGCATCCTGGAAATATGCTCGTTTACAAGGACCCTGATACACACCAGGCAAATCTTGTGTTGCTAGATCATGGACTCTATCGTACCATACCAAACAACTATCGTCTTGCTTACTGTGAGCTATGGAGGGCCTTGCTTGGCTCCGATTATAACATGTTACAGCAAGCTACTACCAAACTCAATGTGCCTCGGTTCGCAGATATGATGTCAATTTTATTCACTGGAAGATTGATAACTCCTACTTCTGGTTCAACCACTACATCGACCTTATCAAAAGAACTTACCAAGGAAGAACGGAGAGTGGCTCGCAACCAATTGGCCAAGGGATACACGATGAATGATGTCTTTTATTTTTTGGAAAACATACCGCGAGAATTACTTCTCATCTTTCGGGTGTCGCATATGGTAAATGGAATACATAGGCAATTAGGTGCATGGAAAGGTGAGCGATTTGAAATCTACGCCAAGTACGCAACTCGGGGATTCTGGTGTGAAACCCGGGACGAACTTCATATGCAACCGACGAAACGAACGGGATGGAAGAGCCGGTGGTACTTGTTTGGAGGAGCACCTACATTGAAGCGGTCTCTTCAATATCTAAGAGAAGTTGTTAGCATGCGTATCCGGCTCCTGCTTGTTGAAACCGTGGTCTTCTTTATAGAATGGTGGCGTGGTGGAGCGTTAGAACTAGATATTGTAGACAAAGCCGTTGAGGATAAATTACAAACGGCCCCAAATTTCTAATTACAGTATTTACATAGAGCAGTTGACTACTACTTCATTGACAAACGATGTCGTTTATTTACTCTTTATGGTCTTTGTAGCTTTTTAACTTTATCTTTTATCTTTTCTGCCTGTACATCTAACTGTTTTCTCATATACGAAGGGCACTGCCAATGATTAATATATTAATTCTTTACTGTCTATAGATATAAGTGAGCAGTATTACAAGATTTCCTTCCTATGATACAAGATAGGTCCGTAAATCGTCAATAACAAGGCAAACTCCGGTGCAGTTAAGCTCTGCATTGGAATTTTGACAAATTCCTGGTAAGAAGCGAAGTCACAAACGTCACACATGCCAGAATGGCTTAAAAGTTCTCACCTCAGCTCATTTCACCAGCCGTCGAGACTTCTATTTGAACTACCTTGTGCCATTAGTATATCAGTTAAAGATTGTTGGCGCTCTCCGTGCTGAAGAGCCACAAGATCCATGAAAGCACTTTGCATCGGGCAAGATTGAAGAGATCCACCTGGAAAGTCCAACGTGGAGAACAATTGTGATGATCGTGCCTTCAAAATTGCATAAATTTTCTATTGTGAGGCAACGGCAGTCTTACTAAGACCTGTGTCTCGCATTACCAATAGCTGACTTAAGACTTGGGTGGCTGTATTGAGAAATCTTGTTCTTCTGATTGCTTCTCTGTCATCTGTCATGTCAGATGCTACTGCGAAATCTCGTAAAGATGAGAAACCGAATACTGTCGTATACGCTGCAGAGAAGTTGTCCTTACCACACGAAATAGCTTTTGTGCTGATTCTCAGCTGTGCACAGTTAATAGTCCAGGCTTCAATCGGCCAAGCATTGGCAGCGTTACGAATCATAGGAGCCGGCGTTGGCTTTACTGTTCAACATTTGAATTGGTCTAGCGCTGCGTTCGCTATGACTTTGGGTCCTTTCATATGTGTGGCAGGACGTCTAGGTGATCTTTACGGCCATAGGAAGATTTTCATTGCTGGTTTTTTGTGGTATTCCTTGTGGGCCTTGATTGCTGGCTTTGCTGCATACCCTCGCTCAGGAATATTTTTCGCTATCTGTAGAGGTTTTCAAGGCATTGGCGGAGCATGCATATTACCCAGCTCACAGGCAATCCTTGGTCAAGCATACCCTCCTTACGGAGTCAGAAAGGATGTCGTCTTTTGTATCTACGCTGCCATGTCGCCAATAGGGTTCGTGCTCGGTGCGTTCTTTGCCAGTCTATTTGGACAACTCGCATGGTGGCCATGGGCTTTCTGGAGTGCCGCTATTGCTGGCTGTGCAATTGCCATATTTGGATGTTTAGTCATTCCTGATCAATACATTTGGCGTAGCGACAGGGATATAGAGCATACCGCCGACTTTCCAGGATCACTAACTTTGGCTGTCGGCCTAGTGTTGATTGCATTTGCATGGAGCCAAGCACCTGCGGTTGGATGGGGTACACCATACATTATTGCTCTGCTTATTCTCGGCTTTATTTTCCTGGTGGCGTTCTGCTTCATAGAACGCTGCTGTGACGATCCATTGATTCCTTGTAGCATATATGACAGAGAAAGTGTTTTTGTTTTAACTGCAATGGCTGCTGGCTGGGCTGGCTTTGGTATCTGGCTCTACTACACGTGGCAGTTTATGGAAGTGATACGGGGATCAACACCATTAAATGCTACAGCCAAATTCACTCCGTTCGCAATCACTGGAATATTCTCTGCCACTGCTGCTGCCTATTTGGTGAAACGACTGAAAATTTCATATATTATGATCATCAGTATGGTATTTTTTTGCGTCGGCATCATACTGATTGCAACAGCTCCACCTGATCAAATTTATTGGGCACAGACGTTTGTTTCAATCGTCTTAATGCCTTGCGGTGTCGATCTCAGCTTTCCAGCCGCTACCATTCTTATGAGTAACCATACACCACAAAGACAACAGGGTATGGCGTCATCATTAGTGAACGGAACTATCAACTACGCCATAGCAATCGGACTAGGGATGGCAGGAACCATAGACAGCTTGACGAACGATAAAGGCACAAATCCCTTGGCAGGTTATAGGCATGCATGGTATTTCGCCATTGGCCTCAGTGGTTTAGCGATTTTTATCTCTATTTCACATGTGGTTGTTGATCATTTTTACCCTATGCGACGAATTCAGCAGTCAGATTGATAACCCTTCAAATTACCATCAAAGGAATATACCGTAATCATTTCATCGAGGTCCACTGTGATGATGTTGAAGAGAGTACACGAAGGATACGTTCTTCATCCATTCGAGGCAGCCTATCTGAAAATCATAGTCACATATAAAGCCTGAATACCTATATAATATAAATCCAGTTTATTCCACTCCTCTTTATTTACTTGACTATGGACTATGGCTGTAACTGTTGTATCACGTTGTGGATCATGTCGATATATATTGCAGTGAGGGTCAATTAACGCTATAGTGGATAAAAATGTACTTTAATCCATTGGGCACCATATCCGCTGTGTGGATATTACTTGCTGTGCAAGTCCAACACTCCTATCCCGTGCTGATCAAAGCCGTCATCATGTCGCTTCAGTATGGAAGCACTCCCCCTGTCACTATTGATACCGGGAAAAGAAAAAGCTAAACTGCCCACTATTGTCTTGCCAATTATACAAAGACTTCTCGATGTACGCCGTCTACTGTCTGGACACCTGTGGATATTGGCCGGATCAGCGCCGTCGTGAACGTACTACTACTATCGCTTGTGTCCAAATACTATTAAGAAGTTATGTAGACTTAATCCCCCACAATCTACATTATTATCTACTATGTCTGGTACCAGCATCATCTCCGGCTGATGCTGGAGATACACAAACATCGACTCGCGCCGTAGGTTGTACCAGAGCATTCTTAACTGGCGCTTCAACTGACCATTACCCACAGCCACCGGTCCAATCAATCAATATTTAACAATTCTACCAACTGCCTACTGAAACAGCTTCTAGCTTTACTTCCGTGGTGCTGTATCTCCAAACATTCTCCATTTTAGAGCCGCACTCTCATGACCGACGACCGAAAGAATACGTTAAATTTGTCGCAGGTTGAAAACAGGACATTTCAAATTCGTTATATGACCTAATGTATTACCCGCTCCACACAAATTTCCCGAGTTCCATCATAGGACCCAGAAGATGTCTTGGTCATATTCAAACGTACAGACCTTAATTCGTCTGTAAAATGAAGCAAGTAATATATCTTTGAAGCAAGTAAACCAAGCATCCCTCATAATGACAGTGAAAGACCCCACCCGAAACATGGAAGATGGTCTGCCCATCAATTGATTCACAGCACCCAGAAATCATTCGCAAACAGGCCCTGTTTGGTTACCAGATTTCTTATTTTGAACTGTATTTATAAAGCATTGAACGATCTCTTTATTTATGTACATTAAGCGCTCTCCTTGATCTCTTCAGGTTCTGCAGTCAAATTAGCAGCGGCCTTTGGTGTAGTTTGTTGTCTAATGGAAGATGACTGCAGCCTTTGTTCAGCTTCCAGAAGCATGGTTCGGAAACTTTTTTCAGCATTGGGACTCAGTCCTAGATCGATGGTAGCCTGGCGTTGCTGGTATTTTGCGTAGTTCTGCTGGTTGAGCTCATCTTCTATTTGGATCATGAGTGGCTCGAAATAGTGGGTCATTTGTATATCTTTCTTCTTCAAGTTGCACTTTTCATAAAAAGGTACATTCTCTACTGTGCAATTGAGAATCACCTTGTAGCATCCGATAGCTCTTCCAACGTATTGTAACTGTTCAATAAGTCTGTCGGGAAGGGGCCGTGTGATAGGAGGTACAAGGGAGGAGGGTTGATAAGTACTGTGTTATGATATGTCATGACCAGTTCAAGTGCAAGTAACGCCTTACCTTTGACCAAGCTTTTTACCACGCTGTGAATCGTGCACAACCACGTCCTCTATATGGCCAATCTGGTGGATAGCAAAACGCCTTAATGAGACAAGCCGTATGTGGCTTCGCTTGAAGAAAACGACTTACCTTGCCACACTCGTGAAGAAACTTGTATTCAGCCAGTAACGTAGCACATGCAACTACGAGTCCGCTCTTTTCGTCTTCCATCACTGTTGTAAAGTAAGTCTTTGTCGACTGGAGGAAATCAAAGCGCTCTGGTAACCAACGTATGTCAGAACGAGTCACAATCTTCTCTCACGCAAAAGTTGATATCTCTACCTTCAAACTTTTCTCTTGTAATCTTTCCTGTCACCGACAGCTGTGACAATACCTCCAAAATTCCTATTGTGCTGCATTGGTTAGTTTGGAAAGAACGTTAGGATCACACACGTAGATCAAGTTGACCTATAGTTACCTTTGTCATAATCTGATCGCTGCAAGGGACGCATGATAACGCCTTGAGGAAGTTTTGCTTGTACTTCCGGCGATATGAGTCTGGTGGAAAATAGAGGTTCTTCAGAGTTGATGGTCATTTTGTGAAGAAGTGTAGGAAAGAAAAAAAGATATTTGAAGCGTGGCTAAGTGAAAGCAGCTAAATTTAACGCCTTTGGTTCCGCGGCTAGGGTCAGGGGGATCCAGTATTCTGCAATTTTAACATCAGCCAATCGGTGGAGCGCTTGCGGAACATTTGAAGCAACACTTGGATCAGGCACAACCACAGCGGACTGAGACCCAACACCACGCCTTCTGTCATGGTAGCCAACATTCTCCACCAATTTGTATTGGTAACCACCACAATCATTGCAGGATATGCTGTAAGACTTCTTTCTCAACACAATGGTCCCAACAAACATGCCAACATAGGTTTCTTAACCCTGCTTTTTCTCCATGTAGGCCATTGTCCTCTTCTTGAGCTTTCCAGCCCCGCAACGTTGGTATGTGTGCCTCACTGTACTCCACTCCCGTGCATTGATGCTTTATATGTAGCGTGGCCGTTAACTCGGGTTTTATGTTATAGGGCCGTATATCTTCATTGGATAAACTTTCCTTTTTTCACTGACTTTGATACACCCGAGTACTTTGGGTTTGGCCGTAAGTTATTGTTACTGCTGTGTGAATTGACACTAGTTATCCTGACTAGACGTTGTTATTGAAGATAACAAGGGTCGAAATATACTTATAACAGCGGAAGATGGAACAAACATCGGAGCTTGGCATTTCGTACCTTCTCATTATTACATGGGGCAACAACTTCGCTTTCGGCCAAAGGATATGATGCAGGATATCATTTACGACCTGGCTCTCGGTAATCCTGACTACGAAACCGTTATATATTTCCATGGCAACGCTGGTAACAGAGCTGCCCCTTGGCGTGTAGACTTGTACAAGGTAAGCACCGGATTTGGTCATGTTATGATGTCACGAGTGCTCATGGTCTTGATTCATAGAAAATCGGCGATAAATTTCCAAATGTCAATATTATCGCAATAGACTACCGTGGATTCGGAAACTCTGAAGGAACGCCTTCAGAAGAAGGACTGCGCATGGATGCAAAAGCAACGTGGGAATGGCTAATGGAACGCGGAGGTAAGTTAGTATATTGATGACATGCTATGCAGAAAAGATGGTATCGCTAAAACTGGCACTTTCATTAAGTACCAAATGACAAAATATCCATTATTGGCCATTCGCTTGGTAAGCTGTGATTCCTTGATTCCACATAGTGATATTTGGTAGTGTACTCATTGAACGTGATATAGGAACCGGCATTGCCACCTCTCTTGCGTATGAGCTATCGAGGATGGGTAAATATGGCGTGTTCGGAGGTATAAAGGCTATGTTGGATCGCTGATGAATGTGCCTCCCTCCCAACAGGTTCTCCTCCCAAAGCATTGATCTTGAAAGCAGCCTACAGTTCTCTTCCAACTCTCCTGTTTGAGTACCGTGCTCTCAAATTTATCCCATTCTTTGCACCAATCAATCTCTTACCTCCGGTGAAAGGCAAGTGTGACTGTAGAGTAATATCTCCGTCTGCTCATATCAATTTAACAATACTGGAACAGAATGGTTGAAAGGTAGAATGGTTCATCATTTCGATTCCCTCTCTAGAATACAGGCAAGTTTGGATTCATCCAGCTAGGATAATTTGGCACGCTGACTTATATTGCGTTCTACGTTATACTATAGTATGTAAATTGTCCGATTCTTATCATTTACGGAGCAGTCGACTTTGAGATCCCAGGACACAACTCTCAAAAACTATTCCATCGTGCTATCTATGGACTTGAAACAGAGATAGATTACAGTGACGAATGGCTAGTCAATGATCCTAATATTAAAAATGTTACTGTCGAGCATGAAGTTTCAGTGTACCAACATCGCCGCAACCCAAATGTCAAACTTGCAGTTCTCACATATGCTCATCATAACAACGGTACGTGCAATCAAGTAGTTCAAACTTTTTTTTTTTTACACTTCATGAACTTTTTTTCCTTAGTCGGTTACTTTGATTATGTGTTTGAGGCCATGGGACATACCGCCAAGTGGGTGCCGCCAGGTGAGGTACCGTTGGTAGAAGTGTAGGCTTTGCGATATGAATGCGTGCAAACTTGTAATTTTACTTCTTTGTACATTCCATCAATATTTAAATGTTTCATATGTAATTGAGTTCAGCGATACTTGCGATACGTGTGTTTTTAAGTGATATTCAACTTTTAATTTTTATTCCCTTCGTTTTTTTTTGTATCAAGGAGAAACAAGAAACAACAAAACGAAACGACACTATAAACATCTACATGCAACATAACCGTTAAAACTTTTGTGAAGGGATAAGGTAGTTCAATAAGCAAAGATATCGATTGTAAGGCAAGGTTGGTTGCTTTATGGTGCAGTAATGGTTTGAGTCAGGGTGAAGATCATGGCAATCACGCCTGCACCTGCCAACGTCAAGTCAAGGATCTTCTGCCAGCGATGATGAGCTGCAGCTTTGTAATGGAACAGGGGTGGGAATATTAAACTCAGAGGAGAACTAGAGATGTGTTAGCGTAAGTGCCGGGTTTCGCAAACATGCGCAGAGACCATAATAAACCTACCAGCAAATCGATCCAAGCAAACTGATAAACTTGTCGAGTTGCTTAGATGCCGCCCAGGCGACCACGAGGGTTAACAGCAACAGTGACGTACGAAGACCGTTCTTTGCCCACTTGATCTTATTGTCATGGCGGCCAGTTTGATATCCAAAGAGACCTTGTTCAATGATACGCACAGCCGGGAAGAATGTGAGCGGATTGGATAAGAGCATGGCAACAGCATACATGATCTGGATAGTATGTGATACCCAGTTGTTTGGCAGGTTGAGCAAAGCTACAGTTTCCGTGCGTGATCCATTTGCAATATAGCCCAAGCCTCCAATGATAGTAAGCACAGACGCAACGATAAACATTACAATGACAAGGACCCTTGGGAAATCTTGAGGATGCTTCATGGCATCGCGAATGGGTATGATCAAGCCTTTTCAGAAGTAAGCGACATGTTTAGACGCATTTCAATGTAAGTATTCTATATACTATAACTTACCAATGCCTTCAAATGCATAGATAGCGGTGCCAATGAATACTGCATAATCGTACTTATTGAAGAACCATTCAACATCAGGTCCAGGAGCTAGCCATCGTGTATCTCCATCGACCTTGTTATTGTAAAGAAGATCCATGACATTGGAGCAGACGAGAGTGATTAATCCAACTACAATCAAGACGTCAGCAACCACAGCTGCAAAGGACATTTTGGCGATTTTACGGATCAGCACGAGTGGTGTCATTATAACCGCCGAGACGACCAAAAACATTCCCGGTGATATGTAAACGTCAGGGTTAATATCATGAACAGCTTCGCTCAAATTTTCGGCAATGAAACTTGATGCTCCGGCTACGAAACCAAGCTGAAGCGAAGCGCATATAAAAAGTGAAGGTTTAGATTAGCTTAAGGTCATTGCACTGCACCAATGACATTTGTTCTCACGCTTACCTGGGACAGGGTAATAGACATCAAGACAGCAACGCGCATCCATCCACCAAAGGTTGCTTCACCAATATCGCCAAAACCGCCAATGACGTAGTCCTTGCACTTGATCAACAATAGAAACGATACCAAACTAACGAATGCTACTACCCACAACATAATTATTGAAAACACCACGCCACCATTTGAAAAGCTAATAATGGAAGAGAGCAATTGAGTTATAAGGGGATGACAATAAAAATTAACACATTCATCAACTTACGCTTTAGGAAGAAACAGAATTCCAGATCCGATAAACTATTCAGTAGAGAAGGAAAAGTTCAGATTATGTAAAGCTGTATATATCAATGTTAATGCATGCCACGCCATGCATTACCATAATCTACTCACGGCTTTAAGAAGTAAGAAAAAGGTCTTGGTGGTCGATGCCTTGTCCTTTTCAGCTATGAACGAATGCTTTCGGCCAAGCAAGGGCATCCTTTCCAATGGAGGTCTACCAATGGCAGCCTCTTCATCCGCTTCTCCTTCTTCCTCATCGGCAAGATATTCACCAGCAAATGAATCATACATGTTTCTATATTGACTGACAGCCAGGAATTCAAGGAAATGGCGTGTGCGCCTGATTGGTGGTGGAGAAGAGGACGAAATAGTACCATAATTTGATCCGGCAACTTGTGTAGCACCATTAATCACGACCTGAGAGATTTCTTGCACGTCAGTTTCAATCTGGCGCTGCTGCTGTTGGTCCACATAATAGCGACGGAAACCTCCTGGGCGACCAACGTTCTCCAAAACGGGATCATCGATTTGGCGAACTTGCTCAGCCTGTTCCCGCATATCGGCGGTTGACTTGGATCTCAGCAAAGGCTTTTGTGAAAGCTCATTTGACATCTTGTAAATATCACTTGTAACGTGGGCGCCTTGCAGGTGGTACGGAATGGGGGCCACTGTTTCAGGCGCTACCACAGCTTCGGTAGTACGAGTGCTGTCTGTATCATTATCCTCTTCTACAACCAAATGGTGCTGAAGTGCTTCCACCAACTTGTCCTCTGACACTTCTGGATGATAATCACTAGTCTGACTCGGTTGAGGACTAGGCGCGTCTCGAGCGAATACTTGGGAAGCAAGGGTGACAAGAGGTTGATCTTCAGATGACGCACATGGCGTATGTTCAACCTGGTGAATGGAGTTTGAGACGTCAAGTGATTTTGGTACAGCAATGGCAAGTTCGTCGGTTACGCTTCGGGGCTGTTGTTCAGGTAGTGGAGCTGTCACTTGCGATACTTTCTGGCTATCAGCCTTTGCAGTCAACTTTTTAGCCTTCTTTTCAGCCTTCTTCTTTCGTTTACTATTGGTCATAGTAATTAAAGTTTTTGAAACGGAGGTTGAGAATCACTTCGAATTTAAGGTCTTTCAAACTGGAAAATAAAATAAAACAAAAAATAAAATAAAAATAAGCAGTCTGTCTGTGGTTGATTCACGGAAAAAATTTATTTCGGTTGGATTTGTTCAAAAGGTAAAAAAGAAATAATGAGAAAATAATAGAGAGATGGAAAATGGAATGTCAATGGTTCATTTAGAAGGAAAAAAAAAAAAATAATCATAAAAAAGTGATGAATAATAATATTGAAAAGTGCTAGTAATGATATTAAAAATTGAAGAAAAAAAAAAGAAAGCCAGATACACTCATGGTCTTTCATTTAATGCTTGTTGATAGTAGTAAGAGCCTTATGGGCTTCAGCCAATTGAGCTTCAAGGTTACGAACACGCTCCTCAAGCGAACGTTCCTTGGCTTCAAGGCCATTCTTTTCAGATTCCAGAACAGCAACACGAGTGTTGAGTTTAGAATTTTCAGCTTCCAGCTCAGAAACTTGTTTTTCAAGGGTTTCCATCTTGACGAGCTTCTTCAGACGGGAACGTCTGGCAGCATCAGTATTCTTCTGACGCTTGAGAGCAATATCATCGGGTTCATCTGAACCACTGCTGCTAGAAGTGCTGTTATTGCGGTAGTCACGCGTACGCTTGCCTGTATAGGAAGCCAATCTAGTAGTATCAGGGATAACCATTGGACTAGAGATTGGTCTTGGGGCAATAGGAGTAGGTGGTTTAGGAGCAATCAAAGCCGGCTTGGGGGCAATGCGAGGAGCGAGAGCCTTTTGCTTAGGCTGAGGAGGAGAAAGAATAACAGCAGCTTGAGGAGTCATACCAATGTCAGGGAAAAGTGTGACAAAAGGATCATTGAATGGAACATCCATCACACTATTTGCGCTGGATGGAGGAGAAGATCCTTGAGAGCAATCCGAGACAGATTCATTGGCAGGACTAGCAGTCAGAGGAGAAGTGACCAAGAACGGAGAAGTAACTTCTTCCTTCACAGGAGGGAGGAGACCTGCTTGAGTTAGGTCATTGGCAAGCCAGGCATCGAGAAGGGAGTCAAAACTAGCAGACTTGCCAGTGTCAGTGGGAATTCCACCAAATAGGTCAGTGAACCCGAGAGGATTCGTCACGGCTACGATGGGTTGTTGTGATATGGTGTTCATATTAAATTGGTTTGAGGTTGGAGCTGGAGCTGTGGTGGTGTGATAAACTTTGGATATATCTTGTTTGTCTTGCTTAATCTGGAAAATTATTGTTCAGGTTGTTTTTTTCTGCTGGTTGTTGATGGTGTATCGGTTGTATAAGAGAAGAAGGGCATATTTGGAGAATTCTGAGAGGACATGGAGAGATTGAGAGAGCTTTTCTGAGAGGACATGAGATAAGACAATACGAGAGGAGACACGAGATTTAAACGATAACAATCATCTTGAAATATAAGAAAAAAGTAATAACAGTGAGGTTATAAAGGTTCAATCAAAAGTAAAAAGTTAATTAATTAAAGAGGTTGGTTTGAAGAGTGGAAGAAAAGCAAAAGAAAAAAAAATTCTTCGTTGATGGGAAAATGGTTTAATAATCGGAGGTACCTTGATCTCTATTATAAATTTGATTGGATGACCTTCCGTAATCGCCAAGCCACATCTACTTGGTAACCCCCCGTTTTCAATTGCCTCGCCCTGGGAACCAAACTCTAAACGTCATGGCAACATCATTATATCGTGACAATATGACAGAGTCTCTATAACAACTTGAACTTCATAGAACAAACCACTTCTCTTCCTCACAATCATGAACTCATTACCATACGATATCATATCTGACATATTTTGCTTCATTAAAGACCCTTATCCTCTATCACTTGTCAATCATCAGTTCTATCAAATAACCCAGGATCCAGTCTGTATCGCGCGTCGCTTATTGGTACTTTATGGCAATTGCTTTGAATCGCAGGTATTGGAACCCGTCAAGATGCCTTCTCCAAAAATCATCCAAATATTGCTGGATAATGGATGCACACTCCCTCGAAACTTTGTACAGAAACTTGGGAATGGCTATTACCAAGGGATGCTCAATTGTTCTAAACAATCACTCGAGATTATTGAACGTCAAGCCGTAGCTCGCTTCGGTCCCCGCTTCGATTCAGCAGAGGATGAATCTCAGTTGGTGGCTGTGCTACTTGAAAGAATAGAGCAATCAGACGATCGATATGAACTAGAGCAACTTCATTCGGAACTTCGAGAAGTAGTACTGTCTACAGGTTGGGTATTACCCGATAGCCACATTTGGACCTCTGCATCAGCCTAACCGTTAAACACCTTCAGACTATGTACCGGTTACCCTAGGCATTAAGGACACCGACCTTATCTTAATCCTTCGACTGATTGTATTGGCACCCGACGTGTTTGATATAATTTGCAAGAAAGGATTTACTCTCAGGAATATCTCTCGAACAAGAGATTTTGTTACATTATTTATTAAAGTGGGATGTTCTTCTTATACGCAAAGGTACACGGTCGATCAAGTTGCTCATTCACTTCAAGTGCTGTACGACACTTGCAGCCTGGATATCCAATCTCATACCGTGGCTGAAGTATTTGACAAAATTATCTCACCCGAATATCTCAGCGCCAATGCTCCCAACGATCATGCATGTATTCATTCTCAAGTCATGAGTAAGTTAGTGCTCCCCTTTGACATTGATGCAACGGCCTGCGGTATCATTTGTCGATGCGTGAGAGATAGTGGTTGCCTTACGTTATACAGTGCATTTCCATGCCCGGATGAATTTACAGAGGCTTTCTTGAAGGAATTCCCAACTAGGGACTGTAAAACTGCTCAATGTTTGACTAGCCAGTACGCTCATAGACTACTGGACATTTTTCATTATCCTCATCCCGTCACTCAGCGAAGCTTTGATATCATTGTACATAGGCTAGTTCTGGCCACATTTGGAAACGAATACCCACTCAAGCAAAGACGATATCGAGGATTCCGCGAGCAAGTTACCAACAGTTCAGCCCCTATTGACAGAGAAAATCGTGCATTTCATTATTATCTAGATAATAGCTCAGCCCGCTTAACCAAGAATGCATTATGCTTCGATGGACGAGAATACGAAGGCACAGCTGATGAAGACAACAAGAGAGCCCTCAATATATTATTTGATGCTATCCTCAAATATGGGGTGAATGAATGGTCAGGTTCTGATTTGAAAAACTTGACAGATGGCAAAGCTGTTCTTGGAGCACTCTTGGATGAAGAGCGTGCTGACTATGCCAAACGGAACAGAAGTCCAAGCGCTGAGGATGCCGCCGCCAATAAATGTAATCTATCTACTTTCCACGCTAGCCTCGAAGAATTCTACAAGGATAGGGTGCTGGACGAGCAGTGATTTGTTTTCTGTTTGTAATATACCACTTGACTGAGAAAAATCATGTTGTGAAAAATGTAATAATAAATATTGTCCCCTATTCAAACACTTTTTCTTTTGGCTTGGTAGCTGAAATTTTGATTGATACTTAAAGAGTATAGCAGTCATGTCACGTGAATGAGTGGCTTGTCCTTCAAGGTGGTCTTGCTGAAGTTCGACCCTTTTTGTAGCAGGCATTCGATTTTTTGTTTGCAGAAGGAATCAATCAAATGTCCAGGCGACTGATTCAATTGGCCTCCAAGGGAGTGTCTCCTCTTTGCAATGTTCAACCATTTCAGCCTGTTCGCTCATTTAGAACTTCCTCTTTGGCATTAGCCAAAGGTTCGTACAATGTTTCACTCAAACGTTTACACTGTCACCGTGACATTAACAATTTCCAACCCATGCTTCTCTCTCGACCATTCATTACAATAGCTGCCAAGCAACAACCAAAGGCAACAAAGAGTTTCAAACAAAAGGCAAAGACAACTTCCGAGGTTAGTAACCCCTCTACAATCACACACACCAGAGTCTGCTCTACTATTGTCGGTTCCTGTATGCTCACCCACCACAACGCTATGAAATAGACCTCGGCTGCTGCCATTGCTGCTGGTGGAAAGAACAATGAATTGTTTTACAAATCTGCTCCTATTATCAACATGAATGAGTTTCTGCCCGAATTCATTACTGAGGATGCTGTAAACAAGGTCTTTGCTCTTCCTGAGGATGTTACTAGCAGCCTGGAGGTGTTCAAATACCCTAAGTTCCTTGAGAAGGAGGTAATATCCTTTGCCTTGTTTCAATCTAGTTTCTTCTTTCGTATTCTGATCTACAATTGTTTATCTTCAGTTCAATCTGCTCAACAAAGCCTCCCTAATCGCTCGCCAATCTTCCCTCGATCTTGTTAACAAAATTGATAAAGCTACATCCGCGTCCAGCGAATCAACACGAATTATATTGAGTAAGAGTCATTTAATACACATTGAGCAACTGGAACAACACTGGTTAACTCGGTTCGTTTTTTTTTTTCAAATAGCTGGTGAACTTGGAAGTGGCCGTAGTGCAGTTTTGCTGCAAGCTGTCAGCTTCGCTTTGAGTCGAAAGTGGCTGGTCATATACATCCCAACTGGTACAGGCAAAACACTGATTTTCAAATATATTAGCCAAATTTTAGACCACTTATCATTACTTTACAGCTTCTGTATACACCAATGGATCCTCATCTTATGCACCCATCCAAGGCTCCAATGAGTTTGAACAACCTGCCTTGGTCTCCGGTCTTTTGCAAAAGATCAAAAACGTCAATGATCATATTCTGAAAGAGGTATATTAACTTGACATTGCTAAGTTTAACCATTGGAATGGCACTCTCATTGACACCTCAATTTTTACCCATAGATTCATTTAACCAAAGATTACCACATTGACCGACACTCAGCCTTGAAGGGTACTACATTATCCAAACTCTTGGATATTGGTATCAAAGATCAATACACAGCTCAAAAGGTGTTTGAAGTTCTTTTGGAGGAGGCAGGCAATACTAGGTATGGGTCATAATTGATGATATTCTTCGTTCCATAAACTGTGATCTCATTTTCCCGCTCATTACATTAGTACACCAACCCTTCTTGGTGTGGATGAAATCAACGCCTTGTACACCAAGACTGCTTATAACGATGCTGACTCGCAGGTTCTTGATGCCTACCGACTACGTCTTCCACGTACCATCTTAGACTACTTTGCTGGCAACAAGCAATTTGTAAGTGTAGCACCCATTTCCCGCATGTATCTGACTTCCCCCGTACCTAATATGGCATGGCATCTTGCCACTTACAGAAAGCTGGTGCTGTTGTCGGAGCTATGTCCGATCACCTCTCAAACATTAAGAGCTTTGGGCTTGAAGTTGCACTGGGTTTGCAAGTCCCAGACGCCTATAGCCAACTCCCTAGCGAGACGATAGCATTTGCAAAGGGTGTTGAAAGATTGGACATCAAGCCTTACACTGAAGCTGAGGCCAAGACTGTTCTTGACTATTACCACATGGCACAAGTTGTGTATGAAGGTGAGTGTACATCGGTCTGGAAGCATATCTAGTTGACATCACCTGATTAATTTCTCTATAGAACCATCCAAGGTGTTGCTGAAAAAGAAAATGATCACTAGCAACGGTAACCCACGAAAATTCTTCAATGCTTGCGTCAGAAACATGTAGACCCTCATCATAGACAAAAAAAATTTCCTCAACAAGACCCTTCCTTAATCACAATAAAAAACAACAAAAGATCAATACGTAAAAAGATTGAATAGCTTTATGATTGAAGACGAGGATGGGGTATTTATGTGGGGGCAGATGGGATTTAAAAATGCACAGTGTTGGAGGGTATATCGTAAAATGCTATTTGATATTCTAAATTTCTATCGCGCAGTCTTGGTGAACAATCGCGAGAACCAGCCTTGTTGTTGATCATGCTGGTAAGAAGGGTCAGAGACGTTGTCGGCTTGAGGCCAAGGATCATACTGGGCATCAGGGGGGTAAGTCTTGGATCGGACAGGAAGATCTAGAGGGCCAAAATTGGGTGCTGTAGTATGTTTAGAAGGCTCTGACTTGTCGTCAGTAGCATATTCCTTCTTCACCGATGGCATTGGTGTTGGTGTTGGGACATGTTCGTGTGGTTCACGTCTTTTGCGTACACTATGCTCCCATACATGTTGAAGTGCTTTCAGATAGGTGACCATCATATGATCTTCTATACAAGTTCTTGTTATCAACATCTCTTCTGATAATTGAGGTGACGCTTCATGCATGGAGTAGGCGACATCGTTATCCTCAGTAGGCGTTAACACGGAGAACAGCATTGGTTCTGAATGAATATCCGAGCGATTCAGATGATGAGGTCGTACGGATGGAACAGGTGGGATGAGGGAAGCAGTTGAAAACGAGGTTGACACTGCGGCGGCGATTGGTCGAAAGTATTTGTGCATCTTAGCGTGTGATCGTCGAAATTCCCAAGTCTTACCAGGTATACGCAACTAGAGAGATCGATATTAGTAGATTTTCATTACAGATATTTCACCTCTGCCCAACTATTCTCTCCATGCAATGCCTTTTTCCAAATGTAGACTTACTAGAGGGAATTCAGGTTTCTCTTTTTGATAAATTTGTTTGCGGCAAGTTTCAATGGCATCAAAACAGGCTTTCCTGGCATCTTCGTTTTTGTTGACTTCATGCACACCACCTACAGCCTCAACTGCAGCAAGAGCGTTCATGATCAATTCCTTGAGTTCCATAGCAGTTCCATATGAGGTTCGACCAACAATATCGTCTTGACAAACAAAGCTGTCAATGTAATCAATGTAAGCATCGCTCAAAGTTTCAGTCACAGCCGCAACTGGTGCATAGCTGTAGCAATGGAGTCGAAAGTTGGGGTTTCCAGATAAATGCCTCAACTCTTCAATGTGATCTGCTACCATCATAGTGAGTAGACTTGCACTACCAGCTCCCAACGAGTGACCGGTGATGATGAATGAATCGATTGTGCCAGCATGGTTATGTACATAGTGGAAGATCTGAGGTATAATATGGGTGAAGAACCATTGAGCAGAAGCAAGCATGCCGGAATGGGCTAGTCCTCCTTTCCAGGGCCGATATTCGCATACAAGGTCAGTGATGCAGTCGTATAAACTCCAAGTCCCTCGGATACCAAGAATGATGGCCTTTCTGGGCCTGTCAACCGATACAAAGTAGCTCGGCTGGAAGACTGCTCCCTTTCGAAGGCCGTATTCATAACCAAGGAGATCCTGTGGTGGTATTCTGAGAAACTTGACTATCGCTTCCCGATTCGATTTACTTCGCTGAACAGCTGTTTCGAATAATTAGGCGTCACGGCAGAAACATGAGTAGCCACGCTGTATGCCAACTCACCTCGAAGGTATTTTCCATATTCGCCTAAATAGTATAGCCCTCTCCATCCCTACCAATACGCATAAGTTAAATTACAGTGGCTTGCTGATTGCCTGCAGCATGGGTAAGAAACTTACATAAGCGATGATGGCATGCTGGAAGTAATGTCGAGCCTCGTCAATAAGGTCGTAATCATCTATAATAGGTGTAGGTGGTCGTCTTCATATAAAAAGTTAAATCATATGAATATCACAGTACATCACGTCTGGCTATAACATGTATGATCCACTTACACAGGGCGTTCAGCATAAAACTTTTCCAAAATTGACATTGCTGTGAGAAGTTGAAAGGTAGTAACCTTAAATCCTTGACCGAATGCACTTGCTAGCTTTAGGACGCCACGTACCAATGCCCTTGTTTCAGGGCTCACAACCAGCCCAATCATTTTGTCAAAGGTTGGGTGAGATACGGCGATTTCTTCAAACGACTGATTCATCCACCGAAATGCAAACACTTTGTCCCCAAATGCAATACTTCTAATACTGACACCATCGGAGCTACTCGACTCTGTAGTTTCATTATCATTACGTTTTGGTATGATGTTGCGACTTTTGTCTGTATCCCGTTGCGAAAATCCGTACATCAAACCATTGATGGCAGCCGGTATTCCTGCCTGCTCTGTAGCTGACCACAACCAGCTCTTCGTCTGTCTTGACGAGTTGGTACTTGGTACAGGAATCTCAGGGCTGTCTAAAGTGGTCTCGGTAGGTGACTCGGGAGGCGGGTCTTGCATAGATTCCTTCGCATGATGTTCGATTGCCTTCTCTGGTACTGGTATTTCTCGTAAAGCTGTCGACAGCCGCTTGTTGAAATCTCGGTGCACCGTTTTGTCACTTTGAACAAGATCTGGTCGCCCATGTTGTGATGTTCTTCGTGAGTAATCGACTGTGTTTTCTGGATCGGTGGGCTGTGGACCTCCACCGGGAACAGGAGTAGGATCATCGGGTTCTTCGGTTGGTGACTCCTGTTCTACGAGAGTTCCATCGCTTTTGTCAAAGGCCATGTATACAGGTGTGGATTCGACCGTCTCTTCCATTGGATGCTGATAAATGTATCGTATGCGAACATATATATTGCCATTCAATACCCGTCTGTGCATGTATTGTTCAGGTGCCGCATCTTCTGCCAATTCGGTAGATACTTTTGACACCTGTAGGCGTTTAAAATTTTGCGGAACTTTAACGTTGGTTGGTAGTGTACGACGAGCATGATATTCATATAATGGTAAAAACCTATTATCTCAAATTAAAGACCTGCGTTGGCAAAACGAAATTTTGAAAGTATCGCGGATCTTACGTCAAAAACATATCTGGTCTTCCATCTAATTTTGAGATCTTGAGTTTAGCCTTTGCAATATGTTTGGATGTTTTACGGCCCCATTTCTTTGGCTTATCGTACAAGTCGAACTGAAAGAACTTAATTAGGCGGAGTTGAAATCCAGCATAAAAAAAAGAAGATGCCATTTTACCTCTAGAGTGTCAAATAGCTGTGAATGATAAGAAATGACGAAGACAAAGCCTTCATTCCAATCACCTGTTTGTTTTTTACTTCGATGTGAAAAGTAGTGTTGAGCTCCTACACGCAATCGCATCACAGGCCGTTTCACATGAACATCCGTTCGCATATTTAGCAAGTCCACCTAAAAACGTATGCCATCAACTACATATCATAAGCGATACCTGCAAGAATTTGATACCAACCTGTAGTTTTCCACAAGGTATTTTACCATCACCAATGCTCTCTCGTAGTTCCACGGCTCTTTTTAGCTTATGCATATCCGGTATAGACAACCTTCGCATTTGTCGAGGCTTTATTGCAGCGCTGGACATTTTATCTACCAATCCATCGAAAGAGGACCTATCAGAGTCGCCGTTCACCAAGGTACTTGTTGTATCGTTTTCACTGGAGTCTTCTCCGTTACTGTGGCCGTTTTCTGACATCGCGGAGACCATGACAGACATTGACAGAATGGAGGAATTAGCGTGAATGGATTTAAATCGGTGTGTGACGGTTAAGTCGTGTTTCAGTAGGTCGAAGGCAAATTATTCAGTTTCAAGCTCTTCAAGGTTTTACTGGCATAGTTTGGTAGCGAACTGGAAATGACGACTTGCAAAAAGCTGTCTTTTTTTTTGGGTGGTGTTTGAGTTGTTGGCAGTGCCAGGTCACTTGAACGCCATTGAATATCGCCTGGCCCTTCCGCGCACATATAACGTGGCAAGTCACAATCAAACAGCCGCATTTGGTTAACCTGCATCCACACACGCTTCCCAACAAAGGACATTATAACGAGCTGAGGGAATAGCCTGCTTTCTAGACGTTAACGCACGTCAAAGTCTTTGGTGTTGCATAACTGTCCTCTGGTACTGTTTAAAATTCAATATCTACCCCCTCCCCCAAAATAATACCAACTTAAGCGCGGTTAAGTATAAAAAATTAATTGCTATCTGCCCAATGTATCGTGCTTTTATCTCCAACCTAGTACAAGCTGACAGGTATTATTAGTTGAACCCTTTTAAATTAACCTTTTGCTTTTGTGTTCCGTAAAGACTTCAACTCGCCGAGATAGGAAGGATGGCAGTTGGTGTATCGTGTAAAGTGTACATGTAATTCTGGAAGGTAAGGGGAACGAAAAGCTGCCACGGACTATTCTGTCGACATCTGAACATCAAACACATTTTCCAGATCTTTAAGAGATTCTTTTCTGTCTTTCTAAAATCCTTTCAAAACATCCAATGGTAAAGATGGACCCCTGCTTAGTCTGTTAACCACCACGTTGACATACGCCTAACCAAGTAAATTGGCGCCATCATAAACGCACGCCATAATTACCTGCCTAGTTGATATTCTGTGTAAATAGCCATGAATTCCACAGTTAAATTCTAGAAACCCTTGTCGATATATTGACCTTAACGTGTGACGATGACCAGCTTGGACTGAGCTGGATTAAATAGTGTAGACCTTGAACTAAATTGAATACTCAACATTATGAAGTGATGTACATGTCGAGGGTATGCATATTTGTAAGCCTGTCATTTCAACTAGAAACTGTTTTTTTAAGACTGGCTCTTTACCTAAGCGCATAGTGCTGATAAATTTGTCGTTTGTGTAAGTGAGCAACAGCTAATGTCCATGATAGATACTTTACTGAGGAACGCATAAAGCTTGCAGACACATTTTGAAATACAACCTGCAGGTTCAAGAACATTTCAAGGCTATGATATTAATGTACCCATGATTCATTGGAAAAAAAACTTCACTGCAGTGACGATTTTTTTCGTTTAACACTGATGCAGACAAGGAAAATGAAAGACAATGGTCACTAAAGTCACACAAAGGCGAAATTTTCCTGCCAACAAGACTGAAATTTCCACGTACTGTTGGTATGAAACACTTCTATCCTTCAATACACAGGCAGTTGGCATCAAGATTATTACCCATTCCTAGAACTTGTCATAAAACTGAATAAGGGGCTGAATATGTTTGGAATGCATTTACATCCTATGATGAATCTTGGCATGATAAACATTTACAATTAGAACCATTTGGGCTGCTTTGCTAGACTATCGCAAAAAGGGGTTTACTGCCCGATCAGGCTATGCCACTTAAAGCACTAATAATGATAGTAACGGTATAATATAATACGTCACTGCTACCAAGTTGTTCCTCAGTATGATACTTTGTTTGGGATAAAACGGAGAAGGCATTGGATCATTGGCATCGTACAACATTATTTGAAATAAGGGAGTGTCGGCATTATGGAATATGGATGCTGGACGGGCGATTATAGAACAGGAGCAGTTGTAATAGGACAGTACATTTCTTAACCAGGCGGTAATATCATCTCAGCTCTCTCTCTCTCTCTCCAAACTCATGTGAACACAACAGGAGAGTTTATTTCCCATGAAGGATGGCATTCAAGCTCAAGCAATTCTAAGGCAAATTGCACGATTTTTTTCCCAGCTAGTTTCAATCTCCTTCGTTATTAGGACAAACATTTGAACGAATAAACTCTTTTGCGAATTCTCCAACTAACAAAAAAAAAAAAAAAAGGCCACTAATAATCGCAATAGACCACCTTTCTGTAGGCACTGACTTCAGATAAGGAGTCGTAGAGCCACCGAAAATTTCATATTGGGCTTGCAACCAAGGGCACCGAAAAGGTTTTGGAAAACATTTGGGCCATGTGAACGATAGTTCATCGATTGAACAGCTTTTTTAACCACGCCCGCCTAATCCAACTTTGAGATAGATTGCATAGATATTATGTTGAGATTATATAAATATAAAACCTGCTTTTAAAAATATCCTTTTGCATTGTAACCGTTTTCTTTTGTTTAACCAAGCTTTCTCTCTCTTTTTCTCATCCTGTATTTTCACTCGTTGTTTACATTCTTTAAAGCCTTTGATGAGTTCCACTTTTGATTCTCCTCGTGCCAACTTTCAAGCCATCAAGGCTCCTTCGGCAAGTAGTCGGAATTCATTGGGAAGCGTCAGTACCCTGAATTCATACCAACTGCCTGCTTCGGCTGCAGACGAAGCTTCCACAAACCTTGATTTCAACACCAATTTTGATCTCAGCGTCCCACAATTCGATGCCTCCACCCCCACACCTTACAGTCTGAGAGACACACAACGACGATTTACTTTGTTCTTGGAACCAAGCAAAAAATCGAATTTCTATTGCAGCATTGAGAATTTTAACGACAAGGTATTCCGACAGCTTGGTCCTAACCAAGCTCAGAACTATGCACCTCATATCAGTATAATCGAGAGTATCATCTTAAATCGAGGAGATGACTGGGAATCTCGCTGGAGTGCAGTGCAGGACCTTCGTAATGCAGTGGAAGATACTATCCGAGACTTGGCCCCTCAAATGCAATGTCCTTTGTTTCAAGGCTTAGGAGTGGTCGATAAACCGGAGAAGGCTCTAGTAATTGGCTTAAAGTCAAGTGATAGTTATAATGAATTGGTTCGCAGGCTAAATCGGATGATGTACGATAAACACCGCGTTAAGGTGGAATTACGTCCTATGAATCGATTACAGCTAGCTTATGACCGCATCCATCCTTTGAACGACCATAAACTTCGACATCTCCAGCAATTGGCAACAGAAACCATTGCCATTGATGATCTTGTACTGCAAAGGGTTCCTTTCGACCTTGTTTTGTATGAGGTGATGTTGGAAAGCCAGGTAACCGGAGTTCGTCATCAAATGGCCGAATTAGGTAGATGGCGTGTTGTGGATGGTAGTCGGAAAACACCTGGAATCACGTCCACAAATTTCTTTATGCCGGTGTCTATTGTTGATACACTGAAAATGGTTCTGGGCCGCTGGAAATTACATTCAGGAAAAAAGCATCTACGCAAGGAATGGAAAACTATCGATACTCGACTACAATCGAAATTGGTCACAGCATCTTGAAAAAAAAAAGGGAAGAAGAACAAATGCCTACTCCTATTCATTATGAGTATAACACAAATGATAGTCAGCCAAAAAGCATCCGTACTTTGCTTTTATTATTCTTTTCTTCAAAAGTACTTTCTTTCCTATTACCTATCTTAACCACCCGTCTCCTTTCTTTTATTCTACATGCACATGTTACAAACCACTATAATTCATCGTACATATCAATTGTAACCAAATCATCCCCAAAAAATATCATATAAAGGCCTCCCTATTGCATAGTGATAACGGCGCGAATGCTATTGAAATAGAACGTAATCGTACGATATCGTTAGTAAGGTTCATGCATGAGTAAATGATAAAAAAAATCCATAAAATAAAAGAAGGTTTAGCCTCTCAACTACTACATACCAGTCTCCAGAGTGCATTACGTCAAACGCCTTGTTGATATCGTCGAGTCCAAATGTGTGAGTGACAAATTCGTCAACCTTGAGTCTTCCCTCTTGATATTCCTTAACCAATCCAGGCATCTCGGTTCTTCCTTTGACACCACCAAAGGCTGAGCCCTTCCAGACACGACCAGTGACCAATTGGAATGGACGAGTTGAGATCTCCTCGCCAGCAGCAGCTACACCAATGATGATAGATTCACCCCATCCTTTATGGCAAGCTTCCAATGCAGCACGCATGATCTTGGTGTTACCAGTGCAGTCAAAAGTATAGTCTAAACCACCATCAGTTAGATCAATCAACACCTGCTGGATAGGCTTGTCCTTGTAGTCATTGGGGTTGACGAACTCTGTGATACCAAATTCACGACCGATTTTCTCCTTGTTAGGGTTGATATCCACACCAATGATACGGCTATAATGACAATACAATGTCAGACATCTCTCTTAGACAAGGATAGGAAAAGCAATGAAAATATCGTACCTGGCCTTGTTGTAGGCTGCACCTTGAGCAACACTTAAACCAACACAACCCAAACCAAAGATGGCAACCTACATTGCGAAGCACTGTTAGATAATGGTTATCTTTACCTTTAAAAACAAAGTTAGAAGACTACAACTGACCGATGAACCTTGGGTGACCTTGGCAGTGCGAGTGGCAGCTCCGAAACCAGTGGTAATGCCGCAACCAAGCAAGCAAACCTTTTGCAAATCAGCAGCAGGATCGACTTTGACGACAGACACATCAGCAACCACTATCGTATTGGCGATGACACAGTTAATGATCTGAAATGGTTCGCAGAGATAATATTCCAAGCATTGATGAGTCCTTACCAGTGTACTGAGAGAAGGTGGAGCATCCCATATAATGGAAGAGCTCCTTTCCTTTGCAGGTGAAACGAGAAGTCTTGTCAGGCATCAAACCTTGACCCTATAATGAAAATCGGTCAGTTAAATCTTGTTAGACGCATTATTCTACATGGCGAATAGACAGTGTGAAGGACTTACCTGTGTAGCGCGAACAGCACCGCAAAGGTTGGTTTTCCCGCTCTTGCAGAACTTGCACTGCTTACATTCGGCAGTGTAGAGAGGGATAACATGGTCACCGGGAGCAACATCAGTAACTCCCTCACCGACTGACTCAACAATACCACCACCTTCGTGACCAAAAACAGTGGGGAAGGCTCCTTCAGGATCTGTTACGTGACAAAAAGACTATATTTAGCGAATGTCTTGATGAACATCTATATATTAATAACACATACCTTTTCCTGACAAAGTGTAGGCATCGGTGTGACAGCTAGACATGTTTAT
Source organism: Umbelopsis sp. PMI_123 (assembly GCA_021235465.1). Taxonomy (NCBI): domain Eukaryota; kingdom Fungi; phylum Mucoromycota; class Umbelopsidomycetes; order Umbelopsidales; family Umbelopsidaceae; genus Umbelopsis; species Umbelopsis sp. PMI_123. The sequence continues at coordinate 207,730 of JAJSME010000004.1, read as the reverse complement.
AAACTCGTGTTAATATCCTTTGTTATGCCAGCTACCACACCTTGGCTGCTAATGACAACACTTACACGCCAGTATAAAGGATCTTAATACGGACTTCATGAGCCCTTGGAGGAGCAACTTCGATCTCTTCAATGGCTGTTCTTTATAGTATTAGATATACACCATTTCAAAGTAAAACCGCATATTATATGCGTGTGTGAAAAAAAAAAAATTACTTACATAGAGGCTTGCCAGCTTCCCAGGCGACGGCAGCTTTACACTTGATAACCTGGAAAATGTACCCAGAGATCAGAAGATATTCCGCAGGCAGTGATTACTGAATCAATGGTGGGCATTGGACTTACTTGACCAGCGGTTGATGACATGATTTACCAAAACTGAGTTGAAGGTCGAACGAGAACGGGTTGTCATAAAAGTCAGATCCTTACGTGATGTGACTGTCTATTGTCACCGACTATTATGCCTGTCATCTCGGAGGGCCGCTGTATGATATGATATGACATGACATGAAACTCAATACAATTTGCCTGACTTGCCGTCATCTCAAACACGACCAAATATATCATAATTATTTCCATAATTCAATTTCTTCCATTACGTCTACTTAGACGGTATTTGATTGTATTATATGCTGCGGCTTCGACTTTTATAACTGAGTTTCAAGGCTTCCGGAAAACGTTGGCAAGATAAGACACGCCATTATACTGTGAAGGGCGGAACACAAAATGATTTTCCATGCTACCGTATCGTATTTTATATAGTAAATTGGTTCCTTCAGAGCTTATTAGTAATAATGCAACACGATATATCCAATATGGTAGTACATTTTCTGTCGCGTTTGTCATGGTGTTCCCGGTTCATGATGACGCTACCCTGCTTAGAGTCCACTTCTCTGCAATAGTAATCACATTATTACATAGGTTCTGTGACCAGTATCCTTACGAATGATGGTATTGAACAAATGAAACACACTGTAAGGGTACTAAGAACTGTTGTGCAGCGGTTCATTCCTTCGGTTTTATACTGACTTATGGTCACCATTTCTACTAGCCGCATCAGCTATCGTTGTCGAATGTCCGGTACCTAGCGGTATAAAAGGCTGCAATAGAAGTGATGACATATTTGCCATGAATAAGCATAGAAAATATATTTTTTTTCATGTACTTGTCAATGAAAGGGTAAAAGGCAGTTGTCTGTATGATGCAACCTCTACAATCAGCAGATATTGTGGTTACCCAAAAGAAAAAGAGTAAGACACTATATTTAATATGCATCGTCAATGTTTACGTATCGTAAAATCCTTGAACTATCGTGATAATTAGCGCACAACAGGGACGATGATCTGCCTACCGTTGTGGCCAATCTGATAATCGTCCCCTTATACCACTCAAACCCAAAAAAAAATTTGCAACGAAACTGTAATTCATCCCTGTAGAAGTTCTCTCTGGCCGCATATTAGCTGATCATGGTACTGAGAAGACTTGACATCCAACACTCTGTTGCAATTTCCAAAATTTAATTATATAATATCAATAGAGCGAACAGCTATATTTTGTGAAAGTACATTAAGCAAACTATATGGCTAGTCTCCAATCCGTCCTAGATGAAACGGTATTGTGAAAATTACAGATATCAATGGATACATGGCAAAGAAAGATTATGTTTCTGAATAGTATTCTCCATCATCATCGATTTCGTCATCGTCATACCAATCGCGCATGTAGTCCTCGTAACGCCAGCTCTCCTGAAACAGAGACATTTTGGTAATCCTGTTTCCTCTATGCATCGATTGGCCGTCCCAAGACCTCGAAGGAACTTCAGATGGTCGAACGTTAAACTCTTTTTGGTCGCTGGCAGTTGATATAATCCCGTTCATAAGCATTTCGAAGTCTGAGTCCAGTGAATCAACACTGTTCTTAAAGTCATTTGATATTTCGTCCTGGGCCGATGGCATTAGTGTCTTGGCAAAAGGGTATGCTGTTACTCGGGAAACTGTGAGCAATGACGCCAGCATAATGCAAATGAAAATGAGTGTGGACATTGCTGGGTATATTAAGTGAATGAACGTAAACGTATGGAATAATAAAACAAGGTGATGTAAAATAGTGCTACTTATAAGTGTCGAGCTTCGACTTTAGGGGACGGCTGAGTATCCTTACTCATTCAGGGTGCACCAGTATTGAGGGAAATGATCACCGAAGAAGCTTCGTGGCTCCTGAAATAGCAGGTACTTAACTCCTGATCAGAACCTTCCGTCAAATCGTCAGTTACTGACTTTTTAATTTCGTCGGTCACATCAATCAACACTTTCATGGTTAGGCAGCAAAGAAAGTAAGAGATTTTATTGTATCACTATGTGTTGAAATTGAATAGACCATGTATACCTTTAATATCTTAGCGAAAAGATTATCTTGGTTTTTTTTTCTATTTTTTTTTTGTTAAATGTTGGGACTTTTCCCACCAATGATCATCACCATGCGCATAGAACGAATATCTCCTCTTTGTACGATTGATAAAAACTTTGATAGCGCCATCGACACGGAACTGACTAAGATAAATATCCCTTAATTTCAATTTTTTTTTTTAATTTCACTTTATCTAAATGTAGTGACATCCACGTATTGACATAGTGCTCAGGAGAGACGAATTGATATCATCGATGCTTGATTGCCGACATTTGCCCTTGGTTGAATTGTGACTGCTTTTGGAATACCCGTGGTAGCGGCCGATCCACTCTGCGTTGGAGGGCAGTTCCACACAAAATCAGTGCCAGCTGGCAAATCGTCCAACCTTCTTTTCCGTTATCTGTAAGTAACGTTATGTACCATCCGTTGCTAAAAGTGCTTAGAATCGATATTACCGACGATGAATGAATGGATGGATAGATGATGCTTTGAAAATATCGATATATTGAATGTTCACACCTTCATTCCACTTTGGAAATGTCGACATTGGAATATAATTAGCATCAAGCTCAACATGCCTACAATTCGATCTAATTGACCAGCGCACATTCTTACTATTGTTCATCTGTTTCACCCTACTTCCCGGTATCGAAGGAATGTAAACAACTGCGCATTACTTGACGATCCAATAAGGCGATCCGACCATTTTGAATTTTTTCATAACATGGAACCTTGTTAGTATATATTTTCAATTTAACTAACCACATATTTACCTACCCTCTATACGCTAGCTTGATAAAAAATGGGTCGCGTTATTCGTGCTCAGAGAAAGTCTGGAGGAATCTTCAAGTCGCACACCACTCACCGTAAGGGTGCTGCCAAGTTGAGATCGCTCGACTATGCTGAGCGCAACGGCTATGTTCGCGGTATCGTCAAGGAAATCATCCACGACCCCGGCCGTGGTGCTCCTCTCGCCAAGGTTGTTTTCCGCGACCAATACAAGTACCGTCTCCGTACCCAAACCTTCATCGCTACTGAGGGTATGTACACCGGTCAATTCATCTACTGCGGTAAGAAGGCCTCCCTCTCCGTTGGTAACGTTCTTCCTGTCGGTTCCATGCCCGAAGGTACCATCATCTGCAACGTCGAAGAGAGTGCTGGTGACCGTGGTGCTCTTGCCCGTACCTCTGGTAACTATGCCACCGTCATTGGTCACGGTGATGACGGTAAGACCCGTGTCAAGCTTCCCTCTGGTTCCAAGAAGGTCATCTCTTCCGGTGCCCGTGCTGCTATCGGTATCGTCGCTGGTGGTGGTCGTATTGACAAGCCTTTGCTCAAAGCTGGTCGTGCTTTCCACAAGTACAGAGCTAAGCGTAACAGCTGGCCCAGAACTCGTGGTGTTGCCATGAACCCCGTTGACCATCCTCACGGTGGTGGTAACCACCAACATATTGGTAAGGCTTCCACCATTGCTCGTGATGCTTCAGCTGGTCAGAAGGTTGGTTTGATTGCCGCCAGAAGGTTAGTATCATTAATCCCATTATATCTGCTATTTGGTTCCATTTTGACTAATTCAAATTGCATCTTTTCAGAACTGGTTTGTTGCGCGGTAGCAAGAAGCTCAAGGAGTAAATGTAGCACGATGATATTCAAAGTAGCCGCCAATAAAAATAGTAACACACAGATTTGTTTCATTGTTAAACGTCAGTATGGTATTGTTGGATGAGGAAATGGTGGATGTATGAAATGTATATTAGTTAAATGTATCCACAAATCGTTGAGGGACAGCCTATGGTTATTGATAGTATGTAGCATGTTCTCTACAATTATGTTTTGCGGTATTGTAGCTCCATAACAGATCTTGATTCCAACAAAAAGGCTATCACGTACTGACTGATTCATTGACATGAAATGGTGATGCTCAGAAAAGTCACAAAAATTTGAGAGCAACCAGACGGAATTACCCAAATGGAGAACAGTCCTTTGCTTTCGAGGACATTCACAAACGCATTTCTGAATGCCAAAAGGTCAAAAGCGTAAGCCGAACTCAACCTCCACACCATCTCCCAGAAAGAAGTCTAGCACTACACCACAGAAAGGTGCAACACCGCAAAAGGGCCTAGAGTTTTTCTTTGAATCCCAGCGCAAGAAGCAACATGAGCTAGAGCAAGAAGCATTCGGCGACCCGGACTTTGCATCACCATCAAGTCCTCTTGGAAATCGCAGTAATGCAGCAGACGAAGCAACGCTTTTGGAGATTCCACCAGCCGATGATGAACCGTTGTTTCTCACAAGCAATAGTTCTATCCAAGGATCACTTTTGGCGACTGGCGCAGCAATAGGAGAAACTAGTAATGACAGCCCCAAGACTCGTCCACTTGAAACGGTGGTACCATTGACTAAAACGGACGAATCTTCTACCACAAATTTGAAGAATGAGGAAAAGACTATAACCTCCTCTAACACGTTGTTATTTCAGCCAAAAGCTGAAGCATCCGATGACAATGAAGCTTTAAAGCAGCCATTGACCACAGATCCTCTGAATTTTGACGCACAAGCTTATCCAGTCAATTCTTGGATGACACCTGATGGTCCTGTCGCTCCCTACTCGTTTATTACAGAAGCTTTTTGTATAATTGCCGATACCAGTGCTCGAACGATAATCACTAACGTCCTCTGCAATATGCTACGTGTGTTGATGGTTCACACTCCGACCGATTTGTTGCCTGCTGTCTGGCTCTGTTCAAATGCGATTGCTCCGCCATATATGGGCGTGGAGCTTGGAATAGGGCCATTGATATTGAGCAAGTCCATCAATTCTGTAGCTGGAACAAGCGGGAAAGTTCTCAAGTCACTGTACGAAAAGTATGGAGACTGGGGAGATGTTGCATATTCAGCCAAGGTATCGGTGCGAACCTTGATTCAACCAAAGGCTCTGACAGTACGAACTGTCTATTCAACTCTCAAGTCGATCGCCAATTTGAAAGGACAAGGCACAGTTGACGCCAAAGCAGCATTGGTGAAGAAGCTAGTTTTAGCCTCTCGAGGCGAAGAGGTTAGATATCTTGTTCGTACATTCGTATCCCACCTTCGAATAGGAGCTGTGCGGACTACTGTCTTGACGGCTCTTGCAAAGGCATGTGTGCTGGATCACTCACCATTTTGCCTTATTGACGAGAACGACCCCTTGATAATGCAATATCATCGACAAACTGGTGACGACAAAGCTATGATAATCGACAAAATGAAGCGGACTGAAAGACTGATTAGGGAATGCTATGCACAACATCCTAATCTCGATAATATCGTTCCCGCTCTTTTGCAAGGCATCTCACAACTTAGAGACCATTGTCCGCTGTCAGTTGGTGTTCCTCTTCGACCTATGCTTGGAAAAATCACCAGGGATTTATCAGAAGTATTTGTAAAACTGGAAGGTCGTTCGTTTGCCTGCGAATACAAGTACGACGGCCAACGTGCGCAGATTCACCTTGGTGAGCAAGGACATGTAAAAATCTTTAGTCGGCATTTAGAGGTAGGTATCTCAGAATACCTTACTGTTGGAATAGGAAATAGTGCTAATTGTACTTCATTTTAGGACATGACGGATAAATACCCAGATGTTGTAGCTTTACTATCTGAAATGTGTAAAGAAAATACCCGTTCATTCATAATTGATGCTGAGATAGTCGCCATGGATGACAAGGGTGTTATCCAACCGTTTTCTATCTTGAGCAACCGTGCCAGAAAGAATGTGATGATTGAAAATATTACCATCAACGTTGTAAGTACAATCAAATGTATAAACTATTGACACATCCCAGCATGCTGAACATCCCCTTCTTGGGTATCAGTGCGTCCTCGCCTTCGGTAGGTATCCGTGCGGTTGAAAAATCGAAAGCAGCATGATGCTAAACAGGTAGCTCGTCTCTAGATTTGATGTTGTTGAACAATGAACCGACTTTGCACCTGTCATTCAGTGAACGGCGGCAACGTCTACGAGACCATTTCCACCTCATCGAGAACAAGTTTGCTCTCGTAGAAGCGATAGATGCATCCGGTAATCAAGAGTACCAAGACGAAGTATCTGACTTTTTCAAAAAGAGTATCAAAGACGGCTGCGAGGGCATTATGGTAAAGGTGCTCAACCATCCCAGCATAGGTGACAATAGCAGTGCGCAGATGGATGACAAGTCGAATAACGACAAGACGGTGACACCTACATCCAAATCGTCCCAGCTACTATCCACTTACGAACCAGGTATGTGCGGACATGGCAAGAATGCTAGAGTCTACATAGCATAGTCTAATGTCTAATCTAGACAAGCGTATGGAAAGCTGGCTCAAGGTCAAGAAAGACTATGTGGATGGCGTTAGTGACTCACTAGACCTTGTGGTAATGTCATGATGTCTATATCTTGATGAACGCCATCCCATTTAATAACCGATTTTCAATCTTTTGACAGCCTATCGGAGCCTGGTGGGGAAATGGTCGCAAAGTTGGATGGTATTCACCGATTCTTCTAGCATGTTACAACCCCGAGAACGAAACATTCGAATCCGTCTGCAAATGCATATCAGGTATGTGGATTAATGTTTCATGTGGATGACAATGCACCATATAACCGATATCCATTGTATAGGCTTCAGTGATAAATTTTACAAGGAAATGTTAGAATTCTACTCTGTTGAAAATGATCGGGTGTTGAGTGGGCCACGACACGACTACGTTGTTGATCATCGACCAGATGGTATGTGACGCGAATTTATGTAGCGAAAGCCAGTCATGGCTAGTAACACCGATTAACTTTCACGTCTGTAGTATGGTTCCAAGCGTGCGAAGTCTGGGAAATCAAAGGTAATATGGTGGACAGTATATCAGTAAATGTGAAGCATAGGGATTAACTCTCATGATCGCGCAAATAGGTGCTGATATCACGGTTAGTCCAATTCACAAGGGCGCCATAGGGCGAATAGACGAGGCACGCGGACTTTCACTACGATTTCCACGATTTGTCCGCAAGCGCGACGACAAGGATGTTGAGGACGCGACATCAAGCGAGACCCTGGCGGAGATGTACGAAAAACAAACCAACATTCATGGTGCTTCAGCGATAGAAAATGGCAACTTGGAAAATGACGAAGGGGATGAATGGATAGCTGACGAATGAATAACGCGCTTCGTTCACGAAAACACGCGCTGTTGGTCGGTGTAGTACGTGGAATGTCAACTTGGGGACTTTGTTGGACTTTGGGAATACGGAGTACAGACGACCGAATATTCAATACTTCGGCGTTAAACTATTTGTAAAATCTCCGCTTGTGTGGCTATGACAGAATGCCTAGAATTTAGTGTACATTGCAATAACATCAAGCAGCCAACCGATATATATTTCATAGAATAATGTATTACATGAACTAAAAAACATGATACTAACTAGAAGTAATTGAGTACTGAAATAATGACATGAGGAAAAATGTAACCTGGTTGCGGGTGTTGAGTTATCTCAAGAAGCACGCTCATACTGCGCCTCTAAGGAAGCTCTCATCGTGTCAAGTCATCCTACGACGAGTACTTTCTCTTACAAAACTACTTTGCATCAGGACACAACCGCAGCTTATCATTCCCATCGCAAACATCAAATCTTAATACCGCACTACACACGAACACATGATGATATCCATTACAGATGATATAGGAATGTTATTAGAGAAACAAACAGCAGTAAAAAAAAAAAGGGGAGAGTCTGTACATATGAAACGAGTTGAAGGGATAAATAAAGCGTGCGATGCTAAGAGTTGATAGCCCAATAAGGTGTATACCAGCCAACAAGTATTGACAATGTTGTAGTTGAAAGAGATGTATGAAGGGGAAAAAAGTGTGTCGCGAGATATGGAGTATTGTCGTTGTGGGTATTTTGTCGCCAAAATTCCACATTTTTGTTATCTGTAACGTATCTCCTCTTAGCTAAGCATAGTTCCTTTATTTGGAGCTGGTGTACTTGGTGACGGCCTTGGTACCTTCAGAGACGGCGTGCTTGGCCAATTCACCAGGGAGAATGAGACGGACAGCAGTCTGAATCTCGCGTGATGAGATGGTGGAGCGCTTGTTGTAAGCGGCGAGCTTGGAAGCCTCACCAGCAATACGCTCAAAGATATCGTTAACGAAGGAGTTGAGGATGGACATAGCCTTGTTGGAGATACCGGTATCAGGGTGGACTTGCTTCAAAACCTTGTAGATGTAGGAAGAGTAGGTCTCCTTACGGGAAGCCTTGCGCTTCTTTCCATCACCAGACTTGGCCTTCTTCTCGACGCTCTTGGCGGGTGCCTTTCCTCCGGTGGGCTTCTTTTCAGCTTTGGGGGCCATGTTCGTAAAGTTTTTGTGTAATGAAAAAAGAGAAAAAAGTTGGGTTGGCGGAGAATGTGGCCAAGTCTTTTATATAGGGCAAAATTTCATTTACAGTACACTGTATATTTAGCTCACACGCGTTTCACAATCAAAATGCATTAACTACATATTCTGGCCAAATGATAGAGATAATCCAAATCCAATACGTGATAACGCGCAGCTACACGTACTTGCACGTAAATGTACCGTGTCAATTTTTGGCCATATCGCGGTCAAGACCATCCATAGCTACAACTTTGATAAGCATCACGAGGTCATGACGTCAGCAAATATGGGAGAGATATAAAAAGAATGGCCGCAGGACGGAAACCAGCGTCTAGTTTTTTTCTTTTTCGTCAAAACTTTTTAATCGTTATCAAACATGTCTGGAGGAAAGTCTGGAGGAAAATCCGCATCTGGTTCCAAGTCCCAAACCCGTTCCGCTAAGGCCGGTCTTCAGTTCCCTGTCGGTCGTATTCACCGTCTTCTTCGCCGCGGTAACTACGCCCAGCGTGTTGGTGCTGGTGCTCCTGTCTACCTTGCTGCGGTTCTTGAGTACCTCGCCGCTGAAATTCTCGAATTGGCCGGTAACGCCGCCCGCGACAACAAGAAGTCCCGTATCATCCCTCGTCATCTTCAACTTGCCATCCGCAATGACGAAGAATTGAACAAGTTGCTTGGACATGTCACCATCGCTCAAGGTGGTGTCTTGCCCAACATTCACGCCAACCTTCTCCCCAAGAAGACCAAGAAGATTGGTGCTTCCCAAGAATTGTAAACTTGGCTCTATACTTCTTTTCGCATATTATTTCCTTCTATTTCAGTTTTTCTCCTAGTCCCAAATCTCCATGTAGTCGTTTGACATTCTCTTAACCCACCAAGCATCAGTGTACATAGCTTTTAACTATTAAAAAGAAATGTTTTTAACTAAACATTAGTTGAATGCAAAAGGTCGAACAAGAATTATTTGCAATGGGATATATTGTGGTGGAAAACTAATGTGAGTGTAGGAACTATGATTACAAGATGGGTTCAGATATTTAAAACGGTTACGGTATTGTCTCTATCCACTTAAGATGTTTCGTCATTAGCTTCTCTATCATCAAACTGAATTACACGGTTCCGCTTCAAGTTGAACTTAACAACCTTTCGTAGTGTTGCTGATGCGCCAGCAGTTGGCTCTGCGCTTCCACCGCGTTTCGCGTTACCAGAGCGGCCTTCCAAAAGCTCTCGTCGGCCAGCTCGTCTGGCTTCACGCGCTTCCCTCTCCTCCCGAACTCGCCAGAACTTGAGTTGCTCAGCGCGTTTCGCTTGTCGCCGGCGTTTCTCCTGTAACGTGATAGGTGCGAACCTCGTGATACCTTCTACTTCGTCAGAATCCTCCTCCTGCTTCTCGCTGGTGGATGTCGACTTTTTGGTTGCACCTGGGATCATACGTCGAAATGGTGTCAAGTTGCTTTGCACTTTGGCAACCTTTTGCGTACTGTTACCTTTGACTGCGCCTGATCCTGCCTTGACTTTATCAGAAATCGCTTCATTCGTCTTGTGATCTTGTATTTTAGTTTTATGCGAAGTGCTGCATGATGCTTCCATCTCGTTATTACCTACGGACACAGGCTTAGGACTAGATGGTTTGATGATTTGGTAGAGGTTATCGGTTAATAGGTCATCTTGATAGACTTCTTCCATAACAGTATCTTGGCCTGGTGATGCTGGATCTGGTTCAATGAAACTGGTCTTAGTTGTATCGCATTCTACCATATCTACATCGTCTTTTGTTACGCCTTGGTCTTTTGTATCGCTCTCTGCAATTTCTTCATGCTGCTGTTTCTGTGACATAGACCTTGCTATAGGGGACGAGAATAAAAATCTTTGCTTATTGATGCCAACAGAAGTAGTTATAGGGGCAAAGGACGGCCATTGGTTAACATCAAAAACGTCTTCTTCAGTCTTTGGCGGCATTGTATTGATGTGAAAACGGTCAGAGAGCCACCGGGTTGCCGCCGACGCTTGGACACCTAATTCGCTTTGGTTATCACTGGAAATACTGCTGTCCAGAGACACCTCTAATGTAATTTTAGAAATCAGTTGACATTTCAGAGATCTGCAGTCCATCACACAATTTTTATCCACATCAAAAGGCTTACCTTCCAGTGATTCGGTGTTTTCAACGTCGTCCATGAGATGGTCAATAATGTAATCGTGTGATGAACATAAGGGCAGTCAGTCGAGGTATCTTTTTGTTGAATACAATTCTGTGACCTCCTGAACTGACATCGATCATTTGCACTACTGCCAAAATTTCAGGCGCATGTCACGCGGTAACCTTTTCCTTTCAGTCAGCTTCATTTCCCCCTACCCCCTTCACACACCACTTCAAACAATATAAACAAAATTCAATATTAGAGAACGTTCCATAGAGTTCAATTATGAAAAAAGACGTATATTACAGAACGATAAGGAACAGAAAAAAAAACGTTTGTTACGGTGAGATAGGGTTCTATACAAGTGCTCACTATTTGGAGTGAAGCAGGCAAGCGGATATGAGGGTTGAAATATTTTGGGAAGCAAAGTTGAATAGTTTAACCTCCGAAACCGTAGAGAGTACGGCCCTGTCTCTTGAGAGCATAGACGACGTCCAAAGAAGTAACAGTCTTGCGCTTGGCGTGCTCAGTGTAAGTAACGGCATCACGGATGACGTTCTCAAGGAAGACCTTCAAGACACCACGGGTTTCCTCATAGATGAGACCAGAGATACGCTTGACACCACCACGGCGAGCAAGACGACGAATGGCAGGCTTGGTAATACCTTGAATGTTATCACGAAGAATCTTGCGATGACGCTTGGCTCCTCCCTTTCCGAGACCTTTTCCACCTTTGCCGCGACCAGTCATATTGATATAAGATTTATGAGTGTTATGTAGAAGTGGGAAATCCCGCCTCGTCTGACCCTCTTTATATACTTGGAGATCTTGGGTTAGGGTGACTTTGTCGGAGTTATGCGTGCTACCAAATTTTTTACTATATCGCCACGCTACTATGTCGACTACGGCGTCAGCTTTGAAATATACACGTCTGCATTATAGCCAAAATACGTGAATAAAGAGTAAAAGTAATGTGAAATTATGTTTTCCTATTGATGCTCTATGTACTGCGTGAGCTTTTTAAACATAAAATATAATTTTATGCAGATCTACAGAAAGTAAAAGTTAGGAATAACACGGTAGTGGAAGGAAGATAGAAAAAAAAATTCAGGTGTGAAGACTTGACACGGTAGCGCGACACCGCGACAGAGAAAGAGAGAGTGAGAAGGGAGCGCGACACCGCGACAAGAGGAGTTTGAAGAGAAGAGCGCGTTTGAGAAAAATATCTATGTTTTCCGGAGCACGAAAAATAGCAGTAATATTTCAGACATAGCAACTTTGTGAAATTGAAAAATAGTCAGCGACATAGTTCCTCCCTGGCTGACTTTGAAATTTTTTCATATAAATACCCACCTCACCCAGGCATGTCCCCCCGTTTCTTCTCTCATAACTCACACATTTTATAAACATGGCTCGTACCAAGCAAACTGCTCGCAAGTCCACTGGTGGTAAGGCTCCCCGTAAGCAACTCGCTACTAAGGCCGCTCGCAAGAGTGCCCCCAGCACTGGAGGAGTCAAGAAGCCTCACAGATACAGACCCGGTACTGTCGCTCTTCGTGAAATCCGTCGTTACCAAAAGTCCACTGAGCTTTTGATCCGCAAGCTCCCTTTCCAACGTCTTGTTCGTGAAATCGCTCAGGACTTCAAGACTGATCTTCGTTTCCAATCCTCTGCCATTGGTGCCCTTCAAGAAGCCTCTGAAGCTTACCTCGTTGCCCTCTTCGAAGATACCAACTTGGCTGCTATTCACGCTAAGCGTGTCACTATCCAACCCAAGGATATTCAGCTCGCTCGTCGCCTCCGTGGAGAGCGCTCTTAAACAGCTCACATTCGTAGTGTTTAGTAGTTTTTAAACAGTTCAGAAACATTACCAATATCCCCTTTGCCGACTTGTACAGTTTTTTCTTTACATCCACATCACTCTGTCTTTGACTCTGTATTTACTTTTGTTTTTTTCCTGGTCTAATGCAATACAGCACTCTGGATACCAGATATCCTAGAACCGCTTTTATCAAATGATGCAAAGTGTTTACGTGAATAAGAAAAAAAACCCCTAGTGACGCGTTAATGCCAGTTAAGTCGCTTGAATTTTGGATTACAATCTTATTACAGTTATCGTTTCGTAGCCGTAAAAACGGCAAATAAGAGACCAGACGGACAAAAAAATACAAGAGTTATCATATGATATCACTGCGGAACCAATTGGCCATGCTGCGGTAGCCGCCGTTGTCAATAGCACCAACGTCAGCGACATTAGTATAAGCCTTGGCAGGTGGTGTCGCAATGGCTAGTGATGCAACTTTTTCTTTTTTACTTAATTATAACCTGTTGTTTACTTCATAATAAAAAATAAAATCATACAATTTCAATAACACAGTGTAAATGAGTTGAGTTGGTGAATATTGGTGGTGAAAGTTAAGGTGAGGCAAGTGGCTGTTCTTTGAATGAAGCCAAACAACAAACCTGGCTACTGGGTGGGCTAAACGTTATCTTTGGTTATCAGGGAGTGATATTAAAATAAAAAAATTGTCTGATAGGAGCTCCAACATAGCAGACCAACACGCAAAGCTAAGGAATAACGCGGTTACGCGGTTACAGTGAAACGCGTGGTGATTGACACGCCGCATCAATTGAAGTTGTAACACGACACGGTGATCCGAAGTAGAGTAAAGGAGCGCGTCTCTAAACATTTCGTTAGACGCTGCAGTGTAACGCGATAGCTCAACTTGTCGCCATCAACTCAGTTCATGTACGTGAAGGTGGCACTAACGCGGTAAGGTTCAAACGCCAGATGACCGTCGCGCTAAGGAGCTCGCGCTCGTTTGAAGCTGCGATGAAGGAGGCGCCAACATAGTTGTGGTGTGAGAAAATACCTCTATCCCTTAATTTGAGGGATATCATAGTTTTCTAACCCAGCTGACCTACATTCCACCTCAGGCATTTTGATGAGGGCTAGTTCAGTATTGATGACCTGAAGGCTTTGTAACATATCAGAAGTAACCACTAGTATGAACTGCATATATTTCATACTTATATTTTCAAGTTGTATTTAGATAACTATAAAGAAATCGCTGTTTGTATTAAAGCGATACTTAGTGCATAAATAACATATGAGTACTTGGTATCAACCAGTAGGTTGCTGCTAGGCAAACGGTTACTACGGCCTGCCAATAGACCGCGTTTTGATTCAGACTCCGCTCGATAGCTCAAATGCCATCGTTGTCTGCCGAAATACTTGACCATAGATATAATATTTTACTATAATACTTGAAGCTGAGTAACCGTACATGATTGCGTCTCGTATATTTAATGTTTTATATTTAAATGTTTATTTGGTTTGAAAATGCTGACACTGCAATAGAGCTTTCTTGGAGAGTTAGGGATTTTCTCGGTTGTAGCAAATTGTAATTCTACAACTCCAACCATAATATCTCTGATATGCGTCTACTTAGCGATATATGAAGTGTACTGGACAATATATGCATTTATACTGAGGCTTTGGAAATACTATCATAATATAAGAGAAATGAAGTTACTGTCTGTACTGAAGTTTTGTTGGCTTTTTGGAATAATTGAAAAATGATTACATTAACACAAGGAATATTACGATTACGCTATAGAAAAAGATCTATATAATTTGAAAATGAGACAAATAATTTTAAAAAAGTCATACTATATACTGTGCAAATTTGATAGCTTTTGAATCCACAGTTCTCTCATAATAATTGAAATTAACCATTCGCAATAGAAAATTTTACGAAAAAAGTTGTAAACGCAAGTCGCTCGATCAATTTTGACTATGGACATTCAGTCCAACTTAAAATAAGACGTCTGCGTAACAGAGTCGTTTCTATGGTTATGCAACACTTTAAATTCCAATTTATCATACCGAGAGAAACATCATTTGGAACGAGTTCTGTAGTGTTGACCTGGTTCAGATTCTTCATGCCTATATTATACTACGAAGACGTCTGGACTTAATCACTCTTATTCAAACCTAATTCTAAGGTGCATTGGCAGACAACATCTGAATGTCATGGAAAGTTATAACACTGCAATCTCCAGCACTGACAACGACTAATCAAATGACTAAGGTCAGATACCATTCCCAAATCATGCCACCTAAAATGGCCAACTTAAACACAGGCTCTCAAAATGATAGATGCAAATGAATTTTCTTCAAAGAGCTTTATCAGTATATACACAGCTTGAGACTAACGGGAAAATCTTTGCTAAGAATGGATACAATAGCATCCTTGGAAAAAGTGGCAACAAAGGTGGGAATTAACACAGAGGTTGTATGTTTGTACATTAATGAGGTGAGAAAGTAGGAACAAATCGAGGGGACGGAATAACAAAAGCAAGGTAATAGAAGCGAGAAACGTCTAGCGGCTTCCGACCTTGTTGCAGAAGTAATAGTACGTTTCTCGTTTTAAATAAAAAACTTTGATTTTGAATTTGGTGGGCAAACCCTTTAGAGTTCCTGGGAAGCACCAATCTTCTTGGTCTTCTTGGGAAGAAGGTTGGCGTGAATGTTGGGCAAGACACCACCTTGGGCGATAGTGACGTGACCAAGCAACTTGTTCAATTCTTCGTCATTGCGGATGGCAAGTTGAAGGTGACGGGGGATGATACGGGACTTCTTGTTGTCACGAGCGGCGTTACCAGCCAATTCGAGAATTTCAGCAGCGAGGTATTCAAGAACGGCAGCAAGGTACACAGGAGCACCAGCACCAACACGCTGGGCATAGTTACCACGACGAAGAAGACGGTGAATACGACCGACAGGGAATTGAAGACCGGCCTTAGCGGAACGGGTTTGGGACTTGGAACCAGATGCGGATTTTCCTCCAGACTTTCCTCCAGACATGTTTGATAAGTTTTGTACGAGTTGTTAAAAAAACGGTGAGTGAAGAAAGCGGAGAGTGGGCGGCTAAAGGGCAGGGTTTATATACCAGAGCCACAGTATTTGAAGGTCCGACTGGGTTGATAAAGGAGTGTGTTCATCATGGTGATTAATAGATTTGAATCCATGGGTGCCTTGAATGACGCGCTAGGCATGTTGCTGAAGCCAGATTGTATTTCCACATGACAATGAATATGACTACTGGATCGCGTGATATCTCGCGTCAATCTCGCGTTATCACGTAGAGTGGATATCAACTCATGAGTGTCAAAAATATACCATAGACGATAGCATGCATGTAGACGTTGCGCGTGCACCTCTTGTACCTGAGCTTGAAAAGGGTAAAGTAGGAGGGAAAATTTTAGTGAGCACGTGAGTGCAACGTCACACAACCAATTTCATGCTGGCCAAGCTGGCGTTATATAAAGAGGTGAATTTTTACCGCAGCCCATTTCTTTTTAACTTTCTTATTTTTACACCGTACAACATATACAATGGCACCCAAAGCTGAAAAGAAGCCTACTGGAGGAAAGGCACCCGCCAAGAGCGTCGAGAAGAAGGCCAAGTCTGGTGATGGAAAGAAGCGTAAGGCTTCCCGTAAGGAGACTTACTCTTCCTACATCTACAAGGTTTTGAAGCAAGTCCACCCTGATACCGGTATCTCCAACAAGGCTATGTCCATCCTCAACTCCTTCGTTAACGATATCTTTGAGCGTATTGCTGGTGAGGCTTCCAAGCTCGCCGCTTACAACAAGCGCTCCACCATCTCATCACGCGAGATTCAGACTGCTGTCCGTCTCATTCTCCCTGGTGAATTGGCCAAGCACGCCGTCTCTGAAGGTACCAAGGCCGTCACCAAGTACACCAGCTCCAAGTAAATGTTTTGTAGGGTAATCGAGGTCTACTATTGGCCTAGAAAATATTGCCTGCATTATATCTTTAGCACATTGCTCTGTACAGTCTTCACCTTTTCACCCTCTTTTGTTTAATTTCCCCTTTTGATTTCTCGCAAAGCTCAAGAGAAAACGCGTTGTTGTCAATAATTTGATTACGCTGGTGCGAACTCTCATGTTCCTTAACTTGAAATCATTTGATCCTCGTTTTTTTTTTGTTGCTCTTTGCCCTGTACGTATATATATTTGCCTTTTATTCGATACAACATTTAAAAAAAATCAAAAGAATTTTTTTCCCCATATGAACCTTCTGTGCTTTGTGAATTGAATTACATCGATATTTATCCTCTTGACTCTGGTTGTGTTCAATAGTTTTACCAGAGAGTAGCGACGCGAAGCAGGAAACCCACGTCACAAAAAAAAGTCGGGTCGTGGTTTTTTGAGTACAGTGGAAAAGAAAGGTGCTTTGCCCTGTTCAACCTGCCGTGATTGTTCCCTTCTTACCAATGTCGGCGTCATTATCTCTAAAACAGATATTCGAAAAGTCACAGCTACTCACAACGCATATATCTAATCCTGAGCTGCCTCCATTGGATCGTGGCCTGGATCAAATTGAGCGTCTGTCGCAAAATTTGGCCCCAAATGCTGAAGGCAAATCAAGCCCTATTGACATCAGAGCGTAAGCATTATCCATGGCAATGAGGCTTCAACCGAGCAGATCTAAAGGCTGATTTCATTCTTCAATAGCCACTACTTTCTGGCGAAAGGTGGTGTGAATGCACAGGCAATGGCACGTCACCTAGATACTGTCAAGTTGACTTCAACATTCGATCTTCGACGGCCAGTTCACGACACAGACATTGACGTAAGCTTTATAAACTCAATCGAAGAGAATTCCAGGAGTATGAGCTAAGATTTGTCTTTAGGGTTATCTGAAGCAGGAGCACCAACGTGTCATTGCTCATACAATAGAAGCTGGAAGATGTGAGGTATATGAGCTATGTCACTTCACTATGTGGCCAAAAACCGCTTAACAACAGTTCTGATCCATTGCTTTAGTCTTCTGCAGCACTTGAGAGGTCATGCGATAAGGATCTAGATGAAGCATGGCAACTTGCTACGAAAGGTGCAGCCAAACAATCTTCTGGCAGTGCATCACTTTTCAATTCATCAACTGCAAATTCGCTAGGTTTGGACGAAATCAGTGACATTTCGGCCAAGTTTGGTGCTGATGTAAGGAAAAGGTTTAAGTAATATAGTCATTTTATTGAAGTGCTCACATAATGCTGCTTTTGCAGACCTTGCAACAACTGTTAGCTCCAATTGATGTCGAACAGCCCCTTTCTTTCGACTGCAGCAATCATCCACAACTCTTAACTTTCGCAACGGTCATATATAATTTCAATTTGGCTCGTCTGCAAAATAAGCCATTTGATCTTATGTCCAACCTCACAAAGATATCGATGGAGCAAACCTTCAGCGAGGTTAGTTTTTCACTAGCATCAACCTTGACATCGCCATTATAATTCTTTCTAAACATTTAGCCCTCTGTTTGAAGCAACATCCTATTCATCGATTCATGTCTCTCATCACCAAGTTGATAAAGAGTGCTGAGGTGGCCGGCGTCGCTCCGCATCTTAGCTTCGTGGATGATGAAGCCGGTCGTAATACCAGGGTGAAGATGATAGGGATAGCCAAGAACTGGCTTGAAGAACAGTGAGTGATATATTTTCATTTTCGGGAACGCTGGCAATCACAACCAAACTGACATTACATTGTCATTAGATATGTCATATTCCTCAACGCTACTGTACAGTCGAAAACAAGTATATATACCGGTACTTCCCCATCTGCAAAAATTAAAACATTTATTAGTGCACTACACAGTGTTAAGACTATACCAAATCTTGAGGTACGTGAAAATTTAGTCTAGACAATTTAGCAAGGGGTAACTTGCAGTATCATACTAATACGTTGGTATTTGGATCATCCATCGGATATAGAACGTCAATGGTGAACAACCTTGGGCGATTCTTTTCTACCACATGCGTATTGGTCAGAACAAGGAAGCTTTGGAATACATAAACAACAACCTATCACTCTTTAAAAGCACCCCCAGCATAGCAGAATACTTTTCGGCCTACCTTACGGACCTTTCAGAGGGGTACGTATTAACCGCGAACGACCACGATCTGAACTAAACAAAGCTTTAAGCTGATTGTATTTATATTTACTAGATCAATGTCAGAATTGACAAGATCAAGAATACAACTTGAATACGACCAAATGTCTCGAAACACCGCTGAACCTATTGACCCTTACAAATTCGCAGTGTACAAAATTATGGGTCGATGTGAACTGAACAAGCGCACATTACCTCATATCATCAGCAGCACCGAAGATTGGCTATGGCTTCAGGTACATTTACCTATGTTTATACTCTCATGCAAAATATTAGGAGTGCTAATACCGTTATGTATAGCTTTGTCTAGTTCGTGAATCGGTAACCAGCTCTGCTAAATCAGGAGGAGAATACAGCTTGGCCGATCTTCAGAAAATATTACAAAAATATGGCCCCGAGCACTTTGATCCACACCGCTCTAATCCATGGAATTACATAATCCTACTTCTCCTTACACTCCAGTTCGAACAAGTCGTTAATCAGCTCTACAGTAGTAAATATCAGATTGAAGCTGTTCATCTCGCTATTGGATTCGCTTCCCACCGCATGCTCAGAACTGCGGTGGATGTAAAGCAGCAACAGGAGAGTCTACGTAAGTGCAGAAATCCTTATGCAAATTAATAATTCAATTCTTATTCTAATGATATTCTGTGAACAGTTGTTGTGGGAGATGATGGCTCACCAGTACTGAATTATGTACATTTAATACACCAGTATTCGCTCATGTTTGCTATATCCAGTCCAGAAATCGCCTTCCAGTATCTTCTGACAATATCTGTGCTGGATAATCAAGATTGTGATGCAAAGCGAGCATCTGAACTATGCCGGTCATATATCGAAGAACTCGTCGCACATACTAGAGCATATTCAGTGCTATTGGGATGCCGCACTGTGGATGATAAGGTTGAACGAGGTTGCATCGAAGAATTCAAAGCTCTTTTCAACGTGGACGATGCATTCATTCGGTCATTGGTAGTCGCGGCTGCTGAGAAGTGTCGTCATGAAGAACGCCATACTGACGCCGTTGCGCTCTTCTACCTTATTGAGGTGAGTACAATGTTTTGAACTAGTGTCTTTCCATTCATTTACTTGGATGAACACTCTAAGAATCATTTTATTATTCAGGATCATGCTGCTGTTGTTGACATCCTGGTTCGGGAGCTTGGAAAGGAGTTGATGCAACCTATCATGCGACAAGGCTCAGTTGCTGACAATCAGTGGTCTCAGGCTAATATACCAAGTAATAGTGAAGAGCTCGTCAAATATGCCAAGGATGTGGCAACACGATATCGAACCGCACGACCAGGCGATGGCATATCCGAACAGAGAAGAACAACTTTACAAACTTTGGCAAAGCTTCATGAATTCCGCTATTATTATATCTATGGAGTAGCTGAGCAAGCTTTAGAAGTATGTGTATTGGTATCTTTTGAGTTGCAAAGTGCCATTGTTTTAGCTAACTTTTTGATTCTCACGTATCACATGTAGTTACTGAATGAAGTAGGAATCATTCCCATGCAAGGAGACATGACAGTTGTCGCCCGTAAAGCAGAACAACTTGAAGACTATGAGGATACTATTGTTCGATGCGTTCCAAACCTCTTACTGATGACTATGACTCTGTTCCGTGAACTTTTTATGATTTCAAAGCATGCTGAGGATACAAACGTGCGTAATTATGTAATTATTAGTACTGCTGCAATAAGTCTGAGATAATTAACCTTTCGCTATTATCCTTTATGACAGAAAACTCTCTTGATCAAAGAGAGAAGCCAAACTATCTTAAAGTTTTCAGGATGGATCGAAAACTTACTACCAGCCGATGTTTGCATTAAAATTAATAGGTAATGTTACTGTATGGATGTACGGAGATACTTTTGCTATGACTAATATCAGTACTTGTAAAATCGTATAGGTTCGACATAGAGATGATTTGAAGGCTTAGAAGACCGCTTGCCTTTCTTTGACAAAGACGATCAGATACTCTATATAACTTTCCAAGGCATTCGTCCTTCGTTGTGTACCTCTTTGTCTACATATTCTGTCCTCTTGAATACAATGCATCTCTCACACTTTACCAACAGTTTAAGAACTGTTTGTTTTTATTTTCGTTATACAAATAAGTGTGTGATATTAGATGTCTAAATTGTTGGACGATATATGGGGATTGATGAATTATAACTCCACAGAATAAGGTCACCAAACTGAAACTATTCCGACAACAAGTCTACACCTCCAGTATTCTAACAGACACAAGTCAGTATTAATACCTAGTGCTAGTGTTCTATCAAAATTTATTGAAATATCTTTCCATAGCCTGGAAATATAGAACATACTGGTACTTGTATAAGTATCATAGAGCTGCGTATGATACCATCCGCTTGCTATATATAATTAAACTAAAATAGAGAATATACTAGGCTTAGTTGTAGAGAGTTATAAGCCTTGCACTGAGTAAATGCGTTAATCAACATCTTATATTCTAAAAGCTAACAAATGTACAACACGCGGCGACATAATGTGAAGCGGAATCGGTTAACAATTTATTTAAAAAAGCTTGTTGTTAAATACTTGCCATAACCGTAATACCTCTATCTACTAGCTTGATACAGACAGGCAAATTTTATGTCACATATGTATATGATAGCCGAAGCTTTGGTAGGCAATGATTATGGGGAGATGGAGAGACTTAGTTAGACAAGTTCTTGGTAATAGAGTCCTTGTTGTTCTTGAAAAAGTCTGCAATTGTTAAACGCTTAACAGGAAATTGATTCAAGCGCTCATAGTCAATATGGTAGTTAAGCTCTGCCACCCAGTCTGGCCACGAAGTAACTATAGGTGATATTCCACGAGCAACTCCCTCTTCCCTTGAAACAAACTCCATTGTGATTGGGATACCAACATATTCGGTAATGTACTTTCCAACATCAGCCAACGAGAGGTCTTCTTCACTAAGGTCAATGGCTTGACGATTGAAAACGTCTGGATTGGCAAATGTTGCAGCTGCGAATCTGGAAATATTTTCCGGTATAACGTAAGGCTGAGTGGTGGACGGATCCAAAGGTGATACTATAACATGTTTTTCTTTCAGGGTAGGGAACAAGAAGCCGCCAAGGAATCCAAAAAAATTGTCGATGAAACCACCAGGACGAATAACGGTCCAATAGTCAAAGTCTGCCTCTTCGAGTGCCCTCTCAGTATCAGCTTTGGTTTTCCAATAGGCGTAGTCTGGATGGTCAGGGCCCCAACCTCGAAATCCATCTTTGCGATCAGCCATTATCACACTCATATATACTCCGATCTTGGCTCCCGCTTCTTTGGCAGCGTTGATAACGTTGGTATTGTGTCTGAGTTCATCGAATGTACCATGTACTGGGTAACCATTGACGAACACTCCCCATATTCCTTGAGATGCCTTTTGAAGTGCTGAGATATCGTCATAGTCACCTTTGAAAATCTTGGCTCCACGCTGCTCTAGTTCGCGAGCAACGCTGGACTCAGCATTTCTTACATAAGCATTGACCTTGAAGCCTTGATCCAAGAGCATTGTAGCGAGTTTGCTACCTACGTTTCCGTTAGCAGCCGTGACGAGGATAGTTTTTTGCGACATATTTGTTGTATGAAATCAACGGTTGTCTCAATCCGTTTTTTATATGTTTATGCTTGGTGAATTCGGTATGATTTTACCCGAGGTGTGATCTCTTACGTGTCAAACCTTCATGATTTCTCTTTGTCGTGCGTTGACAAAACGTAAACTCGGAAAATCGCTTAAACTTTCGGCCCCTGCCAAACTTACAATCACATACTGGAAAATTTGGCGGAGGTCGTAGACCGAACGCTACAATTCATTATACGAGTTGTGGATCCTGGGATTGTCCACACCCACCCACCCTTTCTTTTTGTGTTTACCAGTGCTCGAGAGATGATGGAGTTTATTGTTTAATAGAAATTTTTTTTATAATTACTCTCGAAATAAACTCAGAAGATGTAAACGCAATCCCAGGATCCACTTGACGAAGTATAACTGGATTTTGTTGGCTGATTCGCGGTCCGATATCAATAAATATGCGTTGGAGCCAGATTGATTTTGCCCAACAATCGACTCCATTTGGTATTTCAGCGCCAAAAATAAAATTGAATATTTTCCTCTACTTGACCTACTAATCGAGCACTTGAACAATGTACAAAATGACAGCTCCTCAACGAGATATGTTACTAAGCGCAGAAGAAGACGTCGCATCTTGTGATTTCGACATGGACTGCACTGACGATTCAGAGTGTTTGGCACACTCGTGTCAAGAGGTAAGCATGGATTTCGACATGGAGGAAAGGAGTTCCTGGATTCTACCACTAAGAACTCTGATGGATGCTGATAACGATTTGACAGTTGAAAGCGAAAAACAGCTCTTTCCCCATCTGAACAGCAACCTACTGGAAAGAGAACTCGGCAGAGACGACCTTCGAAGGCTAGAGGTCCTTACAGACGCTACACGGCATATCAAATTGAAAAGCTATTCGACCTAGTGATTGAAGAAGGCAAATCAGCCAAAGATGCAGCACTGATAACTGGTATCAACATCAGAACTGCTCAGCACTATATCAAGAAATACAACGATGACGAAGAGAAACGCTTGCCTATCAGATGCAGCAAGCCAGCAGCGGGACGTAAAGGTAAGTTGACTGAAGAACATTCTAGATTTCTCGTGGAATAAATTGATGAGTATCCAGCTACTGTACTCTCTGATATCAAGCATCATCTTTGCGAGGCGTTTCCTGGACTAACTATATCAATCTCAGCATTACATCGACACTTGGTGCAAAATTGTAAGGTAACACTGAAAAAGCTCGAAAAGTTGACTGCAGCAAGGAACTCTGATCAAGTTGTGGCTTTGCGAAAGGAAATAGTTGAGGAATGGAAGGCCACACCTAGTTTGGACTTTTGCAAAAATTGCGTGTTCATCGACGAAGCAGGGTTCAATCTACATACGCAATGGAATCATGGACGTTCTCGAAGAGGCACACCGGTGAAAGGCACCATTCCTACAGCAAAGGGGGTTACAATCACTATACTTGGCGCCATATCAGATGCCGGAGTCATAGACATATCGTTGAGGAAGCCCCAGGCTGTTTCGACGTCAAAGAAGAGAAAGGTTGATGGCAAGGCAGTGGATGCAGTTAATGGTCGAATCGGGAACCAGAACAGAGCATTTTCTGGCGTATGTTTCAAATGTGATGGATGTATTGGACAAAAACAACATGCACGACTATTATTTAGTGATGGATAATGCGCCAATCCACACGCCGGCTAAGGTACGTGATCTTGTTGAAAGTAGGCATTATAAGTGCTTTTATCTACCACCGTACTCTCCGTTTCTGAATCCCATCGAGGAGTTTTGGTCAAAAGTCAAGGCTGGGGTAAGACGAAATGCTCTGACAGCTGACGATCGGTTAAACGAGCGCATATACGAGTCAGTGCAAAGGGTGACTCGCGTTGACTGTCAAGCTTGGATCAGACATGCTGTTTCCCATTTCCCGCGATGCGAGCTTGGGGAGAAAAATTTGTAGAACGAGGATGTGCAGCTGTAACTTATTATGATCATGAAATATAAAATTGTGTTTAGAAATTGCGCCTCAGTTCGCACTGGCCTTTGATATACCTCCATGTAATGCGGTATTGGTGCGAAAGGTGAAAACTTCACGTATAAATACAATTTGGTGAACGATGAAGGGAAATCCTTTCTGGGGTAACCGAGATGATTTGAGACACAGCAAAATCGATTTTCCAGGTACTTCAGTCGCATAGGGAGCCGTCTCAAAGAGATCGAGAAGATCATGTGCGCCACCACATTCAAGGCAAAATTCGATTATTGTACTTGGCGAAGAAGAGGGATGTAATTTATCATTTTGGCGCAAGGTGCTCGTCATATGAACCAATAGTGGGTTTGACTGATTAGCTATTTGGTCTTCCGACCGACAACCATATAATATTCGACGGATGGCGTACGTGCTTTTCTTTGGTCCACTTCATACATACGCAGTTGCTCGTTTGGCCCCATAGCAACATTAAAACTTCAAAAAACTCCCAAAAAAAACTCCAAAAAGAATGACTGCATAACAACAAAGCAGCAGAGCTGTGAAGTGGCATTGTTGAACTAAACATGTGTGCTCTTATTCGATCCACTGCTGCAGCAGCAAACTCACTTGTAACTAACATCGTGTATTATGATGCTCAAATGTTATTACAATTCGCAAAGACAAACTTTTTTTTTGTATCTCTGAAGGTGTTGGCTTTATGCATTCCTTTTCAGAAACAATCATTATTAGATGACCAGATGTATGCTTTTATCGACTTACTATGTATTCTCTCAATCATTATCAGTAGTGCAAGACATAATACTCGGCAAGTGTTAAAAATGAAGGATAAATGTGTAATCTGACATAAAGAACCATACCTTTTAATATAAATCGGCAAATTCTCTTCACTCGATTATTATATTAGTTACAACCCGCTTCTCTATGCTCGCTTTAAATCTCTCCTTCTATCCTCTTTCTACAATCTCCTACATCCTCGCTTACCACCACTTCTTATTAAGAGCAGCGGGAATAGTCACAGAATAGCCAGGCTTTTTAGTTGCTTCCGAGAGATCGTGACTGTCACGAAGCCAGTAATTGACAACCAGTTCAGCTTTAGTGAAATCCATTGTGACGAAGCCTCCGGGAGCGTGACCATCGGTAGTGTTGGGGCTGGCAAAAGCTTTGATCATATACGGACCAAGATTTACACCATAGTTGCAGTCACCAGCTGTCAAATAATGAGGTAATGAGACCAGGGTATCAATATGGTAAAATCTGCAGGATCATTCTTACGTTGAGTCAAAGAAAGAGCACCAGTAAGGATATATGGAATCTATGGAAGCACATAGGAGGTCATAAAATGGCATTTTCTTATTTTCGCACAGTTCTTCAAGAATACTTACATTGTTCTCTTGATACAATCCCATGCAGTGGTCGTGTCCATTAACATAAATCTGCATACTCACAATCAGCACCATTTTCTGGAAAATGACTCAAAAAATATTTAGAACTTACAGCTTTGTGCTCTTGAACCAGAGAATTGACGGCTGCCAAGTCGGTTGAGTAGTTCGCAGTCGCGGACAAAACTAGAACATCACAGTTTAATGCTATAGTCTCACTATCACTAATACTATCAAAAAGCCTTACTTGGATGATGCGCAATAACAAACTTGTAGTCATGTGCAGATCCAGATAGCTGTTCGGTAATGAAGGTGACTTGCTCTTGTTTGGTCTGGCCACAGCGCTTTACATATTCCACGGAATAAACTGAACTTGCCTTATGGAAATGTAAGATTATATCTTATCAACATTATAAGAAATAGGACCAAGTACTTACCTGCTGGTAAGTAGACAAGAAACAGTCAGTGTCATAATGGATGAACAAGGCATCGACACCATTTTTCTTGTATTCATGGGAGTAATATGAATTGTTCATAATCCAGCGAGAGTCAAGCTTGTTGGCCAGTTCGGTTTGGAAAGTCACGTCACCCAAAACATCGTGATTACCTAGGGTCATGTACCATGGAATTTGCAGAGACGAATGGTTGTACATATCGACAAAAGCCGAATAAAACCGATTGATCGAAGGTGTATCATTCAACTACATAACTTGGCTTAAGTAATATTTACATGAATAGCCAGGATGTGTAAGATACTAACCTTGAGACCTGAGTCGTAGAAGTTATCACCGGTGTTGATAAGAAATTCGGGCTTCACGTTTTGAGCAACGGTGGCCATCATTTTAGCGGTCCATTCTTGTTCTTCAGTAGCAATAACATGGTCAGCAAGATCACCAGGATCACAGTCGTTTATAGGCTGGATGCCGGTGTTGAACAAAGTACAGTAACGCTTGTCCAAGGGCTGCCAATTTTTCCAGCCCATATCTAGCAAACGCATTTTTAGATAGCTATTCAAAGATAGGTCTTTTCTCCTCTGTTGCAATGCTTACCTCCACCAGCAAGAATAGTAAACCCATCAGATTTTCCAGCTTTCTTAGCAAGACCGTGGGGAGCTGCAGCAGCGGATCCTAGGAATGTAAACGCAACAGCGGTGAGGGAAAGAGAGAGTTTCATATGGAAATACTGACAGGACAGACTATATGGTGAACGATTTTTCTCTGGTCATCATCTATCCTTATATTCGTAATTCTCATTCTGTCGTATGTCCACTAGTCCATAGATTGTACAACAGGATGCTAAGCGTATAACGCTTGTGCAACAATGGCCTTCTTGAGCACGCATAATCATGATATTATTTCATTGGATCGCCCAGAATATGTGCACCCCAGGATAAAGATTGTCGCACGCTAGCACGAATGGGCAGAGAACTACCGGAAAAATGTTTATTCGTTTGTGTATACAGTAGATAAAGAGAACGTTTATTAGAGCGTAGTTAATTTTTCCTTTTCAGGAAAATTCAATGCACCGTGTTCAGCGCCAACGTTGTACCTTAAAGCACAGCCTTGAATCTTACGTCTTTGGGTTCTTAAAACAGACTTTTAGAAAAGATAGTATCTGAATAATACTGGTGCATTAACTTGTATTTAATCGCCAATGATATAGAAATTTGCATTAACTTCCGTGTTTACATTATCGCTTTTTAAGACGGACAGCGAGAGAAGGCAGGAAACTTGACCTGGGCGAAACACAGTGACTCGTTATTATCCCTGGGTGTAATATTATCTGGCAGTTCTGTCACACGTAACTGGTAATAGCAAATCACAGTTTGCGAGTTCTTCCACGTTGCAGTATGATCCAGCACATGAAACGCAAAATGTCGTTGGGTTTTTGTGACCATCGCTCTATGAGAGCACAGTATTTCTAATTAGAAGCATGTAATATTAACCCTCTTGTCATTTTCTTTCTTTATTCAACTCCTTTTCTCAGATCATGGATAGCTTTCACCCATACTCTAAGGGATCCATAACTTCATTCGTTTTAATTATTTACCATATTCATCAGATCGATATTTTAAGGTTTGGTATGGCATCTTACGTATCAGAGTTTATCACTCTCAGCCGCATCAAAATGAACTTTAATGTGATAATATAATATACTTGGCGGGCAACGAAATATTAAGTTTCGGATGAGGATGAGATTCCCGTTTATCCCATTCGCGAACAATGCTCAAATAAAAAATAATCGCATGCACATAATTACTATTGGGGTACAGACAGCAGGCAAGATCGACAGAGAAACCTCCCTCAGTTTGGTAACCAGATTTTGCACTATATATTACCACAAAAGATTCGATGGCAGATATGTTCGTGTAAAAAAGCCCTCAAGTATAATGTTACAGGCATTTCTAAAAGCCACCGCCGCCTCCCGTGACTGAATGTCGTTGTGGCGGCCTGGTTAATGCTGGGAGTTTTTATGAGCGAATTAAACAACAGCCCCCCTACGCTTAACCCTCTCATAGATCCTCATCAACCAATCACCATGTTCTCCAATCCATTTGCTCTCTTCACATTTTGACGAATTCTGTCAAAATGCTTGAAAAGTGTTACAAATCGATTGCGGGATATATATCACTGCTCCAATGAGATTAACAGCCAACTCGGACTTGGTCCAATTATGTTCAGAGCCAGCACAACTTTGGACCAATGAAATTAGTCCCCAACGGCGGAGGATTAAATGGAACCCTCGCTTGTAGCACCTCGAAACATGACATTTAGGAATATGCCGCAATTAGCTTTGCTTAATTAAGAGTTGCAACCATTATTTTGTATACAGGAGACGTTTGGTAATAATATTTCAAAACAGTTGCCCGAAAGCCTATGTTTTCTCTCTTTACTGAACTGCATGATGCGCGGTCGCCCGAGAGGTCAAACTAATTCCAAAAACCACAGGGCAGGTCGCCCAAGAAAGCCTCAACAAATCGATTTGAGACAAAGGTTTCTCTCTTTTGGTGGAAATAATGCACAATCTACTCCACAAACCTCCAGGTAAGTCTATGAAGTAATTCACTATGAAGTAATTCACCTCTCCCCTGGTATCTTAAGTTTCCTGACTATCCACTCAGAAACAGAAGTGACGAGCCAACAAGTTCGGAGCCTGCACAATCGATCGACGACAGTAACATAGAACATGACAATGAAAACCACCTGGAAGGATTGGGGAGACTTATTGCTTAAGCTGAAGTTGACAGTGAAGATGATGCTCATGAGGAAGAGGAAGCTGGAAATAGGGTTTTGTTCCTGGATGACGATGAAGATGAAGACGAGGACGAAGAGGAGGACGTAGACGACAAATACAGCGAAGCAAACCCCAATGACGAAAACGAGGAAAGTGAAGGTCAGAGTTCAGCACCGGAGGCTGTCTTAGCTAATTACTTTGAACGCCTTCTAAGTAAGCTTTCCAACGAAAAGCGAGCTACCGATGAAAATCGACGAGAGACGTTTTGGATTGAGCCTCCTTCGCCATTCTTCTCGCTCAAAGGTCAAGTTCTGGATCCTGCTTCTTTATATCTTCCACGGGTTTTTGTCTTGCGCCCTCATCTCCGTCAATAATTGACTTGTAAGGAGTGTAGAAGTGCTCTGTCAGTCAAAGGGTGGAATAAGAAGCCGCATGCACGTCGAGTTGTGGATCTTGACAGGTACAGTGAGACATATCCACTTTGATCACGTTTGTTTTGTCTAACGAATGGTCGATTAGCTGCTTTTATATAATGTCTGTTCGATATCGCTGTTCATGTGGGCGAACATTGCTTGCACATGAAGAGCATATCCTTTGTCAGCTCCCTCTCCATCTGCAAGCCGAGTTTCCAGCAATCTTGACCCACTCCAGCGCCATTTCTAGACGTGCTGCGGACCTCATGAAATCACTGCTTCAGAACTCCGTTGGCCCAAAGCGTTTTGTTAAGGTATTGCGGGAACTTCATATGCTTCGGCATGACAGGCTCGAAATGCAGTATTTGAGCGCCATGAAATACAACATGGACAGAAGAAGGATGGATGGCCAAAGCAACCTTGAAGCCTTTTTTGGATCAGCAACAGTAGGAAGCAGTGAGATCCCTAAGCCCTTTTCGGATTTCGATGACAAGTTAGGCTATGCTGGATGGGTTCCCACCACTACTTATCTAAGGACGGTTTATGCAGCACTGTTGGATGAATTTCGTCATCTTATCGACAAGGAACTATGGTCATATATGGAAAGGTCCTGAAAGGCGACCATTCGTTCAAGCTCGTAAAGCGAATAGCTCGTGTGAAGGGAACATCAGTTTTCCAGGCAATGTACACCATGTGCAACGAGTACGAGCAAATCCGGATGATGATGTTTGTTCCAAGCAAGGGTCACCTGCATCTGCGTATGCCTCTGCAAGAACTTCGCAAGGCTTACGATCTCTATGGTCACAGCCAGCCAGAATTTGTGTTTACTGATGATGTAAACTGTGATCGACGACTTCTCGAGGAGGAATTGCCCTCCCTTCAACAC
Source organism: Umbelopsis sp. PMI_123 (assembly GCA_021235465.1). Classification (NCBI taxonomy): domain Eukaryota; kingdom Fungi; phylum Mucoromycota; class Umbelopsidomycetes; order Umbelopsidales; family Umbelopsidaceae; genus Umbelopsis; species Umbelopsis sp. PMI_123. Next base: position 177,308 of record JAJSME010000004.1, on the reverse strand, counting down.
AACGTACTGCATACTGGTGTTTCACCGTATGAGGAACTGCCTTGCCTTGAAATTCCTGACTCCGTACATAGCGTTGTAGGATGGCGTTGAAAATCTTTTAAAAAATAAATACAAATATTACATTATGCAGCTATTGCAAATAAATTGTAGTATTATTAACTAATTAGTGTGATTTTTTTTTAACGAGATTAATATCCAAATCCAAATTGAAGTTTATATATTTTATTGCCAATATGTGAAATGAAGTTGCCACAAGAGGTTGCAGATAGTATCGGAAGAAAGCTCTGGGACAGGACATTAATGCCATCCGAAGAAGAGAAGCAATGGACGATGCTTTGCATTATCTAATGGAGGAAGCAAGCAGAAGCAGAATATCAGTGGCATTTAACTGCATTTGGAGTCATGATGATCCTTCAAAGGTTAGCACTATCCAGATTGCTCATGCTCAAAATGTGTACAAACTTCAACTTGGAGTACACGAAGTGCTTCCTGTGATATTATCTTGCTTCTTGGCTTCTAACGCCATCATCAAAGTTGGGAGGAAACTTGGTGCCCAATTTGCAAAAATCAATCGAACTTATGGAATTCACTGCACTGGGTCTCTTGAAATCGGCACTTTCTGTCGTGAGCGTGTCTACTTGTCGAACGAGTCACAAATCTTGCTTGATATCTGTGCCAGAGTTCTAGGATCTCGGCTTGTCTTTGAAAGACTCGCTGCTCTGAGTAACACTGTACCTATAAACTTGAATCACGAGCAGGCGAAGAATGCTGCCCATGCTCCCTGGGCAATGCTTATGGTTCACCAGTGCATCAAAGACTTACCGGTTTTTGGCAGAAGGATATTTGGTGTCCCCGAAGTTGGTGCGCATATTGCATGGCATCCGGTCAATAGAGATAGACCAGCGGCGTACGGGACCATCCAAAGAATTTCATCGGATACATCCCACTCAATTACCCTCTAGGCGAGATAAATGGGTTGTTATTTCTGTCTCCCAAATTCTTATTCCTGGTCAAGTTTTGCCTCGGACTGACATGGCTCTCCAAGATTTTCAAACTGTTCCTTTCGAGATCACTGTGTCTCAATCAGAGTTACGCACATGGAGGCCTGTTGAGCTTAGCCCCTTGCTCGATGAAGCAGCAGTGGCGACAGATAATAGAACATTACTTTATGATCTAAGCATCAACAACGTTGATCATCCTGATGAAGCCTCCGGTGACAGTGACAGCGAAAGTGATAGTGAATAAGAACACGGTTTCACTAATCAAGCCCACGGCGGAAACGGGCACTCACTTGCTTCTTCAAGTTCCGTTACAAGCTCGAATGTGGACTTAACGAGCGATGAAGATGCTCTATCCAGCAGTCCACTCAAGACCAGGGTACTCAAGGACATTTTCCATGTCATGGATAGGTAAAGGTATCCAAAAGACATGGAGCTGCCAAGGAGTTTCCTCGACAGGTGCGGGATTCATTGTTCATTTGTGATGAAGAAGATAGGGCAAACATTGAAGCACACCTGCTTTCTCAAGGACAAAGTTGGGAATGGATGCTGAAGTCGAAGCCATGGTGGATTTACCGACGTGTTCGACGTATTGTTCCGTCACCGGAGAAACTCCTTCCTGTTGTCAAGGACTTGTTCGACACCTACGGCCCACTCACTTGCGCCAAGACAGGAAGGACTTTGTTCGATGACAATACGGTGAAGATTGAAGAAAGAGTGCTGAAGGCGATCGAAGCGGGGCATGTTTCGGGTCCTCCTGTTATCTCCTTCTACTTTAAGATAGGACAGGATCGATTTGGACTGCCCCTCTATCGATGCAGCCGAGGAACATATTCTGTGGAAGGCGGTATTCACCAAAACGTAATCCGCAAGTTCGGTTCATTCGGTGCCAGCCCGCACCTGGCGGACTGCGCCTTAGCCGAATATTGACATACGTATATTCTGTAATATGAACTGATTAACCGAGGTATAGTTGATCAAATTGCTTATCTTACACTACAGGTTGGTACGATCAATCGATTGGGGTATATTCATAAAGGGCATTACGACCCATGGCTCTCGCAAACCATCAAGACATTTAGGGATGCTGTTGGATTACGAAACTTGTGAAATCGATCCCAGTATTCCTACAATTCCATGTGTCTTCGATCCAGCAATGAAGTATTTGGTATCTGCCCATTACCTCATGATGCTACTCAAATGTTTGGTCATCAACATAACGATGCTACTCAGCCAGTTCGTCCCAACCAGGGTAACAAAAAAGCACTGTTGTTCTTCCAATACTGCATCATTCCACACGGCAAATGTCTCAGTACCAATACTTGGCCACTCGACAACGCTCACGATTTGCCATTATACCAGTGCATACTGACAGCGAACGTGAGTTGTTTTCTAGCATCCACCGCGGGGTATTCCTTGGAGATGCCAGCCCTGACTGGATTCGATTTGCTTCTCTGTGGTCATCGTACGCAAAGGGCCATTCCATTTTTTAACAAGACTCCCGAGAGCTTGAAATCCCACTTGGAAGCTTGTAAGCGTGGCTGCAATGTAGCAACAACTTTGCGCCAGCACAGCCAGACAGTACAAGCAACGAACCGCAGAATCCAAGCAGCTTCTAGAGGAGGACATGCGCCAGCTGCAATCAATCCAGTTCCGCTTAGAATAAATTCCTCTGCGGTAATCATTGGAGGCGTTAATACTGATGATTCAAGTAAGTTGCCAAAAAGAACACTAATTTGTACGAAATTTGACATACGATTTTTAAAAGATGTTAACAAAATAATTCAAAGCAGCAGCCTTGTCCAGCGTACCTCAACTCAATCCAAGACCACAGCTCATATTGCCGTACCCTACAATCCGTCCTCGCCGTCAGGCATTATTGCCTCGACCTGCACCTTTGGTCGTTTCTTCTGGACCGCCTCCACCTGTTATTCAACATCATGTTGGAGTTCCAAGAAACAATGTTGTCATGAAAAAGCTGAAAAGAGTTCAAACTTGTCAAATTTGCAAAAGCTGTACATGTTTGGACAATATAAAAGAAGCAAATGCCCACAGCATCGCTCTTCATAGTTGATCTCTTTTTCTCTCTCTCTCTGTGTGTGTGTGTTTGTGTACACAGTCTGTTGTATCGAATAAAATTTCCTTCCAATACACTGTCTGAATCATCCCGAAGTGAGATACATTATTTTACAGCATTATGATGTCCTGATCACAAAAAAAAGAACTGTTTAATACCGGAATTTACTTTGGAAATCCTTCGGTTTAGGACCTTTATACAGCTAATTCTCTGTATTTCTTTTCAAATTTTTTTCTTAAAAAATTAATCGCCCAACCCCAGACACGTGACCGGAGCCGTTGTGGCACTAACATCCACATAAACCCTAAAAGGAAGTTGTCAAACTGCCCTCAGGTTCTGCGGAGTTCCCTTTATAAGTGTCGCGCACCATAGCAAAAAGAATGCAGCTTAGCAATTTCCTTTTAAGGATTATGTGGATCCGTTTTCTGTCTTCCCTTTGGCCCTGCAAGAATGACAATATTATAAATTCTCTTAAAAAAATCGCATTTTGCATCCCAGTACAAAGCGCCGAAAAATAAAAGAAATGCACGCAAATATCTGATGAATGACAAAGCAAAATTCTTCATAAGCTGGCGCGAAGTTGCAGGGAAAATACAGTATACGATGGTTTGGCTAGCCACGAAATCAAACGTAAGCAATTGAATTCCCGACATGCATGCTGAAAAATCAATCGTTCTCCACCTCGAAATGAACATTCAAATGTTCATTTCATTGAGGATGAGCCAAACATAATCAAGCGGATCACAATTTATCCCCTTGGATAACGAATTATAGTGTGCTAGTTCAAAGCTTTTGTTACAACTAGTCGATCTCATGCCAGCCGAACTTGTTTTTTTGCCAGATAGGATTACTTGGTGCTACAATCGCCGCTGAATAATTCAGAGGTTCGCCACTTTTCCAACAGATTCTTTCAGAAATATCTATAAAAGTAAATTTCAGGAAACCGCTCCGATTCATTTACCAGAACAAATTAATTAATGTCTTTCGCCCATAACCACAAAAGAAAGGTCGTACTGATTACCGGAGCTTCGGACGGACTAGGACTAGAGGCTGCCAAGAAGTATGCTAAAGCTCAATTCACTACTGTGCTAGCTGGTCGATCCGCAGAAAAACTTGCCAGGGCTGCTGCAGCTGTAAAGCTTGCAGCTAACATTGATGAATCTCAAACAGATCAAAAAGTATACACTCTATGCTTCGATTTCTCCGTTCTCGAATCAGTGCGTCAAGGTGCTGCTCAATTCTTGGATCTCAATTTACCGCTCAACATTCTTATCAACAATGCTGGTTTGTTTACCACCTCACATGAGTTCACAAAAGATTCAAATGTCTTTGAGAAAACCATCATGGTTAATATGGTCGGACCTCTGCTATTCACTGAGCTGCTACTACCAAGAATGAAGGAGACTGGTGGAGGTAAAATCCTTATAGTGTCGAGCAACATGCATAATCCAGAACAGGAAGGACCACTTGGGAAAAAGAAGGCAAGTATCGCAAAGCTTTGTTATTGACAGAATCATCTCGAAAAACTGATGTGTTTGTCTATCATAAAGGACCCTAAAAGACTCATCCTACCGCTGGATAATCTTGATGGCTCAAAATCTTGGAGTTCGCAAGATTCATATGCGGCAAGTAAACCACTCTTTTCTACTCGTAAACTGCTTCTGAGCTAATAATGATTCAATAGGCATCAAAGTTAGCCGATATCTGGTGGGCTTATGTGCTTGCCGATAAGCTCTCCAATTCAGAGCCCAAAATCACTGTCAACACTTTTTGCCCAGGAGCTGTTCCTGGCACTAGTCTAGCTCGCGAATACCCGTGGATTGTTCGACAAATCGCCCCAGTTATCTTTCCGTTGTTGCTCCCAAATGTCTTGACACCAGAAATAGCCTCTGAACAATATCTATCTTACGGAACGGATCCTAAATATGCACTTGACAACGGTGTTTATTATCAAAGGGGCAGCAAGCAAAAGTCATCCGAGGAATCTCATGATATGGTCAAGGCTAGGACTGTTTACAACTTAGCCTGTGAAGTCACTGGACTTCATGATCGTAAAGTTACCGTTTAGAACGCTATAACTTGACACGATAGGCAACTAGAGCCTTCTTTTTATTGATATGATGGAATATCTATTAAGTAGTTAATTTCATGCACTACTTCGCCAATAATTTCCTGTTAATCTATGATTATTATCCTTGCTATCTTATCTACTGCTACAATTCCATAAATAATTGAAAAGAGAAATTCTGGCATGTTTGATACCGAAGCCCCTTACAGAGCAAGGAGGGCAACAGCACAGTTTAATATAATAACAATCAATGCTGTAAAGTTCAAACATTGTATGTTGAATACAAATTTCATAGCGAACACTTATTTAGTCAAGGCTTTGTATTGCCTAGGATGCTACTGTATGAAGTGGGAGAAAACGCTAATATCAGATGCATTAAATATGCTGTTGAATTAATCTGGCTTATTTTCGTATTTGCTATCCTATTATCCTAGAACCGAGAAAACGGAACGCAATCTATTCACTTAAAATGGTCATGTGAAGCTTTTTATAATCTATAACACGATACAATCCTACATCAATAATCAAAAATGAAAATATCTAGTGATATGGAAAGAGTATTATAAATTATGAATACCAGATTGTACATGAAAGAATGTATAATTAAATTAAATAGAGTAGGACAGTGAGTAATGCAAGTATAAAGTGTCATTAGTTTAATGAGCAGAAACCTTCATCTTTTCTTCGACTTCACGAGCTTCACGAGCAATTTGCTCTTCGTTAACATTGTCTCTGATGACAATATCCTTGTCCTCGATAGCGTTTTGGTTATCACCGAGGTAAAAGTTGGCTGTGAGAAGAGCAGGGACAATAGCTATGACAGCGATGATCAAGGCAGGAAGGTACATAGGATACTGCACAGTCTCGTTGTAAGCCTTGATAACTTGATTGCGAATTTCAGGATTTTGGTCTCTAGCAGTGGTGATACTTCCGTAAATGTCAGCGATTTCAGTTGCATTGGCGTATCCAGCAAGATATTTTTCGAGGTTAGCTGGCATTTTGTTGGTCCAGATAGCAGAAGCAATAGCTTGACCGATCGAAGCGCCGACTGAACTCCAGAGAGAAAGGAGAGAGATAGCAGTGGCCATGTCCTGGTGGGGAACAGAGGCTTGAGAGGCAACCTGAGATCCAATGACGGAAAAGGCGCCACCGAGGGAAAAGATGATGGTAGCAGAGACCAAAACACCATCAGTGGCATGGTCACCAACACCCCAAAAGATGAGACCCGTACCGATTGCACGGATGATGATACCTGCCAATTGAGTGTACTTGTATTGATGGGTGTATCTGTTGATGATGGCGGCAAGGAACGAGAAGGCGCAGAGACCGACAGTAAGTTCGTTGGTCCAGAAAGTGTAATCTCTCAAGGATCAATCCTTAGTGACATACACCCAAGAAGTATAGTAAAGAAGCTGGATATAGCCGCCGCATTGATAGAAGAAATCAATGAATATGCAGCAGATGAAAGTCTTGTTGAGGATCCGTGCAGGCATGAGAGGATATTTGGCACTCCAGAATTCCCAAACACCGAAAACTATGAGAACGACCCAACCGATGGTTTCCATAGCAATCATTGATGGATTCTTCCATCCATTGGTAGCATCGGCAGCAAGGGTGAAAGGAAGGAGAATAAGTGACCAAGCGAAGCCGAGAAGAATTAAACCCAAACTGTCAATAGCGTGCCAGTAGTAAACAGACATTTCAAGGAAGGACTTCTTTTCCTCGTTAGCAATAGCTTGATTACGAGCATAAGTGGAGGAGGCGAGTGAAAGAGCACCAGCTTTCTTAGCCTTGAAGTCGGCCCAGAAGAGGACGATAAGAGCAGGAGCCATGGTGACTGGGACGACGATACAAAACATACCATAACCCCATCTCCAGTTATCAACACCGAAATCGGCAGTGATGTAAGCGGAAACGAAAGCATTGATAATGTAAGGAGCAGCGTTGATGGCTTGAGCCATACCACGCCACTTTAGCGAGGTAATGTCGCCAATGATAATAGTGGTGACGAGGTCGAGACCGGTAGAACCGATAGAAAATATAACTGAACCAGCAGCATAGGTGTTGACATCATTACAAGCTACCATGAGTATCAGACCAAAACAGTAGAAGAAGAGTGACCAAAGATAGGCAAATGGACGTGAGGTAAGATCAGAAATCTGCAAAATAGAAAGTTAGTCAGAGGTCTATTCATCGTTGTGAATGCGTACGCAATGGTTTACTTTGGCAATGAAAGGTCTGCCGACCGAGGAAATAATGGAAGTGGCAGTACTAATAGCACCGAGAAGAGAATGTTCACCAAACTAGAGACATTTTGTCACTTGAGATATTTCAAAAACATAATAAAGCGACTAAGAAGAGTGCTTACAGATGATGTTGCGTATGCAGTGTCTGTGGGAAGGATAAAGGTTTAGCAAATGGTGTATATGTAGATAGCGACGTGGAGTAAACATACAATTGTAAGTAGTGTTGCTTTGAAGAGAGTAGGCGTAGGAAATCAAAGCTCTAAAAGTACCCAATAACCGTTAAAAATCAGCATTTAACCAAATATAATGGTTACTTAAAGGGCATACATGGAAATATAAAGCCACCAGATTTTCCAGCCCTTGCCGAAGACCATGTCTATACAATTGGTAAGTATGTGCCGGTAGACAGTAGCAAAGAAGAGACTTACATAGAGCTTCAATACGGGAAACGCCGTCATAATCAATACCACGATCTAAACCGTGAGACTGTTCCTCATCAGGTACGATTGATTTCTTGTCCTCGTAATCTGAATTTTTCAACGAGTTGGACCGATCCAAGTCTGCTTGTAGATGAGGAGCAGCACTCATTCTCAGATGAGAAAATTAAAAAAGATCGGATGAAAATCAAAAGAGAGAAGCAAAAAGGAGTCAAGTCTATTTGAACTTGTAAAATTTTCACACTCGGCAATAAAGAATCTGATAAAATTCGGTTCATTAGCGTTTATCAGATTGCGAGCAATCGGCCAAACCAACAAACCACTTTTGCGGCCAATCAAATTGGAAAAGAACAATCAAGTCTTCCGGTCAGTCTAAGCCAAAACGTTGCTAATGACATAGCTTCAGTTCATGCACATCACAGAGCCGGTACTATGGGATCGTTATATGCTTTCATCTACTCTATATTAGGTACACGTGGTTCTACGCTTTTGACCATGAACTACTCGAGACTATACCAGCTGTTCTTAAATGGATTAGAATCTTATCTGAATCTTTTCTTTACTTTGCATTAATCATGTAACTTGTAACCATTTTTACAGTATACATAAAAAAAGGCACCGTACAACTAGCGGTGACTTAACTCAAAGAAACCTTTGAAAGAGTAGCATTAAAGGAAGAAATCGGAACTGCGTAAAATCCAACAGATTCTACGCCGAAGTTCATGCAATAGTATTGCTTTCATTTCAAATTTATTTTATACTCTGTCGTGAGTACAGACTGAACTAGTCTGTGCAAGCACAAATCTATGGTATAATGTCCAGCAGTATTCCATAACAAGGCAGAAAATTTCAGTGATTTACCAAGAGAGGAGACAAAATACCTATATTGTCCTTCGATGACCTGGTAATTGAGTGCGAATAGTACCAAGCCTACATGGATGGTACTGTGTCTCTTCAGATATCTAAGACTGCCTTGTGGTTGAACCAAGTGTAACATTAATATGTATGTATCTGTGTATATCTGCACCTGATTGTCAAACAACGCAACAGCTATTTAACCGGCTTCTTTGCGACTCCCACATTGATTTCCGACCCGAGTTCGATTGTTCAACCTAACGTTTTGTGCTTATCAGATTCATGCCGGTACAACACCTCATGTTCCTTATTTGCATCGCATGTCAAACAAATCGTCGTCAGGCATAGTTTAGGACAATCTGCTTGTAGTTGTGATCAGCATATACCATCTACCCATAATACTCCTCAAACTTGACGTATCATGAAGTATGTCCATGTGTTGTAGTTACCACCCACATCGGTCTAAAATGTCCTACCACGGGTTGACCTCGTCTCTGTTGAGTACATTGCTTTGCTTTGTACTGGTAGTCTATGTTGGAGTAGCTGATTTGTCCGATGCTATGTATGTGCCGTTTTAATGAGCACGTATACTTGGGTAATCAACACTTATATAATAAGATGTCATGATGGCGGTGTCCGCTTGTCCGACCCACGCAGATTGTATTTATAGATCCACGTCAACTGTTTTGTAGAAGTGAATTTGTTTCAGGTCAATTTATCCTATGACCTTTGTTTTCTGTCCGATAATCTTTCTGCATATGTTGACTCAGGCGCTGATGCTGCATTATTAACCAGTACTGTAATGACTCATCGTGGACCCTGAGATAATGACTAGCATAAGAACTTATAAGCTGCATTTCAAATCGGCATCAGTCGCTTCGTGGGCCTTTCAACTGAGGTTAAACATCTTACTAAAGCACCTTCTGACATTTCTTTGTTAGTGGGTTTGGCCAAATCTCCGCAAAAACTGACGGCTCCTGTGAATGTCGATCTGCCATTTGACTTTACCTCATTGAGCTAGTATGTTACCCTTTTGTATCGTAAAATAGTCAATGTTGTCAGTGCAATGTCTATTCTAGTGGTATATCCAGGGCTAGTGTAAATTGCCTCTACACCGGGTTTGCATTCCCCAGTCTGCTCTATTTGTCCTGTACTATTGATGTGTATGAAGTGGCTGGCTTGGGAAATATACATTAGGTAATGAATTTCTAGAACTTAGCAAGTGAGATAAAAGTCGAGTCACAGGTTAATGGAGATCTCCATTTGCTTTTCCATTCCCTTCAGAAGACATTCGTATTTTATTTTTTGGTATCGTTTACATCAAATGTATTGTTGATTGGAATAGTGATGATGCAAAGTTGCCTGCTGAAAAGACTCTAATACATAACCGAAATCCTGTTCACTTCACTGGAATACTTCATCAACGGTAAGAATGCTGACAAGAGCGTTACTGGCGTCTGAAGGTGAGAACTGAAAGAACACCCGATCTAACTGCTTATTGCTTCACAAATTTCACGCGTTCAGAAAATGTTGCTTTGGACACCTATGCGAACAGCTCAACAAAGTAATCAAAGATATGTATACAGTAGATTCTGTTCGTAATTCCAAGAAAGCTGAATAACGTGAGATAAGCATATCGTGTTTGTCGTACACCCTGGCCGTTCCGGGGAATTCGAATCTAGGAAATGGACTCGAACCGTTTAGTAACATCATTTCAACAAAGTGGACACTGGATCGGAGGTCACTCGACTCAAAACGATATGCAAATAATACACAAAAATGACTGCATAGTAGTGCTAATTCATATACTCTCCATGTTGCTAATCTAAATGTCATCCGACAGGTTATCGCCGATGTCCTCTTCGAATGACTTGGATTTGGAAGGAAAACGCTGCCAGAGCACTTGATCGATCTTTTATGGTAAATCACATGTCAATATATACATCGAAACTACATGTCTCTTGCCTATGTTTGAGCTACTTCGCTTTGCTTTGCTATCGTCGAGATTCTTCAATTCACTGTAGCTCTGTAGAGTGGTTATCAAACTTGGAACGTGACACTATCAACTGATGCAATAGTTTGTCTCACAAAGAACTTAATTTGAATACGCCACTGCTTATCGAAGTTCAATAACACTCTTTTTTCTCCTTTCCATGAATCAAATATCTTTAAATCCTGAGAAGAACAGAAGTGAACAACAGGTTTGGAAAGAGAATCATCCTATGAATCACGCGTCGCATCTCCATCATCTCGACAGCAACGTTAAAATCGAAGACGAATATCGACTTCGTTGGTTTGAAGCAGCCAGCAATGGGAAAATCGATGATATAAGGAGTTTATTACATCTTGGTGCAGACATTAGATGGGAAGATGATCAGAAGAATACTGCACTTGACATATGTGTTGCTTATGGACACCAAGAATTAGTCCACCTACTGCTCAACCATGGAGCTTCTGTTGAGGCAAAACATCAATTCTCAAATACTATACTTCATCAAGCTGCAAAGGAAGGATATAAAGACATAGTAAATCTGCTGCTCGATCACGGTATTGCCATTGAGACAAAAAATCAATATTTACACACGGCGCTTCACGAAGCTACATTCCATGGACATAGAGACATAGTACGACTTCTTCTCAACCGTGGTGCTGCTACTGGCGCCAAAAATAAATATTTAAATAATCCACTTCATCTGGCTGCAAGAAATGGAAATAAAGAATTAGTCTATCTGCTGCTCAACCATGGTGCTGCGGTTGAGGCAAAAAATGTAAATTCAAGTACTGCACTCCACTACGCTGCAATAAATGGACACAAGGAAGTAGTGCAGATGCTACTCAAATTTGGTGCTGATGTGAATGCAAAAAATAAACAATCAAGGACCGCACTTCATAATGCCGCAATGAATGGATACGAAGAGGTGGTTTTTCAACTACTGACCAGCTGCACAAACGTGGATCAAAAGTTTGAGGATGGAAAATCCATTGATCCTCAGCGATCAGAAGCTGAGCATGAACAAATGGAAAAGTTAGCAATCGATTGTGGCGCGAATATTGAAGTCCATGATATTAATGGTCAAACACCATTAATTATCGCTGCTAAATATGGTCACTTGGATGTAGTTCACTTATTGATTAGCAGAGGAGCAAATATAGAAGCCAACGATAACGATTCATTAACGGCTTTACACTGGGCAGCTAAGAAAGGCAACTTTGCCGTTGTAGACTTATTATTGCTAAACAACGCACAGATTGAAGCCACGACAAAGTATGGTGAGAGTGTTCTCCATCTTGCGGCTGGATCCAATCATTCCAACATCGTTGCCACCTTACTCAGCTATGGCGCCAATATTGATGCAACAAACGAGGAAGGGAACACTCCGATTCAAGTTGCTATACTGAATGGTCATATTGAAATGGTATACCAACTAAAAAATTCTGATGCAACAGTACGGACGTCTGAAGACAATAAATTGTGGTTACTGTACCTAGCTGCAGATGCTGGACAACTTGAGCTAGTGAGGAAAGCTTTAGACATGATCAACCATGCAGAGGAAAGAATACATTGTATGAACGCAACATTGCATAGAGCATTACAACATGGATATGTGAATGTTATATCCTATCTTTTGGACAGTGGCGCAGATATTGAAGCTTGCAATGACGATGGACTATCACCACTCTCCTTAGCAGGCGAACACCCAGAATTGGTAGCCATATTGATTCATCGTGGAGCTCACATCGAGGCGAGGAACCAAAAACATCATAATCTCGCTGTTATACATCATTTTGTGTCCCTCGGTCGAATCGAAGCGTTGCGGATATTATTGAATTGTGGCTGCAACATTCACTTAGTTGACGACGATGGCAATACAGTTCTTCACTATGCCGCTAAAACAGGAGATTGTGACGTAGCGTCTCTGCTACTACAACATGCAGTTGATATTAATGCCAAGAATGAAAAAGGTGAAACCTCCTTACACATTGCAATAGAAAATGGTTTCCTGGAACTAGCAGACCTGTTGATTTATTATGAGATTGATATTGATGCGAAGACTTTTCATTCGGAATCAACCGCTTTACATATTGCCATCGAAACACACAATTTGAAATCAATCTCTTTAATGCTAAAACGACACGCCGATGTCAAAGCTAAGGATGCGCAGAGTCAAACAGCTTTACACTTAGCGGCATGGTATGAGCTAGTAAAAGAATGCTCTCTAATAATTGAGCTCGGTGCCGATGTTAATTCCTTAAACAACCGTCAGTTAACACCTTTGCACTGTGCAATTGGCACTTTTAATCTAGATCTAGTCAATCTGTTGCTAGATCATGGTGCTGCTGTTCACAACTCAGATCTTTATTGCAATCCAATAACATATGCGATCGACATGGCTAATCCTGACACAAGTTACTCCTGTGAGAGCGGTTTTATTGCAGTGGTGACTTCGCTCATCGCAGCTGGTGCTGATACTACTGAAATACAACTAACTGAAAATTTGAAAAAGCGGTTTCCAACAATGGTGGACATACTGTCGGAATCCTCCAACGGATCTATAAGCAAGGAAATGACACCCTCGAACCTATCGTTAGCAATAGTGGAAGAACATTTAGAAGAGGTCGATCAAGCTGATGTGGTACTACGCGAATATGCAGGTATTGACGGTGATTATAAAAGTAGGTATCTGCTATACATACAATATCACGGTTACTTCATCAATATTTACCTGAATTTATGATTTGCCACAAAGGCAATCTTTGCAATGATAGATGGTTACTTCATACCAAACACAAGTATGGCTATGGTTTCCCACCTTCAAAGTATATCCAACTGGATGATTTATCGGATAAAGAGCAAAACGATGGGCTGCATTTTTCTGCTCGAAATGCACCATTTGTGCAACCAATGAATCTATTTGAAGCTATATCGATTGACGAGCGCGCTATAACAATAATTCAAACCATGTTCGACTGTTTTTCTGTAAAGTTATTCATATCTGACCACTTTTTCATGTTGGAATCGGACGGATATGTGGAGGCAATACCTCCAAAGTGGGCATCAAACTTTGACAAGATGCAAGGTATCATTCGAGAATCAGGACGATTAATTGTGCAGATTCCGCAAAAGAAAACTGCTCTGTCCCTTTCAGCATGGTATAAAAGCGCTCATCCTTATCTTCGCTTCATTGACGCTTTGTATGTGTGCAGAAGGTCGTCTACTCGCCTTGGTGATGAGGCATTCACAGACGTTCTTGGAGAGTCCGAACGAAACCTTGCAGCAGATTTACATGCCATATTAATAGCAGGCCTCAGTGTCCTCAGTATCGTTGGTGGAAATGGACTAGTTGAGAAACTAGTCATGAGTATTCTTGGAGACAATTTGGATGTCATTCAGAACGCCACGGCTAATGAACTATCGGCAAACTGGCAGGTTCGCAATCGACGGCACTGCCCTTGTCACGCAGACTCTGTCCATCCTCCATTATCACCAGTAGCTGCTGCAAAAGCTGTTGGAATACATATTTGGCGACAGCCGCATAATCATGTCGTGAAAAGAGTATGGGATTTGCATCAAGATAAGCTGAAACTGTATGTCAATGTCACAGAAGTCGTATTTGTTACACATAAATGGAGTAATGATGAAAAGGAGTATCTGGATAGTATGAACACGAAACGCTGGAAACAACGTGGAATCAGCAGACTATCAAAGAAGTTACACCGTATCAGGGAAACCTTACTGCAGTATACACGATATGTATGGATCGACACAATATGCATTGACAAATCAAATTTATCGGAACTTGATGAAGCTATTCGTTCAATGTACAAATGGTATGCTAGCTGTGCTGCTGTTGTCCTGGATTCTGACACTCCGCTGGATGTATGGTGCAAGAGAGGTTGGTGCCTACAAGAGGGTGCTGCAGCTGGTGTTCTGCGTGGAATTTCAAAGAAAAGATCCCTTGTTACAATCCAAGAACTGGCCATCGAGCAACATCACGATCTCTGTACTCTCGATCTTCATCTACATTATCGAAAAGGAAATGCAGCTGAAATATTGGCAAGAATGGATGTTCGAGAGACAACACGCGAAGAAGATATGGCTTATGCCTTGTCAGGAATATTTTCTATACACTTGACTTTGGCGTATGGTGAAGGGATCAAATCTCGTGAAAGATTATTGCATGAACTAGCAATCCAGAAAGGTGAACTGTCATTCTTAAGTTTCAAGACCAATCAGGCAAAGTCTCGCAATTACCTACCAGCTATCCGTCAAACCAACTACTTGACTGCAACATGCGTACAAGCTTCAACATCCATCACTATCAGTCATTTTGGTGCATGTTTTGAGGTTCAGCTTGTCACCGGACCAGATGTAAACCAGACGTTGCAGAAATTGAATGATTGGAAGAATCTGAAATTTGCCAAAGGTAGATTCTTAGGAGTGGATGCACTGATAGAGGAGGCAGAAAAACCAGAAAATCAAAGATCGCCATATGTGGAACTTGCTATCGTGCATGATATCAGGTCCCTCGTGTTAGTAGAGACATTCGCTGAAGATTGGCAGGCAGTTGGCGGACGCCCGATCAAACTCTGTTATCGACTCCAATGCTGCCAGATAGAAGAAAGTGAATTTATAAGATTATTTCCCGAGAAGGATGCTAGCTTCGAAAGGATCTGGCTTGGTGATATGCCTGACGACGCAGGAACGATCATGATAGAAAGTCGGCAGTCACAACGTCGTGGAATACGTGATGTAAGATATACTTAATTACAAGAAGTTTCTGTCTTTCAAAGTCAGAGGATTGAATAAATTCCCTGAATTTGTAAGGATGATTAAAATTGATTAATTGCCTAATGGTGAGCTGTTTATGCTTTTGCGTGTATTCAGAAGGCTTTCATACCTTTTTTTGTCTGGTCTTCTTTCACTATTGAATATACTGTTAATTACAATGGTGACCATGCGAAATTGGCAGCTAAAAAGACTCTAATAGATAGCCGAAATTGTGATCAGCAAACTGGAACACCTCATCGAGATTATAATTGCTGCTGAGCGTCAAACGCGCTTGTAGTAAGATTTGACAGAAAGACAGTCTGGCTGCTTTTTACCGCATAAATTTCATAATCATTCTGGTTATCCGACACCGATTCACCTCTGTTCAGCAAGACTGCTATTGGTAGCTTGCTACAAACCACCATATATACACGGAGAAATGGATAGAGCCATGTCAATGAGTTAGATCAATCGTTTAGTTCTTGTGCGTCTCTTTTTATTCTACTGTAACTATTGCATTTATTAAATCAGTCATGGTCACTATCTCTGTATCATTTACATATTTAAATCAAGAGATAATTAGGTTATTATGAATATCGACACAAAATGTCCCAAAATCAGGAAATCTCTCACCATGTCCTTCTCATACCCCACACTCCACTACATAACAGGTAGTCATGGCCATTTAGTTTTCCAAAACTAGCATCTTAAAATAAATTGAATAAATTTTTATCTTAACGTTAACTGATGAAAATGTAGATTAAACCCCATTGAACACTAACTGATGTTATTTTTGGTAGTTTTCGTTGTCAGTGATGCTGATCACATACTGTTATAGCAAATATCTGTAATTGGTTTCCTGGACTATACTTATTATCTCAATACACTCTTCATTTGTCGTACAAGCTTTATAAATAGTTATTACGGATACGCGACGTTATTACGCGATGATATATCCATATTATTTTTGGATGTTATACAAAATACTATTATGTCATAAATCAATTAAATAACAAACTTTCAAGTTCTGACTCCTTGGCGCAATTGGTAGCGCGTTCGCCTCCAGAGCGAAAGGTTAAGTGTTCGAGTCACTTAGGGGTCATTTTTTTTTGATTGGCCGGTTTATATTTTCGAACTCCGCGGTGGAATTACGAGTGAGTTTCAGTGCGTTTTGAAGATACGAAAACTGTCGTGTTCGTTTAAGAGAACTAGTATGAGGAAGCTTAGCAATTGTTCCTTGCTTAGTATCATTTTTCGTAAGTGAGGTATCTAATGATGGTTGTCTATTAGAAGCTCTAAAAGAATATGTCAAGTATGTATTATTGGTGTGTCCGTTAATTACAGTAATCCAAGGCAGTCCAACAATATTGGATCTTTCTCTAGAGTACGTCCTAGTAGAGATCAAACTGATGAGGCGCAGTTTCAGCTATTAATTTTTTAAAGGTGATAATTTATAAATCATTTGCATCCGTCATATCAGCTTGAAACGGTATGTATATGTTATTTCGCGAGAAGACCATTTTGCATCCTTGAACATAGTCTTAGTAAATGACATAAGATGGGCCCCAAACCATTTGCGAACAGAATCAAATATTAAGCGATAATATATTTATGAATATAGGAGCGCAGTCAAGCTCATGAGCATCAGTAGCACTCTGGGATGAACGGTTAACTGAAAATGCCATATATGACAAAAACGAAAGAATGGCAGAAGTATGGAAAAACGACTTTCATCTATGGTGTGCAGACTTGAAATAAATTTATCAAAATTTCAATAAAAATATCTAAGTTAATTGATTGTCAATGAAACATGGAAGTAATGTTTAATGTACAATTTACTAGAGAGTGGATGGAAATACATTGTATGGTAGAGAAGCTCTAGAAAAATTAGACTAATACATGCAATAAAGGCCACAAATAAAAGGCAGCAATTAGAAAAAAAAAAAAACATGTTACAATTTTATAGCTATTACAAAAGACACAGCTGTGGTTTGTCGCACTTCGAGCTCAATGAACAGTTTCCATTTCAGCGTTTGCAGCGGCTGTCAATGGGTTTACTTGGACAGCTGTACTTCTATATCAAAATCGTAGATTAGGATATGAAGAAAAATGTTCATGACGGTAAGCAAGTGTCTACAATGGAACAAGGGGTATTATTGACCAACTTCTTGACTCTGGATTGAGCGGCAGTAGTCTTACCTTGCATATTGAGGAAAATTTACAGTGTCGCTGTCCCTGCGATTGGTCTGTCCAGCCGAACAACAGTCCCAGCAAAACCAAAAGGCACTGTCTCATATTTATTTTTTCTGTTACTGGTTACTGGTACTCTTGCAATGCTGCGTACAGGCAAACTTGGGTCAGCCAAGTTGGGATCAGGAATTCTTGGCTCAGCAATAGCATTCCGAGCCCATGCAAGAAGATTCCCCACTAAGAAACACATTCAGCCGCTGTCGGCAAGGTACTACAGCCAACAGCAACAACAGAATCGCTCATACCGGGGTAAGTTACAATGCCCTTTCAGTTTGGAAAATTGTATTGTTTCATTTGACCTGATCCATCTTCCCTTCTGCGATCCAGAAAAGCTATATTCTGCTTGGAAAGACACAGAGATCAAGTGGGCGCCTATTCCAGTTGGACTCGGTATCGGCTTTCTATGCTTCTTACAGTATCGACGGGTGGTAGAACGGGAGAGGGAACGACAAGAAGGTGATCAAGTCGTTCGTCGGAAATACTTGGCTAGTGGCCCATGGCAGGTTCATGTTGCAGCAGCTCTTCCATTGAGAAGCATGTCGAGACTCTGGGGAGCATTCAACTCGATCAACATTCCGGAATTCCTTAGACCGGCTGGATTCAAGCTGTATAGTTGGATTTTTGGATGCAACTTGGATGAAATGAAGATCAAGGACCTGAAGGCGTATCCAAACTTGTCCTCATTTTTCTATAGAGAATTGGAAGAAGGAGCACGTCCCATAGCCAAGGCCCCTTTGGTAAGAATTTCAAACTGGATTAAGCGTTGAATTCAATCAAATCTCACATTATAAACCTGTTAGGTCTCTCCGTCAGATGGAAAGGTTTTGCATTTTGGTGTTGTAGAGGAACGTAGCATTGAACAAATCAAGGGCGTGACTTACTCATTGGACGCTCTGTTGGGAATGGATAGTAGCTCTATCAATGGGGTAGAGGATGTACGGTTCGACCCCAATGCAAGCACTGTTGATGAGGAGGAGTTTGCCAATGTTAATGGGATCAGCTACTCACTAGACGACATGTTGGGCTCTAGCAATAGCGCAGTCAAAACACAAAGTTCAGTGGGTCCAGATGGGCTTGCACGGGAGTCTAAAGATGCTCGATCCGATATGAAATCCGAAGAGCTTGTTCGACTTGCTGATGTAGAACCTACCCGTGACTTCGGTCATAAACCCAAGCCTGGCAACTCATTGTTTTTCGCCGTTATTTATCTTGCTCCTGGAGATTATCATAGATTCCATTCACCCGCTGACTGGGTTGTTCAAATGCGCCGACATTTTGCAGGTAGAAAACAGCAGCTTGCTTACAGGTTCCTCTGGCCCGTATGAAATACTTATATTGCGTTAACTAACTACAGGTGAACTATTCTCTGTCTCACCATACTTTGTCAAGCTATTGGAAAATCTCTTTGTTCTTAACGAGCGCGTTGTGCTGATGGGCAAGTGGAGACACGGCTTCTTCTCCATGATTCCTGTTGGAGCCACCAATGTTGGATCCATCAAGATTAACTTTGACGAGGCTCTGAGGACCAATCGCAAGGAGGACCTCGCCACTGGCACTTATACAGAAGTTTCATACAAGTCGGCGAGCAAGCGACTTGGTGGCAAGCCCGTGTGCCGTGGTGAAGAGATTGGAGGATTTTATTTGGGATCAACCGTCGTTCTTGTTTTCGAAGCACCATCCCACTTCAAATTTACCCTTGAACGAGGACAGACTGTGAAGATGGGACAAGCCATTGGCGTTTTTGAGCAGGAGGGTGATGACGAGAGTTCTATAGAAATAAAATAAAGTCAGGTTGCATGGTAATGGAAACTAAAAAATAAATATGTATAATCCTTTGGCCAGCGTCGTCGTTAGGCACTCTGTCATAATAACATGAATGATTTATGTTGGTTGGTTTTCGACTGCAAGTTCCACAGCCACATTTACATTGAATGCCCTATGTAATAACGGTCTGCAAGAAGGATTGATATACTGCTCTAAATCAATTTCAACCAAACCCACTACAACGTTCTGTTTAATATGCGATTTTATTGTAAAAGAGTGTTGGAGGTTGAGAAAATGTAATAGAGGGTTTAAGGTGAAAATTCTTAAGAATATGCCTATTATGATGAAGAGTTCGGAGGACAAATAGAAACTAGTTTACATTTTAAAGATGACAGATTGACTAGTACAAGACAGCCAGTCTCTGAGAAAGAGGGGATAGTAATGACTCGAACTCGTTGTCCTTTGGACCCCACAAGCTCACTTGTATCGAAACTGGGCTGATTCCCTATAAAATAAACGTCAGGGCATTGTTCAATGAGGAAGGGATCTCGGTCTTGGAATGGATAACACCCTAAATAATGAAGTGTTTGTTGAGTTAAATGTGGGCTGTTACAGTGGAAGTGAGAATGCAACTCACATAGTGTATCTGGAGCGGATGGTGCAATGTGTCTCCAAGACATCGTGAATTCCGCCAATTGGAGTCGTTCACAACCTTCTGTATATCTGTCAAGATCATCAATAGTTTGTCCTGACGTTCCCAAGAAACTGTGAATTCGATTATGGGTTAGACCGGTTGTAAACATGTCGGAGCCAAGTGGTCTACCTACCTAACACCATCCATTTCACACCAATGTGGGTTGGTGACAGGTTTGAGAGACGATAGCTTGTGAGCAGTTGTGAATAATGAGTGATGCAATGGCTGTTGAGGAAGATGGGCATTTGCAGGGTCATTTCTGCCAGGCATGATGTCCACGCTGACGCTGGAACATAATTGCTGAAGGAATTTATCCAACGCTGTGATGGGCGAAGCGTCATAGATGGTTGAGTCGTAGCCGTATTTTTTCTGCAGAAGATAGAGCGAGATATTGATGATGAGATGGAGATGCACGAAACTTAAGGTTAATCAACATCACCACTAAATAACATACCGGCTTCTTGTCATCCACAATAATCTTCCTCTCTGTAACCGAGTTTCCAGCGAGTATGACTTTGACAATTGATTGTGAAGCCTGTGCGTCCTATGTGATCCACAACCGGTTTCGACTGTCAGAAGTGTAACAAAATTCTCCATGCACGAGTTTCCACAAACCTGACTGTCTCCCAGTTCCCCAGTCAGATACTCTAAGAGCATCTCCAGTCGAAAACTGCTATCTCCATCTGATCCGCAATTAAGACCTGAGAGCAGCGCAACATACTTGTTGTCAGGTGTGTCTGTAGCGTATATAGGTAAATCTCTAGAATTGTATGTAAGATATCAAGGATGGGTTAAATGTCCCTTACCAATATCCATTCTAGGTGTAGGATTTGGATCAGGTAAGCCAGGCGTACAAATATCCACTACTTCGAACTCTCCAAAGGCGTTTTCATGGCCCAAAGCCGCAATGATAGTCCCTAGGTTATATGATAGTAATGGTTTCAACGTAAGATGGAATCTGAGGATTGGCCTGGGAGCTTGATTTCACTTTTACCACCAACTTACCCGTCACTAGATTTTCAGATTGCAGTCGTGACCCGCACAAAACGACTCTTCCAGATTCATCTTCCATGGCCACTATGGCATCTGAGCTAGCATACTTTGGAGGTGGAGGTTGAGAGACTATGTAGTTCTGAAGGAGAAGAGCTTAGTTATCCCGCTACGGCAAGCATCCCCGTCCTGAGACCGCCCACACTCACCTCTTTCGTAATGTCTTCAAGAATATTGGGCTTGAGAGGCATGTCCATATAGACAGTTCCAATGATATAACACAGCTTGCCGGCCTGCACATCCAACACTTTTGGAACATACACTGTTTTCTCTAGAGAAAATATACTTGTGTTTTAACATGTCTGTCGCCAATCCAATCCACATCATTGGGTGGTAGACACCTACCTGGCAAACCTGACCACCGCTCCCGGGCCGCTTCAAGCGCTGCTGTCCTCAATTTGGTAAGACGGATAAAGTAGAGATTGGCATACTGTTGACGAAAAGTCTGTTCTTTGACAATGAATGGATTCTCAGAGTCCGGCAATGTATAGTACTCGGCTGTCTTTCTTCGGATCTCGTCTGGAACCGTAAAGTCTTGATCGGAAGGAATGGACAGCAGTGGTTCGTTCCTATACAAGGCTTTAGACATTGTAAATGAATGGCCCAAATGAATAAGTAAAGGTCCTCACCCTTCTTGATCATGACCATTTTCCTCCGCGTTCATGATGTTGGATTTGGATCCACGAATAACTGTCAGTATGGGACGCGCGCGCCTGGCCAATAACCCTTTTTTTTTTTTTTAATTTTTTGCCCAATTATGTGACCGCGACTGTTCGAGCACTCCAACCTTGGCAACCCTTCCCAATGGCCAAAGGGACCCTGGAAAAAATTCAGAATGCCATCATAACCACTGTCAATTACTCACCGGTGGTGCTGGTCATTCTTTTAGTTACTTGGAGTTATCTCGCTTTCAACTTGAGCTTTTGCAGGACTTTAATAGCTGATGGAAATGTCTTTCAGGGTAAAAATGAGCTTGTTTTGCTACAGCTAGCTTCACTTTTCGCTAATCCTCCTAAGCAAAGGCATTGTATACCTTGTCATATTTGAACCTGTATCAGTGATGACGATGTGGAGTTATACGGTGGCCGTCCGCACCTCACCGGGCTATACTAGCGATGTACGTCATTTCGTAACTTGCTACTGAATCCAAAAAAGTCCGATAGTGGATATGGTTACTGACCTTTGCCCACGACAGTTTGCCAGTGTTTCGCCGAACTCTCCGCAACAAGACGATGAACCTCCGGCTGGCATCAGTCAAAGTTTGGGTGGTAGGAAGACTCCAATTGAGCATCGTAGCAGATTCGCCAGGATATTGACCTATTGATACAGGTGATGTTGGTATGCAGCCATTGTTACAACGAGGTTCTCGGCCAAGCACCGTCATGGTCAAGCGAGATGGAAGGGCACGATTCTGCCAAAAGTGTAATTTACCGAAATACGACAGGACACATCATTGCCGAACTTGTAAAAAGTAGGTCTCGATCTTATGCAATGGTGGCAAAATCGTGGCTGTGCTCGCTGTTGTTAGAATGGAGATTAATTGTTGACTTACCCGACTCCTTGCATATAGATGTGTGTTAAAAATGGATCAGTAAGTTCTTGGCAAATCAAGTGGTTATTCTCATGCTAGTGAAACGGAGAGTTATATACTGATAATCTATTATGTTGACAATTGTGAATCAGTCATTGCCCTTGGTAAATGAACATGTCCCCTATGTTTGATGGAGTAAAGACTTTGCAACTGACCTGTTCACGTTTTAGGTTGAACAATTGCATCGGCCACCAAAACCACAAATACTTTTATCTTTTTCTAGTTTATTGCAGCTTATATTGCGTTATCATCTTTGCTACAACACTTCCAGAAACAATCAGGGTGGCTAATCAGCCGTTGGTATGTCACTGAGTTTCTGCGGTTGCTTCTCGACCTCGGAGCAAAGCTGATAAAGTTGAGTTTTTCAGGGAATTTTAGGATTGGACTTGAATTGGCCGTTTCTAGTGTTTTTCTCGGGACTATTCGGCATCTTTCTTGTACCATTTACTGGATTTCACACCATTCAATTAATACAAAATCGTACAACTATTGAATCCTACGAGCGATCAAACTTTATCATGGGTCATAGACGTAACCGTGATGTTCTGACTAGTCGATACTTTAACGCCTGGAACCTTGGAAAAAAGTAAGTATAGTACATGTGCTGAGCTCGATAAATCCTAATCATAGTAACACTTCTTTGAAAGAGAGAATGTCATGCAGGTGCTGGGTCCGAAGCTTTCCAACTGGTTTATTCCTACAGGAAAGCCGCAAGTATCCCAAGATATGGTCAGTTTATGGTATAGTGTCAGGAAACTAAACTGAGTTCGTTTGATAGGGAAGGCGACGGTACGACGTTTCCCCTCAGCTCTTATGCGTACAATACATTGGTAGAAGATGAAGATCTATCCGACGGCGATCGGGAGCGGGATCTGGAGAGACAATAGCGTAACGGCCACAATAGTAGAGAACTTGTTAATGTACCATATCTAAAATACTAGTGACATCTATCACAACTTTATTGTTCGCAGTAAGATAATTCAAAATGACTATGACTATGACTATGTCCAATGTGTATATACTGGCATGGAAAGACTCAACAACATTTAGTGTTTATGAAGTACTAGAACGCCATTTATATACGTTGGAATAAGCTTAAGTTAAAGCAATAGAGAAGAGTTTCATTGATCATATATGCTCTGTATTTCTTCATCAGTTGGGGCATCATGACGTAGACATAATATATATGGCAATATCTAGGCTCTCGTTTTCGGCAAAATATTCCCGTTTGATCCTGCTTGGCACGACCAACATGGCCAAGAAGTCCAAAATCGATTCTGGAGACCATGATCCCAGCGAAGAAATCGACCCACCTCCTCCGTACTTAGAACCAGAACCGTCTACACAAGCCACATCATACGAAAACCCCTATCCTGCCGTCCCTGAAGCTCTTCCAGAGCCTTCTGCTCCACCTGCGCAAGAAACCGCCATATATGTTGAAGACTTTAATGATCTCTCTGGCAATGTACAAGTTCAACGAGTCAGCTCTCGAAATAGCATCTCACGACATGCCGCAATGCGAGGTCCCTATGGAGAACGTCATGCTCTACTGGGCGAACAAACTGTTTACTATCGATATCAAGGGTTCCCCTCCGCGGCTCTGATTTTCCTATTGGGATGGTAAGTATGCTATAGGTTCGTTTCGCTGGCCAATTGCGTACGCCGGTAGCTAATAATCCGTTGGTTTGAATAAGGTTGTTTCCTCCCCTGTGGCTATTAGGCGCTTGTTGCTGTATAAACAGCCACAACCCATTCAACGTGTGGTGGGCTAGAGCCTGTCTGGTAATGTTTTGCTTTACTGTGATCTCCGCTCTTATTGCCGGAAGCATCGTGGTCACGGTTGGACCAGAAACATGGCGAATTCGGATAGCACTGTGGTTTGAGAAGATCAATGTGAAGTAGCCCTTGTAATTAAGTCATCCTACTATTTTAATATATTTTGTAAATCCATCATAATTGAAAATGATCTAAATACGCCATGTGGGAATGAACACAATGTGTGGAAAATATTTGACTCTAGGCATGGCCGTTTCATAGCCACGCGGCTTCTCGTTGGATAGGATTTAAGGTTTTTCTCTTAATTGCCTTTCATGGCGTTGACCTCATCGACTTTTCTCTCTGTTTACCTGATAGGTTTGGACATGGGTTTGGTGAATAATGGTTGAGTTCTGGGCATAACATATCAATGGATCTTAATAATTTCAAAGTGAAAAGGAAAACTGATAGCGATATATTAATCTACAAAGGTTTCTGTGGTCAATAGCTATGTATTTGAGAGGTTTAAGTCAAATGACCGAAGGTGCGCTGTTGAATTTATAATCATGAGTAATATAAAAGGAGGCTGTACAGTTGATGATTTTCCGAGCTGAGAAATCTCGCCAATTCAATTTTTTGCTATCAAACAATTTTCATTGCAAACAACCATAATTATTCGATCGTGGCCATAGACATGAACGACACAGCTGAAAACTCCTATGCCACTGATTCGCAGCATTCACTTCAATGGTCGGCCTTTAAGCCACGTGCAATAGCTTCTAAACCATTGGCATTGACAAGTTTTGACAATCCTCTACCATTTATTAACATTGCGGCTGATAATGACAAGCGCAAGTGGGATCACCAAGGCGCAATGGATGATCATGAACGCAAGAAACATTGTAAGCGTTACTTGTACTATTGTTTGCGACCTATTTCGCGGTAATTTATTAAGCTGTCGTACTCTAATGTCTATTAGTCAATGACGCTCGTTCGCCCTCCACTGATGGCCACAACTCTGGTAATATTTTTTTTTAAAATTTTCCCGCCGCTGAAAACGACGGTAGTCTATCATTATACCTGCTTTAAAAATACTAACCTGATCCATTACACCATATTGATCTATCCATTTAACATGTATTACCTATATATATATATATTTATGTATCAGACAAAGGATATTCTGTAGAATTGGTGAGTTACAATAAGTTGTATGAAATGAAAATGAAATGAATTCCATAAACTAACCCAAGGCAATATATATAGGATACTACTGAAGCAAAGGCTAGAAGAAAAGCACAAAATCGAGCAGCGCAAAGAGCATTTCGAGAAAGAAAAGAAAAATACGTACATGAATTGGAAACCAAGATTAAACAAATGGAGCAAACACATAGGCAGGAACAAGACCGTTTACTGGAAACTAATCATAACCTCATGTCTTTAATCCAAAAGCTTGAGGCGGAAATCGCTCATTTGAAAAGCAGGGCTATTTCATCGATCAGCACGCCGACGTTGTCCATGAATACGCCTGATTCTGCTGCAGATAATGGTCGATCAGATTTCTCTGATTCCCCGCGCTCTGAGGATCGAAACCGTGATCAAGACACAATGGATATCTCAACTCCTAAACAAGACGACCTTCCAGCTCCTATACCTAGTTCTAGTGCTGGAAACAGACGTTACGGCAGCTCCTGTCATTCCACTAAAGATGGCATATCCTTTTGCGCAAAGCTTAAGGACGAAGTATGCCAATCAGCGTATGAGCGATTGCTGTCTGAATCAATTTTTGATAATACTGGTCAAGTCAACAATGCTATCGAGCCGGTTCCCATTGTAACCTCACCGATTGATATGGAGGGCATTGAGAGTCCAAGGGAAGCACGCGGTGTCAAATTCTCGACTTTCCAAAAGAATTTTATGGTTGATGGTGATAACCGTCAGGACAGCGAAGAATATGACCTATCATCTGGTATGTCGGATGCATTCAAGCATGAACCTCACCCACTTACTTTGGAGTCTGGTAAGCAGCTCATTACATGTAATCAAGTATGGGAGAGATTATGTGAGCATCCACAATTTGAAGAGTTCGACATCGACGAACTGTGCCATCAACTAAAGTTGAAGGCGAAATGTTCTGGAAGCGGACCAGTAATTGAAGAGCATGAACTTTATGATGTCTTGGAAGCTCTTGAGTCCAAACTAGCTCGAGATTCCGCCCATTGAATTCCCCACGAGCCCTTACCTTTAATGAACCCAGTTCTTGTATTTCTATGTTTTTCTTTTTATTATTTTTTGCTGCATTAGAATCCCATCCTGTCATTTGTTTAATTTCCATCAAATTGTTCTTACTTTTCTTTGACAATCCATACCAAGCAACTATAAACGCAAAAATATTCTGTTGTAAACAAGTTATGTTAACGCCATCTCAGCATGGCGCTGAAACCCCACTGTCGTCAGCATGTTTGGAACCAAAATCAGGTGCCGTTTGCATGTCGGGACATGCTGAGAATCAGGGATATTCTCAGCTGAGGAACGAAGAAACAGGGTCCTGTTTCTTAATAAGGATATGTTTTACGATAAGGCTGGCTTGAAACTTCTTTATGCACAATGATTGGACACCGATTGAAACATGAGTGCAAGTTATTGCCATGCATTCCTGGAACGAGAACATTCTTAAAAGTCTACGTTACTGGTATAAAAGGACCCTACTCCATGTTAAACTTCAGATCTACTCCACATTGTTCTCAAATGATTTCCCGCTTGAACACTCCTTTGGCTCAAATTATCATCTTGGGCTTCGTGGCCTTTTGCTCTCCAGGAATGTTCAATTCCCTCTCTGGTCTTGGAGCTGGAGGTAGAATGAGCTCTGATGTAGCATTGGTCGATTCTGCCAACGCTGCTCTCTATGCTTGCTTTGCTATTGTTGGTTTCTTTGCTGGTTCTATCGTCAACACCTTTGGTCCCAAGTATACCCTTATGGTAAGTAGCACTCTTCGTTGATCTGATCTGATCTGATCTGTACTGTACTGTACTGTACTGTACTGTATCTGATCCCGCGCTTTCTTCTTCTTCTAGGTTGGTACTTTGGGTTATATCCTCTACAGTGCTTCTCTCTGGGTGTACGATGTTAAAGAAAATAGCGGATTTGTCATTGCTGCTGGTGCCATTCTTGGCTGCTGTGCTGGTATTCTCTGGACTGCACAAGGTGCTATTATGATGGCATACCCAAATGAACAGGAGAAGGGACGGTTCGTTTCTATCTTTTGGACAATCTTCAATCTGGGTGGCGTCCTCGGTTCTCTTATTCCTCTTGGAATGAACTTGACCAGTGGTAATTCTGGAGTCTCTACTGCTACCTACACTGTATTCGTCGTCATCATGGCTGTTGGTACTCTCCTTTGTTTATTGATCGCACCTCCTCAAAAGGTTGTTAGAAAGGATGGTAGTACTGTTGAGGTTCATCCCAATTTGGGATGGAAGGAAGAACTCAAGGGGGTTGTTCGTGTCCTGGCTGAGTGGCGCATTCTTGCTTTGATTCCAGCTTTCCTTGCCTCTAACTGGTTCTATGCCTACCAGTTTGGCCTTAACGCTATCTACTTTGATATTAAAACCCGTTCTTTGAATGGTGTTGTCTACTGGGCTGCTCAAATTGTTGCTTCCATCCTGTTGGGTATCCTTTTGGATTATAATGGTCTTCCTCGTCGCACTCGTGGCCTTCTTGGATTGGCTGTCACTGCACTTATCACTATGGGAGTTTGGGCTGGTGGTCTTGCCTTCCAACTCACCTTTGATCGCTCCTATGATAACCCTATCAGCTTGACTTCTCCTGGTTTCGGTGGTCCCTTCTTCCTCTACATGATGTATGGTTTCACTGATGCGCTTTACCAATCGTATCTATATTGGCTTATGGGAGCCATGAGCAATGACTCCAACACTCTCGCTCGATATGCTGGTTTCTACAAGGCTGTTCAATCTGCTGGTGGTGCCATTTCCTTTGGTATCGATGCCGTCCACACTAGTCTACTTGTTGAACTCATTATTTGCTGGGCGCTGGTCGCTGTCTCTTTACCCCTGATCTGGCTCGTTGCCAGACAAGTCAGCAACACCAATGTTGAGGAAACTGTCGAAGAGAAGAAGGATTTGGAGAAGCTTGATAGTGGAAAAGGTACCATCATGAGCAAAGATGATGCTAGTTACTAAAGTGATAGTTTTTTTTTCCCTTCATTGTATTTGTACGGTTGAATTTTGCGTCCACGCATTTCCTCCATGTATTTGTTGGCTTAATTTCTCTTTGTATCATATTTCCTTGTAATTGAACCTGATCTACCTAATGGAAAATATATCATTTGCTATTTCAAACTAATTCAATTGTTCGTACCATGAAAAAATGTTTCGCATCAACTTCTTTAGTATGTTCATTGTCTTCAGGCACGCGCCCTCTGACTGGCATCGATGCCAGTTGTTTTCAAGTAATGCTACCACTGGTAGTAGTGTTTTTCGATTTTAGCGATGTTCCTTTCCCAGCCATCAATACGCCCCCGCATGAACAACCCCAGGTTGGTAGCGTTCCTGCACAAGAAAGTAAGGAACGCCTTTGTGCGGGAAGTTATGGGTAAAGATGTGACTGGTTATGTTCTACTGCATTTAAATGGTCGTTGGAAACAGAGACATTTTCTGGAGACGAGACTCGTTTCATGACAGACCTCAGACGACCAGTCAAAGCACAGGTGAAGTAAGCTAATCATGGTGTCACTTTGATTGTTTGCCATTTTACCGCTTAGGTTGGTACACGATTGTTTTTGGTTTAGCTCACTGACACTTTGAAAATTCCCAATTCCGCCCCCCCAGCATTAAAGGTTAACGTTGGTTCAAGTTGGAGCAGCAGAAAATCAACCCGTTCAAGACATATTTTTGATTCGAAGGATAGGGGGATCACAAAAAACACCAATATTGCTCTTTGCTAAAAGGTATTTACATTTATCTAAATACGTATTTCAAGCAGGTTAGTTAATAAAAAGAGAAATGTACAGTTGTGGGTGATATGGAGCGTTCGCTCGTTAGTAGGGGATAAAAATACAAAACGTCTAAACATCTTTGACTCCATCCTCAATGTCAGCATACTCTGATTGGACCTGGAAATACTGTTGTTGCCTGGATGTTGGCAATAGGCTGAATTCTTGACACTTTTCAAACATTTTGCCATTACCTTTAGGAGGGATGGGCACGGGTATCAATATGGTATACCATGGGCTATTTTCACAGTGGCGTTAGTCAAAGATGATACAGTAGGGTGAAAATCATTTCACATTACTTACTTTTTATCAGAGATATTGAAGAAAATCTTAAAGTTCTCCTTGACACCAAAGTCATACATATTTACAAAAATCTGCGAGTTGGTTGGGCCAGCGTTATCCAATAAGTAATGAAAGCATGACATACCAAATTAAGAACCTACCTCTCCCTGAGTCTTGTGCAATCCCTTTTCATATTGGTTGTTGTAAAATTCCACAGTAGTTTGTCCAGTCAATAGCTAAATAGACAAGGTTAAATAAATGTGGTTGAATAAGATAAAATTCATGAGTACCTAAACATACCAGATAATAATGCCAAGCACAAAGCGCAGCTAAAAGTTAGGAAGTACATTGATAGGTTACTCAAACTGCTGCGGATTGAGTGCTAACCGTGGATACCTACCGATAGCAACACCCATACATATAGCCAAGATATAGGAAAATGCAACAAGTGGCCTAGGATAGTAATAGGGCCACTGGAAGAGTTTCATTAGTATGGATCGCGTCATGATGGGTGGGGTTTGGTTGGTTCAGAAAAAGACATATTCCGACTTACCTCAGTGTTGATGAAATCCAAGGCAATGATGAAAGGGCGCCAAGATACCAAGGTGTAATAGGCAGCCGAAAAGACCAAATAAGTCATGAACAGGACAAAATATCGATGGTTATTGTGTCCTACACAGTTATGGATCCAAGGACCTATGATGGCTTAGAGGTTAATTTTGCTCCGAGACTCAATAAATCCCCAAGTTAACCATTGATACAAGCTAGGATGTACTTACAGTGATGGTCGAACTTGAGAACACATTGGTTACAAATACTGCAGTGATGAGCTCGTTCTGGCTTTGGCAGATGACCTATTGGTGAGGGGAGTTGAGGGGTGACTGGCGGCCCTTGAGAGAAAAACACATGAACAATGTTACATACACTTTTTGCAGGTCTTTGGATATACAGAGTACTCTTCTAATTCCAATAAAACCTCTCTGATTGACGCTTCAGTATCACCCTGGATCGAAAAAAAAAGGATTATTCTTAGCTTTTGCGCTATAAATAAGATAGTAATGTGTATCCAATGGTACCTGTTGGTGAGATTCAGCAAAAGATGGATCGGCTTCTTCGGTTTGTCTAATTCGTGGATCGGTGCCAGTATGATCCAATACATTGCCTGGCGATGTGACAATGGCCATGTAATAATGGAAAAAAATACAATAGACCATGTATACACTCCATGCCAACATTGCAGCAATGTAGATTTTTCCAAAGAATGCAGCATCAGACCATCGATGCGTGTATGGAAAGACCACTAGGTAGTAACAAAAGATGCACATGGTCAGCAGCACCAATGCAATGGCGATAAAGACCGGCCCAATCCTGTTAATGGCTCTATCGACAATTTGTACCATGAAGGTTGTAAGAGTGTAACGTAAGAGTAACAGAAAAATCTGGGCTTTGGGAGGAGAACCAAAAATTTCTGTAATAGGTGTGCTATTTTTGTTGTTGGATTTTATTATTTGTTACAACCCAGCCTCTTCCCATTTCCCATTTATCTCGGTCATATCCTCTCTCGCCACTTCCCTTTTCCTTCTTCTCTTCATTATTATTATTATTTACTATGCGTATCTCTGTGTCAGCGCTTGGCTTGTTGGCCACTCTTGCCATCACTTCGGCTCTTCCAGTTGATTCCTTCCACGAAGATGCTGCACACACAACCACCACCACCACCACCAAACACACTACCACTACAAAGACATCCACTGCAGCTACCTCTCACCCTACTGCACCTTATGGAAGGGAAGTAGCTATCAAGAGCCAAACTGATTTCTGCTTGTTCTTGCCACCACATCCCGGTGACGACGTGGCTACCACCGAAGATACTGGTGTGCTTTACTGTGCAAAGGGAACTGCAGGGGCACCAGGAGCAAAGACTTTCCCGAGTGGATTTATCACCACTGCTCATTATGCTAAATCATCCACTTACATTCAAGTTACTGGATATCTTGACCGTACCAAGTATGAGCTCAAGGCTTCTGATGAGGGTGGTAAGTGAAGCTGTTTGAATTTTTTTTTTAGCCCCGCCACACTGCGTGAATGTCCGAGTTCCCCGATTTTCAATGTGTATGTAAACAATATAACTGATTTGTTTGATTTAATTTATTTTTCAGGTCAATATGATAACCATGTAAGACACTGACCACTCATTGTAACCCATAATGAGAAAACGCGTAGACTAAATCATTGCTTTGCTTTGCTTTGCTTTGTAATTTAGGGTAACGGTAAACCCACTGGTGCTCAGTGCAAGGGCTACAACTATTTCGTATCTTTGGTTGAACCTGCCAACGATCGATTCTGTATCCGTTGCTGTCAAAACAAGGTACGAAGCGCCGTCTCTATTATATTTGAATATTTGTTTTCTAATGTACTCACCAATGCTTTATTGATCGGTAATAGGTTGACTGTAACACTGGAAGATCTGGCTATGGCTGTGAACGCGTAGTTCCCGGTGATTACACCCAGTCTAGTTCTCATACCAACACTGACTTTAACACTATCTTGGATGAACTTCCTAACTACACTCATCTTGACGTTATTCCATCTCCTAACAATAACACTGCCAACTCTCCTCTTCTCGCCTTTCCTCAAGAGATTGTCACTCTTGAGACCTTGGACGAGGGTAACCATACTGCTGACCAAATCAAGACTGAATGGTCATCTTTCATTACTAAACTCGAATCTGAATATCCCAACAACGCTGCTGATATTCAAAAGCTTGATGCTGTTACTGCCAACATCACTGATGTCACTGACTGGGAACAGTTTATTGAATTGTTGAAGACCAAGGTTGACACTTATTTGTACCCTGGTCAAGGCACTGATGACAATAATGGCACTACTACTGGCGGCGACGATACCACTGACAATACTACACCCCCGGCCGATGACATTCATGCTAATGAATGGCAAGAAGACGATATTACTAGTCCCAATGGTGACAATGGCAACGGCAATGATACTAACGGTGATAACACTGATCCCACCAACAACGGTACCTCTACTGGAACCATTTCTGATTCTTTCAATGACTACGTTACCCTTCAAGATCTTGACGAAGAATTGAACTCCAAGTTTGATGACTTCAACACCAAGATACTTGGCGAGATCCAGGATTTGCTTAACAGCTATGGTAACAATCCTTCGGCCAGCATTCCTCCATCTGTCACTCCTACCTCTGAACACAACAACCAAGCAACTTGGTAAAATTAACTTTCCAAATGGCTGATATTTTTTCCTACCAGGCTGCTTTTCAAAAATAGTTGCAATTCATTTGCATGTTTAAATCATCCCTTCTTTTCTGTGCCCTTTTCGTCCCCTCCCCCTCCCGCCCCATACACATTTGTACCTTTACATAGCCTTCATACATTACACTCATTTGCTCGGTATCTCCGTTGCAATCAATTTATTGGTGCAACCAAACCTACACAACATTCAACCATAAAGTAAAATACCCAAGGCGTTAAACATACATATCATGATTCCAATGCAAGTGATGATGTAAAATTAGAACAAGGAGATGGTACATTGCATATAATGTGCAAAAATTGTAAAAAATTAACATTGTTAATGGCAATTTTTGGTTCATTGGAACATGTGGGTTACAACCAAGGGCCTGGAGCGGACGGACTTTCTCTTGACCTGTAAGATTTATATCGCCGCTGAACATGATGTTGTACAATCGATGCCACAGTGAGGAAGTCCTTGACATGCGTGTGCGACGGTGGACAAATAATAATTAAAAAAAAAAAGGGATCTCGATTTATTTGGAAGAGTCAAGAAAAAAAGTCAAAAAGGAAAACACAAGTACAAGCAAGAGGGAATATAGTGGTTTGTAGTTGGGTGTGAGGTGTATGTTGGTAGAGAGAGGGGAATCCTGCTTTTTAAGAAAAAAGGAAGGGGTAAGTTTTCGATTTTGTCTTTTTCTACAGTAATTTTAAATATGTATCAACATTAACCGCAAGAAAAAGCGTAGAGAGTAGCACATTATTAAATTGTATGTGTATAGTGTGTGTGTGAGATGGATAGAGAGGTGTGTGTAAGAAAAAAAATTAGACGGTTTCTGCGAAAATAAAACAAATGGGGTGGGGGGGGGGAGGTTTCCGTTCCTTCGTCTATTTCTTCAAAAGGCATTCAAAGGTTTGGTTTGATGGCGGCGTAGTAGCTGCAGTACTAGCGGGTGTAGAGCTAGCAGCTGTTGAGCTAGCGATTGGAGTAGGCGCAGGCGTGGCAGAAGCACCAGCACGGTTATGAGCCATGTGAGCTTTCACCAAGTGACCAGCAGCAAGAGCTGAACACAATGAAAGTTCACCAGCCATGACAGCAGCACAAATGATTCTTGCCAATCGTTGAGCGTTCTTGCCAGGTTCAGTAGGATGAGGACCACGGACACCAAGCATATCCAACATGGATTGTTGAGGAGGCAAAATGGTACCACCACCAATAGTACCAACTTCAACACTAGGCATGGTACAAGAGATGTGAAGATCGCGACCTTGGTTAACAGCTTTCATCAAAGTAATACAGTTGGAACTTTCGACATTTTGAGCAGGATCTTGACCAGTGGCAATGTACATAGCAGTAAGGATATTAGCAGCATGAGCATTGAAACCACCAATGGAACCAGCCATAGCCGAACCAATCAAGTTCTTGCTAATATTGAGCTCAACCAAAGCAGCCACAGTGGTCTTGAGAGTCTTCTCGACAATTTCGCCAGGAATGATCGCTTCAGCAACAACGGATTTTCCACGTCCTTCAATCCAGTTAATGGCAGCAGGTTTCTTGTCCATGCAGAAGTTACCGGACAATGAAATAATTTGCATTTCAGGGAATCGCTCAGCGACAGCGGCAAGAGCCTTTTCACAGCCTTTGGATATCATGTTCATACCCATGGCATCACCAGTAGTAGTAGAGAATCGAATGAAAACAAGCTTGCCAGCCAATGTGACCTTGAGCTTACGAAGACGGGCAAAACGAGAAGTGGAGTTGAATGCATCCATAATAACTTGTTCACCTTGGTCTTCGATCCATCGCTTACAAGCAGCAGCATGTGTGATACTAGGGAATTCAACACAAGGTCCGCGAGTCATACCATCAGCAGTAAGAACAGTAGTAGCACCACCACCAGCATTGATAGCCTTGCAACCACGAGCTGCAGATGCAACCAGACAACCTTCAGTAGTAGCCATAGGAATGTGAATACTTTCACCATCAATGATCATGGGACCAGCAACACCAACGGGAATAGGCATGTAACCAATAACATTTTCACAGCAAGCACCCATGACTTTGGCATAATCATAACGTTCAACAGGAAGAGCACTGGCTTCAAGAGTTTTGGTCATGGAAGCACGAGAGATCAAGCTACGTCTAATCTTGACAGCACGTTCAAAGTCCTGGAGAACCTTCTCCAAAGCATAAGGAGTAATCTTTCCAGCCTGGCAAAGTTGAATGATTTCTTCATCGTTAAGAGCATCGGGACCTTCCTCAGGGTTCTTCAAAATGACAACACAATCTTCAACTGGGCGAACCACTTTAGAATGAGCGATAGAAGGTCGACGGTGATAACGACGGTTTTCGTGATGAAGAGCAGGAGACGATGGAACAGGGGAACCTTCAGCCTTGGTTGTTGTTATAGGGACAACGTTGGTAACGGAAATCTTTTGCTTATCAGAGAGTTCGACAAACGGACTAATATTTTCAGAGACAATGGTTCTCTTCTCCTTGGATTGATGTTCTACCAATTGCTTGGGTTGTTTTGCTACATTGAACAAATAAGTGTTCAAGAAAAGTGAGAACACCAAAGCTGAAGTCAACCATTTGCTAATGACGGGATCCTGAACGTATTCGGAATAAGAGTTGAACATGTAGTTGAGAGGCTTTTCCAAAATGGCTGGCAACACGGAATAACCTTGATCAACAACATGGAACTGAAGTGGAGAAAAGACCTCAACTACCAAAGGAAGAGAGCTAGATTGTTGATGGCGTTCATAGAGAGCAGAGAGGACTTTGGCGACAGAAGGGTCTTCAATGTTAACACCAGCAGAAGTAGTGGAAGGAGTCAAAGTTGAGCAAAGTTCGAAAAAGTGCATAACGAGGAAACCAACAATCACAAGGAGTTTGACACGGCCCATGATGGGGTCATCAACGTTTTCACCATCCTTCTTGCTGTGAGCGTTCTTCTTTTCAGGCTTCAAAGCCTTCAAGACAGTGCGGCGAATATGAACAGGGTTTTCACCAGATTGGGCAGGGATATTCTTCATAGCAACATTAGTGGTACTGTTCATCTCCTTGATGCGTCTCAGCTTAAAAAAAAAGAGGGGAAGATATGATTTAAAATTAGCATTTGAATGACATAACCAAAAAAAAAAAAAAATACAATAAAAATTCAAATGGGTGGGAATGGGGGATTCAACTCACCTCAAGCTTGAGAGCAAGAACAGCAGTATACCAAGTAAACATGATGAAATAGTCATAGGCAAGAAGAATTGCACTTAAAAGACAGAATTCTCTCAAACCATCAATACCAGATTTGGCGCCAAGAGCAAGAACAAAGATTTCCATTGAGCATTCACGAGCGACGGGGAGAGCCACAGCATCAACAGCACGGATGACGATATCGTGAACATTTTGTTTGCTAATAGAGGTTTGTTCGCTTGACTGAAGAACGCGTTTGGTCAATTTGTAGGGTCTCTCAAAACCTATGGTCACCACCAAGAATGGAATGGCTTCAGCTAATACTACAGGATAGACATCGACGCCAAGGTAGTGAACAGTAAGCAGAGCCAGCATGAATGAGAAAAATCCGGAGGCAATAACAGCAGTGGCTAAAATAGGGCAACGCGCTGAATTAGGAAAACTAGTTTCTTTTTTTTTTTGTGTCTAAACCCGTCAGGTCACTTACCAAGAGTGTACTTGGAGCCCATAGCTCTCATATTGACATAGAGAGATACAAAGGTGGCAATCATCATCAAATAACCAAGCAAAATAACAATAATGTCAATGTTCTCAGCTTGAGAAATGAGTTCACTGATTCTATAAACCACGTTACGAGCAATGATAAAAAGCCAAACAAAGGTGTTTTGTTGTTGGTCATCGATGGAGGTATGCGAGATAAGAGCACCGGGGGGTAGAGTAGCGACCTTGAATGCCCATTGCTTTGCCAACTCTTGACGAATAGAGCTACTAGCATTGAAAGCATAAGAAAGAATAAAAGCTTGAACCTTATTTTGATCATCAGTCATTTTGAATTGGTGAGCGGCAGTGTTCAAGTGAGAGGCTACAGTTGAGGCAATATCATGGTCGGCGTGTATAGCAGCAAGGTCATTGTTCCACAAATCCAAAGGAGTCTGGCGGAAGCACTGATTGTTTGGCTTGTAGCACAAGTCGCCATCAAAGGAATACTGCTTAGTGGCATGCGGACCATCGGGAACCAAAACTTGATGTTCAACCACATCTTGGAATTGGTAGACAGCTTCTAAAACATCGGACTTAAGAACACCTTCTGATCTCTTTGATCGAGTGGCACTTGGATCTTCAATAACGATTTGATTCAACTGAACTTTAACCACAGCATCCGATGGTATAGCCTTTAATTCCTTATCGCTCAACTGTGTAAACTTGATGGTGTCTCCAGAGCGGTAAGCGAATGTTGGGTGAAGACGAGTTGCTGTTCCAGTAAAAATGTCTGAAGTTTTGGCCAAGTTCAATAGCGCGAAATAACTGAAGGATGCCATAATGAGCATGGCCACCATCATCTCGATAGGATTTCGCGCGGAAATACGAGCAGCACGGTGCACTGCCTTGCCAAGCAAGGTGGAGATGGATTTAAAAGCACCTCCAGATGGTGTTAAGATGCTCATTAGTCAGATGGAATGGGTTGCGGGAGAGATGGGTAGAGATGATGAGGGGAAAGAGGGGGGTTGTGTGTTGAACAACAACGAAAAAGAAAACCAAAGAAAAATAGAAAACTTTCAAAGAGATGAGCAAAGAAGCGAAATAGCTTTGAGTGAGCTTTAGATTATTTTTCTGAGGGGAGATGACAAGGAAAAAAAAATATAATTGTTGGGTTTTCTTTTCGTTTGTCTTTTTTTTTTTTATTTTTTTAGTGAACCCACGGCTCTAAGCACCAAAAAAATAAATGTGACGGAAGCATTTCAACCAAATCGATCTCAGCCAATACTGTACAATCTTTCTTTTTCTCCTTTTTTATTTAGCGCTCGGTATACCAATTGGGGTCTCTGGGAGGGAAGTTGAGTTGAGTCCTCATAGATTAGCTGGCAATATTGGTTGGCACATTGAGCTATGAACAAACCACGAATGTATTTTGGTTAAAGAATGAAAATGTTCTAAGCAAACTTAACTCTATTGCATGGCATCGTTCATACCCCAATCATATTTTTAAAACCCCCAAATATGAACCGCTGACAACCCACAACAAATATTGACGATCTCAAAAAGATATAAAAATATAATTTATGAGACGAGACTTTGTTTTTTTTTTTGGTTTTCATGACGTGGGCTTGGCAAATGTGAAAATAGTTTGCTTGTTTCGCTCCTCCAAATTCAGTGCTGATAGATGATGGTATTGACATGTAATAGCTGGCTAACCCAACCAACTCGGCAGCCAGCCAAGCCGCGGTGAATAAAATTTATTAAATAGTTATCTAGCCTACAAAGGTTAATCACAGCTTACTGACAAAGAATTGGGCGGCATCTGCAGTAGCTTCAGTGGCTATAGCTCGATCTTTTTCATCGTCTTCATTGGATTTTAAACAGAATCCATGCTTGGTGCCGGGATATAATTTGGTCTTCAGGTTTGTGAGGGACTTTTCTTGGACAATTTTATCAATGTCTTGTCTCATCTTTTCCGGCACCATGAAATCAGATTCAGCATATTGGAAAAATCCTGGTGTAGAGGGGTCGAGGTTTTCTACATCACCAGGAATTTTCACTAGTGATGGATGACCGGCCGCGTAAGCCTGAACACGCGATGTTGAGTTTTCGACCCCCTTATTGCCAAAAAGAATAGAGTACTTTCCACCAAAACAGAAACCTAGTAGAAATACAAGAACAATGAATAAAACTGGAAAAGATCCAGGGGTTCGGTGTCTCCCAATTAAACAATGAAATCGTCGGCATTCGTACCATGGACACCAATAGATTTAATGCCATAGTTGTTGCGAAGGTCATTCAGTACAGCGTCACCCAACTTCATCACTTCCTCTGGCTTGATGGAAAGAATTGCTCTACCCGCGCCAAAAGCCAGTGACATGAACTTTGTCTTATGAATAAGACTGTTCAATAGACCTTCTGGCGGTTTCAACAGTGCGTCAGCTGAAACTGCATAGCCTTTCATCATATCAGGCACCACCACCAGAAAGCCAGTTTGCCTTATGGTCGAGTATATATTTAGTTCGACACAAACCTGCGGAGCATTACTTTGAAGGGATATTTTACCTTGCTAATTCGTCAGCGTACAAACGTACGTTGATGAACTCCCAGCCAAAAATATCACCAATAATGACAATAGCTTTATCAGACTTATGTGAACTAGAAGGTGTGAAGTATGCTTCGGCCGAACCGAGTGGCTTGACTTCGCCCTTTGTGTCTCCTGTCTTCAAGAACCCCGTGACGCAGTCTTCGCAAATTGCTTGGCCGTCAGTCATATCTCACTGAAACAAAATGTATAGAAAAGGTGAAGAGGTCTAAAAGTCCACCCCTGGCCAATTCATGTGAGTTAAAGTAAAATTCTTTATCCGCTTTACGCCTGAACCAAAAACAATGTGAGTGTGCAACATGAGGCTGCGGAAATTCAAATCATTGGGCATGCCTTTGCCTTGAGCTGCTAGTTGTACCGTAAAAAAAATACACGCAAGATGCCTAAAACTACTGATGATTGAAGTATTCAGCTTTCATTATATGAAAAATGGTACGCGTGTCTAAAACTAAATTCGTCATGACACGTAAGCAGGTAGCGAGCTATACCGTCAGCACTTTTTGCACCACAAAGGTAACTTTAACCCAAAAAGAACTCATTGATGTATGATCTACTTGTTGCCAACACCAGTAATATTTAGAGTTGAATGCATGGGACAGAAATTTCACGTGCATTTTAAATGTCTTCTTTGTGGAATATGCAATAAGTAGTCAGTGCATGGAACGCGATTGCGTTTTTAAAACTAAGCTGTGACAATTAATATGGTCAAAAACATAAATACCATACATCCAATTTGTGATTTGGAGTATGTATGGAGAAAATAAAAAAATAAAAAAGTTAATTTATGCTATGCTGGGATGTGAATATGTATAAATGCGTATATGAACTGTTCAGGTAAACAGCGACATGGGGGTAGCAGCAGCTTTAACTTGGCCTCCTTGTAAATTTTCTTCTCTCAAGTATTTTGTAGGGAACATCACAAGCTTTCCCTGAATGCCACTCAATGCCTGTTCCACCTCTTCTACCGTGTGTCGTTTGGGATGAGCTATGTGGCCAGGTGGAATTAAAGTAGGGTCGGGTATGAATTTCTTATGGTCATCAAAACTGGCGACTGAAAGGGAAGTCAGATACATGTGGTAAGAAGCAAAGGATACTAACAACAGGTCTTACCAGTATCATCAGGAACACAGCGAAATAAACTTCGATATATCTTAGTGTTGGAGGTGGCTATTCGGTTCCAATAGTTGTAATAAAAGTCATCGTCCAGTGGGTCCATGACAATCGAGTCCGCATTGTCGTATTCACGCAGTTCATCATATGGTTGAGGGGAAGCGCACGGTATATTCAACACTCCGGTGGAATCTGCCATTGTGAATCCACCATTTGATTGCATACTTTGCATAGCTTCACGTATATCGGTCCCTATAGACCGCTCATGATCTTTCAGAAGATCCAAGTGTTCTTTAAATAAATGAGTACGCAGCGTATAAGGAAATCGACCGGCCATGTACTATTTGAAGAAAGTATGGAATCAGAAAGAATAAATAAATAACTGGCTTATCAAGGAGTACATATGATTATAGTCACCTCTGATCCATTCATCTTAGACTGAACTAGATCTGTATCTTCAATGACCATGGCTATTTCCGAATCTCGGGTACCAAGTTGTGATCTAACAAAGTGATTAGTAAATGAATGAGATATTGGTAGCTAGCATTTCTCAAGTTCCCGTACCTATCGTTCAGATTAGCTAGTAAGGTATATCGAGAGAGTTGAAGAGAAACGAAAATTAGTGATTATCATAAAACCAATCCCATGGCAAAATGGTAAGCCAATTACCTGAACCGCATATAACGATACGATCATCGGCAATAAGCAGTTTACTATGAATGTACAACAACTCGGTAACATAATCCATACGACCATCGTTCATCTCCATACTGTTGGTACTGCTTAGGGTAGCGCTTCGCACCATATCCTCTCCAAAAGTTTCATCGCTTTTTCTGGTGCCGATGGACCCGACAGAGCGAGACTTTTTATGCTGTCGTCCCTTTTTGCTGTTACTTCGATTTGGTCCGTTGGCCTTACCATTGACTCCATCTCCATTAGTATTGACTCTTTCCAGATTATCATCAAATGACCCTTGGGCGCCGTTTGCCTGCTTGCCTTTGAACTTGTTATTATAGTCTGTGTTGGATTTGATCTTGTCCCAAGTCCGTAAGCTGTAAAACGAAATATAGTCCTCTGGGTTGATATTTAGCTCCCTTAGGCGTTCAAGAATGGAATTACCGCCTCGACTGATTGAGACATACTGATGATGCATGACCAGCCTAGGAAAACCAAAAAAAAAAAAAAAAAAACACATCGAGCTTTAGAGTATCCAATTTAATGCAGATATGACGGACGCATAGCTTACCGAAGTATTGAAGCTTCGCTGGACGCAAAATCGCCGGAAAAAGATGGTGCTAGCGGTATGATCACATACACTCTAAAGCGCGTGCCTTCATAGTGCGCACGTTTTATTCTCTCAACAATGGCCTGTCACAACTGTCAGTCACTTGCTTGGAATGCGTCAAGCCTAGTACAGTAAAACACTCTACTCTACCTGTCCAATTTTGTTTTTAATCAGTTTGTTTTCTGGCTTTGTGGCAGTGACTGTAGGCATGAAGGTTTGTTAGA
Source organism: Umbelopsis sp. PMI_123 (assembly GCA_021235465.1). Classification (NCBI taxonomy): domain Eukaryota; kingdom Fungi; phylum Mucoromycota; class Umbelopsidomycetes; order Umbelopsidales; family Umbelopsidaceae; genus Umbelopsis; species Umbelopsis sp. PMI_123. Next base: position 135,297 of record JAJSME010000004.1, on the reverse strand, counting down.
AAAACAAGAGCACAGATATTGCAGACATAACCATATTGACTTGATTGCACTCACTGAAAAATTGATTTTCTATATACACAAAGTGTTTGGCTCGATTGATCGTCTCCATGTAGGCGTTGTATATGGAGTACTACAGTATAGTAATATTAGTACGTAAGCAACTGTGAGGACATAACTGCATGTAATATCAAAGTGAAATACCTCGCGCTCAACACCTTGGCTCCAGTCTGAGCTACTACGAATGATCTGAACGCGGCAGGTGCCTTTGAATTTGGTCTCATCGCGGGCTGGGACAAATTCGCCTTTTGGAGTCAAGAACGGTAAATACATTTTCTTTTGCCCTTTCTGAGCTTTGACGTGGTTCCAACGTTGAACAAAGTGCCGAGCTACATCTCTCGCTGGTGTACCCACCTAACGTGTAAATGTGTAAAATAGTGAGTCTATATAGGGATTGATGACATATGTAGAGCAGAGGTGTTTTTACCATTCCAAGAGCAACATCATGCCACGGCATACGAGGCGTCGTTCGTCTATCAATGAGGGTCAAGTCATATTGTTGCACTGAAACAATATTAACTAGATGTCAGATATATTGGCGAGGGAGAGGCATAAGAAAGGCTTACCGTTGCTGAAATCCTTGATGCGAGGGTTATTGTAATCTTGGCCAGGAAAAACTTCTTTTGTGTCACCAATACTAGAGTAATCCGCTAAAGGATGTGAGTGTGTATCGTAGCGGCTATACCGTTGTTATAGGAGTATGAGGTGAGCTGTCGCAAAAACTGTTGAATTCCGAAAGTGTACAATCTTACCCAAAACATAGATCCAGTCCCCCAATGAATGCCAGTCTGTAGTCTACCACCAATATTTTCTGTTCAAAACACTAATGAGTAATTGCTTTTTAAGTGAATAGGTAGATATACACACTTATTCCTTTTACCTCATGATGGGCCCAGAAGAGAGTATCTCCTGTGACAGCATTATGATCAGGATGTCTCTGGACTAGATATCAAGTTAGCACATTGATGGAGTGTACTTATACAAATCGTCTTACTCACCAAAGATATTCTTGTGTAGGCCACGAAGCGTGTTCTTAGTATGTTCAGAATTGAGTGCGAATCCTAAACCGACCTCTTTATACAGAACGACGTAGATAAGTACGCCTTGATTTGCCTTATACTGAAGCAAACGATCCAAACGATAATTTTCATTTTCTGCCGGTGGTCTCCTCAAGTACTGTCGACACGGTATGTTAGTACAAATTGTCAAAATTCAGTCATTACCTCGATGCCACGGCAAGAACGTACCAATTCCGGGCTCTGTTATAATAAATACATTATTAGCTACAGTGTTGGGTAAGCGAAAGCAAATACCCGAGGTACACGTACCAGCCACCAGTCAGCGATGTAAATCTCAGATTTTGCGGCAAGAATAGCTTCAGCGATGGCATCAAAATAATCTAACCAAAAAAAAAAAGATCAACAATGGAACATTAACCACCTTGTTGAGTTCCAACATCTCTTACCATGTCCATCTACAAACCATTTGACTTTCGCGTCGGTTCGAATAGGAGCAAAAGAATCAAACCGATGACGCTTCATCCAAGGACTGTCAGTCTGCACCTTTTTGATACTCGCCATCCAATCTTCTATGACACGGTTGGCTGGGCCCTTAATATCGATACGGCGAGTTTTGTTCCTGATTGTAATATGATGTTGGTTGTATGGTGCCAAGAAATGACCAGAATTATCCACCTTGAAATACTTGTCAAACAGTAGAACATCAGTAGGAGTGGTCGAGCCGATATCCTTGCAAAATGCAATGTAGCTACACGTAGTTGAATGGAAGGGTTAGTTCATTATATATTGAAGACCGAGCATACACAACCACAAGTGGCAGAAAACTAAAAAGTAAAAGTGAACACTTGCGAGTCACGAAGAATGACCCATTCTTTGGACCATTTGGTAAAATTAACCGTCTGACATACAGCCGGCAATCTCGACTCCATTCGATTCTCGAGATACCCTTCTTTCCCTTTCCACCCCATGTCCCTCGTGATACTGATGGCGGATATTTCCAGAAACTCGCATAAATCGTAATTGACAATCATGTGAGAGGTCTTGATAAGTTCCTTCAGATACTCCTCTAATTGTTCTCTGCGCTTAAGATTAGACTCCTTTCTGTTCTCATCTTGTTCATCCTCCATAGTCCATCCAGGGATAGAGGTAAGGGCGTGGTAAATGTGGGCAAGTTGATTAGGAAAAGAGGGAGGATGCGGTATTCGTGTAGATGTAGACAGATTAGCTTTGGAGAGATTAGCTTTAAATTTGAGTGTTAGATGAAGCGAGTAGAAGTCCACAACCGTGCGATTGATCACCCATTTGATGTCGCCATATCCAAGTTCTATCCGAAACACCCATTGTTTGTTGATGGCATGTTGGTCAATGAAAGAATCAGTGATAGCAAGCTAAAACAGATTAAGTTTTAATGAGCTTAGACAAAAAGGATGGGGTGAAACAGGTACAAAGTTAAAATTGTTCTTTGTTTACTTACCGAAAGACAATCAAATAGAATGGGAGGCTGAAAATTTTAGGCCCGGGCTGGAGTTAGCAACACTGCCTCCATCATTCCCATTTTAACATCTGGTGCTTAAGGTTACTTACTGGCTTTCGTTCGTTTTCATCTCGAGACATGGCAATATATGGAACAGAAAATGCAGGAGGGTAAAATGGCACTACAGGATATGACGGAGCTACAAGCCGACTTTTCGTTTGCTTTGAAATTGCATTAATGTTGTTTACAAGTTTCACCTTATCAAACGTCTTGCCCCAATTGGCTCGTGCTCGATTCGCTATAATGGAAGGATTGCCATTAGATCAATGTAACATGACATGTGACTATATCCTTCGTCGTTTTAACATGCGTCTTACCTTGCACCTCACTATTCGTTTTCCGTAACAGTGGCATCGGTGCGTCGTCGCCATCGAATCTCTTCAAATCAATAGCATTTTGCTGATCAGGAACCTCGGGTTTCTGTAGTGGTACATCATAATCGATTGCAGCAACTGGTATAGGAAGAGCATCATGATATTTGTCGTTCACAAACACACTAGAGTCATTCGTGTGAGTAGGAAGTTGAACAGAAGGATGAACAAATGTTGGTGTGCTGCCTGGTTGATATTCATTGTCGGACTCGAAAGGATTGGTAAAATAGTTTGGCTGTGTTTCGGCTTTTTCGGTTCCTGAAACCTCATTACACTCCTCCATAGATGGCAAATTCTCGTCGTTTGCTATCATTTTTTGGTACTGAACGTCCTGAAACGACATTTGTGTTTCTGGAACGTTCTCGTTTACCAGTGGCGGAAGCGTTTCTTGATCTTTTTCTTCAGATTCGTCTGGCTTTGGCAGAGTATGTAACGCCGAAACTCGCCTTATTATATTCTGCCATCTCGCGTGCGGAGCCTCGGAAAGGCGGCTGTTGGGTTCTTGTTCAGTTGGCTTTGATTGAATGCTATTAGACTGTGAAGCAACTTCTGATGCAATAATAGCATCGATTCTTGAATGTGAACCAAAATGCAACCGACTACTGTTGGAATGAACGGAAGGTGTAGCCTGTCTAGATGCCTCTTGAACAGCCAGGTAACTGGCGTCCGATATGTTGGGGAATGGGTTGGACATTGAGAGAGGCTAGAGCAGAGAACAAGCTCAAAAATGGGTCTTTGCCTTTTCAAATGCTGCAAGTTGATTGAGAATCTCCGACGCTGGTCAGCACTTGGTTGCCTAGCCTTTCTTTATTGTGACGCTATGATCGAGCTTTTGACAATTTCAACTGAGCTTGTTTTCCAAGTTGTTGATAATTTGCAACTTTCCATAGACTATATTTCAAGATCAATGGATATCTGAGTAAATTTATCATTTTATTTTAACGTACATTGTTTGTATTTTCAGACCCTCCTTGAGCTCCTATCATCTCCTGCGCAAGTTAGCCAAAAAGGAAAGTGGCAAAAATTTAAACTGTTGGTCGAGGCACTTCCATCGTTCGATATGACCAGGTCAGCTGAAAAATAGCTACAGAAAAAGTCAATCTTATATTCTCTTTAATGCCAATATATACTGAATCGTCTTGTGCTACGGACTGGTTTATATTAGTGCCTGGTATCATAACATATATATTGTACAGTATTTCATAGCATAAAAGCAATTATATTCATGATTATGGGGCAACTATCTATGAGGTAGATTTAAACCACAGAAACAGTTGCTGTGGGAGCTTCAGTAGTTGTATCGGTAGTAACTGTTGCCACAATGGTCGAATCAGTAGTGGTAGTGGTTGCTACAACGGTGGTGATGTTAGAGGAGGAAGCTGCTGGAGCTGTAGAATTAAGACCTGAACTAGATAAAACGCCAGATAAAGCATTTGCTGAGGACATATCCAGGATAACAGGGACATTATCTTGGGCGTAAGAAAGAATTCCTCCAAAACCACTACCAATAACGACAGTTGAGGTTTGCTGAATGGTGACTTTGAGGTCAGTACCGGAAGTGAGAATACCGATTAGTTGTAAGGCAGTAGCATCGAAAGTGAGTGGAAGTCCAGGAGTTGTGACCGATTGTCTTGCGCCAACTGTGAAGGGTGACGGAAAGTTGAGGTCAACATGGGCAAGTTGTAATGGTGTGCCTTTGTTATCATAGATAATTTTAGCCTGAAGAGAAACCAAGCTGAAGCTGGTGTCCAAAGGATTGTTCAAAGTAACGTATGTAGTAGCAGTAATGGGTTTAATTAAAGAAATCTGGATGTTGGACACTCTGGTGGATGTAATAAGAGTTGGCGGGACACCGGTGATGGATGTGGCCAGATTCACGCCAGCAAGGCCTTCTTGAAGAGATGCAATAGGTGTAGAGGCTGCGGTACCCTGAACTGTCAATGGGAAAGTTCCACCCATTAAGTATCCAGAAAGAATCTTGCCAATGACAGCTTGCTGAGCAGTATCAGCAGAAGGGGTAAGCTGGAACTCAGCGTCGTAAGTGTTACTTCCAGGGGCAATAGTCACTTGTTTCAAGAAAGTAGGACCCAAATCATAACCGAAAGCAATAGTACGGAAGACAAGGTCACCGACAGTGATAGTGATTTGAGATGGATTGATCAAAGTAACAGAGAGCTTGATTTGAACGTAGTGAGATGTAGCGCCTATGACGCTAACAGATCCAACACTGACAGCGCCTCCGAAGTTGTTAAAACCTAGAAAGCAATTACAATTATCAGGAAAGTATTATTTGGAGAGGGCCAGGAGGGGTTGTAAAACCTTTTTTCCTGTTACTCTTTGTCCTATCATTTTATACATACCTTGCATAGTAGTCTGTACATCGAACTGAATGTTTCCAAGATCAAGTGATCCAACAGCTGAGATAGTGGTAGCTTTGACTGTACCGGAGAGGCCAAAAGTGCTTTGACCAGATAGAGTAAGCTGCTTGACAAACTGGTTGAAGACTTCGTGGACAGCAGAAGGTACAGCAAAAGGCACGTTTGAAAATCCTGTCTTGATCGTGCCGTTAGGGTAAGTAGCAGCATCGTTGTAAGGAATGTCTAAATTAGCAACAGGGAAACCTCCAGCATTGACTTGAATCTGCTGTGACATTCCAACAACGCCAAGTGGGAAGCCGAATGGACTCTGGAATTGGGCTTCAACATCGCTTGACGACGAGAGTGGCGAGTAGGCGTCCTTTGTAAAGTCCAAGGTAAGGTCCTTCAAACTGACAGCGGGGATTAAAGTCAAGTTGGAGGGGCCAGCAGGTAAGGTGATACCATCGATTGTCAAAGTTTGGAAAGCTTTGCTCAACCAACCAACTTGGCCATTAGGACCTGAGGCTGAAGTACCCTTGACAGATAGAGAAGTGGATTTGCCGCTCAAAAAGTTAGAGAAGATGGTTTGGATCGCCTTCAGACCGTCAGCATTCGATTGTGGTGCCAAACGTCCCTTCATGGGGATAGTACTTTGGCCGTTAGGAGGAAACACTGCACTACCATTAATGGACGCCAAGGGACCAAGGTCGACTCCATCGAAGAAGGACTCAAAGCCAACACCACTAAGGTCAACACCGACGTTGCTAGGGTTCTTGATAATGGTAACAGTGTCCAGTTCAATTCCACCATTGGGATCGTTGTCTGGTAAGTTAAAGGATTGAATGGTAACATCGTTCTTGAATCCTTGCATGCCAGTAAGTGATACTTGTTTTTGCATCTGTAGGCCAGTGAAAGTATAACCGAGGGCAGTAACAGCAACATTATCAGTGTGGATATCCCAGGTAAACTTTTCATTGTTCAACATGTAAGCAGAGAAATCCGTCATTGCTTCAGTGTCAGAGATGCTGAATGTGCCGGATACGCTAAAAGTAGCTCCAACATTAGGCTGTGTTTGGATATTAGCCATGTTAACGGATCCAAGAGTTCGGCCTTCCCATACAACGAGAAGCGAGGTAGGGAAGCTGATGGTAGCAGAGAAAGGACCGGTACCAGTGATTTGACCGTTCATCAGAACTTGGAAATTGGAATCAGTAGGATTAGAGATGATGACACTGGTGAAAGACAATTCTGCTGCGTTAATGATAGCTTGTACGATCGGTTGACCGACAATGGGGATCAACTTGGCAATGGAGTCATCGGTAGTGCAAACAACGTTGTTTTGAGCAAATACCATTTGATCGTTCACATATTGTCCAATGACCAAAGTAGATTGAAGTTGCAGATCAATATGCAAATTCTTCAGGGCATTAATGACAAAAGTATTGATATTGAATCCGTTGAATACATCAGCGGAGGCTGTCACTGACTCTTGGCCGGCAATGGAGAATCCACCAAGGGTGAGCAAGGCATCAAGTGGACGCAAATCGAGGCCAGCCGAAATGGCATTCTCACGTAGCAGCAATGCAATAGCAGCAGGTTCAAGGTTCATCTTGATGTTAAGACCAGGTGTGGTTCCGGTCGTCTTACCACTAATAGTGATGGGATTGCTGCTAATGTCTTCGTCAATATTACCAACAGGCATACCTGCGTAGCTAACAGCAGACAACACCTTAGTGATCGTGAATCCTGCAGTGAACGGATTGCTCATGGTGACAATGGTCGTGGCGTAACCGGTGGTGAGTGTGTCATCTCTGACTTGAAGACTAGCCTTTTGAAGGAGAGGAGAGGTCAATCCGTGGAGGACGGAGGTAAGGCTAATGCCATTCAAACTGTCAACGAGAGACAAAACCGGGGTAGTTGCATTGTAACCTTGGATGGCAACTCCATTATCTTTTCCTTCAACAAAAGTAGTCAACAAGTTTTGACCGGTGATAGATCCCTTTGGATCGAATGTTCCTTGGGCATTGACCGTATTGGGCCCACGAGCCAAGGTCAAGTTGGGCAACAAAACCGTTCCAAGAATAGTATCACCAGAAAGCATCTCAAAGGTGACATCACCGGTAGTAATTTGGACAGAAGATGGGTTCTCCATTCCTACAGAGATAGCCAATTGCAAGTAATCAGTAGTTCCGCCTACGACATCAAGGCTGTTGATGATAGTGTCGGTGCTGTTAAGATTACGCAAACCGTTCAAAGAAGAGATGGCACTGAAGGGTATTCCGGCCAAGGCCACTGTACCGATTGGAGTCTGAGCGTTGATCGAAGCATTGCCATTGATGGTAAAGTTATATAATTCTTGCGCAGTCAAGTTTGCATTAAATTCATTAAATGCTAGTTCCTTTCCTGACATCACTACCAAGGGAGAATTGACCAATGCAAATTGAAGAACGCCAGACTTTTGATCACTGACAGAATTGACATAACCGGATGCAAGATTGGCAATATCTCCGGTAGCATTGGTACCAATAGTGATGTTTTGAGTCACTTGAGTGATGTTCATGGAGAAACCAAAAGGCATCTGGAAGGTGGCTGTAACATTAGGAGCACTAGCCAAAGGAGAATAGGGAGTGGAGTTGGTAAACAGTAAGTCAAGATTTCCCATATCGATACCAGTGATTAGCTTGAGCTGACTGTTTGGAGCGAGCGTGACGGAAAGCTGGACGGATTGGAAGCCCTTTGACAACCAAGTGATGGGATGAATGCCATCAGGAGCAGCAGATACACCTTTGGCGGTGGTGTTTGAAGGAATTCCGGCAATGTATTGACTGAAGAGTTTGCTGACTTTAGCCAAATCGGCAGGCTGTGTTTGCGGAATCATTCGACCTTCAAGTTGAATGTTATTGGCTCCATTCTGCAAAGTAACATTTTGAGCTGATACAGGACCAAGGTAGAGACCATCGTATCCGACATCTAACGTAATAGTTCCAAGCTGGACGCCAATGGGAGATGGATTATTCAAAACTGTTCCAAGAGACATATGGATTCCACCGGCAGGATCATCATTAGGAAGATTGAAGGAGGTAATAGTGACATTTGGGAAGCTGTTCATTCCTGAAATGAGCAAGCCAAGGTAAGAACAGGCAAGTGCAGTTAGTGCTATATAAAGTATAATTTGCGAGCATGATGTGATAATATTTACCTGGCATATAGATGTCTTTATCAAGAGTTACCGAAGCTGTACGGCCAAGAGCAGTGACATGGGCTCCACCCTTGAGAGTCCATTTGAAGCTAGAAAAAAGAAACGTTAGAAGATAAAGTAAGGGATGCTGGCATTTTCACGTCAAATTGTAACGTACGTCTCAGTTTGCATCATGTACGTGGCAAAGTTGGCAAAGTCATCTTGGTTGGTGATATGGAATTCAGTGTTTGCGTTCAAACTACCCTTTGTACCAGAAACAGATGTTGGAGGCAAGTTGATAGTACCGAGCTTTACAATATACATGTACATGCATTTGATTAGTATATCTCTGAGGATCCACAAATTCTACAAGTATGGCTCATTTACCAGGACTGAATCATTAAAGTATACGGATATTTCATCAAAAGCTATGGTGGCGGAGAAAGGACCAGTATTGGAAAGGGAGCTGTCCATAGACAAGATAAATGTGCTGTTGGCATCGACCGTATCACGCTTCGAAACAGTGCCAGTCTGATCGGGGAATGTGATTTGCGCAGTGTGAACAGTAATGGAAGAACCATTGATAGTGTTTTGAGCGATCTTTGGGAATCCAACAAACAGAACAAGTAACACTACTAGTAGAACAATAGCAATGGTGACTGGCGCACAGATATACCAATACTTTCTGCGTCGATAAAACTTGGGAGTTGTTTTCTTTTCGTCATAATCGTCATATACCGAGGGTTCAGATGCCTCGATATGCTTTTCTGATACGGCGTCTGCCATGGTATTAGTAATTAAATCAAAGGAAGGAATTGAAGAACTATCGTATTAGAAAGAAAATGCAAGCAAGATATTGGACTACGCCTCTATTCAAAGGAATTTTATATAAGAAGTTTGTTCTCTCAACTGACCGATAGAATATATCTCATTCTTCGCATTGTGTCACTTTTGCATTTATTTTTGATCAAATTGACCGCACAGAAACTCTATTAAGACAATGCCAGCAACCAATAATAACTATCAGGCCCTTTGAATTGCACGTTTTTTTTTCTCTTCTTTTTTTTTTTTGTAGTCTTCCACAATCAGACTGAGTGGATCCGTACGACTCTAGAGCTTTCATATTACCCATCCATGTGAAGAACCCACAGTATGTCAATGACATAGTACGACTATTGTATCTCGAAAGGCTCAAGCTTTGGTATTCCTGTCACTTCCAGTGTACCCAGTATTTAAGCTATGAACGTCATGTTTGGTACTTTACCTTAAAGGTATTTTGTGTTGGAACTGACTATCTTTGAAAAGGAAGATCTCGATAAACCTCTCAAGACAAGTGCAGTAAGTTTGAACCCAGGTTCACAAGATCCTCCTGGCTTTTTTTTTTCTTACTCAGTGCAGCAACGCGTTGTGGACTGTTTGGTGCGTGTGTAACTTTATGCAGGTATTGGCTTGCAATCCGCATTCTGGGTTTCATTCATTTTCTACCGACTGACTGGATTTCAACGATATTCCCGGGTCAAGGCAAGGATTTCACTTGTCCTCCCGCCTTTGCCGTCGTAGCGAACGCCTTGGTTACGTTGTAGCGGCTTTCAAGTATCCTTCAAACTTTTTATGTAAGAGGAGATATATAAGAAACACATGCTAATGTAACCAGAACAACTGATAACAGTGATCGGGTACTGAGACTTTGGTGTTTGCTATTACTTGGATCACTTTGTGTGCGCTTGTGCTTGGGCCAACTGCTGGTTGAACACAATAGCTTGTTATCTCATACTTAGTATCTTCCAGAAGAATCGTTATAATTAGCATGAAACAAATTCATAGATGAATAAAGTAGTATTTCCCCAGGTTTGTCATCATCTTTACTCCACCATATTTTTTTCTTCTCCACGCCGGAGTTGCGGACAGCTGCGTATGGTCAAGTGGAGTAAGTAGATGACGGTCGGATGGCAGAATTTTCTCGACTTTCTTATCACGCTCTTCTTAGCTGTTGTGACCAAACCAGTAACAATTTGTTGGAAGGACATAAAAGGGTATAATGTCCTCATCCTATTTTCAGATTCCGGACGTTATTTCCTTGATTTCTAAGCTGTTTGAGCTTTTGTATAAGCGCGCCTCAAGTTGCAGCGTTTGCTTTGTAGGCACTAGCCACAGTGACTACGTTTACTCCATCGGCACACCTACCTCTGTTGTTGGACAAAATAATTTAATATTGAGTACCACAAAAGTTATCTCAATATTGAATCGCAAGTCGCCTTCTCTCTATTTTCGATGTTTTGAATAAAGAAATTCAGAGAGTTTCTCCACAAACCTCTCTGTTTTTCCATACGCGGAGTATGAATCATGGTGGTGTGACAGGTGGAGTGCGCAAAATCTTCGAGCATATCCACCAAAAAGCACAGGTAGATAATTCTGAAATCCACGCTGCCGTCCTAGATTGCATTTCTTCAGCGTGCTCCCGGAAAATGTCGCAATCCCCATCTAAGGACGCTAATTTGAATACTAGTGCCAATCGGGAACCTAATCAATCTTATGATCTTGACGAACTGAGTCAACAATTCGAACAGCGTCTCCGAGAAAATGATCTAGAGAATGCAAAGCAAATCCTATCCGATGCAAGCGAAAGAGCTCCTCAGCACTTTACGGTACAGGCAAGTTTTGAATATTATTAATATTATATTGACGATACCAATGCTAATCGATCCATCAATTATTGCTACTTTCCTGTACGTTGCTTAATATTCTCGATTGTAGCTGTGGGCACACAAGCTTGCACTCTATGAGAATAACATGAGCAAGGCTATTCAATCTTTCATTGAACTGTAAGTTGAAGGTACTGTTTAAAAGAGATAAACCTTTTACTAACCGATCATGTCGTTGCAGGCACTCAGAGAGTATGCAAAATGGAGCCTTTCAGTCATATGTCATCGAGATCGCTTGCCATGTCGGTGATGATTCAGATCATAAACTGTCCAGTAAGTCAAGGAGGTGATAAAAACTTTGCCTTTAGTATACATTTATTTATTCAGACCTTCCCCTATCCCATTTGTATAGAATTGTTTGCCAATTTATCGCCATTGTACCAACGTGCCGTGCTCGATTATGCTGCAGGTAACACTGATCACTTTTTTTTTGTTCCCATTCTGACGCTTATACTGGCCATATTAACGCCCCCCCCCTATAGATCATTATCGACAAGATGGTGACAACTATAGGGCATGTTGCATATTGCTCCAATATATCCAGAGCTACCCAAAATTATCTGTTCAATACCTGGTGAGGATCAATATTTTTTCTTTACTTCGTGTAACTGTGTGTAGCCTAGTTTTATATACTAATATTTCCCATTGATAATAGTTGCCTGTAGCAAGATCCCTTATTCAATGCGAAACAAGCCAGTCCTTGACCCCATCACCAGATAATATGTATCGAGCCAAATTCGGTAAGTACTACACTCTATGTATACTGCGACTTGGGATACATTTCTAACTTCTCGATTCCTACAGTCACTCAGCTTTTGCCTCATCTCTACAAATATACCGTCTGCTTTGCAGGAAAAGAAAACGATGCTACTATTGATACCGTTGAAGGAAAGAGTATAATTACCATACCTTACGATGAATTTACAAAATTTTTACGGTTGGCACAAGGCTACTACATTTATCTTAGAGATTGGACTACCCTTTCAGATTTCTCTACAAGTATGATGCGGTCCTGCGGGTAAGTTTAGACAAGTTTATTATTGTACAGCACAATATATGTTGACTTTTTGTATTGTAGTTACAATGGATTGAAAATATCATATGATGAGATGAGCACGAACTACTTCACCGACCTTCGACAAAGTAGACAAGCACTTCACATCACGCAGCGAGCATCAAATAATCGTAAAGTGAACAAAGGGCCAATATTATCACCCGAAGAGATACGCACTCACGCTGCGTTTGCTTGTGAGACGTCTATCATTGCTGCACAGCTTGCGAAGACCGGGTTCGAGTATTTCAACCATGTGTGCGTCACTCACGAAAATGCAACTAATCCTGAGGAAAAGGCATGCCTAATTCCAATATGCATTCTTCCCGACAACAATTCAACGGTACCTAGTGCTCAAAAGAATGGTGAAAATAGTTCAGCGGATACTCAATCTACACTCTCTTCCGTGCCGTATCGAAATTCTTTAACGGTTGAAAACCACCATACTGAAGCAGATAATTTAAATGGAGTTCAGGATGGAGAAATAGCCTCTAAAAACGTAGATAGCGATAACGACGATTCCAACTATGGCACTAGCGGAAAACGAGGTCGTCCTGCAGCTTCTGAAAATAATGACAAACCAAAAGGTGTAATGAAGCTTTCCAATCTCATCCATGACTCCACACCTACCCCAGCTAAACGTCAGAAGACTGAGAAGAGTCCAGAAACGGATAAACCTACAGATTGTTTGAAAGGCGCCCATGAAGCCCTGGCCTGTTTGAAGAATGGCGCTGCATGCTTGGAATACCTCGAATCGATGTGGAAGGACCTTTCGCTCAATAAGGATGTCATTATACCCGAGTGGGAGGATGAACTGAACAAAGTCATTGAATTTTTCGACCTACCTTTCGATATTTACAACTCAATCATACTCATGCGAAGTGATATTGCTTTGTCCGCTGCATCGACTCCTGGCAATTTGGCAAAAGCTCTAAAGCTGTCTCAATCCTTGTGTGATAGAATTGAAATTCAACGATCCAAAGAAAAAGCCGCTATTCTTACGAGCACTGTGCAAGAGCTGGATATACCGTTTATGCTGGCATTTAGGGTGTTGTATAACATTGGAATCATTTATCTCCTTGTTGGAAATATCCAGGTAAGTCACCGACAGGTCGAAGTTTGTGGTTATCATTCTTTTTCTTTTCCACTTACTCTTTCTCTGACTTACACTCTACCTTCCCTTTATGATTTTCAACATGATAGCAATCTACACTGGAGATAGCTATCATCCTTTCGGTATTTCCAATCGCAAGAGGCCTGACTGAGGAAGATTTTGCTCTTGATGAAGCAAACTGTAACAAAGCCATTGATACGTTTGGCAACCAAGGGTTTGGATTGATGCGTTTGACCCAGCAGGCACTGGTGGCACGTTGCATCAAACATCTTATCGTTGGCCATGACTATGAAAGTGAACAACGGGGAGGAATGGCGTCATTAGATGCCGCTATACGATGGGATGAAAAGGCAGGAAACATTCTTGTCTTAATGCAGTATGGCTGGCCGTACTGGAAGGAACGAACCAACTACTGGACAAAGATTGTTAATCGAATGAAGGAGAAGAAGACATTTAAAAATCGATCCTTCTTGGAGTACACACATTGTGAGTTTACCAACATTAGTTTGACCAAAGTTTGTGATTTTTTTCATTCTGATATACCCTCTTCTCACCATAGTACCGGAAATACTGCACACACTACAGTTCTTACACGAATCTGGCGCAGTAAGGCTAGACATCATTCCTCCTGAATACTCTCAAAACTCACCTTACCATCATTTCTCACCAAGCTCAACACCATCTTCATCTGTACCCTCTTCACCAGCTGCCACTCATTCACCCCCTGCTACTCCACCGCATAGCATCACCAGTAGTTCATCTGGATCACACACTTTGCCTTCGCTCTCCTCCTTACCTCTCTACCACGCACCGCCTCCACCCCCTCCCATTTACCAGCCATCGTCCATTAACACTATTCTTCCAAGCATGTCGATGTCACCATCTTGGTACTCGGCATCAACGCAAAAGAACTTGCACGCAAACTGGATGTCACCTAGTTTTTATTATAGTCGACCTGCCACGTCAGTTCTGCTTCCAAAGAGAGGAGACCTCCTTCATAGCTCTCCGCTGTATAGAGGTGATCAACTGGAACAACATCAACGACGGCAACAGCAGCAGCAATTTCAATCAAAGGACTTGGTGTCAAGATGTATACAGTACCGACTACAAAAATATTCTCCCAAAGCGACACCGTCCAGAATGCGATTCGTACTTCAAAAGTTTTTGAAAAACATGGTTGTACGCGCTAATTCCGATGCATAGTGTTTTACCCTAAACCTGTATGTAATAAAGATGGCTGAACCAAAGTTTGGACAGGGTTCACCATGTAAATACTAAGTTTTCATCTGGCCAATGGATAATTTATTAATGGCAGAGTGGCAGATATGTTTAAACAACAAGAAAAAAAAAGGAAAAAGGTAAGCAGCAAACAATGATGTGAGATGAATGTGCAATCTAATTAGCGGACCAAATGAGAAAAAAACGAGAGAGACAGAGACAGACAGAGAGAGAGAGAGAGAGAGAAAGAACAACTGGTGTCTGGTTTGGGTGGTTGGATCATGTTTCAAAGGTACTAAAACTATGACCATTATTGTAGGCTGGCTCCGGGCCAGTGGTAACTTGGAAGGCAGGATCAAGGCTCAGCTCGTGTAGAAGTTCCTGCTCCATGAGCTGATAATGTTTCCATAATTCCCGTTCGGATGTGTTGTAAAGGTAGCCTCGTCGCATAATAGATAAGCAGCGCACCAAGTTCTGTCGGGCCTCGCGAGTAACTTTAGGATCTACAATGCCGTCAGGTTGGTCGATTTTGGCGTGACCCAGTCTGGAGTTGCGTAAATGTATATCCCAGCTGACCATAAGTGTAGGTAATTCAAAATGACATGAGAATGTAGAATTGGTGAGTTGCTCTAGAAGGCGCACAGCTAAATTGGCTGCTTTTGTACACTTTTCTTGGGCTTCCAGTTGAAATTGATGTGGAACATCGAATTGCTGATGATAAAATTCATGAAGCTGATCTTCGGTCATATTCAAATTATGCTCGTCTATAAAATGTCGAAACTTTTGTCGTCTTCTTTGCTTCTTCCTTTCCCACTGTTTCTTACGTTCATTGTCATCCTCTTCATTCATCACACCAAAGTAGAGGTGACTATCATCATACTGTGGTATCCTTGGTAACCATTTTTTCATCACCACAAGAAATTCTTGGTAGAACGATATCAGTAGTGTCAAAGGAACAGAATCTCGGATTCGATCGAACGAAACCGCTTCGATAAGAGTGGTGTCGCTGACAGAATCATCAAAAAGCGGTAGAGAGATGCGTAACTCCTTAGGAAGGGTTTGGTAATACCAATTTCGCATGTTTTGCTCGAAAGCTGTAAAGGTGGCGATCAAAAGCGACGATGACATTGGGCTGTTAAGGAGAGGGAACGCTGATGATATAACTTGATGGATGACTTCCCTGTGAAGAGCTATATATTTCCAATGTTGGATATATCGCAGTTCAACTGGAGTTTCGTCTACGCAATATGAAAGCAACAAAGATCGAGGATGAACTCCATGCTGGGCTCTGTATAGTTCGGGATCGCCGTGGGGTCCGTGTGGCCATTTGTGCTTAGAGTGTTGTGGCTTTGATCCCCAACCACCATGGAAAGGCCTTGGATGTCCAGAGTGAGGAGGTTGCTTTAATAAGAATAATCTGAAGGCAAGGTGATGACAGGTTCTCATCAACCGCTTGAACATCTCGGCTTCACCAGACATGGTGAAAGTTCGTAATCCGACATTTTCGCTTGGTTTACTGCCCATTGGCGGAGAAGCTGGCCGAGAATACCGTGGTAATAATTCTTGACCAATACGTTGTGCCATACTTAAATAGTGGTCTCCTTCATGCGGTCGTAGTAACGTTGCCTTGTAAAAAGTCATAAAAACGAGAGTACTATATGTTTCTAAGGACACTTCATCGAACTGTTCGCTAAACATTTGGTGGGCTTTGTTGAAATAGTATTCGCCGTATATAAGCTGTGACTCGTAAGGAATAACTTGTAATACATGCTTACATCGCATAGTGACAATGGCGGCGCATAGAGCATAGACTGGAGCTTTGATATTGTTTGGTTGGAAAAACATTTCGAGAAAAGTTTTGCGATGAATTGCCATTTGCTTCAAATGCTGACAAGAGAAGTAGATCTGAAGTAGTTGTACAGTCATGGAGGGTGATACATCAGGTCTAGCCAATTGTATTCGATTGACATCTGGTAAGGCTTGATCTTTCATAAACATCACACATCTATGAAGGGCTTTCTTATTTCCCTCCAGGATCTTTATCCATGCCTTTTCACCAAATTTAATAAGCAGATTGGTGCTGATTTGCTCCGTTATAGGTTGTGAATAGAGTGCTGGCTTATCAAAACTTCCAAGTTGGGAATTCATAATGTTAACTTGTGTTAACAGATCGTTAATATTTTTAATGTAGGTTTGTATCTGAAGTCCATTTTTGGTGATAGTCAAGGCCCATTCATTTTCTTTGTTAGACGAGTCGTCTTCAATCTGATAAAGCTGAGCTCCAATTCCATGGACATTCTCGATCATTAACTGCTGGATTTTCCTTACGGAATCCGTATGTTGCAGGTTATCTTTTCGAATAAGTTGGTTATTTTCCGTTGTTGCTTCTGAAGTTGTTTCATCGGAAACGCTGTGTACATCAGTGTCAGAAGTAGGCGATGGATAAAATTGTAACTTGGTGGCGATATTATCTTTTTCGTCGGTTCGCAGTCGTTTCAATTCCTTCTCCATATTAATTATTTGCTTTTCAATGACTTGGAGTTCTCCTTGGGCTTCGAGGTTTCTAGTGAGCATCAAGTACTCTTGGTCTCGTGGAGTATTAACAATAACGTAAACACATTGCAAGCCAAGTGCTGTACACCTAGAAATAAAAAGCAAATAATGAGTTCGTAATGGATATATTGATATGAGTATATAATTATACAAGAATATACCTCTCGCATGGTTGTTCACAAGAGCATTTTCGTTTATGTTCTCGGCATTCTGATTGAAAGTGAAATAAAACAATAGAAATGGGGTACGTTAGATGGTATGAACCACAGTATATCGGACAATGCGATTTGTATATCGAATGTACCTTCACAAGGATTCTTCTTCTTTACTGGTTTTAAAGCCGTTGACATGTTGTATACATGTTCTAATGTTATGTGAGGGATTTTACCGCAGTCGGGAAGAGAAAAGATGGCTGTTCCTTATTTTCATTTTCTGGGTATTCATTCCTTGGCAGACAAGCGGGCGTCTAATCTCAGCCTTTTTGAGAAAATTACAGTTCTCGTGGTGTGAAGGCAGACGTACAAAATCCCAACCCCCACCAAACCCTCTCCCGCCAATGCCAATATGTGTGGAATGCGATGCCCCAGTTGCAACTCTTTACACAGAATACAGCAAAGGGAACATTCGTCTTACATCTTGTGTAAGTCATTCTCATGATTAACAACAAACTACTACTTGCAACTAACCCTCACATTCCACTTCCACACCTTAGGAAAAGTGCAACCACTTTGCAGATAAATACATTGAATATGACTTTGTCATCATATTTATCGATATGTTATTGCATAAACCACAAGTTTATAGACACCTTTTGTTCAATCGCATCACATATACCGACGAAAAGAGCATAGAGGTAAATTGATTTTTACTATTTTAGATCTTGCAAGGTTTTCTAAGTTTCTCATCTGATCTCCAATTGTAAGCCAAATATCATGAAACTGGCTGTGCTACTAATCCTTTTTGAAGTCTGTATCCTTTTTATAATATCGCTACCCAGATGATTGCATCGCATCGTGTTACTGCCAACAAATCTTGCATCAATCGTTTTTTTCCTTCAGATATTAAATGGTTTAGGCTAGAGAAGTACTACACAGGGTCAGATTCCACGTTCATGGAACAACCTCTTTTTTATCAATATTTGTACATTCTTCTACTTTGTATCATAGGTGAGTACTCGTCTGGCTTCCACCACTATCTTTGCTACCTGGCCATTCACAGTCCTCCCAATTTAGAATTTGTTGCTTTCCATCTCGGAGTCCACATCGCCGTTCGATGGCTGTTTCGAGGAAGAAACTCCCAAAGCATAAGGTTGCGATTTTTTTATTCGGTGCTTGCTTTCAATGTGCTTCAGATAAGCTAACTAATGTGTTATGTCAAAGGCCCAACTTTATAACCATGGCTCTCATCGTTTCAAGTTTTGGAAAGATGCTGTTGATCTTAATGGTCATATGGGATTATAAACAGCTAGAGTACTCATGGCTAGTCAGCATCATCGTTCTCACATCAAATATTGAAGCTTTGTCTGGTAAAAGGAGTTTCGGATGAAAAAAGAATATTCGCTGGAATCGCTTCTGACATGTTAATCCCTACAGTGTTTTTGCATATCGGTTATCTCCAAACATTTTATATCATTAGCTTTGGCATTGCCCTCAGGTTACTGGCTCAACTTCTCTTCCTTGGAACTACTTATAAAGGAACGGATAGTCTTCTTAATTTCACGTACACTGGGTCTAAATTACTCGGTATATGAAAGATACCCAGCATCTTGAATAAACAGTCGCAACTGTGAGATAAGTCAACGTTATGAGAATGCATGGGTTTATTGTTGTGGGAGGTGTGGGTGAAGGGATGCCGTGGATCAGATAGGATCTGCGAATGTAAATATGTGTCACAGCGTGTAACAAAATGCGGTTACAGCATAGGAAATGAATGAGAGAGGTGAACGGGGGGGAGGTTACTTCACTTTGAAATACGTTCCATATATCGAACATAACCGTAATAACCAGATCCAAACAAAGCAAGGAAGATACCAACACCATTCTGGAAATGAGATATATTCAATGAGATGACGTATTTGATTGTTACATATAGCTAGCATGAACATACCATGACAGAAATTGGATTGCGGAAAATCATAGCGGCAAGCAATGTCTGCACACAGGCCTTTGCAGTGCCTGAAATCGTGTTTGTCAAGGCTGATGTGTACTTCACTTGCAGGAACATGGCAATATTAATTCCAAATCCGGTGGCGGCAGTAAAGATCTGGCAAAGAAAATTTATATTAAATCCTAAAGTCTTGGCAACAGGAAAAAAAATTAGTTAGGGCCTTACCATCAAAACCCAAAAGCCAATATCGTCTAGGAATTGAACATTGTCCAAAATCTCGGATATTTCCCCTGACAACAACACCACTGGGAACAAGATCAAGATGGCTAGTGTTGTATTATAGTGTAGCAATCGCCATTGATTATTGTCAACAATAGCCAGACTCTTCTGCACATAAATTCCATACAGTGCCACAAAAGCAGAGGACCCGACACCGTAAATAAGGCCTTCCCAAGAGAAGTTGATCTCGCCGTATGAGCCAATGACAAAGCCTAAGAAAACAATGCCACATGCCCCCATGGCAGCAGAGGACGTTTTCTTGCCCAAGATTAAATAGGTGAAGAGTATGGAGAAGTGAATCGATAAAGATCTAGCAACTTGATAAAATGTCACCTCCACATATTGCAGGCACAAGTTATTGAATGCCAACATAAGCACATAGACGACAGTCAGTGGAGCGACTCTTTTTGCAATGGTCGTGTTGAATTCATATGGAGGGATGATGCTGAACACCTTTTTACTGTCACAATAAAACCAGCCAGCGTCAGTATTATACCTTGATTATGGAGTGACGTATTGTTAGAAAGGAGGGCCAAAAGAAATTAAACTCTTACTATTTTCCAAGGTTTGCCCAAGCAACCAATAGAGCCAATGCAACTAGTAGTTGAAACCAAGTGACGAACAATGGGTACGGAAATTTGTATTCTGAAGAACTTAGAATGAACTTGTTGAGAAAGACCACGGCCAACGATATGATAAAATAGAAGGCAACAACTATGGCCACTAAAGCAGGAGGGTATTGGGGCTCGGCTGTTCTTCTCTGTTGTTGAGCAGGAGCAGGTAAAAAAGCTTCGCGATCTTCGTCGACTCGAGACATTTCAATGTCGCGAGTAGAAGCCATGACGAATGTTTGGTGGACAGAGGGTGAACCGTGAACATTGCCTTTTCGGTACACATGGTCATTTTATAAGATTTTTATGGTAAAAAAAACTTCAGAAAAGGAAAAAAAAAAAAAAAAAAAAAAGAAAAAGAAAACGAAAAATTGGAGCTCGCTCGCCAAACGTGTGTGATCAATTCCTCCATCCATTCTCAACATTTGGCCACTGAAAATGGGGCCTCTGCTAGGTTTTATACTGCTCTTTGTATTTGGAGTCGCTGTAGTGTTTTTCTTTACTAGAGTTAGCTCCTCCATTCCAACATTGGTCAATTGCTGGTACTGCAACCACAATGTCTTCTTGCCAGCTAATGGTCTTGAGAACATTGAGCGATGGAAATGCCCAGTATGTGACAGCTTGAATGTCAGGAACAAAGTATGTGGCAGAACCGTGCAGTGATTCATCCATATCAGATAACATATTAAAATTTCGGTTGTATTCTGCAGACAGGGGAACTAATCGACTCCATACCAGAGATGTACGATCCCACGCTTAATCAGCAAAGTAAGATTCTTAGTGCATCGCCTTCACTTGCTCTGTCGCTGCTATATCCAGTAATAACCACCTGTTAATTCTAGGCCGAGTGTCACGACGAATGTCTGCAAAAAACTCAACCGACGTATTATGTTCAAACTGCGACTTGGCTCAGCAACGTATTCTTGCCTACGTAACGTCGTTCGACCCTGAAGACAATGTAAGAGCTTATAGAATAGAATCTTTCAGCAAACGAGCTATTGTCAATAACTTACTCACACGGATAATAATACTAGGATAAGAATTACCTTCAGCATGCAAATGCTTTCAAAAGGAAACTGGAGGAAAGGTACCCACTTTGCTCGATGTGCCAGCACAAAGTCGATAATATCATTAGCGAAAGGGACAAAGTCGCGAAGTCGCTCATGATCGATCGTTGTCGGCAGCAGTTGCATGCAAAACCAGTAGTCGCCATTCCTAGTAGACAACAGGCTAGACGCAATTTCTATATCCAAGGCATTTTATTTTGGACCCTCCATATGGCAACTATTGCGCTATCATTGAGAGCCATTGTATGGCCAAATGACACCATAGACATGCTACAGAATGGGAACTATGTATATATACCATCCATTATCACTTCAGTTGTATCCATAGACTCGGCCTTTTCGGTTTCTCCCTCTATCATCGCATTATTCGTCTCTATTTTCTCCGCATGGTGGGTCTTTTGGCACCCACAGCAGATGGAAGTATACGGGTATACCGGAAAGTTCATACCTCGACAAAAAACTTATATGGTGAGTGTTACGGGCAGACAAAAGCTTGAATGCATCCAATGTGCAACCATGTAACCAGTGCCGTCTTACAGGGTATCCAAATCATTCTGTACTCGTGTCGTCTCGCGACTGTTTTGGCTTTGTTGTATGGCAGTGAAACGGACTTTACGCGTTTATGTACAATTTTGTTTCTAATCAGTGTAGCGGTAAGTACAATTTGCTTCTTCTAGTGTTATCAGAGGAGTATGAACTAATGGAAAACCTGGATAATCAGCTCTTACCCTATTCCCAAAGCATTCTCGAGGTGCACAAGCATCCCAGTCTGTTTGAAAAAATCCAAACTATCCAGGAAGAAAGGCGACGCGAAATTGCAAAGCAAGCTTCTCAGCCCTATGATTTTGATTGGGATGAAGATTTGGCTGCTCCTCCAACATCAAAGGTTACTCAACCAAAACCTCCCCTACGAAATCCACTCCCAACCCAGTATATCCAGAGAGAACACCAGTCCGAGTGGGATTTCTCCCCACAACGATTTTTCCCCAGAGAGGTAAGACTCTTTTGGTATTCTCCTTGACCCTGCAGCAATCCTAACCGTTTACTCTTGAAGAATCCAACCGGGCTTGAGCCTTTATTGGGGGATATGAACCTGGCTGAACCCAACTTTTTTCAGCGAACCGCAAAGAGTGTGCAAGGAACGTTTATGCACGCGTTTGAATAGCTATTGCAAATACCAATATTAATTTAATTTCCACAATGTAACATCTCAACCCACATCACCTCAATAGAAAAACTGCATTTAATAAACTAACTTCCATATACTGAACAACGCCCTCGGTCTGGTGGTGATAAGTCCATTAATTAACACAGCCGCCACTCAATGAACGTTGTATATTATAATTTATTTATTGTTTTAGTGGAGGAAGAACAAAAAAACAGGTGACTTTATACAAGATGAGAATTCTATTCGGTTGCTATTTTGCCTTCAAATACAATGATACAGGTCGCGCCTTGTACAAAGCTTGGATTCTTCATGCCTTTTGAGAAAGGCTTAAGTTGAGAAATAATCTTCTCGATCACAGCTTCTTGAGCTTCCCTCGTCACTCTCTGTTGACCTTTCTTCGCCACTACTTCGATTCGGACCTTGTTACCCTTGGCAAGGAACTGCTCTGCCTTATTGAGCTTATGTCCCATGTCGTGCGGGGACACATTCCAGCCAAACGTCACTTCCTTGAGCACAGCTTCGGATCTCGCGATATTCTGTCTCTTAGCGGCCTTGGTTTTCTCGAATACTGCTTTCTTGGGTGTAATTCGACAAACTGGATGCGGTTCAGCTTGGGGATCGACTTCCACCAAAAAATATGATTGGCGATCTAGATTGCCTAGAGCCTGCTTCAGTCGGATGTCGCGATGCACGTTACCATTCTCATCGACAAGGGTAATGAACTTTGCTGTGATCTCTTCGTCGCGTCGTTGGCGGCCGAGCTTCTTTGTTGGAGGAGGAGTTGGTGTTGGTTGGACGTTGCCCGCTGGTGAGATGTTTGAGCTAGGTAATGGATCTGTTGCCAGCGCAGGTCGTCTATATGTACGAAGCTGGACTACTGAAAGATTTCCAAACTGCTTTGGTGCAGACAATGTAGACGCTGCTACACGACTTCGCAGGAATAATCGACTGAACATGGGGCTGTGGTGATTACAGGAAAAAGTGTCAAATTGCTGGACTGGGTGAAAGTGACTCGCCAATTTTTCGAGAAACCCAACTCAACTCCACAGGTCCTGCGTTTCTCTGAAACCCGCATCATCACCAACGCACATGTTCTTGTTGTCGCTGCTGTTGTGTCTGGCATGCCATATACACTTCACAAATGGTAGTTGTCTTTTTGCTCATCTATCCCATTTACGCCGCTGCTGACCAGGACTTAATCATCATATAGCTCAAGACATTGCATCAAGCCTATACCCTTACGTTTATACAGATCTCGGCAATTGGCCATGCGTACGATTACTCAATTCCACGGGAACAATAGGCTGTCAATGTAAGAATTCTTCTCGAATACGCAGAGTTGTATTACGTCTATTGGGCAAAAAACTTGCAGATATATTAACAATGAAAATTTTGGTCTCTTTGAATAGCAACGTCAGGAAGCAATGGTATTCTGTATCAGCTGAATAGCCAAGATGAAGTTGAAAATTTCAGCCAGAACATGCCAACGTCATGGGAGAAGTGGGTTGTTGTTATACCTTACAGCTTATTAACACCGTGAGTTACATTCACACTCCGTATATATCCAAGCATCAGCGTTAACTCAACAGAATTTCACCAATTAGATCAAACTTGCAAACACTCGAATCATCGAAAAGTCTGGGTGGTGTCATAGCCATTGTAAACTCTACCACACCTGGATACCCTTCTCGTCCTTCATCTTTCTCACCAGACTCTACATGCCCTAGTTGTGAATTTGGCCTATACGTTAACGATTCAGATCTATATATGTGGAATCCAAATGTACGGTTGATATATTGAAACCCGGTGGTTCAGCAGCTATTGACATACCCTTTTTTTTTTTTTTTTTTCTGGAAATAGGGGAATGGTATGATCTATGAATCAGTCAACATTCCTATTTTCGCTCTCGACCCCATTGATTCAACGTCTCTCGCCACATATAACCAAATAATGGACGTAAGTACATTCGGAAACAACAGATAAGCAATCATTGTAGTAATTGGAATGCTAATATAACCTCTACGTATTTATAGGACCTTAACTATAATATTCAACAAAACTATAGGAACTATCCCTTGCGTGCGGTTGACTTTAGCTTATTCATGTGGGCGGCTGTTGATTCGGCAACGTGTCTTCGACGAGGTAAAGAAGGATTGCCTTGTATCATTTACCTATCCCCATCTATTAACTAGATCTGAATGATTTCAAAAGGCTGGTGTTTACCCGTTGGTGGTAGTTCGGTGTATTCAACTCCATCTCAAGACATCACCAATACCGATGGAAAGCCTATCATCGTTGTGAGTGCTATGATGGATAGCCGCTCAGTTTTCCATGATTTAACACTGGGTGTCGAAAATGAAATTTCTGGAATGGTTGCTATGTTTGCTGTTGCTGATGCTCTTAGCAAGGTAGGCCCCATATGCAAGCTGTATGAACAGTTCATTGACGCATTAATAACCTCTCTATAGTCTCCGACATCCCTTGCATCGTTTCCCAAACACATTATCTATACGATCTTTAACGGAGAAGCATGGGGATTCTCTGGTTCGCAGCGATTTGTGAACGATATTAGTACGCCTTTCCAATGCCAAAATTTAACAGGCACAAATACCTGCCCTATATCTGGAGCTGCATGTACACAACCGTGTGTACGAGACACGGATTTCACCAAAATCAATTTCAATAATATAGAATCTGTGGTAGAGTTTAGTTCAGTCGCTCAATCTAATGTCTCTGGAGAAGGATTTTGGGCTCATACCGATGACACGACTACGAGTAGCTCGCTTCTACAATTATTCATCAACAATAGCCCAATGAACGGTACATATCGTATCCAAGATGCTACATCTGATGGTGTGCAGCGGAAACTACCTCCAACTAGTGCGCAAAATTTCTTGAAGAAGAAGCGATCAATCGCTTCTATTGTCCTGGCCGATTATCAGAAAAATCTCGATGGATACTATCATAGCGATTATGACGATACTCTTGATCTGCCCACCGCGTCAAGTGCGATATGTAGTTTGGCTAGCTCTGCGGCTCGATCAATATGGTTATCTGCTCAGGGGCTCAACAACGGTACTGTGCCTTCGCAAGTTACTGCTGACTGTAACCTCGTTGAATCACTCCTAGAGTGCTTGGTTCAAAATTACTCGTGCTCTCTTGTACAACAGTATTATGGTGGTTAGTACTATATGTTTGTTTTGTAAACAGTTTGTCTATAATAGTCTTTGTTTTCTAACAATTGCATGTTAGTGAGCAACGCTGGTAGGATTAGTCATTATTCTTCGGTCTTCTCCTTTGGTGGAGTCTCCCTATTATCACTTTTTGCATTTAATTTCTTGGCAGACAAAAACGGTGTCAGGCGAATGAATGGCACATCACCTGCGAGCTGTCAATCGATTTCTGACTGTCAGGCTCATGAATACTGCATTCGCGGGTCGTGTGTATCGACTTTGACCCGCTACCACGACGCTTACGGCACCGGACTCGGATATAATTACGGCACCGGACAGTTTAACGTGATCGATGAGTCGGCACCAACATGGACCGAGAGCACGTAGGTGATATTTTATTTCTATGTATGGACACCGTTGTACCTTATTAAAGTTTATTTTTATAGCTGGAACCCCACGTCTATGCGAGTTTATACTGTCACTTCCACTCGCCACCAGGTGGTTGAACTTGTGATTGGAATCCTTTGGTTTATCAGTAGTATCGCCATTGTAATGTATCTCAAAACTTATTTAAGAAAGACCCTAAAAGTAGCATGAACTACAGTCGTGTAATCTAATAAAATAAAATAGTCATGTTCCGGCGGGGAAAAGTTGTGCGTTTGAAAGATAGCTTAGCAGGGTGCAAAATTCACTACAGCTCAAAACACCGGCGCTGAAACATTGCCATCGTTGACCTCCTTAGGAGGAATCAAAATAAACACTGACACAATGGGACAAACCTGCTGATAGTTACTTCAACGTGAAGTTGATTGCTTGTGAGCAGCGCAGCACACTCTCATCTTCATGGGTATAAATTGAGTCAAGAGCAGCTGTGCAGAATGGAGCGTTTGGCATTACTTCTTTCTATCCTTTTCTTCACAAACCTAACCGCTGGCGGGATAATTTATTTCTTCACCGAACCGCCCACACTATTTGAATACACCTATAATTTAAGAGCCTTCAGCAATAGTGTATTGATTTTGGAATCGAATCGAAAACCAAAATGAAGAAACCATGGATGGATTTCAGACACGACAACACCAGTAAAATGAGTTTGGATGCCGATCTGATAGGATCATTTCATATGATGACCAAGAACGAACTGGCTATCAAAACGAAAAAGTCTCTTCAATCCATGAAAAGTATACTTCAACTTCACCGAAAGCTATCTGTGCGATCTCTGCGTTCTGAATCTTTGCAAGATACATCATGGCTTTCGCCGCTTCCCAATGCAAAACATATTCGTAAGCATCCGTCTCTCACAGACACCTCCACTGTCGACAGCGGTTACTTTGAAGGTGACCTTTCACGTACAACGTCCATTTACGACAAAGGTAACGAAAAGGAGATGGTGCGTCGAAATGAAACGTCAGCTGTTCTCAACGGATCTCATATGACTTCAATGGATGGATATATGCTCTATACGGAATATGCAGCCTCACCATCAAATACTGCAATGAACCCAAATTCATGTGGTGTGCTGGTAGCACAAACAGGATCCGATGAAGATGTCAGTGTAAATAAATGCTTGTCGACGATTCAACACAGTCTAGATCCACCGCCAAGTGCAGACGATATATTGCTAACCATGCCTCACCTCCAACGATATAAATCCAAATGGTCATGCCAGTCACCTGCAGATCATAGGCCATACTCGCCACCAATACCACATCCGCCTATAGATTTAGCCGCGCAAGTTCGTGCAGCTCTTGGATCAGCTATAAGTGAGGCAGACCTGGAATGGGAAATTTCCCTGAAAGAAGATTATAATAGCAATATACCCACTACGGCATACACAACCGCTATTGTACCATCATGATGTGGTGATAGATTATAGGTGTTTGTAGTAAGTAATAAATGCCGGTTTTTTAGTAGATTAAGAATATTTATATTTATAAGTATGCAGTGTTAGTGCAAGATGTATAAAGGTGATTAAATGATATACACTGTAGCGGAAAGGAGAGGAAGTTTAGAGAGGTTATTTTTTTTAAAAAAAAAAGGTGGTTTAAAATGTGTTTCACTGGATATCTTTGCCGCCATCATTAGTGTCGTCAATGGGACTTTCTGATGAAGCCGTTTGAGCTGGAATATCTTCAATGACTGTCTTTGCATCTGGCTCAGAATTAGGGCTCGTTTGGTGGTTTTGTTCTATGGCCGATTGGCTATCACTTTGCTGCGCTTCCGCATTTTGACTCGTTGCTTCCACAGAGGCTGACTCTTCAGACAAAGGGGTTCCTGGCGCAGGATCGGTCGACCCCTCCTCTGCTGCATCTCCTGTAAACTCAACATCATTGGCTTGATCCGACTCCAAATTTTCTTGAACTTCGCCTTGCTCATTTGCATCATTGTCTCCGTCCTTTCCTTTCTCCTTCTTCTGCTCGTATAACTGCCGTAACATATTTTGATTCTTCTTCTGTCGCTGTCGTTCAATCTCCTGAGCACCGCCAGTCATTCGAAGTTTTTTGGATTCCACAAACGAGGTGAGTTCATGTTCAAACTCATCGATACGATTCGCCAGCTCACGCTCTCTCATCTTCTCAGCTTGGTTGAGGGCTCGTAATCGTCGCTCTGGATCAATATCAATAGTCGTTACTTGCTTCAACACACTGTTCATACCGTCATAACCAGCTTCTGATGGAGGGAGTCGAAATTCACGCCGTGCCGGCCGGTTTTTTTCTTGAATCTCTCGAATTTTTTGAAGTTGTCCAAAAACTTCCAAAATAGCAGTGTGGTCCGCTTTAAGATCCGACAATAATGCTTTTTGGTCTTTGATGAATTGCCCTTCCTCAACAATATTTTGCAGTTCTTCCTCCCATGTAAACTTCCATGTCGGCTCGATGGTCTGGATTTTGTCTGATAGTTTGGCTATATCGTTCTGGAGCTTTTTAACTTCTTGTTCACAGTGCTGCATCTGCGTTGAGGATGGTCGGCATTTGCGCGAGGTAACGTCCAACCTGAGTTCATCGATGGTGTCCTGTAGATCTTCTAGTCGCTTCGTAATATCCTCGACAGTCTTATCCAGCTCTTCTTTACTGTCATTGACTACCTGGCGTGCACTGGTGACCGTAGTAGGTTGTGCTTTAAGAAGCTTCGATTTTTCTCGCAGGCTTCCCATGAGATCTTGCATTTCCACACGGAAACTATCATGCAGCTGGCGGACAACCCCCATATCTCGTCGTATCGATTCTACTTGCTTCAATTTCTCCTTCACATCAGATAGGACAGATGCTGAAATGTTACCCTGCGTCATGTCATTCAAGCCTTTAGGTATTTCCGCTTCCGCTCCCGTAGCCTTCTTCTCCGTTTCCTTTGTGTTTTCAGTTGTTGGAGAAGGAGTGGAAGGCTCAATTTTGATGTTCGCAGCCGTCACTGATTTCTCGTGGACTTCCTTTAAGTAAGACAGTAACTCTTGCTTAACTTGAGACATCTCTTTTGCCACAGTACTGAATCCTGCGTTCATCTGCTCTGCTACGTGGTTGTTAACATTAGGAGATTCTATATGGAAACACAGTGATATTAGACGTGAGTGAACAAGGACAAGTTACGGGTATGTTAACAATTATACCTTCCGGTTCCAAAGTAAGGACAGAATCAGCCTTAACATCCGATGGATTTTCCAATTCATATGAAGTCTGAGCCTTGGGGCTGAAGAGATATATGGCGGGAAAATGATCGTTACGTACAATATGAGGAAACTTTTCAATAAAGAGGATCCGTAGTCTTGGTATCTCGATCACACCATGGTACTCGACCTTCTTCACTTGTCTGCCATGCTTCAAGTACAGATCGATACTACCAGTTTCTGAAATAAAGGGAACTTTAATGAGACCCAAGATTCTAAATTATATCTCAATTAATCCATACTCCTTACCTATGTCATTTTTATTACTTTCGCCTGAACCTTTGCCAATGTCAGAGAAAGAATGCATGTCAGGCTGTCCATTGCCTAGTGAGGTACTTGCTATGGTACCATCTGCACTATCAGAAGCCGTCTCTCTATCTTGCTCTGGAACCATTGGAACAGGTGGGATGTACTCCTTCACATCGGATCCAAGACGAGGTCGGGCATAGCCTCGCGTAGAGGCACCTGACGTTGATCGGTAGAGCACTGAAGCTCGTCGTACAGAAGATCTACGAGCCAAATTTTCTTGTTTCTTCAATGCGTCCAGCGCATCTGCAGTTTTTGGATCATTCATATCGAAATCACCAGAATATTCTCTATGCGGAACGGTCAGTGAGCTTCGACCTTGATTGACCGTCGGAGAAGCCTGTATGAAGCTTGCTTGTCGCCTAGATAACCGATCACCAGATGTACTTGACGATGGCGAAGGCGACTCAGACCTGTTAGAGTTTGTTGGTGACATGGACCTTGAATCGATGGATGATCGAGGCGTAATGGTTCCGAACGACTGTTCAGATGAATTTTTTCGGTACATATCAGGGCGATCGGACGATCTTGGCGGAGGTTGCGACGACCTTGTGGAACTTCGGTTGCTGTTGGCCAACCTACTGGCTCTCTGTGAAGTTGAAGCTACCTGATCTGATTCCGACCTATCTCTAAACTGAGCTTGCTTCCTCTTCAAACCTTGCAACAGCCGTATGATTACATCTCGAATAGTTGGTAGATGGTGTTCTAGGGCAGTTGTTGATGGTTTTTCGGCCAAGGCAATTATCAGGCAGTGCCTCAAGTCATCTGGAAGATACATAAGATCCCTATGACGCGAGGCGTTACTACCATGTTCGTTCATGCCAGGCCATTCACCACTATGAATGCATCACTTACGCCATTGATATATCTGCTGATTCAAAAGCTCGCTTGGCTTGAGCAAATTGTGAAGTAAGGGAATGAAAGATATCATACACTTGCTGTTCGTTGATCTGGCTAGTTGACCATTGCGTGAGTCCCTCCAGCAATTGCTTAGTTGCCAGCAAGAGTTTGGTGACGGATTGCTCAATGTCATTCATCTGATCAGTTTAACATTAGTTACTTTGTACGAGGAAGAATCAAGCAGAAAAATAAAGATTCTGGAACATACCGTAGAGCTGGTAGCGCTTGCTCTTCGATTTAGCGATGAAGCTGTCGACATATTGTGTGATAGAATGAGAAGGTTATCGCTTTGACCAAACGAATTGTCATTCTGGGAATCTGAGGTTTAAAAGGCGAGTCACAAGCACACTTTTGCCTGATTTTTGAGTACGAAAACAGTTACGGCTGGACAATTTTATTTTTTTGTAATCCTGGCATACATATTAAAACGTATTTTACTGAAGCACATACATGGTTGAAAATAATGTCATGACGAAATATGCTAATGTTAGCTGTACTGGGAGAGCGTCATTGGCAGCTGCTTGCACAAAGTTCATTTGCGCAGCTTTTTTCGACTCATTGACGTTGATCTTGGGAGAAATGGAAGGAAACAGAGCTCCAGCTGAATTATTTAATTGACTCGGCTGACTCTGCTTAGGATTAAGAGTGACAGATGCATTGTGGATAAGCTGAATATCGCTAGTTTGATTCTTGATAGGTAAGAGACCACTGTTGAGTACTTGTGATTTGACACCTATTTCGTCACATAGTTATTTAATGATGCAAAAAAAGGCTGACCTTGCATTAAACACGTAGAACATACCTGGTTCACTGCCAATTGTGATATTCACTTGGCTTGTGAGGGTCAAGTAACAGCGTGTCCAAGGGGCTTTTCAGAAATGAATTTTCAGTAACCGAAAAATATAATATATTCATCTTACTCCTCACTTGAAATTGCATACCTTTTCCATCGTTATTTTTAGAGCATCGGTAACCAGCTCTGTTCATGGATCATAGTTAGTTAGATTATGAAGCTTTGATCACGGTCAGTTAGCTATGCGTAACTCACGGGCCAGCAACTTGTAGCACATAAGAACCATCGGAGATATGTTGCGGTATGGTCCAATTAAACGACACCATTCTTGTCTCATTCCAGTCATCATGAGTTGCCGACGAAAAATTACCAACAGCTATCGTGCCGTTGGGATACAGTAACGAGGTTGCAGCTGAACCCAATAGAGCCATATCTTGGTATTGTACTGTATACAAATAGGTAAGACACTATTTATCATGCATTAATGGGAGGGGTCCACCGCGGTCAATTTACCTCTGTATCGCACCTCAATATTTTTAGCTGCGTCGAAATGAGCATCTTGAGGTGGAGACTCGATGGTGATGTGATCTATAGAATTCCATATTGTTAAGAATGAACGAGTTTAGCAAAGCCAATTGTGTAGTAGAATGGGAATAGAAGGTTACCTGCAGTGGTTCCTAATGTGAAAGCCAGAGCAACGGTCGAAAGAATCAATGAGGTACGCATATCTTTTGATGAAGACGGAAATGAGAAGAAACGTAAAATATACAGAGTAAAAACACCAATCGCTCGAATTAAATGCAATCCTGGTTTTTATACGAGTTTCATCTAGTGATGTCGGCATTCTACCACAATAAGAATCATCATATTTTAAGAACGTTAAAACATTGACAGCCAATTTCAATTCATAGTGTGTGGTGAGGGGCCAGGATGAAATTCCACATTGGAACAATACGACCCCTTGAAATAGACAATTTATCCCATTAACGTTCCAAATGAGGACGAACAGCTCTTCTGCTTGGTTTTGACAAATTGTATGACCAGAGACGGCTCAAATTACCAATGTGAGGATTTTCTCGTACTTTCGTCCACTTCCACACCAAAAAGGTAATTTTTGGCCCAAACGGGCATCTAGGAATCCGTACGGCGGAGAAACTGAATGGTCGGATGCAAAAATTATGGGCTGGCTGATAAAGGATCCAATTCATTCCCTCTATCTCTTCCACTCCTCTCTTATCCCATGGCTCTTCTAGGAATATCGATTTGGGGACTTGTTAGTTCTGTATTAGCATATGGGATTGCCTCTTTTCTCTCAGGCGCAATTTGGAAGGACTCCAAAGCAGACGGCACTCCGAAGGAACCATGGCCACCAAGTCCAAAGGGCCTGCCTTACGTATGGAACGGTCTCAAACTTCTTGGAGAATTCCCATACGAGAAGCTCACCGAGTGGAGTAAGGAACTTGGAGAATTATACTCGGTCCGGCTGGGGTCTAAGCAGATCATCGTGGCCAACGATGCAGATCTGGTGAAGGCACTATTTGTAGATCAGCAGCAACATAATTCTGGCAAAATTACTGGCGATCTCGTTGAAGGTTCCATGACGGATTCAGGTGAGTAGGAAAACGCATGAGCAATTGGCTGAACACACAAATGAGGGGCATCTCATATTGAGGATCCATTTCCAGGGAAATCTGTTTTCACGGCCCCATTCGCGGAATACTGGAGATATCTTCGGAAGGCTATCAATGGAACTGTAGGCAAGGCTCACGTTGGCCAATTCAATGAATTATTCGATAGCCAAAGTCGCAAACTGGTCTCCTTACTAACTGCCAAGGTCGATGAAAGCTCCGAAGCCCAGATCAACCCCCGCAGTGTAGTTGAGTATATTGCATTGACGACAGCTCTATCTGTTACTACTGGTAAAACGTATGATACCCAAGATTTGGACTTGGTGAGAATTGTAGAAGATTTGGAGGAAATGGAGAAACTCCAAGCTGCGAAATACACGCGCCTCACTGCATTTTTCCCCTGGCTCAAGGCTGCTCTTGGCTTCAAGAACCTGATCGTAGCTGACAAGAATCTGAACAATCTCCGTAGTAAGATACTCAATACATTTTACGACATGATGGTTGAAGTAGAGGAGAAAACTAAAGAAAAGGAAAAGAAGGAATCTGTCTCCAGCATCTGTGCTAGCCTTTTGGCCATTGATACTGTCCCTGGTGCAGTGGTAGAAGGCAAAGAGACAGCCCCTATCCCATTCAAGAAAGAGCAAGCCTTGATCAATATTACACACATCACACACCATGCCTACACTTATATCAATTCTTCCTTGAATACTATCATCCACCGTCTAGCCACCGAAGAACAAGTCCAAGAAGAAGCTTACAAGGAGATTGTGGACACGCTTGCGGGCAAGCCAATAACGGAGCTCAAGATCAAAGATGTAGTGGGAAAAATGCCATACATCGGTGCTATTATCAAGGAATCGTTGCGAATGAATCCTCCACAGACTCTGTTTGCTCATGCTGCTCGCGCTGATGAAACGTTTACTTATAAGGATATAAAATACCGCATTGATGATAGAAATGACATTGTGGTTAACCTGGATGCAATCCATAACGATCCGAAACGTTATACGACTAAGGATGGTCATGGGCCAGAGGAATTTTATCCTGCTCGGTTCTTGTCTCCCAATGCACCCAAAGGTTTCTCCTCCCTTTCATCCTATGACCTTTACAGTCTCAGCACTTCTAATGACAAGCCACGTGACCTACAAAGAGATCATTTGGCCTTTGGAGCGGGTCGTCGAATTTGCTTGGGTGCGGAGGTCACGGAACGAACTTTGTTATCTGCGATTGTGCAATTAGTATACACCTACAAGCTTTCTGGAGGAGATGTGAGTACTAAGAAGTATCACTTGACTAGTGTCTATGGTTGGACTGGCCGCACAGATTTGGTTGGCGGTGATATAAAATTCACACCAAGACAGTGAATACAATTTGACAGATATGAAAGAGATCGCTGGTCTTTGTAAAACTTTCGTAAAGGTAATAATAATAAATGAATATATTAATACTTCCTTTGGGTGGGTGGGTGGTCAACGCTCAGACCAGGTGGCTGGTGCACAATGCATAAGGAAGTGTGATACGGCCTTGAAGGGCAAAAATGGACTGGAATGTGACCAATGGAATTTTTGATTGCGTCGCCTGATCCAGACTAATCCTGTCAGTTGTTCCCCACATCCCATATCCAGAAACCACTGCAGTTCCCACGAGCCAAACATAACGGAAGCGAGCAAAAGAGATGTCCAGATTTCTCCTCCCATCTCACAGAAGCGGAAAGTTATTAAGCGAAACCTATTGAATACCCTTGTCTAATAAAAACAACATTCTATGCATGAACAGCATACCCTACTTGTAATCAGCTGCCAAGAGCCTCTGGATTATATGGCTAGACGAAAGGGCAGTGCTGCAATGTCTTTGTGATTGTTTCAAGGCTTACGTTGAAGAGGCAAGGTCACCTTACCTATCCTCTTTTATATTTTTTTTTTTTTAAGTCCAGAATTCTCTCATTATCGCTTTATTCTCTTTCTTTTAATTTCATGTTGTGCTAATGTCTAATTTACAAGCGTCACAATCTGCTTTGATAAGCTCCTTTCGAGTAGAGCCAATGGCCGGAAAAGACTCTCGACTACCACCTCAGCAAGATCCTTTGCAACCATATATGCCTAACTACAATTTCCATCAACAGCCATATCCGCACTATTCTGCTGCTGATATCAAAGGCGAAAACGTTGACCCGTCTCAAGACCATGGGCCCTTCTTCCAAGCTTACCCACAACAACAGCCGGTCTACGAGAACCAACAAGCCACAACATCTTCACCTGACACCGAGAAACAGAAAGATTATTACCGTCGACATAGCTGGGCATCGTCCAAGAAGGACGATGACGCTTTATATTCGCCTTCGTCTAACGAGAGTAGCAACGACATGTACGACACCGAGAATCAGCGAGCGCAGTATGTATTACATTATCTATTTTTTTTTATTGCTATTATTACATCACCGGTATCTCTATCTCCATCAGGATACTATCGAAAGTCGTACAGCCCGATATATCTATTAACTCTTTGTTATTTTTGCGTAGGATGCAAGTTCTATTCGACAAGAAACGACGTAGACGCGAATCCCATAATGCGGTGGAGAGAAGGAGAAGAGATAATATTAACGATCGCATACAAGAGCTTTTGACCTTACTTCCTGAATCGAGCTTAGACCCTGTTAATAAGCCTCACAAAGGGTTTATTTTAAGGAAGAGTGTGGACTATATTCGCAATTTACAGCAAGATTTATCTCGATTCCAACAGCGGGTGCAAGAACTTGAAGCAACCCTTGAGCATTATAAAATGAAACAACAGTTGTCCTCAAGTGAACCGAGTCTGGCTTATGGTCTTATGAGCCCTCCAACTCAAGCCATGGATGCTTCCATGAGACCCCCATACCAGCCTGTCTACATACAGCAGCAGCCACCACAGTCACCACGGCATAATCAAATGCTTCACCCTTATGAAACATCCACCACCCAGCCAACTGTATTGAAATGGGACCAATAATGGTGTCACTTATTGTATTGAAGGTTAACGACTCTGGGTATTACTTTGTAAGCCAAAAGACAGTGCCCCTCCACTGGTATTTTGGTGATAATTTATATGAAATGTTAGAGACAAACGTCTTCCCTTCTTGTGTCCATGTTTCAATACTCTTTTTGCTTTTCTTCCAAGTCGTTGCTGTCAATTTGGCTTGACTTGTTTCTTTTCTATTACATATTATTCTCCAACTGCTATACCTGGGCCCTCCCTACCTCTTTCGTTTCATCTCTTTTTCTCTGTCTCTCTCTCTCTCTCTCTCTCTCCTTTCTTTTTTTTTTATATTGGGTTTAGAGCAATTGCATAGCCACCACCATTCTTATCCCCACAGTACATATTTTGACGCGATAAACATATTTTTCTTTTTTAATAACAAAACATGCACCAAAAAAAAAAAAAGTAGCCGCATGCTGAGCCTCTAATTCTGGAAAATTACTCTCTCTTGTGGCTACTTGGTAACATGCAGAAGATAAACAAAATACCGGGTGATGCTGTCTTACGTCAACTATCTTTATATGCAATAAGATTGTCCTTGCTGAGGTACCTAATAGCCTTATTCTAACCAACTTCAAGAGTAGTAACTCCGTAGATACCGTTTTCATCCACTTCAGGCTGTTTTCCTTTCCACATTCGTAAGGTTGTAAAGGTATTGCGCATATCAAGTTCATCGAACAATGCGACAGCTTGAGAGTTTACTTTAGGAACGTCAACATCAACAACATTTTTGACGGATGACCTTATTTTGGAATCTGGTTGTGTAGTCGCTTCGCTTGTCAGCTTCGCCAACTTGTACAAGATAGACTTGGCTACCTCTACCGATTCTGCAAACAATGGTCCCACTCGAAAAGATGTTATGGCAGGTCGCACACAGCCGTATCCAAGCACCTTGCCTTTTTCGACCACAGCAATACTGAATCTTCCGTGCTGCGCATTATTTGTGTGAAATTTAATCCATTCCGAAACGAAGAAGGGGCGATCCCAGCCGTTGTACCGCTTTTCCAATTCATTAAGAGCTTCTATTGGCACGTCGGACGCATTCACCATGTTCTTGCCCTCTAGCGTTTCAAACGATGAAAGCTTCTCAAGTATGGTGTCAGCGCTACCTGACCTTCGCTCGTTTTCCCAAGATACTACGGTGAATCCAGACTTTTTGTAGTTCTCTACTTGTTGCAGTACACCATCCAGGCCAATGCATGGACGATCACGCAGTTTGCATAACGCTTGTTGAAAAGTTGCAAGACCATACCCTTTGCCACGGTATTCTGGGGCAACAATATAGAAGCCAACCCAAGCACTATCCTTCCCATAACGTACGGCGCTAATAATCGAAACTACTTGTTGTATATCTGGAGATCCATCCTCTTCTATAGTTCCGAGAAAGAATCCGTTGGGGTCCGACCTATAGTATACTTGAGAAAGATCATAACCATCAGCACCTGGGTTCCACTGTTCTTGCCTTGGCCATTTATAAAAGTATTCGACAACCTCTTCAGCTGTACACTGCCGGACAGAAACGCTTGGTGCCATGGCTAAGGTGAAAAAGAAAAGGGGCAAGGAGGAATAGAAAGGAGATGTAAAGAATACCGAGATTAGCCCCATATTTCTGCTGCTCTGGCTCATCAGCTGGAAAATAGCTCTCACATATGCAGACACAGCATTGCACTGCATGAAACAATCGATATCATGATAAGGTTTGAATTTTATATTACGAAAGGATGCTCACAGCCTCTTTGCAATGAAACGTTCATTAATAATGGCTGGAATGCACAGCCAAGTACCGTCAAAAGCGATCTTTAAAAAAATGTTTCAGAAGAGCTTCAAGAGATATCAAGTGATACAGTGATATACATTGGTACCAATTTGGCAGGCTCATATTGGTCACAGCATTTTTACGAAACGTAATTGCATGGCAATCAATTTATTTTAACGAAGTTGTAAAACTGTTTACAACAATTTTACAACCCTTTATTTTGGTGTTAACATGATCAGCTGGAAGAGTGATGTGGGTCCTGTCTGGTGGATGTTGACACCAATTTAAGGAAGAGAATGGCGATCAAAAACCACCAGACACCTATCACTTTAAATGGCATGACATTTTTTGGACATGAGAGCACGCCTAAAAGGTATCAGAATTCACCCCGTGTACTAAAATATACTCAGTTGACAAGATTTCCGTATGTGGGCGAAACTCATCAAAGTTTATAACACTTGTTGTATCTTTCTACACAGTCAAAAAGTCTGAGGGAAGAAGCTGAACGAACTATTTGGTGAAAGTATACTCCTAAAATTAATGACCATACTTAAAAAAGGCACTGGGTGCATGTGGTGAAAAGCTAACATCTTTCTGGCACATCATAGCCTTTAGTCAGCCGCCATTGCGTCAAGGTTCTCAACCATGATAACCAAAGGATACTGCACGCAACCAAAATGGTTTATTTACAAAATGTCACTAGTACAGAGGGTTTGTCACGAACATCAGATGTATGAAGGCACTCAACAGACACGATGAGATTGCTCGACAAACAGTAGCATGCATTTGACCATTTCAACAAACTTTGCACCTGTATCCTTTGGGCCAAGCATGTCATCGGCAGTCCATGAAGCAAGTGTACCAATCGGTAGTTTGAGATTCTCTTTGAAATGTTCGCAGTGTTCGTTGAAAAGTACCTCAAAATCAAACCACACTTCACCTTTTCCGGTATGACCTAAGATAGTACTGGTCTTTCCTTGTCGTTGCAGAGGTAAGAGTTCAACTCGGGTGATCTCGACAATGAAGGGATAGTGCAGTCTGAATCGCTGGGTTTGTTTAAATAAGATTTGCTTAACATCCAGGAAATCGGGTATATTTTGGAAAGTGATATTTCTGGTCTTGACGCTACAAGTAATGCATATTAGCAACGCCAATATCACCAGAACTGCCAGGTAAAAAAAAAAAAAAAAAAAATATAGAATGGGGGGTGGGGGTTGGGGTCTTTTACCTCATAGAAACTTTTCGAATAAACGTTGAAAACGGCTTTATGTCAGTGCGTAATTGTTCTTTCTTGACCAGTTTGAAAGAAAAGTCAAATTTTCTACATATGAAATGGTCAGTATTCTCATCTACACCTGTATTTCCCATTGAATGGCAAGCAAAAACTACCTGTCAAGTGAAACCCAATCCACCTCGGCAATCGTCTGGTTGCAAACAGTGACTTTTTCCAAATCAATGATGTTGGCGTTGACCTTCATATTGACCTCGCTGTATGGGTTATGGGGTTGATTCCGAGCATTGGCAATGATTTCATAATGTGCAGTGCGGCCAAAAGGTTGCGGTAATATACCAGCTATGCTATTAATGATTTCTTCACTCGTAGTAGTTACATTATTGAATTGTGGTGTAGCCCCGTACTGATTCTGAACAATATCTCGAAGATCGGTGTACTCCCAAACCTGTTGCTGCGCTTCTGGTTTGATATTGGTCCACAACACTTTCCCAAGGCTAGTGCGGAAACAATTGTAAATATCTGTTTCATTCGATTGTAGAGCATGTGATTAATTCCACTGCAAACATACCTTGCACTAAAGCGAAAGTCTCCTCTACATCCTTGAACATCTTCAAACCTGGAAGCGGAGCGGATCAGTCATAGTTTCCTGTCATCAATATTTTACAAAGTCATGAACTTACGCTTCATGTAATGTGGCATAAATTGTATTAAAGTTATACGCTCGTAGCCTATTATGTATGTATATGCGTCGGTTATAACAATTTAAAGGAACATGGAAAATAGGAACTCAATATTACTTACGCTTCAACTGGTGACAATTCTGAATCGGGTGATGATGCAATTGATGGGGCTTGCGATAATTGCATCACTTTATATCGCCTGTTCATTTCTCCAACATTGTCTTTACTTCGTCCAGAAGAAGCAACCGTTGCATTTGGTAGAGACTTGGCTGGTGGTCCTAGAGGTGGAAATGCTTCCTCACTAGAATCCAGAATGCGCGGTTCAGATACATTGTGCCAGTAATCGGAACTTCGATCTACAAGTTGAACTTGTGGCCACGAAGGACCCTGAGTTGATGCTGATTGTACTTGGGGAGTTACAGAGGTCAATTTTGTTGGAGGGAGAGATTTTGAAACGACCTTGTTCCATTCGCCTACAGATTTATCTTCTTCCTTGGTTTGCTCAGTATCCTTATTGGTTGCCAAAAGTGGGAATTGAGATATATTTGATTGTAATGGCATTGGCGGTGAACTAGCAAGTGCTGCTGAGACGTCCGACATAGGTGAGGCGACATTCAATTCATCAGCGTCGAACGACGATA
This sequence comes from Umbelopsis sp. PMI_123, assembly GCA_021235465.1. Taxonomy (NCBI): domain Eukaryota; kingdom Fungi; phylum Mucoromycota; class Umbelopsidomycetes; order Umbelopsidales; family Umbelopsidaceae; genus Umbelopsis; species Umbelopsis sp. PMI_123. The sequence continues at coordinate 95,128 of JAJSME010000004.1, read as the reverse complement.
AGGAAAGTGGAGAGTTTGATGTCGGATTAACTTTTGTCGAAACCAAGTTCTGAGAAGGCGGAGCATCCACCATTAACTTTGGTTGCATGTATTTCCCATTACTGTCTTTGAACGTCGGTATCAGCACAAAGAAAGTCTGCATCGGCTTGACTTCATTTGGGTGAAGGTCAACAACATCAAGATGTGCATATCGTGGCAGATGGCAAAATACGAGACCAAAATGATCGAATTTGGTAGGAGAGTGTGTTACAGGCACAGGCTTGCAATTATTGTACTTTTTCATACGTTTCTGCATTAGTGACGAAATGCGTTAGGTAATCGCAAGTTGTATTGCTTAAGGAAGCATAATTTCATGAAACTTACATAGACTGCCTGTAACATTTGAAAGCGCTGCTCAGCAGCTTTAACATCTTTTTCCGTGTTGCCTACAATCACGATAGTCTATAATAGAGTAGCCACATTAGATAATCTAGCTTAAATAGACATTGTCATTCGCGTTCATTCATACTGCTACTGCTCATTTACTTACTCGATCCTCAAGGGTACAAGTTGTATCTGTGTTTTTGGCGATTTGGTACATGTATTCTGTATTGATTTGTGAAAACAGATGAGGTGGCGAGAGAACAGATTGCACATTGCGGACATTCATAGCAAAAGTGAACGTAGCCTTTTCAATTTGAATATGCATCTTCTCGGTATCAGAGACATCTTCGTCCTTCTGCTTGCTTTCAGCAGGAGGCATCTTTACGTTGACCTCAACCGAGGCTGGGTCCGGCACAGCGATCACAGATATCGTACGGAGAGGTGTGGACGGTTCGACGGCAGGTGTAGACAGTTGATCAACGGGAGGAAGACTTTCATACGTATTAGACAGTCCATCTTCGCCAACGTTGTTGCTTCCCTATGAAGGATTTAAGTTATGGTTTATGTCTCCATTCGAAACAGTCGGACCACAGTTGGCGATACTTACAGAAGTTTCAATTAATCTCATAATATTTGCAAGACTGTTTAAAAGAAGAATAAATAAGAAGTCCAACTTACAGTTTCAAAATTTGAAATTGTACTTACGCATCATCGCAAGCCTCAGTAGATGTGCCAGTGATCAGAAATCGCTGTAAAGGGGTCAGATCTCAAAAATCATTGCAAGTATCAATAACCAAAACCAGGTACATGCCTGTTCATCATAATTGAATTCAATCTCTGTACTGGTGGCCAGTGCAATCTGGCTGGAATATAATGAGTAAGCTCCATAATTACGTATGTTTACGAACATGTTGAATTGTGAGGTACTTACCTAAGGTATGGTTGTAAACGAGAGCAAAGAATCTGAGAGATGAAGGCCGCTGGAAAAACACTGGCGCACGTTTCTGCTGCGTAGTTGTTAATTATCGACTGCATGCTATTATTCCTCAGTGCTTGATTACTTGCCATTTGCCATGAGAATTCTGATCTTCTTTGTTCACAGTTTAACAAGCTACAAACAAAATTGTGACCAAATTTGGTAGAATCTTAAAAAAGGGATTGAGATCCAGTTACACTAGGCCATGAAGCCGAATCGAGCATTCGTCGAAAATATTCACGAAGTAAATAATCAAATACGCGACAAACACTTATAATTTAATTTTCAAGTGTCTACTTCGAATTAAAAACCATGAAAGAATGTCAAAATCACATATAACGGAGGAAGTGTTGGAGCATTTGGAAAGATTGGATTTTCATATACCGGTATAGCTGAAGGCTTAACCGAGCAGCGAATGAACTTCTCGTGGAAGTTAAATTGCGTTTATATTGTACTCCTTTTTGTAATGTTTATCTGTGGCTATTGTCACTTTTTTGATGAAATAAAATTGACGAGATCATTCAATATGTGTTTTATGTAAGACTAAAGTCATTGAAAAAGCGATCATTTAGGAAACATCACTTACCGATACACATACGTCTACCAAAAAAATTAAAAACGATTCCAATTGCAAGCTTGACAACAATGTATTGAAAAGGAGGTTGATCATTTCCCTTGACTTGAAGGATAAAAAAAAAGTTGCCGGAAGCCAGATTTGAACTGGCGGCCTTCTGTTTACGAGACAGACGCGCTAACCACTGCGCTATACCGGCGCATTTTTTTTCGCGCTTTTTCATGATAATATTGTTGGTTATGGAAAATACTTTAGTTATAGATTGAGAAAAGTACATTATTTCAGTGGAATTCAGTAACCAGACATGAATTAAACCATGTTCTCTCCGAATAAAACACGCTAATACACAAGTGAGAAGTAGTAGAGTTATAGATTTATGTCTAATATGTTAAATTGGTCAACTAAAGCATTCCAACGTGAATGAAATTTCTTCCTTGGCAATAATCAAACAATTATGCAAAACCAATGTTCCTTCATGCTTTACACAACATAACATGACCCTTTTCATCAAAGATAGCCATTATATTAGAGTACGGGTGGGCGGTGATGCCAATGATTTCAGCTTCGGTGAGCTAAAAGTAGGACATATCACGTGAGTCGTTGCGTATTATTGCTACACAATCTTTATTAGCAGCTTACCTTGAGCTCATTGACCAAAGATCCATTCGAAATGTTGAAAGCATACATAACAGAGTCCTCTGCAACTGCATACACAAAGTCCCCATGCGGTGAGACAGCCGCGGCGATGAAGTCTGCTCCACTCTTCTTGTCGTGCGAGAATGACTTGAGGATCTGTCCACGGATGTTGAACAGATATAGTGTGCTTGTCTTGCTACAAACAAGGATATGATCAGGATTTTTTGGCATGACAATCACATTGTTGACGGTCTGTCCACTTGCTCCTCCTACAGGGTTCAATACCCCCTTGGGAACATCTGCTTGTGCTTGAGGAGAAATGGTTGCTAAACATGATGTTGACTTTGTGTCCCAGATCTAGAGTATGTCAATACATTAAGGACAAGTTCCACATCACCAACTTTTAATTGATGTCCTTGTTAACTTACCTTTACAGTCCCATCACTGCTGGCACTGATGACACGAGCCATATCAGCAGAAAATGTGATATTATTTACAAAAGAGGTGTGACCTCTGAACTCCTTCAGTATTTTACCGGATTTGAGACCATGAATCTTGATACTATGATCAAAGCTGGAACTCAAAACCTGAGTTCCATCCTTATTAAAGGCAATAGATGTGACTCCTTGACTGTGGGCGGGGGAAAACCTTCGTTGACATTGTCCGGTTGTCACTCTCCATACCTGAGCAAATTCCAATAATCGATTAGCTCTTATTGACATTACATCACCAAACTTTGTGAAGCTTACCGCTATGACACCATCCGTTGATCCCGATGCAAGTAGTTCACTATCCTTACTGAATGCTAAGCTAATGACAGAGTTGTCCATAGCAATAAGATTTTCCTTTGGAAACACAATATATGAATTTTTTTCATATCTTTAACGCAGGATGAATAGCACATGCTTGTATACATACTTCAGCTTGATAACGCAGGTCTTTTCGAAGCTTTCCAGTAAGATAGTTCCAAATTTCAATAAAGCCATCGACCGAACCAGTAGCAAGTAGCTGACCATCTGGGGAAAATACCGCAGATTCTGCATAGGTCTTTTTTCCTGGAAACTAGAAAGTGCTGCATCAGAGCATAGTTTACAATGTACTTATACGCTGGTAAGATCTAAATGCATACTTTGATAAGAGAGTATTGTTTTGTAGGTACTGCATCGTCTTCAGCTTTAACCACTTGAGTAGTTCCTCGGAATAAATCGAAAGCTGTGTCAGGTTGCACTAAGCCTTGTTGCTGTTGCCACTTCAATGATTGACCCAACAACGTAAGAAGCCTTGCAGGAGCCACAGTAGAGACCTCAGAGGCCAATGCTGAAACACGGTCAGCCTAATTCACAAATTTGAAGTATCTTTGCGCGCAGGTACACCTACCTCTCGCTATTGCCTGACGTCGTTTCTCCTTAGTAGTGCCATCTGGATACGCCTCCTTGATGTCGAAATATGTTCTGGATACCAAGTGCTCCAACCTTAAAAATCGATCTGGTGATCGTGCCTTCACTATTTGCATTGGTTCCGTTTGTCGCAACAAGGATCTAGCTGCACCTAGCTCGCGCATTTCAATTAACTCGATGATGATCTGCATAATCAAGACAGAGTAAGAACTTTCAAAAGCCTCTATACACATCCATGCATGGGGACTTGAAAAACAGTACCTGTTCGTAAAGGTCACCAAGCTGCTTTGCTGGCACATTTGCATTGAGAACAGTTGTGAGGACTGTATCCCAGTTACCCTCTATTATATCTTTCTTGAAGGTATCAACATTTTCAACCGTATTAAGAGATATAGAGGTCTCTTCCTATTTCGAAAAATTGAAAGATCCATTAGCTATAATAATTGATCCACCAGGTCACCAAATCGATTGTGGCATTACCTGTAAGGTTTGAAGTGTTCGCGAAAGGTTGTTTTCTTTTAAGAACTGTTCGATTAGTCGTATGACACTTTGAAAGAAGGGTATAAACATATTAAATTTCATATACAACATTCCAATCACAGTAGCATTAGCTTACTCTGACGACTCTATTTCCAATGACATTACTTCTTGCAGCAACAAGTGTTGTGACAACGAAAAAATCGAGGGCAGCTTGAAATTTTCTGTTGTTTGCCTCTTGTCAATTTTACATCTTTCTAAATCAAATTGAAATGCCTGAGCTTACTTTACAAGAGCATGACAGCGATGAAGTCATGGAATATTTCATCAATATTGTACATCCAAAAGCCGCATTTCGAGAAACTGAAATAACAAAAACCAAGAGACTTCAACGTGGCCTTTTAGGTCTCGAACGAAAGAAAGTGTACCATAATGCTGGACTGACAGTCGCGTCTACCGACGACTCAGATGAGATACCCAACCTGCTAAAGCAGCATGACGATGCAGACCAAATATTACTACATACTCCAAATCGACACAATCGTCTTCAGCCCGACTACGAGCAGACTAACGAAGAGCTTGGAGAACCTGGCAGTGGAAGCGACAAAGAAAATGGAGCAACTGGCAGGACTATGTTTGGATTGTCGAAATTGAAAGGAAAAGGTGTAGAATCCATGATGAAAATGGCTATGATGACAACGATATCAAGCAAACAGGGCCGGCCAAAGAAACAGTCATTTGCAACAAAAGTTAGTGAACGACTTGCAGAAGCTAATGAATCATACACCAACATATCTGAAGACGAAGAAGAGCAGAAACCCAGGCGACGAGGGCGGCCACGGAAGAATGCAGCGAGCGTGGAACAAACCATCAAGAAAAAGAGTCGACGTGATGAAGCCGAAACATTAGACCATAGTAGATCTCATGAGGAGGAGGGGGAGCAGCAGCCTCGACGTCGAGGGCGACCGCCCAAGAATGCAGTTAGATTGGAGGAGACTATTAGCAACCGGCGCAGCCGTGACGAAGTCAAAGAATCAGATAGGAGATCTCATGAAGATGAAGAGCAAAAGCCTCGACGACGTGGACGACCGCCGAAAAATAAAGCTAGATTGGAAGAGACTACCAAAAACCTGTACAGCCGTGATGAAGTCAAAGAATCAAGTCACAGGATATATCATGAAGATGAAATGCAGAAGCCTCGACGACGTGGACGACCACCGAAGCATGCTACCAGAATTGAAGATAACATTGCCAACAAGCGACAACGCGATGATGAAGCAACTGAATTGGGAATCAACAGTAGTACTACATACAGCGCCTCAAAGAAAAAGAGAGTAATCGACCGTCAAATACAGCTTTTGAACGAAGAAGACGAAGTAGATAGTGATGATGACAGCGACGAAAACGATCAAGATGAAGGGAATGAACGTGAGAGTGAAGACGAACAAGACGTACCAAGAGATACCCTGGAGAGAGATGGATACGAACGATATTTCCAAGATCTTCATGCCGTGAACAAAACGTCAAACAATACTCTGTCAAAGCTTCCGATACTAGATCCCCAGGAGTTCAAGATGAAGTTAGCTCAGGCTCCAAAAAAGCATGCCAAGGACATTGCCATTTTGCATTCTCTCCATGAACGACAATTTCCACAATGGCAGTTCGAATTATTATCACATTATAACCTCCTTTTCTACGGGTATGGTTCTAAGCGAAAATTGTTGACCAAGTTTGTGCAAACATATCTCACCGATGGGCCACTCATAGTTGTGAATGGTTATTTCCCGTCCATTACCATCAAGGATGTTTTGAATAAGCTGTCTGTAGGAGCACTTGGTATCAACGCTCCAACTGGATCAATACAAGACCACGTTAGCTTAATCATGGAACATTTTCAACGAGGCGAAAATGAATACGAGCATATTTATTTGTTGATTCACAACATAGATGGCGCAAATATTCGGAATGAGCGAGCACAGACAGCACTATCCATCTTGGCTTCTTGTCCAAACATTCATATCATCGCCTCTGTAGATCACATAAATGCAGGACTTTTATGGGACAGTATCAAGATATCGCGATTTAACTGGATATGGCACGATGCTACGACATTCGACGACTACTTGATTGAAACTAGTTTCGAAAACACTCTCATGGTTCGACAGAGTGAAATAGGAGGATCACGCGGTGTCAATTATGTATTGACATCATTAACGAGCAATGCTAGAGGTATATTCAAGGTATTAGCAGAGCATCAAGTCATGGAAATGGAGCTGGCCACCATGGAAGGACGAGGCGATGATAGCGTTGGACTGACTTACAATTCGTACTACACAAAATGCCGAGAGGCGTTCTTTGTTAGTAACGATATTACTTTCCGAACACAACTCACTGAATTTAGAGATCATAAAATTATTCAGAGTAAGCGAACTGTAGATGGCACTGAAATTATGTATCTTCCTCTAGACAAGTCTACCCTTACAAATATCCTTGAATCCATTTCATAAAAACTATGCTTTTAGTTTTTTCAATCGCCGCCTTGTCCCTGAACCCTTTCTTTATACTTGCACTTTTTGATCTCCAATGTCCAAAGGTCGCTCAGGCACCACCGGCGGTGGGTACCTTGGAGGTGGTGTCAAGAAGCCTAATCAAGAGTTGCAAATGCTGAAGAATGAAGTAGAGGAATTACGCCTAGAAAAAGAGCAATCCAAAAATAATCTGTTACATTTCCTCAGCGAATTGGACGAAGCTACTCGCAAAAACCAAGAGCTAGAACAACAGCTACAGAAACTGCAATCGACCCAATCTCAAGATGAATCTGCAGAGAGACCTAAAGATACCAAGGATGAGAGTGCTAATGGACTAGAATCAAGCCATGATGCTTGTAAAATCGAGCTTTCTGAGATCCAAGATCAGTTGTCTAAAGCAAACCTACTCAACGAAGAGCTTAAGAGCAATGCAGAACAGCTGAAGGTTAAGAATGAAGAAAAAGAGCAATTGGAACAGCATATCGAAAGAATGAATCAAGACAACGCTAGTTTGACGTCCAAAATCAAAGAATTAGAAAAGCATATTCAAACCGCTACCGAAGAGCAAAAGGCTGGATCAGAGAGATTATTACGCGAACGGAAAGATATGTTCGAAAAAGCTACAATGGCGAAGGAAGAAGAGTTGTCGGATTTGAAGAAAAAATTACAGGAAACTTCAAATGCGCTGGAGAAAAGCCATGCGACTATTAATGAGAAAGCTAGCGATGTAGACCGTGTCAATCAAGAAAATGCAGATTTAAAAAGATGTTTAGAGGAAGCCAAAGGCATGTGACGAAAAGTCAAAATATTGATTTCGATCGAAACAATTACGCTAACAGAAATTTTAGACATGAAGAAACAGTTAGAACTGACTAAAGCCGAGCTTGAAAAGATTCAAACTGCTGCTGATGAGAACAAGGACCAAGCAACCATCGCCAAGGCTGAGCTAGCGGAGTTGAAGAAACAATTGGAAAGTTCGGAAGGTATTATAGAAAGTGTCAAAAATATGTACAGAAGAAAGTGCGTCTTCTGATCATCTTGTTTTTCATACCATTTGTTGAATTGAAAGATTTGAGGAAGCAGTTTCAAGAGGCTAGAGATGAGCTGGAAAAAGTCAAGACATCTATTATTGAGAAGGACAAGGATGCCAGCCGAACTAACGATATGATTGAAGATTGGAAGAAACAAATAGCGGACGCCGAAGGTAAGTATCAATAGATAATACTGTCATAAAGGAAATTTACCATGATGATCAAACTAATCGTGATACCAAAGATGTCAAGACAAAACTTGATGAAGCCAGAGAAGCACTGCTGAAAAGTGAGGCTACAATAAACGGGAAGAATAACGATTCTAGGAGGTCAGAACAAGAAATCCAAGGTATGAAAGAGCTATTGGGAGAAGCTGAAAATGCATGGGAAAAGGATGCCAAGTTGTATTTAAATTGATATGCCCATGGTACTAACCATGCGATTACCAACATCTAGACTTGAAAAAACAGTTGGAGGCGACCAGCAAAGCATTGGAGAAGAGCAAAAGATTAGAAACCGAAAGGAACAGCGATGCGGATCGTGCTCAAAATAACATTATAGAGCTGAATGGTCAGATACAGAAGCTTGGTCTAGAGAAAGATCAGCTGGCGAAGAAGATGTCTACTCTCGAGTCCACATTAGAGGGGCTGCGTAAGGAACAAAATGGAAAAAATTCACTCAATGGACAAAATTCGAAGCATGGTACTAAGGTGGCAACTCTTCAGCAAAAGATTGATAACATCAACCAAGAGCGACAAAACTTTGAGCGCAATTCCAACAAAAAGTTGACCAAGTTACAGGAGCAAAATAGAGAAGCTGAGAAACGCATTCACGAAAAGGAAGGCATAATCTCTAAACTTAACACTGAACTGGAGGAAATGAAAGAAAGCGGTGAGACCATCTCTAGTGAAATGTCTCAGATTTCATCACAACACGTAGAGCTTCAAAAGGAATACGATGATTTGCAAGCACGATACGAAGGTTGCCAAACTGAATTATCAGATGCAAAGTCACAGCTGCAGCAATCAGAGGCACAAAGTAGCGAATCTGAGGGTCTTCAAATGCAACTTGACGCTTTGCAAGCACGATATGATAGCTGCCAAATCGAACTCTCAGAAGCCACGGCCAATCTGCAGCAATCAGAAGCACAGCGCGGAGAGACTGAGGATCTTCAAAAGGAGCTACAAGCTTTACAAGTGCGATATGACAACTGCTATTCTGAGTTCTCAGACGCCAAATCAAGATTACAACAATCTGAAAAGAAACTTCATGAGGCTGCAGACCTGGAAAATAAGATTACCGAACTCACCAATACTATTGAGAGCCTAAAGGCGACAATGGAGACTGAAAGACTAGTAGCGGTAAACGAGAGAGAAAAGAATGTTACTGGCATTAAAGAAGGATTGGACAAAATTGCGAGTCTTGAATCAGAGAAGCTGGCATTATTATCAGAAAAAGAAACAGGCATTGAACAACATAAAGCTCTTACCGCCGATCATGAACAGACAGCAGCCTTACTTGAAAAAGTGACCCAGGAGCGTGATGAAATTGCCGTTTGGAAGACTCAACAGGAGACTCTCATTCAACAGCAGCAAAATGATCATGCAGCTGCACTCAGCGAATTGAATGCCAAGATCGAACAGTTAGGTAACCTTGTGGAAAAGCACAAGGTAGACGAGCACGCCGCAATCGAATCAGCTGGTCAACTGCAGAGCAGACTTGCAACGCTTGAAGGTACCATCAATGCAAACGAGAAGAAAACCAAGGAAATCAATGAATCTTTGGATTTTGCCAAAGAGACTATTCATCAGCGTGACGTTCATATTGGCAAACTAGAGGAGAAGATGGAGTCCATCACAAGAGACTTGAACACTTCGACGCAACAAATTACCAAACTGGAGAAGGACAAAGCGAATCTAACTGAGGAAATAAATATCTTCAAAGGTCAATTATCTGAGCTCACTGATCAGCTTATTGCTGCGCAGCAAAGTGCTAAGGAAGCCGAATCATCTGCAAACGAACGGCTGGACGCACAGCGTAAAGAATATCAAGAAAGTATTGATAGTTTGAAGGAGCAGGTTGCAGAAGCCAACAGGAAAGAAACAGAGTCTAGTAATGCACTTGCAGACGTAAAGCAACAACTCATGACTGCCCAAGAAGAACTAGCGACGGCGCAGTCCACATCCAGTGAGCTGCAGAAGCGCTTGAATGATCAAGCTTCTGCAATGAAGAAAGTCGAGGAAGAGTGTAGCAACCTCAGAGAAACGCTGGTGAATACGAAAGAAGTGTCGTCCAAACAAATTTCGGAGTTGAAACAAGAAAGCACAGATGCCCAGAAGATGGCTGAAGGAAAGGCGCTGAAGATAGGTGAGCTTGAGAAGCAACTGAACGACTTGGAGAGCCAAAAGACGTCTGAAACCGAGCAACTTCAGAGTGCTTTGGATGAGGCTCAAAAGAAACTCGAAAACCTTGGCCATGTTCTTGACAATGCCAAGAAAGAAATTGAGGATCGTTCTGCTTCAATACAAACCTTACAGCAGGATCTCGAATCTGTAAGTTTACGCAACTTGGCATTAGAAGAAAATGTATCCAAGCTTTCGAGTGACTGGCAAAACGACAAGGACCATTGGAATACCCTTGACAAAGAACTGGTAAGGGCATGTTCCAAGTAGTGATCATTGTACACAGTTTGGACAGGTCCATTTTAACAATTGTTCTTTATTTTAGGCAATTGTCAAAGGACTTAACGAGAGTCTGTCGAAGGATTTAGAAAGTCGAGAAAAGCAGATAGAGGAGATCAAAGTTAAAGAGAGTCATCTAAAAATGCTTAATAAGGTGAGCATGATAACAGGATATTGTGTTGGCACTCCTTGTGGCGAGGCTGATCATGATTATATTTCAGACACTTCAAGAGGAAATTCGCAAGTTTTCTCGACCCAATTATTCCCCAAGCAATCATTCACCTCCACAAGCCAAATCTGATCCTCATATTGGATCATCCGAATTCTCTCCTCCCTCTGCTAGAATGTCACTCAACATACCAAGAAGTGCTTCCACCACTGGATCTCCTCCAGAGGTTAACATTGAATACCTGAAGAATGTTTTGATCAAGTTTATTGAGGATAAACGGACAAGGGTAAGATAATGCGAGTATATGGGTTAGATTATGATGCTTTGACTAATATCCCTTCGCATTAGGCGAGACTCATACCAGTCATTACTACTATGCTAAACTGTTCTCCAGAGGAAACACAGCGACTGCAGTCTAAAGTTTAAATAGACCCTTACTTTCACCTGTACAAAATGTCGATAATAAAAGGATAATTCCAGTCTTTGAATACGCAATACGATAGAATACCGCTCTGTGCAGTTTGCAAATTTATTAATGGTTTATACTATTTACAGTTGTTATTAAATTTATCTTGAGGGATCAGTCAATCTAGTCTATGGAGTGAAGGTGCAGCACAGATCAATCTGCTATTACCCACGACGTACTACATCCAGCTGCTACCATCCTTGGATTGACAAGTGGTACAGCGTTAGGAGTGAACACGTCCGCATCAGTTGAAGCGCAGTTACCGTGTTCATTCCAGCCCCAAGCATATACAGTATCACCAGATAAACATAGCACATGTTCTGACCCGCAAATCATGTCTTGTATTGTACTTGCTTGTGGTATGTGAACAGGCTTCCAAGCCAATTTGAAAGGCTTGTCAAGCCAGCCATCTCCAGTGGCCTCAATATCGGTTAGTTGTCCATGATCGTTTCTTCCCCAGCCCCATATCTCGCGAGTGTCTGTGAGTACAATGGTATGATGCCATCCGCAAGAAATTTTGACCGCTGGCGCTGGTAATGAACCAAGTATTGGTTGATCTGACCTGACACACTCTAATGGATTGAACTTGCCAAGTTGACCATACTTATTGACACCCATGGTATAAATTTTGCCAGCTTCATCCAGAAAGACAGAATGCGTTTGACCACAAGCAATTGCGGTTACTGGACTTGGGAAAATGACGGTCGGTATGACGGACTTGGTCTTCTCGTCGTGGTATGCAACGTTGCCGAGTTGCCCCGAGCTGTTGGAACCCCAGCCGATAGCCTTACCATCGATCGTCTGAGCAATAACATGTCGATAGCCACATGCAACAGAGACAATTTGCTCCACGCCTCTGATCGCGACGGCGGAATTTGTTTTGAAGAGTTTGTTGTCGTGGCCAAGTTCTCCTCGGTTACCCTCGCCCAAGGAAAACGCTTGCCCAGTACGGTCTACTAGGATGGTGAAAGACCAACCACACGCGACATCTTTCCATTTTCTTTCATTTAAAGTCTGTGATCTTCGGAAAGTGTTGGAGGTCACATCGGCACACTGACCTTGACTATTGTCTCCGCAGAAATAAATCTCGCCATTGGTCGTCAATAGCGCTGAATGGTTTCCACCGGCAGTGATCTTGGCGATAGAAGAGTCCGGAACCGCTAAAGAGCATCTCACTGGTGTTCGAAGGTCTGTCGCGTGGCCGACTCCTAATTGGCCATTGCCATTGGACCCGAATGAATAGAGTGGCATTTTTGCTGAGTAACCAGTTGAAAGCGGAAATTTTGACAGGTTGATATATACTCACGTATTTCTACCCACACTCCAGGAACAGTTTTTCTTCTCTTACAAATGGCTACATCTTTGCGAAATCTCAAAACTTTGATTGGTATGATGAATGATAACCAAGATTAGAACTTTATTTCTTTCATAATCAATATCTCTGTTCGTGTAGTTGGTACTGGTGCTGTTGGTTGTATTTATGGTTGGCGTATGTCACAAACTGCGGCTGTTACAACCGTTTGCCGTTCAAATTACGATGTGGTCCGCCGTGATGGATTTGATATACAGTCAAAGAAGTGGGGCCAAGGAATATTTCGACCGCATAAAGGTAGGTTGCCGGTAGGTCTGTCACTTACAATTTCTTATCAATTACTAATTTGCGAAAAAATCTCAACCCAGTCGTCCGAAATACAGAGGAAACTGCGGGAGACGAATTCGATTATGTTATCGTGACCATGAAAGCATTACCAGATGTTATTGACGTGAACAGCATTATCCGTCCAGGTGAATGGGTTATAAAAGCAAATGTATCAATGATCCTATTGATCTAATGGTTTATTCGCTCCCGATTAGCTATCACTACGGGAAGGACCACGATTGTTCTTATCCAGAACGGATTAGGTATCGAACAGGCAATTTCAAATGCATTCCCATCTAATCCATTGTTATCCATTGCTGCATATATTGGCACCTCCCAAACAGCAGCCGGAAAAATTGTCATGATGGGAGACGAACACCTTGTAATGTCACAGTATCCCACGGGCGATGAGAAGGGCGAGAAATCAGCAAAGGAATTCGCAGAATTGTTGAAGGCAGGAGGGGTGACGGTTAAACAAGTTTCTGATATAAATCGTGTGCGATGGCAAAAGCTGATTTGGTAAGGAACAAAGCTTTATTAATGCTTTTGAGTAAAGTACTAACAGTTTTGTCTAGGAATGCTTCTTTTTCTGCTGTATGCGTAGCTACCAACCTGAATACTTCACAGGTACTTGCCCATCCTCCTAGTTCGTTGCTAGTCAAGAATGCAATGGAAGATGTTATCCGAGCTGCCAATTCCTTCGGATATGGGTTCAACGCTGAGGCGGAGGTTACGCAAATGTTCAAGAACACAAAAAATATTGCGGGTGCGTATAAACCAAGTATGCTGCTGGATGCAGAACGTGGACAACCAATGGAGGTTGAAGTGATCCTCGGAAACCCTCTACGACTAGCTCAGAAGAACGGAGTCAATGTGCCGTATTTAGAAAGCTTGTATTCCATTTGCTCTGCAATCAATGCTAACAAGCAAGGCAAAATCGTCGTTGATTCCAAGATTTAAGCTAATGCATAACTGACAAATACATCTATGAATATATCGTACCTTGTATTGTGACGTTGATTGAAAAAGGAGTGAGCTCAAGCGCTTACTCTAGAACTTTATGACGCCGATAACACAAGCTGATCTTGTGAGTCGTTAGAGCTTTAACTCGATGTTGACGTTCGTGAGCAGCCTAGATTGTTCTACTAGTTAAAATAATATGGCGCAATTCACTAGTTTGAAGTTCATACTTTTATCGGATGAGTCAGACAGTGGCTATGCAAAATTGGCTATCATTCTAACGGCTCGGCAAGAGGAGGCTTAAACTCCGTTTGACACAACTGACTGAGTACAAATACTCTTCCTGGGGCTCCGTTGGCAATGTCTGTAACTTGATTCCAAACGATTCTTTAAATGGCTATTGCTAATGAGAAGGCAAAAGTGCTAATGGGTAAGTGTCCAGCTGTCGAATTTGATATTTGATACGCAGCTAACTATTTTTTCCAGTGGGGACTGGTGCCCTTGGCTGTACTTATGCATGGAGACTAGCACAGAATGCTGAAGTTATGACAGTTTGTCGCTCTAATTTTGACGTCGTCAGCCGAGATGGAATCACTATTACCTCAGCAAAATGGGGCAACGGAGTATTCCAGCCATCAAAGGGTACGTGCGTCTTTTTTTTTTCGATATGTATATAAGTACCGTTTCGAGTAACTGACATATCTTCACAACTTAGTGTTTCGCACCACAGATGAAGCAGCTCAAACCGAGTACGATTATATCATTGTCACAATGAAAGCCTTGCCTGATATTTACGATATTGCCGAAATTATCAAACCTGGTACGACATTAATATTTGACTCTTTAGGCACCGTACATTTCATTAATTGAACCTTTATATAACAGCGGTGACGGTTGGTAAAACAACCATTGTGCTCATTCAAAATGGCATTGGAATTGAAGAACCTTTGACTTTGGCATTTCCTAACAATCCATTGATATCTATTGTGGCGTATATTGCAACATCCCAAGTTTCACCAGGAGTCATCAAAATGATGGGAGATGAAAACCTTGTCATGGCGGAATATCCTCAATCAACAGAGAATGGAAAAGAGCAAGCAGAAAAATTGTTGGAACTTTTCACCAAAGGAGATGTTTCTATCAAAATGGTCCCTGATATTGAGCGGCCACGGTGGCAGAAACTTATATTGTAAGTATCGTAGTATCAATCGGTCATTAGGAAAAATGTTGTTAACTTTATTGCGGGTAGAATTGCTGCTATTGCCTCATTATGTGTCACAGCCGATATGGATACCCATGGAGTAGTTTCCAATCCTATGACAGCAGAAATACTCAAGCATGTTATGCGAGATGTGGTTAGAACCGCGAACTCGTATGGACATAATTTCGATGCTGATGAAGAACTTACTAGACAGTACACGAGAGTAGCATCTATTGGACCTGGATATCGACCATCTATGTATTTAGATGCCATTAGAAACCAGCCCATGGAGACTGAAGTAATTTTTGGTAACGCAGTACGCCGAGCCAGGGCTAATAATGTTAGTGTCCCATATTTGGAGACCATGTATGCTTTATGTGCTACCATCAATGCTAAAAAGCAAGGCAAAGAAATTAAATAAATCTGAAGATTTTTTCACGCACATTCAAATGCAGAAACTAAACTGTACGAGGCTTAACACTTTGCCATTGTTACTTGACTGGCAATTCCAAGTATACAACAGATGAGTGGATGTTCACATTAATACAACAGTAACAACACTAACGACGACATGTCCTCTCGTATTAGCATTGTGCCATCTACAATATTTCTACTCCCATTAGGCAAAAGCGAGCGTCAGTTCAGTCTTGTAGAATAAGACGTAACTGTAAGATTGCACCGGTGTCTGTAATATGAATTACGAGATGTGAACGAAAAGAATACGAGTATGTCGATTTATGGCATGATGTAAACAGACTAAAATTGTAGCAATAATTAACAATGTATTATTGAGAAATGAAGGGTCCTTTATAACTGTAGCCTTCCATGTGTTTACGATATATTTTTGCTCGAGAATTCATGCCCCAAATTTGTTTGAGTAAAGTCCAGGATGGCCAAACACCCCTGCCAATGTCTCCATTTTCAGCTGTAGTGCGAAGGTAGTAGTTGAGGTAAGATACTTTTACCAAGGCAGTGAGTGATTTGTTTCTCCAATTGATCGATGGTAATCTTGGGTTTGGATCAAGGTTTTTCTTCAGCTCATTGGGCAAATCTGGATTTAAAATTAATGCAGATGCCATGCCTGCCATGGCAACTCCATTTTCAATAACCTTTTCCATTACTGGTCGTCGTGTGATACCTCCTGTTAGCATAACTGGCATGGTAGCGATCTTGGAGATTTCCTCAGCAAAGGTAAGGAAGTAAGCTTCTCGAGCGAGTGTTGACAAACTTTTACTTTCTTTGTCTGGCTGAACAGCATCAGGTCCCATAATTACAGGGGATTCGAGACTGCCACCAGAGACCTCAACCAAATCAACTGACATGCTGTTGAGTTGTTGAACGACCCATATGGCATCGTTACTTTCAAATCCTCCTCGTTGAAAGTCTGCAGAATTGATCTTGACGGATACACAAAAGCCTGGTGATACTGCAGAACGAACGCTCTTTACAACTTCAAATAGTAGTCTTGCTCTATTTTCCAATGAACCACCCCACTTGTCTTTGCGCTTGTTGCTTAGAGGTGACAGGAATTGATTCAATAAATAGCCATGAGCAGAATGGATTTGGACACCAGTAAATCCTGCTCTTTCAGCAAGTTGACTGCTAATCTTGAATCGTTCGATCACCTCTTGGATTTGTGGTTCAGTGATTTCTTGAGGAACTGCAAAGAGAGCCGGCTTACTCAATGGTATTGCTGATGGAGCTAAACCGGGCTGTCCAAGATTGTAAAATAATTGTTTGCCGGGATGGTTAAGTTGGAGCCAAAAATGATTGCCTCCTAGTGATCCAACTTTTGCCCATTCTTGAAATAGGTCCAAGTGGGAGTCGTCTTCGAGTACAACGTCACCAGGGCCTCCAACAGCTCGTCGGTCGATCATTATATGTCCTGAAATGGATAATCCGACGCCACCTTCAGACCAAGATTTATAAAGTTGAAAGAGCTCTTTGGAGGGATTCTGATCATTATCTGCCAAATTCTCTTGTGTAGCTGCTTTTGCAAGTCGATTTGGTATTACGGCACCATTTGGCAAAGTTAGAGGAGTAAAGATGGTCGTCATGGCAGGTATAACTGTAAATACGTTGGCGGCGATCTCAACACCTTTTTATATTTCGCGTAGACAAAACATTTGTAATAAATATTCGAGCAAGATCCAGGCGGCATCAGAAATGACTGTCATCCCTCAGTAATTTAATTCTCCATAGTACGTTATGCTTCGCAAGTGTTGCCTTTTATAGACAAAAACGTTCTTGTCAGATGCTGAATGCTTTTCCATTTGCCATCTTCCTGCAGGCAGAGCGAATCGCACACTGACCTGTAAATAAGTGTTGATTGTTTACATGCTTGATTCTTTTTCCAGAATCAGTCTCTGTTCTAGATGGAATCTATCTGATCTGCACCATACTCATCCCTTACCTGATCGACAGGCTCATCTATCCTGCAAGTAGATTGCGTAACACCTATGTTAACATATTTTCCAATGTGATGTGTAACCTCGCTACATACAGCTGTTTCTCGCATAATGTCCAACCTGACAAGTATCGGTGAACCTATTTCACAAGTTGCATAAGCCGAACAGCGCGGCGTGTTTGCTCTCTTGGAGGTTATTCAAGCCCACGAGCGCACAAGCGAACTTTGTGAAAGAGCTTTGCCGCCAATTATCTTCCGTTGAAAAGACTCTGGGGAGTATCATATCAGAAGCTGAGGCTGCACATTCTTGCAAAGTCAAAGTCAAAGTCAAGCTCAGGTCCAAAGTCCACATTCATCTTCGGATGGTAATTTCGAGCAGCAAAGATACATGTGAATGGTTTCTAAATACTTTCAAAGAGTGGACCAATTATTCGTCATGACTCAAATGAAAGTAATAGCCGTGGGTAAGAAATGCCCACTTATCATCTCGCCCCGTCGCGCACGAACCGAGTTGGGTAGCTCACGGCCCATAAGCTTTCTGCTCCAACCACAAACTGTCCCTGTGCGCGTAACCAGCGTTTGGCGGCAGAAGCTGCTCTATAGTAGGCTGGGATGACGCTGAAATAGCGAGTACCATCGTAGACGGCGGCTCTGGAAGATAAATCGTCTGGTATAGAAGCAGCCGCATGACATCAGCAGTGGATCGAGACAAAAGACATGATCAAACCAGCGAACCATCATGAGAACAGAATGGGTAAAAGCACAATAGAACTGGCTCTCAGAACGTTACTCCATATCTGCACTAGAACCTGGTAGGTGCCGTGCGAGGGAAGCGCGTTACCCCATCGGAAGAAGCAAAGGCTAAGCTCAAAGGGGTTGATAGTGCTAGCGACATTAAGAATCACCCAAGTGAGGATACAGAATGGTAAAAGCTGTATCGAAACGAAAGTAGTGAGAATATCCATGAACAGAAAGTTGATGTACATGTATGACCAGAGAACCATCCATGATAGAGCAAACTGTTCTCCGTTAACATTCCATGACTCCTTATAGACCCAGATGTATGTAACCATCAGCAGGGACCTGATAAATGTGTAAAGAGCCGAGATCGACTTGCGGAGGACTCCCTTTCTCACCCAGCTTAAGTGTGGTCAGAACATGACATTTTGCGGATATTCCATTCAGAGCCAATATAAAGAAAAATTGCTGGATGTGGCCATGATCATGGAGACTGTGTAAAAAAGAACCCGTGCGCCTTGAGCCGTGGGCTGTATGGTGATACCGGTGGCTGTGATGCGGTTGAGGATGACCTCAATATTCATATTAGACGACGACATCGATGGGAGCACCTTGGATGCATTGAGAGAGTAATAGGCTGAGCGTGTAGCTGCAATCAAGCGTCGCAGCCAAACTGGCTGATCCTCCAGTATAGGTATATACAGCCCCCAATAATTACCGTGGCAGCCAAGATTTCTGACATCTTGGGGGTTGGGATAGCAGTCAACGAATGAAGCTGCATGCATGGTCAGGAAGTTTGCACCTTTCGGTGTTTCATAAGCGTTCGGGACCGATTGGCTGATAATGTCCTCGCCGTAGTCGACATAAAGTAAATTCATGCCTTTGAAACACCCACCATCGCGAAGTACTGTTGCATAGAAATAACGCATGTTACACCAGAATAAGACCTGCAAAAAGATGAAACTGATCGTCACGGCCACCAGGAACTTCTTCCCTTGGTTTCACATCCATCTTGGGTTAAGGCGGCATGCGTTGAAGGACTCATAGGGAATATTGATAAAGAAATCAGCCAACAGAAGGAAACATGATTACTGATCTACAGTCCTTAAATACTGGATAGCTACTGGTAGCGGTCGACTGGAGAAATAAGGGTATATCACGTACCCGGCGATTCAGGCCCTGGCGGAAAATGAAAGACGGTCGATTCTACTTGTGATCAGATCATTAGTTGAAGGATTCCTGGCATCGTCCACGGAACATTCCCAGCCAGATTCTTCCATATCTTCCGCCCGGCCCAACCGAGCGAAGAACTCATTACGGGAAGGGAAATTAGTAGGGATCGACCCAAATACAAGTCCGTAAAATTGAATAAACATTGGCATTCACAAGACAGAGACTTGTACGAATATACTCGCATATTTTGCCTCGATATAATGAATAATCACGCCAGCCAATGAGCGCATCGCGTCTCGTCGTCGCCTCATACCAGGGGATATGGGAGACAGTGGCAATCTGCATGTCCCTTGTGGTTTAGGGCCTTTGACGATGTCTGGCAATAACCCTTATGGATGGTTCTAGTTTCCAACCAGAGAATCCTGTCTCCGCCGTAACTGTTATAGAGAGGACTTAAGCTACAACTGAACTTGGTTTCACGGCAACGGAACTGGTTTCACGGCTTCTGGTGTATTACCCGCTTTTCGGTTAAATACATCCCGCTCCACTGGAAGTGCTGCCCTGTTTCTTTTGGGGTAAGCTAACAAATATATATACCTTGTCAAATCATCTCACCGCGATCACCGCAGTTCGTCCTTCCCATATCAATTTACAATGGTGCAAGTGCATATCACTTCGGGGATCCTCCAGGGCTTTTCTGATCAGAATGTGTTAAAATTCCTGGGCGTGCCTTATGCTGCTCCACCAACGGGAGCCCGACGCTGGCAGAGTCCACATCCACCAGACTCTTGGGAAGGGGTTCGACAAGCTACAAGCTTTGGACCCATCTGCCCACAGACAATCGGTGCATGCTTTAACCTCCGACAGACAATCCAAAGTGAAGACTGTCTATATCTCAACATCTGGACTCCAACTTGTGATGTGGTTGCCAAACAACCAGTCCTGGTATGGATCCATGGTGGAGGAAACCTCGGTGGTGCGGGTTCGGAAGATATCTACGACGGGACTTATCTATCCAAGAAAGGCGCCACCGTGGTAACAATTAACTACCGACTAGGAGCCTTTGGTTACTTGGCACATCCTGATATTGGTGCCAACTTTGGCGTTCAGGATCAAATTGCAGCGCTTGAGTGGGTGCGCGCTAACATTGCTGCATTTGGAGGAGATACTGCCAATGTAACGATATTTGGGGAATCCGCAGGAGCAGTGGCAGTCCGGACACTGATGTCTTGCCCAAAAGCTCACGGACTCTTTCACCGCGCGGTTCTCCAGAGTGCCGGATTCGAGGCTACTACGATCATCCCATCTCGTACATACTGCCAAGCGCAGGAAGCTGCAGAGGCCCTTTTTGATAGACTAGGTGTTCGGACTTTGGCCGAGTTACAAAAGATTCCCTTCGACGTTCTTAGAGAAGCTTCACATGCACTTTCCGGAGTCCCCCCTCCTCCTGGCCGCATTCACACTCCTGCACACCTCATATGGACGCCCGTAGTGGACGGTATCACTATCCAGGACGGCTTTCCTGGCTGGAAAAGCGATGTTCCTGTTCTGATGGGCTGCGTGGAAAATGAAGCACGATATTTTCTAAAGCCAACTTCGACATTTACACAAGGCACGCTGGAGCAAGTGGCAACCCTCCTTTACGGATCCAGAGCCACTGAAGCCTTAGATTTCCTCGAATCGACCGGATTGACCATATACGAGCGCCTTGATAAGCTCTTCACAAGTGCCATTTTCACCGAACCTGCGCTCCAGAGCGCGAAGAAATTCGCTGCCCTCGGTCGCCGGGTGTATATCTACCATTTCAACCGGTGCTCACCGGGGTTAGTCTCTACAAACGAGCTTGCTAAACATACGGCGGAAATCTGTTACGTATTTGGAACCCTGGTGGAAGGGAATGAATACGATGGTGTGGATGTGGAACTTTCAGGGCAGATGCAGCAAGCTTGGTTGTCCTTCGCATGTCATGGCATCCCGACATTCCCAGATGGACGAGAATGGCCTATGTTTGATTTATCAGAACCTTCTGTTGTTTGGATTGATGGTAATGGATTTACCATCCGGCCATTTCCCAAGACAGAATTGGTTTCTTTACTTAACCTTGCACGGATCGTTTCAGTCTAATGAGTTCATGTAACTGGTTACATTGGGATATAAATAAATATACATGCATCTTGTGTTGGAAAATGCTGCACAGAACGTCAAGTTATAGATTATATGGCAGTTATGAAATTCATTGTTTAGCTCCTTTCCATTTTCCTATGGTGTAACCGAGCAAATCTCAGTTAATTATGGGTGATTTATCTTCATTGTGCGATGTAGACTGCCTGGCTAATGCTTTGAGGCGAAGGTCTATAAACTACACGGAATCCATCAGTGAGCATGATAGGCATTGTAGCCACCTATAAAATCTCTGAAGCAATACTAAGAAGTAGGCCTCTCGAGTGAGGGTTGATGTACTTTTACTTTCATTGTCTGTATGAACAGCATCAGGTTCCATACTGACAAGAGCTTCGGAGACTGCCACCGTCAACATGATGGACCAAGTCGACAGAGATGCTAAAAAATTACTGTATAACTCATTGCACATCGCCAGTTCTAATCTTGAGACTAGGCTCTATAAATAAATACAAGTTAAAATGCATCTACGCACAGCCATACGATATATATTCAGATATTCTACAACAAAATCAATGTTGCAGACGTAGTTTATATATTGTAGTGCAAGATTCATGCATACGGCTCCTATTCCATACCAGATGGACAAAAATACCAAAGCCGGTACGTTACTGTGTTGTTTGAGATTTGCGCCTCCACACATCCTCGTGAAATGAATACCACTTGTTGGCCACCATAGGATGACTACGGCTGAGTCCTCGAAACGCGCTCTCCCCATATACCGGGTATTGAAGTAATTGCTCCTCCTTCACGTCCGACTGTACATCCTTGGGTCTGTTGGCAAGCAGATGTTCGGGCACGTCGAGAATAGGAACTTGTGTTTTGACATTTGGATTGAAGAACACCGGCAATGACAGACGGTCTTTACCGGATGTGTTATTTAGAACCCTATGAACCGTTGCAACGTATGTCTTCTGCGTCATGCGCTCGAACATTTCACCAATGTTGATTACAAGGCATCCTGGTAGAGGCGTTGCATCCTGGTAGAAAAGAAAAAGATAAGTTAAACTTCTAAGAATTCCGGGCTTGGACAATAATGTAAGTTCTTACTATCCAAACTCCATCCATGCCCTGAACTTGCAAGCCGCCTACATTATCTTGCAATAGAATGGTTAGGCACCCATAGTCCTAATCATGTCCACGTTAGTACACCAACGATATTTTGTCTAGCGTCACAAAATAGCCACTCACTTTATGCGGTCCAACACCAAGACCATGCTCATGTGGTCGATCGATAGCATGTCCCATGGGAGGGTATCGAACCACCTTCATTCTGACATGAGGTTCATGTTCGAACGTTGAAAAGTGGTTCTCATCCAACTCTAAACTAATTGCAACGGCTCTCATCAATGTTTTTGCGATATCACAACATGCGTCCATGTACTCCTGAATGGTATCCTTGAATCCGGGCAACTCCGGCCATTGATTTGGACCCTTGAGGCCAAGATATGCTGGGGTTTCTTCTGTCATATCTTCAGCCTTCACCTCCGGACCATAGTCTATCTGCTCTCGGTTATCTTGTTTAAAGTTGGTTGTTTCAGCTCTCATACGCTGATATCCTCTGAAATGCGGCGAGTTAATCATCTCAATCTTCAATTTTTCTTCTATTGGTAGTGCGAAGAAAGCCTTCGCCTGTTGTAACGCTTGACTTTGAAGTTCAGGGGTTAGCTGGGGTGCATTCTTGAGGTAGAAGAACCCATACTTTAATACAGCATCTTGTAGACTACGAACAAATTGCGCTCTGTCTTCAGCTGAATTGGAAAGAAACAAGCTTAGATCCAGTATAGGCAAAGTAACCATTATTTTTAGTTGCAAAGCAAGAAGCGATGTGTGAGCCAACCTAATTTTTCTGCTGCAAATTTATAATTTTTAGATCAATGGCGCAATCTTTCAGTCAAATTTTTATCGGCACGCGGATTTTTCTCACAACAGTTTCGAAACAAACAGTACTTCTTTGGCGTTGTTAAGCTTATCGCTAACATTAATTAATAATCACAATTGTTGATGAATGTAGCCTTAATGTAATTTCATGCATTTGCAGGTTTGATACAAATTATCAGCTTGTGATTCATGCCAGATAATTAGAGTATTCTGGAGGCATATCATGGAAATATGTGCAATGTGTGAAAGTACCGCTAGTAGGAGAGTGGATTCACTATGACTATTGCATCGCCGTGGAATACTAACCTTTACGTTTGCTGTACCAGTAGTGGCCTGCATTGTAGTTAACGTCACAGTGCAGCAACCATACACATCTGAAAGACCCCTTCTATTATATCTGGGCATTTGTCCAATTCAACCCGCAACCAATGTTACCACTATCTCAACAGCTTTAAACGCATTCTCATGACGTACTCGGACCAAGATGATTTGTTCTAATGAGTTTGCGATAGTTTTGATTGTTATTATATTCCTTTTTTCGTCAAACGGTATGAATTTGTGTCTTTAAGTGAAAATAAAAAAGATCTAATCTTGCTTGAATTCGCCAGTCTTGAACTGTTTAGACCACTGTAAGCAATCCAACTAAGTACAACAATATTCACATCCCGGGTAAATGTCAATGCTCTTTTGCACGACTTACCATCATGGAAGGAATCCAGCGAGTGGGTTCTCGGTGTCTCCATTCCTTATCTGCGGACACTTTCCAAATAGCTGCAAGGGTGACAGCCATACCTATAGCGGCAACAGCAGTGTTAGACTTCCACGTATTGGGTCGGGACCACCATCCACCTGAAGGTGACCTATAGAACATGTCAAAGGGTGGTTTAGATGAATACTGTGAGATAAAATGTTGGTGTAAACGAATGGTTCGTCAATTTACCAAACTTCTTTGGGGTAAGGGAATCGCTGAACGGCACCCTATACGAGAAAAGATCGATCAGTCATTCAAGTTGCTTGTTGCAGTTATGTGTAAGGCGACTACTTCCATACCATGTTGGAACTTTATTGACGAAGAGTGTTGGAGAGGGCCAGCTGCGTTTGATGATGTCAAACAAAATAGAAAAATCACGTGATTCCAAGTCATGTGATTTTATTCAAGGCACAAAGCTCTTTGGTAAAGTCTTGTACCAAAGTCTTGTACCAAAGAGGATATTGTTGGAGAAGAACATGCCTTTCTATACAATAGATTGACAACACTTTCAAGTAAATATGAGACATAAGAAGTGAGAGGAGAGAGAGAAACGCTCGTGTAAACTGCTTAAAGCTGCCTCGATTCAATCGAAGACAGGTCATTGTACAACACAGTTATAGTTACTTGATAATGCCCTTCATGTAACTTAAGAACTATACTCATAGTCGACAATAATTAGAGAGAACTGAAAAGTCATGAAAGAAAGTTGATCTCGAGATTTATTAATTATGTGGCATGAGTTGCTGCATCTATTGCACGTTTTTTGGCATCATTGTACTGATGGTTTTTGCTTTTCTATGATTACCCCAGGGACGTATTTTGGATGGAAGAGTTTCTGTAAAAACCAGTTAGCTAAGAAAACAAGAAACGCACTCGAAAGAGACTACAGTTACCTGGGCGTCCGCATATGCGACACCGAAACCCCATCCAGTGGCGATAGCGATAGGCCACGTTCGCTCTGATGCACCAAGGTCAATTAATGTGACATATATACATTAAGTAGTCCATCTTAGCTTCCTACTTACTTTTGAACAGAAGGGCAGAGGCGACAATACCAACGCTGAAGCCGATTCCGGTTTTAACAACAAAGTTGGATATGGTTTGATCCCACTATACAAGACATTATGTGAATCAAAGATGAATGATAATAATTACAAGATTAAATATACCCACCTTTTGTGCGAGAATGTCCTCGCTAGCAATTCTAGGCTTTGAAGACATGATGCTGCAAGTAATTGGCTGTGAAAGTTGAATTCGATAAAAATTAATGCTTTGACCCATGCAAGCCAACAGGAATTTTACGGATCACGTGTTTGGTCGCATTGGCAAAGGCGACGAGATAATTTCCATTTTCTATTAACTGCGGCTTTCTGAAGAATACCTATCGTGTATAATGCAAACTAATGGTATGAAACCGACAATTACAACTGTGTTATTCAGAATTATCTCAATCACCACCTTCTTGATCTAATTTTTGCTCATCTCAGTCTAAACGGAAAGGAGTTAAAGGCAAGTCAAGCAAATCGAAAGATGCGATAGCGCTGTCCGAAATAGAACAAGGTAGGTGACGAGGAAAAGTAGAGAGGCTAAAAAGTCATATTGAATCTTTAATAAATGCCTTTCAGTATTTCAAGACTTTGATCCAAGTGAAACTGGAATACTCGAACACGAAAGTGCCATTGAAGCTATCGATGTGCTTGGTGCACCTGGAGGCAAAGAACTCGTGCAACTAATGGACCCCGAAAACAATGGGTTTGTCACGTATGACAGCTTTTCGGAGATTGCCCTTCGTGCACTGGTAAGTTTTATAATCATATATGTGAACGCTATGGATCATGCATATCGATTTTGTATTCTGCATTTACTATTAGACGGATCAAGGTATGGATGATACAGCGCAGCTAGCTTTCGACTTATTTGACAAAGAGCACAAGGGTCAATTCACGTTTGAAGCTTTCATAAAGGTTGCAAAGTCGGTGGGAGAGAACTGGAGTGTGACAGAAATGAGAGAAATGTTTGACATAGCAGACAAGAATCAAGATGGGTACATCGACCAGAGCGAGTTCATGGATGTTATGGAGCGAGTTGGTCTATCTTGATCGTCCAACCGGAAAACATGTATTATAATTACAATTTTACAACTTCAATAATTTTACTCTATCCTGAAGTCCCAGCTTTTCAAATTTTTCAATGGCATCGTTGACGTCAATAATAGAATCTATTCGATGAAAGTCTACATTGTTAACTGCAATGATCCTGTAGAGATATATAGGAAATGGAACTTACCAGCGTTTGCAAGTTCGGAATAATGATCCATCAGATCCATATGTGCCTTGGTAATCACATATTCCCTTCGCAAAATAGTAATATCTTTCAATTCAGATTTATCTCTGGAGTCGTCCTAGAGTATAATATCAATCTTAGTCTGCCAGCCGATATAGGTCTTTTAACTTATTTCAGACTTACATCTTTAGGCACAGAGAGCCATTGTTTATCTCGCGGCAATAGGGAGAGAGAATAGATGGCTGCTAAGTAGCACTTGATTGACTGTTGCAATGCGTTTGGTTCTTTGAGATTTTGTTGGCAGCGTTTAGCTAGCATATACATGGATAATGCGGCTAGATTCAATTCATACTTTAGCTAACGTATGCGATATTCAAATTGAAATACTCGCGTAACATACCAGGACCATAGTCGCCAGCGTAGACATAAAAGGCGTACAAGTTCTTTGAAAAATCGACTTGAGACGGAGGCACAGGCACATGCTGCTGCTTGGCTTTTGACAAAAGCGCATCTTCTACTTGCGGTCGCAGGCCAGAGAGAGGGAGGCTACAAATTAATCCCAATTTGTCTTTTTCCGCAAGCCAACTAATCAAGTAACTGGCAGTATCCGATCTCCTAATAATCATGTTAATTCTGCATGCCGTATCTGAGCTTCTGCTGTTGTCCAGTCTCACCTGTCTAAATCTTCTATTGAAGACATGGCTGAAACAGCTCCTTCAATATCTTCCTTGAGTAGGTAGCCCACAAACACTCGATACCAAAGGCTGCTTATTGAACCCAAGTATTGCATTTGCCCAATTGCCTTCTCCTTGAACGAAACAAATGTTAGACTTTCCTATACTAGTATTGACTCCAAGCTATTGTAGATGATATAGAGCGCACCTTCGTTGATTCATGGACTGCTTCAATAGACGTTAGGGCCAACTTGCTAAACTTGATGATAAGGTCAGGTTGCGAGTGAGCAAACACAAAAGCCGATACGTAGATATAGTATTCAATCAAAGTATCGCATCCATGAGGTAGCAATTGTTGGAGTGCTTCATCAACACTACTTTGAGGTTGGTGCTCATAGAAATCATCTGCTGATCTTATTAGCTTCACAAATACACCAAAATTGTTCATCGTTAATCCAACGCTTACCAAATCCATTTGCAACTCGTAAGAAAGCATTTTCAGCTTCTTTGGTCTGACCTAGTCTCGTCCAGCATTTGGCTTGAACAAATAGGATAGCATCTGACATTGGCAGACTTTGCAAAAGAGTCAAAGCAATTTGAGGCTGTTTTAAGGATTCAAGGGCATTGGCAATATGAACAACAGATGCATCTTGGAATTTTCCACTGGCTGGTAAGAAATCTAATTGCCGAATAAACTGTCGAGCACTTCTGGTCACTGCCATTTCAAAAGATCCATGCTGAATGTATACAAGATAATATCGGCTGACGAGAAGATCCATCAAACTTGATTGGGGCGTAAAAGAACTGTCTCCAGAGTTCACATGTGCCTGATGACTGTCTTCAGCCGTGTTTGGTTCTACAGCAAAGTGATTATCAACATCCTGATTTAAAGGTTGATTACACATCCAGTTAAGTAGCGTATACGCCTTTAGTATATTATGACAGTCTTCCAAACGCTCGATTGTGTTCTTCATGATCTTCTGATTTCCATCGGTTGCAAGCAAGAATGCAATCGTCACCATAACATTTCTTGTAAAGCAATAGCGGGTTGCCACCAATTGATGGGTAGCGTTTGCAACTACAGAATCCGTCATCGCAGAGGCCTTGTCGCCAGTTACTTCATCCGGACTTGCATCAATCACAGCATCGATAATCATTCTGACAGTACCATCCAAGTCACCACATCCTCTCAGCTGTGTCATTATCAGCTTGTTATCATCATCCGAAAGGGTCGCTGATGAGATAAAGCGCTTGTAAAGTTGATGTCCAATGGCGTCAGCAGTCGGAGCACTATTATTCTGTAGCAAAGTTTGCTCCAGCCATATGTCCATATCTCCAATGGGTTGTTCGCCAATAAGATCAATGAGAGAGGTCATGGCAGTGGCAAACAGAACGGTATTTGATTTGATTTTGCCATTGCTAATTAAATTTTTGATTTGTACATCGTCTTCGTCAAAAACATGGTGCTCTAATTCGGCTGGATAAAAGCTTTGTTGGTGGAGATCGTCTTTGAGTGGAGAGAAGTGGTGCTGAAGTAATTCAAGTTCATCCAGAGTACGGGCAGCAAAAAAGCCGTCATGTCTAGTGATGATGAGAGGGGCTGAGATATTGGATGGTGTAGTTGTCCGTGGGGCTGAAATATCCAAAGGAATGGATTCAAAGTCTTCAGCATTACAGCATAGTTGGTAGAATGTTTCCCATTCACGTTTCACATTAGATTGATAGCTTGCGTCGTCGTTCTGCTTTTGTACATGCATTGCCACCAGATCACGAACATATTTTCGTAAAGTTGGTCGATCATCGTCACTACTATTGCCAATGCTAGTCACTTCATGCTCTTCCCTATCTTCGTTGTCAGTCAGAAAGTCGTCTTGTGAAAGTGTTCTTTCGTGAGGATCCACGATCCCAACATATGTCATCAAAGCTTTTCTAATGGTCGAGTCACTGAATGCTCCGGGAGCGAAGATGCCTTTGAGGAACGTTTCTGCATCATCTTGATATTGGTAACCTTGCCTTGTTATCCTTGAACTTGCACTATCAGGCAGCATGGATCGCCATCGAACATTGACCGGAATGGCACTCTCACTGAAAGGATCATATTCGCAGCCTACATCATAGATGGTGGCCGCCCGAACAATAGTATGAGGTTGATTTTGCCAAACCGTCCATAGTGTCGCATCATTTTGGCTGACAGTCATGTCGAATCCTGAAAGCCACTCCTTGCGTTGAGGATTATATTCTACCACATGTACAAGCTTGAGAGTACGAATATCTCCATCTTCCAATACCACTTGGTAAATGGCGAAACAAGCCTGTTGTTCAGAAGGTACAAACGCCACAGCTAAGATGATTTCGTCACTTACACGGTAGAGTCGTAGATGATTTTGCGGATTGGGATCGAGGTCAGGCTCATAATTATGTGAGCGTGGCGAAATGTTTGGCGCATCAACAATTGATCCAGGTAAAGCATCGCGAATGATATCTATACCACTTTCGACAAGTTTATTGTCTTGATCAAAAAAAGGAAGCACGGCGATAGCTTGGGAGCATGTATAGTTATGTCCACTTATCCAAACTCGAAGTCGTCGATCTCTACAAATGACGGCAGCCACAACTGCTGATGACTTTGCACTAGTGGAAACCGGTTCCAGTGCTAGTGATATTGGCTGAGGTGAACTATGATCTTCTGTAGCGGCAACATCTTGGAAGAAATTGGAAAGTAAAGGAATAGATGTCAAGTAACCGAGCGCATTCTGTCTCGGAGTGGTGTCCTGCTGAGCGATCTCATAGCTTGAAAACGGATCTATTACAAGGTCAACCCAGTTAACACACCATGATGCAGATTAATTATATCACTACATGCAAACCGAAATATAGAATAAATACCTTTATCTCTTTTATCATTATTTGCATCATATAGATATACCAAAGAGCCGTTCTGACAAGCAATGATGATTTGAGTACTAGACACTAATCCAAACGTGACGGGTACTATATGTTGATCTAGTTGCTGAATCGAATAAAAATTTCCGGCCAAAGGAGTGATAAACATTGTATTCAATGGCATTCGTATGCGAACGAGATAATTGTTTGTTGTCAAAACATAACACCAGAGAGATGCTGAGTCTTGTGTGAAAAGAATGGCCGGATGTACAGTGGCTGATAGCCTTATCTGAAGGCGAAGATTCCTTGGGCCGCTGAAAAGGTTTCCTGCCTCTGGCTTCTCAACCCAGGAAAGGTATCTTAGCTCTAGAACTGTATTTGCGTCGGTTAAACGACCGTGAACGATAGCGGTTGTGTTTTTCAGACGAAACGTAGTCGCTGCTGGAGAGGGTGTTTGCAGTGAAGGCTGAGATGCAGAAGGTGTAGTTGGAATGTCTATAAACTTGATGTCGACATTGTGAGGTAAAGTATAGCTCGATAGGTTCGAGTGAACCGTTTGCAACCAGTGCATTTCGAGGTGTCGCCAGCAACGGTATGTTTCCGCAACAAGCAAATTTTCGTGTGCTGCAACTTTTTGTGTCTCGGCCGACAGGCGGGGCAAGCAGTCACCAGCACGGCCCTCGGCAAATGGGTCTGATATGCGTCCACGCGTATATTTGGCGGGCAATAGTGTCGAACGCGAAGATCAGAAACCTAAGGAAAGGGAATTAAATATAATCATCATAAGAAAAATGATGTATAATTCTTTCGTTATTTTGATTTTATAATATCCAGATTGGAATAGTTGGATAATGTGTGGTTTATGACATCTTGTGGGGCGTGACTTGGTTGCCCTCACACTTCTACTTTTTATTCCTAATGTCGCTGATCTACGGATTGGTAGCCCATGGCTTCGTTATATTGGCTGAGCATACAAACAGCACAGGAAACTTCGCTCAAGGTAATATTTGCACCGACATGCAATCCATTCACGGTGAAACAAATGATACATTGTCTAACAGCGTCATTTCTGGGCATTTTCAAAGTTACGCAGGCCATTCTTGAAAAGATTCCTCCCAATAATTCTAAATTGACTTACGTATATGACCGGTATGGATGATAAATTTTCACCTACTCACACTTTACAATATACTGACAAGCTATATTCTCCAACAGATACCTCTTCCACTACATTTGCGAAGATGGACTGACTTACATGTGTATGGCGGACGATTCTTTTGGCCGACGAACTCCGTTTGCCTTTTTGCAAGATATCAAAGAAAAGTTTTTGGCTACTTATGACAGAGAAGCTGCTCTAAATGCTCCGATTTACGGTATGAATGAGTTCTCAAAGGTTATTGCCAGGCAAATGGTAAGCTCCCTCCACTCTGTAGACAAGTGCGGATTAAAACGTCATAGCTGACTGCGAATAGGAGGAGTACTCTACAAATCCAGGAGCGAACAAATTGAAACAAGTACATGGAGAAATTGAACAAGTCAAAGATGTCATGGTTCATAATATTGGTATGATTTAATGTCTCTCATGAAAATGACTTGTACATCTGTTATCGATGATACTAATTCTGTTGTTGGCTTTACCTAGAGCGCGTGTTGGAACGTGGTGAAAGAATTGAGCTTCTCGTTGACAAAACCGATAACTTGAACCAGCAGGCATTTGCGTTCAAGAAGCGCTCAACTCAACTCAAGGTTTGTTGTTATTCTACGCATGTGCTTCGTTGTATCTCATCAATTATTAATTATCTCGAATGCCGGGAACAGAGACAAATGTGGTGGAAAAATACCAAGCTCATGTTCATCATAGTTGTTGTCTGCTTTGTAAGTATTGTCATGTAGAAGGATGAATGGGGGGGGTATATGCCGCGAATGATAGCTAACGATGATTTGTTAATGGTAGTTGATCGCTTATTTCATTGCCTGTGCCGTTTGTGGTTTCCCAGGTATGTATAGATATCATTTACCATAATATGTTCAGTGACGTGAATACTGATTTTCATTTTTTTTTTTTTTTTACATTTATAGCATTCGGTCAGTGTAGAAGTTAAGATTGATGGGCATGGTTATTATCAATTTTTATAAGTGCAGGAGGTTGCGCATTTTTTTTTTTGAACCGAAATTTTTATCTCCCCACCCCCCAATTCCCTTGTGCCTTATGACAATCCACCATTAAGCAGACCTAGTGACGCGCAACATTTTAACTACACTCAACATATGATGACACAGGAAGGTGTTTCAAATAAAGTACAACATTGGAGCTGTTACTCTCTCAGCTTTATTATTCCCCATTAATTTATGCATGACCTGACCAGATTTTTTAATTGTAACAGGATTTAGACGATTTCGAGTCGTATATTATGAAGGCTCAGGAGGAGGAGGAGGAGCAGGAGGAGGAGGACATTACATCCTCGTCATCTTCCGATGAATTGGACGCCATGGAAAAACTAGTAATGAACGCGAAGGAGGAGTCTGAAGAACCATTTTCTGAAGAACCATTATACTCAATGTCAAATGGCTTGGACGATCTGGAAGATATGATTGAAGGTGCGAAAGAACAGGACAAAGACGAGAATCGCGTCAACCCTTATGATACGGATACCACACCGGACAATGTACAAATTGATATATCTACCACCACACTTACAGAAAACAAGTTAGTAGCAAAGCAACGCAGATTGTGAACGTAGTCGAATGAGTTCTAACTAATATCAACCTTGATGTAGAGTCACCACAAACGTTGCCGAATATCAGCAAGAACAAATGGAAGAGGAAGAGGAACGACTTGATGAACTCCTTTTCGCATTATCAGACGCCAATGGTCTGGAACCAGCATCTCAATCGTCTGTGCGTTCAAAAAGTCCACCACCACGGATCAGCGCCGTATCTTCAAGTCGTGTTCAAAATGGACAACCAGAGAGCAGTTCCATAATAACAAGTCATGTCGAAACTCATCATAACGGGGTTGAACCAGAAGATAGTATGTTTGAAAATATGGAAATTCATGAATCCGAGATACCGCTTCCAGTACAACCGCCACGAAAAAAAGTGAAACGGCAGCTTCCAGAATCACTGCCTCATGATATTACCCGGCGGTCTGGTCTGCCAACAGCAGAAAGCGCAAGGTAAGAAGGATTAAGGTAGTTAAGCCAAAGGTGCAAATTCTAATGTGCGATTATCCGTTTTAAAGCGGCCAGACAGATCCTTTGTTTCTTAACAGTTCCTCGTAAGTTTTGTAAAGATGACTTTCACCTTTCTCAGACCTTTGTGATAATCATTGTTTCTCATGTAAGGGTTAATAAGCGACGAATAACGGATCCACAACCAAATGCTGTCAGATTGACAGAAAAGGATTTTGACAAGCCTTCAATAATAGATGAACCACTAGCCACCAACGTTAAAAACACATCAATAGGCAAAATTCTGCTTTCCAATGTACGAAGCTTACCGAACATCTCTGTTGTTGTTGGTCCACCCGATTCGGCAGATGAATATGAATGGTCGGACAGTGGACTCACACCACCATCTTCACCTGAAGGTGAGTACGAACATACATGTGTAGATACAACATTTGTGAATCAGGGTCAAATTTTATGTTGACTTTTGTATTTTAGGTGGTGCAGAAACGTTCCCGGTGCATATTCCAGCTGCAGTTCGGCAAATGTCTGCAGCAGAACCAGAATCAGAGCATATCCGGGCTGCAATCCGACAAATGTCTATGGCAGACTCATTACCGTCCCGTGTCCCTGCTGACATTCGGCGAAGTTCTGTCGCAGCAGGGAATGCCATCCGCTCAAGTACTAGAGGAAAGATGTCAGTGTCACCAGATTTTTCGCAGCCTCGGCGACCTGAAACATCACACCATGCTGAACAAAAGCAAAATTTTTCACCATCCACGATCCCTAGAGATGAACCTCGTCGAGCGCCTTTCAAAACGGGAAAACGGAAAGTGCGGATTCCATGGTCATCACGAGAATTGGATGCTCTTGAATCTGGCTTGGATTTGCTAGGATGGGGTCAGTGGATGGATATTAAAAAACTTAATTATAATATTCTCAAAGACAGAGATAACGTGGCCATCAAAGACAAGGCAAGGAATGAAGCATTACGGAGGCAGAAAGAGCGGATACCATTAGGACCATATTGCGGATGTCCATTTATTGCTGATTCATGACAATAATAACACAGTTTCTACATTTGATCAGCAATAAAGATTGGTGTTTTTTTTTTTTTTTAAGAAGGAAAAAAAAAAAAAAACTGGGGAAAACGGTGTCGCATACTATATATATACAACTCAAAGGGCTATAATGAGTATGTGTTATATTACATGGTTGAAGATGGATTGGTCCAAAATTCGAGAGACATAAGTTTGCGTATATCGTTTGGCTTTTCCTCTTTGGATGACAGATCAGGCGGGTTTGTTGTGCCTTTTTGTGTTATCGATTGCTCAGCACGGCAGTCCACAAGATAGCTCATACAATCATATCGTTGGAAAGCAATGGCAACGTCCAAAGGCGTTCGTTGCAAATGATCACGACCATTGATATCTTCTCCTGCTTTGATAAGTTCACGCATGATAGAATAGTGACCAAGTGATATGGCGTGTATCAGCGGTGAAGTAATATTGGTTGTACTTGAATGATGCTGACTGTTGGCTGATTTGTTTGCCAAGAAGCATTTTACGGTGGGTAAACTACCCTGTGATATGGCGAGGTGAAGAGGTGTATGACCGCAGTGATCGACTATACTGGTATCTGCTCCTGCTGCCAGCAGCTTTTCGGTTGCCATGACCGATTTAACTAGAGCAGCGATGTGAAGTGGGGTATGTCCATTCACAGTAGTTAAATTAACGTTGATATTGTTCTGTCTGAGAAGTAAATCGACGGTCGCTGCAGAACCCACACATACTACAGCATGCAATACAGTAGCTTGAAGTGGGCCATATCGCTTGTTGATGTCGATTTGCGAAAGGTTGAGTAGATACTGTATAGCGTCGATAGAGGATGTTCTACATGCATGATAGAAGACGCTAAAGCCTCTGGCATCGTTGATATCCAAATTATGATTCCGATGAAGATATCGCTTTAGAGCTTTAACGTCCATGCGTCGCTCATACACTGATCGCCACAGTGTTCGTAAGGGAGTTGGTCTTTTAGAAGAGGCGGAGGTGTAGCCGGATTCGAGAGGTCGCTTCATGCCTGTGGATACAACTTCTGGAGACACAGGTGGAGTGGGTAGAGTATTCATATTGAAAGGAAGCATAACAGAAGTAAAGGAAAGAAAGACGGGTTTTTGTCTTTCATCCACGCTTGGCGAAATGATCAAAAGAAACTAAAGAGAGCCTTCATTGTCCATTGATCGTCTGCCAGTCACATAACCTTTTTCAGGGTGTTCTTGGCATGGCTGGCCGTTGCTATTAGAACCCCGCTTCTTGGCGCGTTTAAAAATTTCCTTTTGTGTGGTTATTTCATTCACCGTTTGTAATCCCCGGGACCCTCTACCAATCCTTTTTATTGTTTAATTTCTGCAAAAGACGCCGTGTCCACTAGAAGAAGTGACCATAAACTATTAACATAAATAATCAAAAGACATATCACTTATTATTTGTATCTCATATGAGATGAAATCAGAATGTAAACTGTTATGAAAGAACGTCCATGTGACCTAGCGACATGGATACAGAGACTGTTTGGAGTAACGCAAGGGATTGGCAAAAAAAAAAAAAAAATAGAAACTGTCTGGCTGGGCGAAATTGCCTGCCAAAGATTTTTTTATTTTTTGTTCTCCGTAATTTCATGACTTACATGATTAACAGATATTCACAGTAGCTCCTTTGGAATCGAAGCCATCAAACTCTACTTTCAGAGATGATCTATCAATCAGAATGAACACCCCTTTGTATCTTCCTTAATCACGCCTATTTGTTTAAAGATGCTTGAATCATATCACAGGGACGAAATAATCACCTGGATGATAATGCTTTGATTATTACAGCAAGGTAGGCGTAGCGGTGTTACATTCTCAATTATTCTATTTACTGTACAGGTTCCGTGTAAAATGGCCAATGGTATTCTCACCTGTTTCTTTATTGACCAAACATTCACGATACACCTCCTAAGCAATATCATCCAAGTCTCCCTCATGATATGATTACATTGGTGCAGCACTATCTTAGTATAGATAACACTACCGTCAAAGGTAAGCTTGTCTTGGCAAACGACGGCACAGTAAACGACATTGTTCAACCATATATTTTTTGGCACTGGGTTACTTTTTGAAGTAAAAAGACTATATCTGCTAAATCTTGGCACATCATTAGAAGTGCTATGTACCTATTAATAAAAGCATGACTTAATATTGTAGGAACCATTATCCACACCTTGTTTTCCTTTAGCTTTTGCGGTATTGCTTTCTCCGTGTTTGGGTGCAGAAGTGTCATGTCCATGGCGACTGTTAGTGTTACACGACAATTCACAATGGTCAAGGCGGCAGTTTAGAATGTTGGATAATGGGTCTCTATTTCCAACTAATTTTAATAATATTTTTGCCAAGAGGGATAGCATTTAGTACTATAACAGTGTGTGCTGAATGGTATAGTTGATCTCCGATTCAATCATTTTGCATACTGCAAGCTAAAGTTTGTTGAAATTCCTAACGTCGTTCATGGAGAATGAACTGAAATAGAGTTATGATTGAGCTTGAATTTGGTAACAGTTTACCGCTTGAAGCGAAAAGCTATATCATCATTCAACATGGAACATCAACATTTATCCTAGTCAGGAAAACCTACTTCCAGACCTAGAAAACCATGCTTTTACTGCCTATTTGAATTCATTCAAATATTATTCGGTGTATCTTCAGCTCGAGTACGAAAGAATGGATGAGCACAATTTGTAAGCTTCTGGGATGAAGAAAATGTGTATAGTTATGATGTAGGGGCGATTTTACCTTCTTTAGATATGATTATTGAGTCATCTCTTAATTTTTTTTTTTTTTTTTTAATGCTGTGAGCTTTGTCACGACTGACTCACGAGGCAGCACATACGCCGTCTCCAATATGCATTAGCTTGGCATAAATTTGAGTTGCATTACGAAAAAAGTATTGCTAAGGTACGTCATACTGCAGTCATGTAGAGTTCTTAAGCTTCCAATAGCGCAGGACTTTTTTGATCCAACAGTTCAAATGGGAACATTATTGCAATGTCGAGCACAATGTATCAATAGAAGGGAGCGTTCAGAGTGTTATGACTATGCGCATGTAGCGATCGTCGGCGGAATTCTCCCTGTCAGTAATTTTTCTTCGCGTGTCGTGTCGTGACTGAACCTGATACCCATGAACGTCACAGCTCAATTCCTTGCCCGCTACTGCTTATACTTTTGCATTCACTTAGCTGACTCCTGCCAGGAATTAATCAATGAAGTTACGATGACCGAAAAATTGCAATGTATCGCACCACCCAAATGCACGGATGCCAACCCGAAATTCTACCCAGTCAAGCGAGCGCCCAACGGCGTAGGGCAATACGTTGAAATATCTGCCGACAGTAAAAAATGCGACTATTGGATGTATCTACTTGGCACTGCTCTAGCCGAGAAACGCAAGATGCACTTACAAGGTAAGTTAGCGTCATGTTTTGTAAAATTACAGCAGTAAGCTTTGATTTCAATTGTAACGACAGTCCGTCCTACTCACAAGGTAAATCCAGACTTCAAGCTTTGCCACCAAAATACAAGATGTTTGATCATCAAAGGCATGGCAAGAGCGACATATATATTTATGGTACATTTTCTTCTTTACGTATTAACGGTACTCCAGAGAATGAAGGTATTTAACCATCGAGATTAGGCCATCCTTCAAAAGAGAGATTCCGATCCGCTCTTCAATTTCGTCGGCATTTACTATGGCTTGATCAAAAATCATCAAAACCACCATGTGATTGTAAGCTCTGCGAACTTTTACCAGTTGCTAGCGAGAAGAAGGCGATGGATATACCCTTGAAGCAGCAAAAGAAGACGCTCAATCAAAAGAGACACAATAAGAACGATCAAAGAAGGTTACAGCAACAGCTGCCCAAGAAGAAGCAGAGAATTGGCGAAAAACAATCCAGGTTATTATCACCAGCCCCATGGATAGCGTCGCAAACAAAGCGATCGGGAACTTCAGTTTCTTCCCAAAGAAGCAATACAGGCACAGTGGAAAGGACGCCGTCACAAGAAATTGATGTTAATGAGGTACTCACTCCCCATAAACTTGGATTATCCAATCCACTACCACTAAAGACAAGAAATAAAAGAATTGAAAAGTAGTAATGGATTAGGTAATTTCATGGTATTTAGTGATGAAAGTAGCATTTCATTTTTGCTTGAATTTGAGTCGTCAAACAACGTGGTGTGGCTGACATTTCCTGCCACAACATGTAACAGTCACAGCAAAAGTCACAATTTTTTGGGACTTTTGAGGTATCAATTTTTTTTTTTGAAGAGCTTCCAGTGCTAACCTCCAGTAGTTGCAAATCCCGACATTGAAGCGAAATGGTCAAGGCGTATTTACGTTATGAGCCAGCGCAAGCGTTTGGCGTGATTGCTTCCGGCCAGTCCAACATAATTTACGATCACGAAGGAAAATTGGCCATTGCACCGGCCCTCGAAGAAGTCATTGTATGGGACATCAAGAAAGGTACTCAGATCGCCAAATGGAAAGAATCGGGCAACAAGGCGGAAGTCACAAGCATTGCAAGAAGCCCAAACAATGCAGACTACGCAGTAGGGTACAGTATAGAGGATCAATTACAAGTATTCATCGCTTCAAAAGACTAACTCTCCAACGTTTTATTAGATATGAAGACGGTAATATTAGAATCTGGAATATCAAATCGTCAACGTCCAACGTCACTTTGAACGGACACAAAGGAGCCGTCACTGCGCTTGCATTCGATGCTGATGGAACACGACTCGTCTCGGGATCCAAAGACACTGACATCATTATGTGGGATGTTGTTGCTGAAGTTGGTCAATACAGACTCAAGGGTCATAAGGATCAGGTCACTCAGGTGGCCTTCATCGAACGACCCAAGGTTGAATTCGAAAACTCTAAAGATGCAGATATGGATAATGAAAATGCTGCAGCTAGTGTTTCACGTGCTGGATTTGTATTTTCATCTTCCAAGGACACTTTGCTCAAATTGTGGGATTTATCGACGCAGCACTGCCGTGAAACAGTAGTAGGCCATCGAACTGAAGTGTGGTCTTTTGCAATTAATGGAAAGAAGGATATCATCATATCAGGAAGTAGCGAACAACCCTTGAAAGTTTGGAAACTTGATTGGTCAGTTTTGACACAATCACTCGAGGAACTCGAAGCTGAAGAACAAAAAGCCCAGCAAGATGAAGCAATGGAAGGAGTAGAAAACCAAGCTCCTGCTCTTAAAAAGGCCATTAATTTTTATGGAAACCTTCCTCGAAGCTCTAGAGACAGAGTCATGACCGTACAATTCCACCCCTCACAAGAGTACATCGGTGTGCAAGCTGCTGACAAGTCTGTAGAGCTTTATCGAGTACGAGAACACGACGAAATTCAGAAAAAAATGCAGCGACGAAAGCGACGTCAAAAGGAGAAAGGAAAGGAAGTGGATGATGGTGATGAAATTCAGGTTGAGGATGAATTCACGCCTCATGTCATTGTCCGAACTCCCGTTAAAGTCCGAAGTTTCGACTTTGCACCTGTCACGGATATCAAAAAGGCTGGTCAGATTCAACTGCTCACTTCTTTGATCAACAATACAGTTGATGTCTATTCTGCACCATTGCCTGTGAAGAAGACCGCCAATGAGGATCAGCCGGAGCCAGTTCGTATGCATTCACTTGATCTTCAAGGCCATCGAGGAGATATCCGAACCTTGGCACTAAGCTCAGACGATGAACTTTTAGCATCTGCGTCAAACAGTAAGTCATCACATTCTATAGTATATTATGAAATACAAATATGTGAATTAGATTATTGAATGTTCTTTTATTTCAGATATGTTGAAGATTTGGAACGTGAAAACAACTTCTTGTATCCGTACGTTGGAGTGTGGATTTGCTTTGTGCTGCGCATTTTTGCCCGGCAACCGACATGTAAGTATATTTTGTAATATCTGCATTCATAGAAGTATGTGCATATCAGCAGGCATCTTAACTAGATTCTGTACCTATAGATCCTGGTCGGAACTAAGACTGGTGAGCTGGAACTATTTGACCTTGCATCATCGTCATTGGTAGAATCCATCAAGGCACACAATGGTGCAGTTTACTCACTTCAGGTTCGTCCTGATAAGCGTGGTCTCATCACTGGAAGTGCCGACAAAGATGTCAAGTTCTGGGACTTTGATATGGTAGAGGACACAACTCCAGGCGGCAATGCTCAGGTAAATTGAATTGATATACTTGGTATTCCTATGACTCTCTGTGCACATGCTGATATATATTTATATTTTTTTTGGATGTTACCTAGACTCGTCCAAAGAGATTGACATTGGCTCATATGCGAACACTCAAAATGTCTGATGAAGTTTTGTGCGTTAGATATAGCCCTGATCAAAACCTCGTGGCTGTTTCACTATTGGATACTACGGTTAAGGTCTTTTATCATGACACACTCAAGTTTTTCTTGTCATTGTACGGACATAAGGTAATCTACAAGCACTCGAGTTGATTATATGATTTTCTATATAATATATTTTACTAAATGACCTCTCCGTTACAGCTCCCTGTACTCTCAATGGACATTTCATCTGATAGTACTCTCATTGCCACATGCTCTGCAGACAAGAACGTTAAGCTATGGGGTTTGGATTTCGGCGATTGCCACAAGTCTATCTTTGCTCATCAAGAAAGTATTATGGCTGTTCAGTTTGTGTGGGGAACGCATTACTTCTTTACGGCCAGTAAAGACAAGACTGTCAAGTATTGGGATGGAGACAAGTTTGAAAACATCATGAAGCTTGAAGGACATCATGGCGAGGTCTGGTCCTTGGTCATCTCAAAACACGGTACATTTGTGATATCAGGATCGCATGATCGATCCCTCAGAGTTT
This sequence comes from Umbelopsis sp. PMI_123, assembly GCA_021235465.1. Taxonomy (NCBI): domain Eukaryota; kingdom Fungi; phylum Mucoromycota; class Umbelopsidomycetes; order Umbelopsidales; family Umbelopsidaceae; genus Umbelopsis; species Umbelopsis sp. PMI_123. The sequence continues at coordinate 53,936 of JAJSME010000004.1, read as the reverse complement.
GGGAGCGAACTGAAGAACAACTGTTCCTTGAGGAAGAGCGAGAAAAGGAATTGGAAGAGCTCTATGAGTCCACTCTTGCAGGACAGATGGAAAAGACTGATCTCAATGGTGATGAGAATGAGCTCGAGTCTGCTGGAAAACAAACCATGGAGACTCTTAAGGCTGGTGAGAAAATAATAGAAGCATTGGAGCTTGCTGATGAAGATCAGCTTGCCATACGCGCATACGAACAGGTAGGCTGACTTTTAGACATTCAACTACTGGCTTGTTGAAATATGCGTTTTATTTATACAACTATTTAGGCAAAGAGTCGAAATCTACCAGCTACGTTGCCACAAAGAAATCCAATCTTGATAGCTATGGGAGATTTGCCCGCCGATAAATATGTTCTGAATGTGGTAGAGAAGGTCAGAGCTAACGACCTTGAGGAAGCCCTGATGGTTCTACCCTTCAACCAAGTCCTTTCTCTCATCAATTACCTTGATCAATGGGCCAAGAAGGTTAGCTATTTCTCAGAGATTAAAAAACAGTCGAAAAATCATGTTTCCGTAATAACCCTGCCATTTCATTCATCAGGACTGGAATATCATATTAGTTTGCCGTATCTTGTTTACCCTTCTTAAAACGCATCACCATCAAATTGTGGCAAATCGCATGTTGCGTCCCATGCTGGATTCCATTCGTTTCCACTTACGATCTCAGCTACAGAAACACAAAGATACCATGGGATATAATCGAGCGGCATTGGTTTACATGCAGCGAGATTATAAATCCAAACATATGACGGAATTTCAAGATGAAGATGGCCCAGCAGCTCAGGATGGGCAAGAAAAGAAGCGAAAATTTGTAAATGTAACTGTATAAGCATACTCTAGATCCCATTTCTCAAAGCTATGAATCATCTCTGCACTGCTTTCGACTTATTAAACGCACTACTTGCATGGTAAAATATAAGTTGTTAATTTATAGATGGTAATTTGGAAGTGAAGATGGTATCTTTCATGTTTTATGGATGATTCTGAGAACTAGAATGCTGAGCAAAGCCTTATTCATCCTCAACTTTGGCTCTGGAGTTTGCTACACGCTCGATGACTCGCAAATTGATTACAGTCTTTGCTTCGCAATGATGTATAATATTCACACCATAATCTATGCAATGGTTATATTCCCAGCTCAATGGTCTAAGTAAAACAAGTACATTCTTGCTTTCTTTGGATTATGCGATATATTAGCAAGTACTTGTCTTCATGTACGCTCGGATCTCAAGATGATCAGTTTTTCCAAATTGAGATTTTAATACTAGATATGTATTCTAATGGGAAAAACAGTATGTTATCAGATTTACGATATTCTATGTATTTAGCAGTCATTTGATGTACCCTTTGGTATTTCGCATAGTCGAGACATTCAATGAGAGAGTAGGTATTCCCACCACCAACATATCACAACGCTACGCTACAGCTTACGATTTTACGAATTTTCTGATCCAATAATATTGTTCTTCTTCACATGCATTCTGATAATGATAAATTAAAAATATAAAAATGCATCAATTCTTTAATTGCTTGAGAGCTATTCCGGGGTCCGCCAGGTGTGTGTAACGTCTTGCAATGACGCTAAAGATGTTCGTGAAATGAAATGCATCGTGTACTGAGACGTGGCTTTGACAATATATGGTTGCAAGTTAACACTCAATACTCATAATAACACCCCTGAATTCAACTGTCAATATGACCAACATAGCTCCGTATACACTGTGCCACAATAATCTTAATCACTGGTTATATCCACTGTTGAACTGCTAGGATCGGCAATTGAGCCAATGTGATGAAATAGAATTCACGGTAAGGAGGTCTTTGAACATTTTGTCCGCGCCTTCCGCCGTGGTAATTAATTTCTGCATTAATGGTACGCTATCGATAGAATGCACAACAAGACCGTATATGACGAAAACAAAACCGAGTTTGACCATACAAGATGCGAATTACTGTTTTTTGATGCGCCCGGTAAAGAACAGACTTGAAGGAACTTGTCAGGTTGTACATATATTGTCACGTTGGAATAGAACATTAAAAATATATCTGTATGCCAAAGACAGCATGGTGCCTAATGACCGCTACCGCGGAATCATAAATGGCCCAAAGCTCACTATTATGGTATTGGCTATAATATTCAATATGAAGTATTATTCTCGGATGTAAAAGTCATCCACGTCGGCAGAAACGCTTATAAAAGCGACGAAGTTCACTGGCCATTGTCAAGCTCATCAGTTGATCTTACTTTAAGTAAGTCTTAACCCTTCCATTCCCTCATCCTCCAATATGAAGATCTCCTCTTGCATTGCCGTGGTAGTAGCTGCGTTGGCAGCTGTTGACGCTCGTCCGGCTCGTCACTCTGCATCATCTTCGGGTGCTGTTCCGTCTGCTGCTCCATCTGCCGCCCCATCTACTGCACCTGCTCATACAACTTTGAGTGTCCCACTCAAGACTAATCCTCACTTCAAGAAGAACGCCAAAGGAGCCGTCTTGAAAGCCATCAACAAATACAAGAAATATCAAACAGCTTCTTCTCATAACATCCTTGCAAGCTCTGGTGGTGGTGGTGTGAACATGACGGATTATCAGAACGATGTATTGTATTATGGTGAAATAACTGTCGGTACTCCTGGCCAAACTTTCAAGCTGGACTTTGATACAGGCTCTTCTGATCTTTGGTTTGGTATGTCCTAGTTCCTACATCTACCTGACATATCTTATTTTTAGACTTTTAACCTTGTCACATGTCCATGTTGTTAGCATCCACTCTTTGCAGCAGCTGCACAGGAAAGACTCAATACGACTCTAGCAAGTCTTCAACTTACGAGAAGGATGGTCGTCCTTGGAAGATTTCTTATGGTGACGGCTCTTCCTCTTCCGGTATTTTGGCCACCGACGATGTCACCATTGGAGGATTAACAATCAAAAATCAAACTATTGAATTGGCTGAACAGATTTCCTCCGAGTTTACCACTGACCCTACCGATGGTCTCTTGGGTCTTGCTTTTGACAGTATTGTTACCGTTTCCGGGGTTAAGACTCCAGTGGATAACCTCATTTCTCAGGGCTTGATATCCAAGCCCATCTTTGGTGTCTTCCTTGGAAAGGAGTCCAATGGTGGCGGCGGTGAGTACCTCTTTGGTGGAATTGATAACTCCAAATTCACCGGTACTCTTGCTACTGTTCCTGTTGACAATTCACAGGGATTCTGGGGTGTTTCGGTCGACTCTGGCTCAGTTGGAAGTACATCTATCTCCGCATTCTCTGCTATCATCGACACTGGAACCACCTTGTTGTTGCTACCCCAATCCCAAGCTAGTCAAGTTGCCCAAGCTTTGAGCGCTACTGATAATGGAGATGGAACTTACACTATTTCCTGCGACGCTTCCACCTTGAAAGATCTTAGCTTCAGTATTGGAGGAAATGATTATAAGGTGCCAGCTGCGGATCTGATCTTCGATAATCAAAACAACAAGTGCGTTGCTGGATTCGGATATGCCGGTCTAGAGTTCGCCATTTTGGGCGATGTATTCATCAAGAACAATTATGTGGTTTTCCAACAAGAAGATTCTCCTTCTGTTCAGATTGCTGCTATTTAATGTCAATCCTTAATCATTTTCTTTTCAATAATGCACAATTTGTTGCTTATGATTTCTACAACCAAGGGATTGAATAAATCTACTAGTAGGATTTACAAACAATGGACCATGTGTGTGTAGAAGGGAGGGAGCTCCATTGTGCATCGGTGAAAAGGAAGGAAAAATAATATAAACAAATTAATGAAATGTTGGATTCAGTATGATGAAAGAAAAAAAGGGAGATTTTCTACCGGTCGTTAAGCAACGGAAAATTGGACTGTCATTTTGCCAATGTAATTTACCCCACCCTTGGCTATAATTGTATAACTGGTTGAAGGAGATGATGTCGTTGGTGTTCCTTCTAGCACCGCAAAGCCAGTAGTGACGTTAAGATTCAGGTTCAATCCAGTTGGGAGAGATGGCTGCACACATACTCCCAAAAAGTAATTTAATTTTCCAGAACCATTCCGTTGCAGATTTGATGTGACGGAAGTTCCCAACGTTAGGACACTTGCTGGCGATGGATATAACATAAGATCGCTTTGCCATTTATCACTTTGACATCCTGCAAACAACTGATCGCAACTGATTGACTAAAGGTTAGCAACCGAATCGTCCTTACTGCTCTTGAGTTGCTACACAATTTACCTGTTGCATACAGGACAGCAATCGCAGACACAAGCTGTTATGTTAGTTTGCCCAGGAGCTCCTTGGCATGGAAGCGTTGGTGGCAGACTACATGGACCGTAGCATCCACAGGCATTTACAGTTATGAAATAAAAGAAGAGAGTAACAAGGATAGTTGATAGTGGCTGCATAAAGAGGTGAGGACCAAAAAATGCCAATGGCCAAAATTTCGGATATTTATATATGTATTGCTGAAAAAAATAACGCTTGGGCATGGGTTAGTGTGTTAGCCGAATACTGTAAATAGTGCTGCCGTGCTATTAAAAGTTATTTCACTCAAATGACCCACTTGTTTGGGTAAACTATTTGTTTATAACATTTCAAGAATGACGCCAGGGTCCACACATCGATGTCTCCGTGAGGCAAATCGGCTTTTCCTTTGAAGGTAGTTCTGCTGCGTTACCAACAAAGTAGAGCAGCATATGAATCCTACGATATAAAATAGTCACATCTCCAGTGGAAAATCAATCCATGAAACTGTTCAATTGCTGAATATAGGTTAAGCGAGTATCCAATCATCATGTTACATATCATGAAACCATTGACGACTGATAAAAACTGTGAAAAGTAACGGTCGAGGATTGAGAAGGTCGAATAACGTCAATTACTTTTCTGATGGTGTTTTGCTCGGCTCGAGTAATTGCAAAGTACTCAGTATTACCTTCAATAAGCTACCAAATATAATGAATTACTCCATCTTCAATGCAAAGTGTGTGAAATGGTATTCGTATATATGATATTGGATACGGGGAACTTAATGACGGGCATAGGCATTGTTGAGCCGCCAAATTCTTCCACCTGCAAAAGCCATAGCCCTAACCCCGCTACACGTGCCTTCGAGAATTTCAAAATTGACAGCTACTTTACCAATTTCTTTTCACTACCTAATAGATCTCAGTCATGTCGACTGATCAAGAGGCGCCATCGCCGCCGACGTCCGATATTCTTCCAAGTTCCCCTCTGTCCTCGCTGAATCATGATTTGGACGTTGACGATATCGATGCCGCAAAGCCAATCCCTGAATCAGGACATCCGCTGACACTCCTTGAGCTCGCTAAACAAATTGTAGAACGAGATCCCGCTAGCTCCTTTGATACTACAACAGAAGAACAGACGACTAAGCGAAAGAAGTCTAGAAAGAAGAAGAATAAAGGGAATGGTATAGATATATGTGCAGGGATGACACCCGCTGAACGAAAGGCATTCACCTATTTTGAAGACATTTGCGTACATTATGATCGAAATCATATGGAAGGCGACCTCCAAAAGTATGGCTCACACTCTGTTTATCGTTCCAAATAAATTTATACGTACTAAATCATCTTCCTTAGATACTGGTTCAAACGATACGACTTGTTCTCTCGATATGATCATGGCATATTGATGGATAGAGGTATGTTTTGATCAAAGTGTTCAGAGCGATAGCGAAGGATTTTACTTAGTTTTCACCAACAGAGAGCTGGTTTTCAGTCACTCCCGAAAAAATTGCTATGCATATTGCCGAGCGGTGCAGATCTGATACTGTTGTGGATGCTTTTTGTGGCTCTGGAGGTAATGCCATTCAGTTTGCCTTTACGTGCGAGCGAGGTAGGCCAAATGAAATCTGTGATCTTGCCTGACAACCTAATATTGAGTAATTTTTTATGGATGGGACATTAGTCATTGCCATCGATATAGATCCAGTCAAGCTTCATTGCGCTAAACATAATGCAGCAATATATGGTGTGGCAGATAGAATCGAATTCATCCTTGGCGACTTTATGCAGCTTGCACCATCATTAAAGGCAGACGTCGTGTTTCTAAGCCCACCGTGGGGTGGTCCATCCTATATCGATGCAAGCGTTTTTGATCTTGAAACCATGATACCAATGAATGGGTAAGTGTATCTTGCTGTTTGCAGACATATGACGATTTCGGCTGTGGCTCACATAATAATGTTTTATATTAGCATCGCATTATATGAAACGGCTAGAGCTATTACTCCTAACATTGCATACTTTGTGCCTCGCAACACAGACCCGAAACAATTAGCTTTGCTTGCTGGCGAAGGTAATGTGTGCGAGGTAGAACAAAACTATCTGCAAAGTCATCTCAAATCCTTGACTGCGTATTATGGCGAACTAGTGGATCCTAATCTGCAGCTGACTTCGGTTGATGATGAGGAGGAAATAGAAGAGAGCACAAGTTCTCCACTTGCTGCTGGCAGCAAGCGTAGTAGCAAAGAAGACGATAATCAACGCAAACAACGCAAGACAAACTGACCATAAATATTAGCATTGGCATATCATCACACAACCAGCACTTCACGCACATATCATTCAATGTTTCATTTGGAGTAATCCAGTATCTTCTATTTGTAAAGTAAACTGCACGGCTAATAACATGATCATGACGATCAACACATTGAAGTGGTCTGATGATAATGTACAAGGAAGAATAATGGTATGCAAAACAGGAAAGTGACAAAAGATCAAGGAAGGGATGAAGAGAGTAAAGGTGTCTACTGTAATATTTGAATGCGGAAGTGTTTTTGGTTGTTGGCTTGCATACCGACCTTCATCTTGAAATCCTCACGACGTCTAATTTCAGCAAAGGCATCCTTCTTGGTAGGTGCACCATTGCGTCCATCTGTTATCATGTACTGTGGATGCCGACCGGACGTGGCTTTGAGAGATTCGTAACCGAAATCATCGGTGTATTGTGTGATTAACTTGTTGATCAAGACAGAGTCACGAGACTGGTAAATGAAATGAGATGGGTTAATAGTTATCAAAGTTACCAAGATATAGATTGGAGAACTTACATCATCAGGCTTGAAGGATTGCTTGTAGTATCGTTGCAGACTGCGATGACCAATTCTTGCGCCACTTGGTAATATTAATTCCATCTCATCTTCACCAAGTTGAATATCATTTGTGAGTTGAGCCAGTTCGGCATCGACATCTGGATTCTCTGGGTCGTAGCCTTGAGGGTATGATGAGGAGAAATCGTAAAAATCTACGACCTCCATGGCATCCTCATCAGATTCATATGCAATCTTGCAGTGACCTTTATCGATCTTAAAGGATGGTATAGAATTAGCAATGGATCTAATGGATCATAATCGAGATGATGTTCCCAACTTACCATGTGAGCTCGGACAGCTTCAAGGGATCGTATAGCACGGCCCTTTCCATTGCAATACAAGCACACATTACCAACACTGATTTTCTCACCGAGATATTTGATCAAACCTCGTAAATCAACCAGATACTCTATATCAGGAATGAAAAAGCTATGGACTTTGGTCATATGGGCCATATTATCGTCAAAGGTATCTGATTTCTCTGTACAGAACAGACATTCTAGCTCGGTAAGTCGCACAGCTTCGGATATCCGCTTGTCGATAATTTCGTTAACTTCACTCTCGGACATGTTCTCATCAACCACTAGGTCAACAGTAGCTGGCTTCTGTTCAGCAGTATCCTTAGGCGCAGTCTTTTGTGGACGGGAGGCAGCTTTGGTGACAGTTTCCTTATGCTTCTTTGATTGAATGTGATTGTTGAACGAATTTTGGGTACCAAAAGTTTTTCTGCGCACATTTGGTAAGCATTTTCGTCGAATCGTTGAATCTGTCAATGTATACGTCTATGACTAACCTGCAAGCCTCACATTCTCCAGTGAAAGCGTTTTGCTCTGCTTTCTTTTCTTCAGTGTTCTTCTGATTGACTACCATAGGAAAATTAATATATTTGCAACGGTTTGATTATAATACGTCTAGTTCTTTTCAATGTACCTTGAAGTTTCTGATCGAACTGTGCAGCGGTGATAGGGGGAAGATCAGCTACTTTGCGCTTGAGATTGTATCTGTGCCAATCGGATCGATAGTGGTTTCTTTGACCTTCTCCGGATCTGAATGCCACCTGGCATGCCATACAGGTGAAAAGCCCGGAAGGTTGTTCTTCGTTGTCTGCCATTTGGTAGAAAGAGTAGCAAGTGTCGAACGAGTACAGCCAGCTACGGGTTTCAAAAAAAAAAAAAAAAAAAAAAATTGAGAATCTCAAGCCAAAGTCAAAAATTGCAGAAGCAGTCATATCACGTGTAATTTATATGCTGTCCAATTGACAAAATGTGTTCCTTTTGGGACTTCCTTAGCCTTTAGTGTTTCATCACCGTTGCCCCAATAAACAGAATCTTTAACCTATAACAACTGCTCATAAAATATAGGCATATGATTTCCTGAGAGTAAGGCGATTGGAGCTCCCTATGACAACTGCTCAGAAAATATAGGCATATGAATCCGTGAGAGTCAAGCACTTGGGAGCTCTCTATGACACCCTACTTATAAAATATCTGCATATTATTCCTTAAGGTTCAAAGCATTTGGGAAGGAGTTTCCCTATGAAGACCTGCATATAAAATAGATGTTGTGCATACTTATCAGTAATGGAGCTCCCTATTGAGAACTGCCAAACGAACCGAGGTTGCATATCATTTCTCCATAAGAAAATCAATAAGTCTTGAGGACCACTATGTAGGGGACTGCCGCATATTCCTCTTCTTCGTTTCTGCTTGTCTTTTTCCCAATCAATGGATATCTCTCGAAGCGACTTTCAGGCCGCCTTGGAGCAAGTTGTTCAAATTGCCCTTGATCGCAATGACAATTTGCATGATCTACCTGTCGTTCAGCTGAATCCCAATCCTGAAGAGGCGGGAAGTACTCCTACTCTCAACTCGTCTTCCAAAATCTGGCCAGCCTCTTGACAAGACAATGTCTCAAATGTTTGAAACCGTACTGAAGGGTGCTCCAAATATGAATGGGCCTAGATGATCATTTGCGTAGATATGACAAGTTCTGCATCACTTAATTGATCATGTAACTTTTATAGGTATTTCGGCCTGATTATGGGAGGAACAACACCAGCAGCTATTGTTGGTGACTTTTTGACAACGCTCTATGATTTGAACGTTATATTACATTTACCAAAGGAGACAAATGCTGTCACAATCGAACAATTGGCACTTGATATGGTTCTGGATCTGGGCCGTATCCCACGAGAGTCATACCCAGGCAAGGTTCTAACTACTGGAGCAACAGCAAGCAATCTCGTTGGCGTGCTGATTGGAAGACAGTGGGTGGGAAAGAAACGATTCAAAATCAATATTGCAGAAGATGGTTTCTGCGGCAAGACTATCAAAGTTATTGGTGGTCGTGCTCATTCGAGTGTTATCAAAGCAGTCGGAGTGGCTGGTATAGGACGTACAAACTATATTGACGTTTCGCTGGATGAACGTGGCTACAAATGGGAGTTGGAAAAGCTGGAGAAAATTCTCAAAGAGCAAATGGATGGTAATTCCGAAGCATCTATTGTTTCTGTAGGATGCGGTGAGGTACAACTGTTTTGCGTTCTGTGGTAGCCGCAATAACCAGTTTACTCACATGCAACTGATTCAGGTTCACACTGGTGGATTCACGGCCGATATAGACAAAATTCGAGCGCAATGTCCCAAGTATGATGCTTGGTTGCATCTTGATGCAACATATGGTATGTATGCTCGAGCTATGCCCTCGTATGCCTCATTTGCTGCGCACATTGAACTAGGTGATAGCATGACTTCTGATGCCCACAAGGTATGTAATGCTCACCAATGTTAGCTGGTTTAACCGATGATTTAACACGTAATGCTAGTGGTTAAACGTTCCTTACGACTGTGGATTGTTTTATACCAAGCATATCGATATGTGTTTAGAAGTTTTTGGAGGAGCCAAGTCGGCATACCTTGATACTGGCAAGACTCTTATTCCGCAACCACTGAGTGTCGGTATCGAAAACTCTCGTCGGTTTAGAGCTCTACCATTGTACATGTCACTACTGACATACGGAGCCGAAGGGTACCAAGAATTATTCGAGAATAACTGCAAGTTTGCTGTCCGCTTAGGTGAATGGATAGAGCAACATCCGGACTTGGAACTCCTCTGTCCAGTTTACCTTCACACATTCTTATTCCGTGTTTCAGCTAAAGAATAGGCGCATCCTGAAGGAAACGATAAATTCATCGATGCTATCAAGAAGACAGAAAAAGCGTATGTTAGCAAGCCGTTCTGGGACAGAAAACCTGCCATTCGAGGAACCGTGGACAACTGGCGAACCACATTAGATCGAGATTTACTAATTGTACAACAAGCATTAGAAGAGCTTTAAAGACTCGAGTATAATTAATGTCAGGACATGCGTAAATAGCAATATTTTTTCTCAATTTTCTTTTGTCTTTATTTTCACACATTTTATCACAACTGATTCTAATTACAATAATTCAATAAGATATACGACACATACAGTTTCATTATATGCACACATACTTAATAAATCAGATCCACCCGGAAGATGAGCAGACAGGTAATTTATTGCTTGATGCCATATTGGCCATGGATGCTTTCATCACCTCAAGCTCCTTTCATAATTACATATTTCCGTCATGTACTCAATGTTATTACCCATGGTGATAATAGCGCGGACAGGGATACCATTTTGCTCTTGTAGGCGGTTCCAAAGAGAACATCATAGGATAATTGGGAAGCTTGTTATGCTTCAGGTTTCTTTAATTGGCTTTTGCCTGAGCTCTTGGATGCCTTGGTTTGTCCTTTGCTGATAGAGCTGGCAGATGACTTTGGGAAAACAGAAAAGCGGTTGAAGAAACTCATTTGCATTTGTCTGTAGTGATTACTTTTGTAGAGATAGTTGATTGGATCAGGATGTAGCGTTTTGACCTGTCTTTGTGTACTCGTTGATCCGCCAAGTCAAAATTCAGTTCCGGATCAAATAATATTCTATCAAGAGCCTCGATATTTTAACCTCATTTGTTCGGCATTTTTTGGCAGAAGTTAGTCAGGGATCCATAACTCGCACTTTGCTTCAGGGACAACATCTTCCTGTAAAGTTGGGCCGCCTTGTTATCAATTTAGGTGACTCTCTTCAGTACGTTCTTATTTTCCCCTAAAAATGTAATAAACCAGTCTCCCAAGGGCTGCGAGCTACAATGAGATGCATACCACAGAACCACACAATTTATAATGCTCCATAGGCTAGCTACTAAGAGGCGCACAAACACAATATTCAAAATCATACTGTACAACACCCTTCCATTATAAAGCTAGTAACAAATCGCAACAAGCCAATTTGAATAAAGGGATAAAACTACATTTGTAAAGGGAAATCTAGACTAGTCTAGAGGTGAATATGAATTGTAAACGACAATTGAACTTTTTCTTATGCTCTATTTCTGAGTGATAATGCATTCAGCAGGAGGGTTAGAGTCACATCCTTCGAAACCTTCGGGGTTCTTGCTTTGCCAGTCCCACAAACTCTGGCACATTTCTTCCAATGATTTCTCTGCCTTCCAGTTAAGTTCGGTGTTAGCCTTTCGGGGATCAGCTGTAAGGTTGGTCACGTCACCGGCACGACGAGGGCAGATCTTGTAGGGCAAATCTCGACCCACAGCCTTGCTAAAAGCATGAACCATTTCCAGAACAGTGGATCCATGGCCGGTTCCAAGGTTATACTCGACACATCCTGGGTTAGAGTTAAGCTTCTCCAAGGCTGCCAAGTGGCCTAATGAGAGATCGACAACGTGGATATAGTCTCTGCGGGAAGGTAAGGAGAATAATGATAAGTAAAATAAAAGGATAAGACAGCTGTCAAACATTCATACTGTTTAAAATCACATACCTGATGGCAGTACCATCTCTGGTCTTATAATCATCGCCAAAGACGCTCAGCTCTTCACGCTTGCCAATAGCAACTTGGGAAAGGTAAGGCATCAAGTTGTTGGGGATGCCAGTGGGGTTTTCGCCCATGATACCAGAGGGGTGAGCGCCAGCGGGGTTGAAATAACGCAACAAAGCAGCATTCCATTCCTTCTCAGCAGTGCAAAGATCGCGAATGATGTGTTCAATGAACAACTTGGTGCGGCCATAGGGATTAGTAGAACCCTGATAAGACGGAATCACAGTTAGTAAATGTAAGCCCCGTCATTAAAATCGCCTCCGCTCCACCTATGCACGTTGTTGCTAAATATACTTACTGTAGGACATGTTTCGGGAATAGGGATAATGGGTGGATCACCATAGACGGTGGCAGATGAAGAAAAGACAATGTTCTTGACGTTGAATTCCTTCATAACTTGGAGGAGTGTGATGGTGCCAGTGATGTTGTTGTGATAGTAGTCAAGTGGGATCTGAGTGGATTCACCAACAGCTTTGAGACCAGCAAAGTGGATCACAGATGAGAAAGCGAATTGGCTGAACACCTTGCGCAGGCCAGGTCCATCCAAAATGTCGCATTGGAAGAAGTGAACTTTCTTTCCAGTGAGCTTCTCAATACGACGGATAGCTTCATAGGAAGCATTGTAGAGGTTATCAACGACAACGACATTGTAGTCCTTATTCAACAATTCAACAACAGTATGAGATCCTGTGCCAGACAAAAGAAATTAGCTATGCAGTGTGGACGGAGCATACAGATGAAATACCATGCTTACCAATATATCCAGCACCGCCTGTGACGAGAACATAGTTTGAAGGGTTGGCCATGGTCAGATATTAAAGTGGAAAGAGAAGAGCGCAGTTGCCGGTCAAACTTCCTTTTCGAAATTTTTATTCGCTGCTCTAATTGCGGAGCTGTCATGGTTATGATATTGAAACTAGTCCATGCCCCAATTTCCTTAATGTGGGGACACCAAGCCGCTGGTTGCTACGCTATAGTACGAATTAAGTTATGTTTCTTTGTAATTTTTGCCATAGTATTAGGATCAAATGTCTGCAGCAAAAGTATTTCGCTCGATATCCGGTCTGTTTACCTTTTTTTTTTATTGTTGACTGTGAAACAGACTAGGGCTGCTTACCTAAGACGCAGCCAGCAACCTGACCTAGACACAGAACCCGCGGAATCGAAGACTGAAACTTTGCATCTAAGAAGTAACCCCGTTAGTTTGTTTATGTAACCTGTTTCTAGCGCTTTCGTAAGTTCCACGGATGGTTAAGTCAATTTATTCTTTCAAAAATTGGTTCTGGTGGGTGTGAGTTTTGGAAAGGAACGTCATAGACACCTATAAAATACTATTCGACTATAATGCTTATATGGCTGCTTCGTATAATTTCTATTTACTTCCAAATGCATCCTTCTCTTGGGTAGCTTGCCTCACTATTACATTATGGATGTCACAAATTGCGTGACGAATAGAGCCAGCGCCATTCTTAACAGTAACAGGTGACACATACTAGTAGATATGATCATGTTAGAGCAATAACAATAGATATATATTAATGAGATACATGTTTTATTATTAAAAGGAAAGGCGTAATCGATCCTATCCTCTTCCATAATTGATGATTACTGCATATGTTAACTTTGGAAAGCCGTTTCCGCTGGTGGTCTTTCTTTCTTTCTGGACTTTGTTCAGTATCTTAGCAGTCTCGGCCGCAGGTCCACTTGGTTGATTGACAAACCCCATTGAAAGATTCAGGAGAGCAAATGAGGGATCAGTGTTTTCTGATATGCAATAAAAACCTTTTCGCTGCAGTGCATTCAAGAAGTTTTGCTTGTTGGACTCTGCCGCAAGGTTACAGACACCGTTCTGACACTGGAAACCACATTTGCCATTCTGGATTGAAACAAATTCACAGGCGGTCTCGCAGGATAGAGCCACAGAAGCTGTGAACAGGATTGCCAAGATGGATAATTTGTACATGGGTAGATTTGGAGGCAGATTTAATAGTGTGTTACTCATGTTGCTCAAATCATTTCTTATACTCAATAAGCTCACCTCCCTTTGCTGGAACTTACAGCCCCCATGTTGGACAGGAGGAAGGAGTTCGAGAGTCAATGGCATTTTGACATTACCTTGCTCAAAGGGGTTTCCTTCATGTTATGTCATGCTTCGGTGTCAAACGACATTCAAAACGAATGCAGCAAACAAAAATTAGCATCCAAAAGTTTGTCCTAGCAAATAAAGCTTGCTATTCTCCAAGATTGGGTGATCGAATGTTCAAAAGGGGATAGGATGCGAGCTCCTAGGATCTGTATCTTTTTAGCAATACCACCGCTGACCTTGGGCTTAGGAGATATCACCTAGGGTGAACTTGTCCAGAACCGAGGAACATTAATCCCATAAAAAAGCCAATTTGCCTCTTTTGTCAACTATAGAAACAAGCTTGTGAAGCACTACATCACTATGCTCTCGTTTCAGTGATAATGGGCGATGAATCGTGTGAAAAATAATATCAAGAAGGTACTGGACCCACAGTGTTCCAGATAGTTTGCTTTGATTATTTTATCAAGCCAGACCTGTCGATAGCAGCCATGCGTTTCTGCAAGGAATTCGACATGTATCAAAATAATTATGTGAATGGATCCGTTCTGGGGGTGGTGAATCGAAATGCTCACTAAAAATGCTTACTAACTATTTGTTCAATGTCAAAAAGATAACACTTTTGGGCATACGACATGGGAAATCAGTTGACTGCCTGTTTCTGACCGCTTCATCCGCCACTTTCCAAAGTACATGGTGGTTACAACAAGTAAAATAAAACTTCTAAATCTTTATTAATGTTTGACTCGGATACGAATTCAGGTATCGATGGATATTACAAATTTGCGTTAACCAAAGTATCATCACCACCTGTGGTTACGATTAGTGTGTGTTGTTGATCAGCATTGGGCACAGAACCATTCAAAATTAGAGCAATCTCCCAAGGTTGTACTTTTGAAACATGAAAAATCCGATTGACCCTCTTCTTTACATTCGTGTTCCCTTGATAGCCCATAAATTCTGATCGAGTGACTTTGGTATCTTCTGAACATTCATTGTATCGACAGGTATAATAGCAGCGATTTCCAGATTGCATGTTGAATTGGCATGCCTTCTGTCCACATGTTAGAACTTCAACAATACTTGAAAGCAAGACGACTAAGATTGTGACCTTGTACATTATGGTATGCTGAACAAAAATTCGGTACGGAAATTCTTGAATGGTAATCGTTGCCCATTGCCGAGATGAAATTTATATGTGTACAACCAAGGAGAACATTGAGTTCTCCTCCTCAGGGTTAAAGGAGTAGATATAAGCGTATCGATTGGTGGAGCATGATCTTATAACATGCCTCAACGTACTTTCCGTTGGAGCTTTTAGCATTTAAAGAGTATGGGAATGGAAGTCTATCTAACATTTAATCTGGTTAAGAGCGAGTCATACATTGAAGTTCAAACCGTCAACATTTGGAGAAAACTGCTAGGTCTATTGACAGTCCATCCAGAGTTAGAGCCTACCAAAGGGATAGGAGAAGATACAGCAACAAGCTTTATGTTTTCCTGAGTCTCAGTGGCTTATTTTATTCTACCATACTTGATGTTGTTATACTATTGTTGTAATAATGTTGACGGAAGGGAAGCATATTGAAGCACAAAATTGTTCATACTAGTAATTCAGCGAGAGGCAGGGTTTTTTTTTTGGCTATTGAAACCTCGCTGTGCAGAAAACTTGGATCGTATGGCGTCAATATGACAAAGGAGGGTAAGGAGAAATGCTTCACAACATCTCGATCTGCTCTGTAAATACAATACGAACGAAATCAAAAAGGTTTTCAGCTAGCAATGTGCCTGCATCCGATTACTTGCCGTACAACAAATTGTTTATAGGTGAGACATGGCGGATAAGTGATATAGGTAGAAATCTCCTGTTGAACTGATAATAAAATTAATATTATATTTCTCTGGCATACATAAAGGCTATCTGGACATACTTGTAATTAAGAACACAATATTCTCCATTGAATACCTTTAATAGTAATATGCGACTCATCGGAAACCATCGAGGACTCACCTTCTATTGAACCTGCACTCCTGCTGCTTCTGAATGTCCGAAAGAAACTGGTGAGAGTACCTGCTGCTGCTGAAATACCAAAAATGCTTAATGACAGTAGATGTCGCTTCTACGTACATCTAATTTCTTCCACGGCCTTCTATCCCTTGTATTGCCTCCCTAGATATATTGTTGTCTCATATACACTACAAGCAAGCCATTTGTCTACAGATTGCTCAATCTGTATACATAGAGACTATTTTCAAGTCATCTACGAATAAAAACTTAAGATTTAGATAACGTTGGTATGAAGTAGATAGACCTTTTTAGCAGTACGTACCTGAAATATCACAAATTTACAAGAGCAATAAATTATATGTGTGTGAATACTATGTCCCATAATTGCCAGTTAAGTCCCATCATCATTGTAAAATTTTAAGAGTAATCCAAGCCAAATTTTTCTTGTATGGTAAGAAACTTGTATTATCCTATGAACTTGTATACGTGGGACTTGAGCCTCTCTAGCAGAGAGCAACATTTGGTTTACGAGGTATATGTTGCCGTTGTAAGAGGGGGTGCAGGTCGGATGGTGTCATCGATCAGAATGATACATAAAGAAAATTTTAGCTCTGAGACAATGATGGTGAAATTCATGAAAAGAAAAAGTGCATTAGCTCGTTGTTCTGATAAATACGCAACCTTTTATATATGCGATTAGATTGATTGTTCTCTAGTGTTCGATTTTCATCAGTGTAAGTGGTTCGTTTAGATGATTTCGATAGAAGGAAAAATTTCAGAAGATTTAGTAATGTATTGCGATACTGTAGCCAGCGGGTGTAAGTGAGATGATTGTTACCTGTGCCGTTGCATTATTGTCATATTATCGTGTATCGCAAATGTATCGACTTCACCGATGCTCATATACAGCACACCATTTGTAACAGTGATTTGGACTTACTTTGTGGTCATATGGAGTATAGATATAGGAGAATAAATGTTAGTATCTCTACTTCATTCACTAACTGGATCAGGAGCTAGATATGAACATATACGGATGATAACGTAAAATGGTACGATTTCATAGTGGGATCAAATCAAAAAGTGTGATGCGAATTCGCTGCTGTTAGCGAATGTAAGTGAAAAACATAAAAGATACAAAGTTCAGAGGATAGAATCTCATAACACCAAGAATAAATGGCCATCATCACTGTAATTTAGTAATATCACGCCAAAATACATTATACAATTTGTTCTACACATATGGCCATCAATTTAATCATTTACAAGATCTGATCATTAAATCTAAATGACAACCATTATTCACTGTCGCTTGCCCCACCGATTGGATAATTCCTGGATTTCATCAACTCCAACTATTCCATGCACTTCAGGTTTCTTGATGGCTTCTAGAACAGCCATACTAACCACATCGTCAGAGAGAGGTTTCTCAGCAATAAATTGGAGCGAGTCGGGAAGATGATTGCGGATCGGCCGAAGCATAGCTGAAACAACCATGCTTTCGACAGCTATGGGTAGCATAAACTTTCTCTGCGTCATCGAGTATATAATGCCTACATACCAAAGTGTCAACAAAACAAAAAACATGAACAGAGCAGCTGTGTCAACTTGAGGTATCCATTGGCGTCTTATGTACTTTACCTGGCCGAAAAATCACCACCCTCAATTTGTCTTTAAATTCTTCTGATAGCAGAGCATCTTCTGCTTCTCTCTTGGTGTTGATGTAGCGCGGATCGAGAAGGAATCCTGGTGGAGCATTAGCAGCTGAAAAGTATACTAGGCAACGGCGGGTCAAGTCCGCAGGCTGGGTTTTGACCATTTCACGCGCCACACTGACAACGGCGTCTCGGTTCAGTCTTTCAAACGTTTCGTCGGCGTCGTGGTCTTTATTTTCCTTTATGATACCGACAGTCGATACCACTGCGTCGGCACTTCGAATAACATCTGAGAATGGTGAAGGATACAGTGCGTTACCTTGGACATGATTGACGTGGTCGGGTAGTTGGTCAATTTCCAGAGGTTTGTTCCGTGACACCATGGTCACTGAGCCATACGTTTTTGTGGCCTGTTTAGCAATGGCGGATGCCACAAGGCCTTTTCCTATAATTGCCAGTCGTTGCTTTGTCATGTTGAGGTTGGAGAAAGAAAAAAGAAAATAAAAGTGAAAATCGGAGAGTAACTGTTGGCGTCCGAAATCTGCATTGCGTGGAAAAAAAATTCCCAATTTTTCGGGCCTATTTATGTTGGCACTGGAAAATACTGTTACTGGGAACATGGGATAATTTTGATGAAATTAGCATTATGCGGTGCTCAATAAATTGAAATGCAACAAACTTGTCGATATTGCCGTAACCAAACTGCTCCTCCCGACGTGGAAGACGGTGTAGATTAGCCAAAATAATCCCAAGGTTAGTCTCACTGAATGGGTTAAGTATACTGAAAAAAAAAGAATAGCTTAAGGTTGCCTCAAAATAAGGAGACAGAAGTACGTGATTACGGATACGCTTGGAAAGTTATACTGAAATATGCGGCCATGTGGCTAATGGTGGGAATAATCGTCAGATCGACTCCCTTGAATACACAAGGTATAAGGTAATAGGTGACATATTCATAGCTGCATTTAACAATATCTATGTTTCCAGATTGTCTAACAGATTTGGTCTAAGGATCCTCAGACAAAATGATCAAATGATACTAAAGTTGATTTTTCGCTGTATGGAGAGGAAGGATTTGTTCGAAGGTCACCTCTATATAGCTTAACTGCCTATCAGCAATTTGAGCTTACTAGAAAGGTATTATGCCCTCGGCTGAACAGCACATACGCATGATACTTACATCCCTGGATGTTTGGACATGATAATACTTCTGCTGGCAGAGCTGTGGGACCTGCGTGTCCTATTGCAATCATGAGATTACGCAAAAGTAGAGACAGTACTGTGAGGATTACTGCCACCGACGATAACTTGATAAATTTGAACAGGCGTCTTCTGCCTGTGGATAAATACATTCCATCATTTTCTGGAGAGATCTCTTGGGAGGCGGAGCTGGAAATCGCGTGGCCAAATTTGTTCCCGTCCAAAATACCACAGACTGTGAGTAATGCACTTCCAAGTTGGCATTCCCTGAAGCCATTCCCAAATCACTTTCCCATGTTTGTTGTCGGATGGTGTGCATTCGTCACTCAGTGGACCAGATTTGATGTTGATGTACGACTGTTATGAATGAGCTATGGCTTTTTATCTGCGAATCTCCGCCAGCTTTCCAGCCACTTCGGTAACGTCATTTCCGTGAAAGGGATTAGCAGTCACGGAAATCTGATCCAGCGGAACTGGAAATTCTCCAGTGTCGGCATTGCTTTGAACGACATCGATATCTCCCAACTGTATCACTCAGGTTTTTCTTCTACACCTAAAGCCATACTTTTTTTCACTCTTCTTTTCTTTTTCTCCAAGAGATGCCTCACATTCCTCCTACACCAGGAATAGATACAGAAGCTATTAAATCATTTCTCCCGTTCGCTGGACAAGATAAGCCCGCTTTCCATGGGAAGGTTATCAATGTTACGAACCATATTCAGTACAACTGTGTGAAGAAGGTTCAAAGCCAAACCGAGAAAACTGCTTTGGAAAAGCTCAAGAGCATTGTTCCTGGTACTGGTACGCAGACACAATCGATTTCTACCGACGATGCTCCTATCTCTCGCTTGAAGAAGAGACGACAAACTCAGATCACTATTGGCGAGTCACCAGATTGGAAGTTGACTCAACGTGGTGGTCACTCGGCCATGTATTCTGGTTTAGAATCTCTGAAAAAGTCCTGGGATTGTGTGTATCTTGGATCGCCTGGACCGTTGGAAACGGAAGACGGGGATACCATTACAACTGAAGATCTGCAGGACAGCGATAAAGAAATCATCAAGAAACTGTTGAAGGATGCTGGTAACATTGTTCCCATCTTCCTGGGAACCAAAGTCTCTGTTGGTCACTATGAAGGATATTGTAAAAAAGGTGAGTATGATGAGGTGTGCTGGTTAGTTTATTAGACGAAAGAATGCTACTGATGATCATTCTCACATTTTTACAATAGTGCTTTGGCCACTTTTCCACTATGTCTTGTGGAGTGACGTTACCAATGGATCTGCAGAAAATCAGTATTGGAAAGACTATGTTAAAGTTAATGAAGCATACACCGAAGCGATCATCGATGTATACAAGCCTGGTGATATTGGTAAATACTTAGAAACTATTATATGACCCATGGTTACATCATGCACTGACCTTGTTGTTCTAATGAATTCCCGCCACTTCTTCAATCTCCGCAGTTTGGATTCATGATTATCACTTGCTCTTGGTACCGGAAATGCTCAGAGCAAAGCTTCCTCATGCTGCCAGTGGTCTTTTCATCCACGCTCCATTCCCCAGTTCAGAGATCTTCAGATGTCTTCCCAGTAAGTGAACCTCTATAACACTGTTTGTACCATGAATTGCAATTTTTAATTGCGTCTGTTATATAGGACGTGATCAGATTTTGAAAGGAATGCTTGGTGCTAGTCTTATTGCTTTTCAGGTAAAGTGAATGTAGCCAAATTCAATACCTTGTTTTCCTAATTGGGTACTAACCAATTTTCTTCCTGACAGACTTACTCATATTCGAGACATTTCATTTCTTGCTGTACTCGTGTACTTGGTTATGAGTCGACCCCATCTGGCGTAGATGCTAAAGGCCAACTTGTTTCGGTTGGAACCTATCCAATCGGTGTGGATGTTGAAAAGATCAACCGCTATCGTAAGAATCCTGGAGTTGCACCCAAGATTGCCGCTATCCGGGAGATGTATGGAGACAAGAAGATCATTGTTGGTCGCGATAAGCTCGATCCCGTCAAGGGTGTTGTGCAAAAGCTTAATGCTTTTGAAAAACTGCTTACTGACTATCCAGAATGGAGAAACAAGGTTGTCTTGATTCAAGTCACGTCACCAGGAGTTACTGAGTCTCGCAAGCTGGAAACCAAGGTTTCGGAACTAGTGAGCCAGATCAATGGTAAATTCGGGTCCCTCGAGTTCACTCCTGTTCATCACTTTCATCAGCACATTGACCGTGACGAATACTATGCTCTGCTTACTGTGGCTGATGTCGGTCTTATCACCTCTATCCGAGATGGTATGAACACCACCAGTATGGAATACATCATCTGTCAACAAGAGAACCATGGTCCACTGATTCTCTCTGAGTTTACTGGTACCGCTGGAAGTTTGAGTGCAGCCAAGTTGGTCAACCCCTGGGATTACGCCGAGGTAGCTGCTGCTGTTAATGATAGTCTCCTTATGAGTGAAGAGAAGAAGAAAGCCAAGCAAATTGTAAGTGTATATGTTTCTTGATGAGTGTTAGAATTGTTGATGGTCGCTAACTGGCGTTGTTGGCTGACAATAGAAATTGTTCAACGACGTTGCTGGTTATACCGCCGTGTACTGGGCAAATACGCTTGTCAAAGAGCTGATTGCCGCTTCTGACAAGCCAGATCAATCTAATGTTACTGATATCTTGAACATCGAAAAGCTCAAGTCACAGTACAAAGCTTCCAAGAAGCGAGTCATGTTCTTTGACTATGATGTAAGTCACTTATTTGCGTATTCTGTGAATCTAAATACACATTCAGGCAAAAAATTCATACTATCTTTGACCATCAACGTAGGGAACACTCACTCCAATTCGTACACAGCCTAATGCTGCTAGACCATCCAAGGAAATGATTGCCAATCTGACCAAGCTTTGTGTTGATCCTAACAACGTTGTCTGGGTTGTGTCTGGTCGTGATCAGGTAAGTTGGGAATGAGTGAGAATCAAGGGCGACTTCATTGGATACTGATATATATTGCTATGTAACTTTGCAACTTCATTAGACCGCACTGGACGATTGGCTCGGTGGCATACCTAAGCTTGGCCTCAGCGCTGAGCATGGTTGTTTCATGAAGGCACCAGACACTACCAAGTGGATCAACCTTACTGACAGCATCGACATGAGCTGGAAAAACGATGTCATTGAAATCTTTACTTATTACACCGAGAGAACTCAAGGCAGTTTCATCGAACATAAGCGCTGTGCATTGACCTGGCACTACCGTATGGCTGACCCAGAGTACGGTGAATTCCAAGCCAAAGAGTGCCAAAACCATCTTGAAAACGCTGTGGTCTCAAAATTGCCTGTAGAGATTTTGGTCGGCAAGAAGAACTTGGAAGTTCGTCCTATCAACGTCAACAAAGGAGAGATTGTTAAGCGTATCCTTACTCTCCATCCTGAAGCGGAGTTCGTATTCTGCGCTGGTGATGACAAGACTGATGAAGACATGTTCCGTGCTTTGCGTAGATCTGACATTGTCAAGGATGATTACATTTTTGCCGTCACAGTTGGTCCTTCTGATAAGAAGACGCTTGCCAATTATCATGTTGACACTAGTGAAGACATTGTAAATGTCATTGGCGTTATGGCAAACATTTCTGTATGAACACATCATTCGTAGACAATACCTCATCAATTTAGTAGTTTTTCCAATTTGTTTCTTTTTCAAACACTCATATCATTTGCAAACATTTTCATTGTAAACCACCTCATTATGTTCATCAGCCATTCTACCTTGTAGCATTACACATGATGCTGCTTAATAAATTGGATGATGCAATCTAATGGTACAAAAGTCGTACGTTGAAACACACAAAGTCGTTTGTATTCATGATTATGAAAATAAGAAAAAAAAAAAGGGGGGGGGAAGTGCTGCTTAAAGGTAGTGAGGTTATTGCTCAGAGAGCAAAGATATATTACAAACTTTACGTATTGAATTGTAATGACTTACAGTTCAACGTAAGTCCTGATTGAAGAAATGCAATAGAGAAAGGGGCATACATTACACTGTGATGAAATAGACATAGCGAGGCAAATGGACAAAATGGACAGAATATTAAGAAATCATGGTTGGGGCGAATCACCAGTTTCGAGAGCTTCTAGAAGAGGATTGAGCAGCTGGTCCACATTGTCATACTCTACACCACAGCATAATGCAATGAGTCGCTTATAATCCTGATGACGTTCATTGGCCGGACATGCTCGACGATAACTGATCTCCTTTACTAATGACTTTCGCTTCGTTTGCAGTTCCTTCAATTCTGTATGTAGTCGGTCTACGGCCCTCTTCAGTTCGTGTTCAGGCTGCTTAGATTCGCTGCCGGTTTCGTTATGATCAGTGTTTGCTGCGTGGTTGGTTTCTGTTCGGGCTGATGGATCGTCATCCGTTTGAACCAAAGGTGGGGTGGGTGGTTTGAGTTGTTCTTGAGGAAGTGATTCTTGCTCTGCAAGCAATTTTTGCAATTTTGTCTTCTGACTTTGTTCAAGCAATCGGTATAGTTGGGATTGAAGGGTATCGATTTTGTTTTCAGCTTCTTTCAATACATCTGCTTTGCTACTCACGTTATGCAACTTGGATCGAACCTCTATCAGTTCACGTTTGATACTTCGCTGCATTTGCTTTGCCACTCGTAGATCTTGCTCCTTGTCAAGGATATCCTTCTCGTAACTTGTCGATAGTTCGTCAAATAGTTTGGTCACAGTTGGCACTACCTTGGTTTGATTTATGGCCTGTCCAAGTACGGCAGCAACATTACGCTTGAAACTCTTGGATGATCCATGCTCCCCATCACTCATGACTGCACCTAACAGTGCCTTATCACGTCGGGTTTTCTGTTCGATTTCCACGATATAATCTTGAGCAGCCTTGCCATCTTCATTGACTATATCTGGTGAGGCACCGGCATCCAAGAGCAATTTGACCAATTTTTTGTTTGCGATTCTAGATGCAATGGTCAAAGCAGTATCGCCGTAAACGTCTTGGACATTCAGCAGCGCAACTAATTCATGGCGGTTGCTGGACAATTTGGCGATTAAACATTCCATATAGTAGCGAGAAGCATGAACTTTGCCCCGCCAGCCAGCTGTGCTTGCAATGTGATGAAACACGGTTTGATCGCTCTTATCAATGTTGAAAATTGTTTTTTGCAATTGGTCAAGAAGTGTTCCGAAAGATTTAGCATCAAAGTTGTTAGTGAATAAGACGGCTCGCATAAGTGCAGTCTGTCCACGATAGTTGACTCGAAAAATGTCGGCACCCTGAGCAATAAGAAGGTGAACAACATTCAGTCTTCCCATAGCAGCAGCCCAGTGTAAGCTTGTGTGACCTTCCTCATCAACAATGACATCGATGTCAAAATCGTCTGGAGGGTTGGTCAAAATCTCAGGCACTTCATCCGAGTTAGATACAAAGTAGTCCAAAAGTTGTTGTGCATACAAGGATGGTTGATCGTCTTCATCCATATCGTCGATGTTGTCTGGGTGGATATATTCCATCTCCACAACTTTCCTACGTTTCGTTTGCTGGCGATTCTGATGTTGTGAACTCCGCTGGCTGCTTGGCCGATAAGTAGGAGATAGTAGCTGTGATGAACGATTTTGAGATGTAGGACGATTCTTCCTGTATCCCATTTCATCCTCTGAGTGACCTTGTCGTGATAGTGGAGACGGAGTTCGCGTTCCCAATCTGTCGACCGCCATGTGACGTGAATTAACACTCTCACCACCGTCGCTATTTTGAGAAGAGTCTTCGACATCAGAGTTGTGAGACTCCCATAGAGTCTTTGGTCTACGTTTTCGAGTTTCTCTAGGTTCTTTAGGTTCCTTCGGTGCTTTTGGCTCTTTTGGCTTACGTGGTTTGGAGTGGGCGGCTGTAACATGTTTCGGCGCCAAAGGTGGAGATGTATCACCCGGCACAAATTCGATTATAGGTTGTAGAATCTGGTCAACCTTGTATTGTCTGGCTAGAGATACTCCTCTGTCAAATGGTACCCAAGTTCCTACCAAATAATGAATATGAAAGAATTAAAATCATGCATAGAATGTCTGTGTGAAAGTCAGCAAAAGATTGTTAGTCATACCTTGATATTTTCCATAACCGCCTTGTATTTTTTCATGCATTCCCTTTTGAACTTCTCGTTCCAATATTCGCGTTCGTTGTGGTTTATCAAAGTTAGCGACTTTAAGGATTTGTGTAGCATTGAGGTATGAGTCGACCTTCCTTCTCATTACAGCTATACCCTTGCATTGCATTTCGTACACTGGCACACCAGAGTAGGTTGCCTTGTAAATCTGTTGAGGTTGCGCACGCTTTGGCGTAGTTGCGTCCATGGTGAGTAATGATGAGGGTTACTAATGGCGTTATATAGACACTCAATTAGAAAACTAAGCGTGTTTTTTGCCAAAAAATTTCAATCAGAGTTGCCAGAGCGCCTATTTTTCTTTTTTCTTTATCTTCTTTTTTTTTTTTTATTTTTTGTCACTGCAGGAAAATTCAACGCGCTCACCTCATGCGCGCCATAATCTGAGCCTCAAACTTAACAATATCTTTGAACTTTTTCTCATGCCTTCTATTCATCAACTTCACTTCACTTCTGAAATCTACCTTACATTTTACTTTATATCTACTAGAATTAATTATCATACATTATGACCTACGAATGCAGCTCAATTGAAAATATAATACAATATGTCTAAATACTCCATTTTTGCCACTAACTGCCTGGCCTTGTTAAACTATGCAGACTTGACATCAATCCAATGAAAATTGGTCTAGAATTGTCCATTCTACGGATTAATCCAATCCTCATGGGGATTCCATAACTTGTAACATTTTTTCCAGATTATGTTGCATGTTCGCTTCTTGACTTCTCTTGCACATGTCCTACATGGACAACTAATATTTAGAACAGATTATGTCATTTCCATTCAATATTATGCTCGCTCTCTCTAACCTGAATCAAAGCTTCCTCGCATGTTTCGTCTGGTCGATTTAGAAACCGATAAGTTTGTACAATTCGCCAAAACATGTCATTGCGCAGGTAAGGGTTGCCAATAAGGGCTTTGTAAAGTGTATGGTGTGCGTCCATCAGCATTTCCGCAGTTATGTCGCTGACCCTTCTATTATATACAGCGGCCTGTTCAAGAACAACTTCTATATCACCATCCTCTAAGGTGGCGATTTCGCATTCCACAAAGACAGACCATTGTATGTTCTTTTGGAGATCCTCATTAGTCCAAGTATTGACCCCCTTCCTTGACGCCGCTACTAATATGTAGCAGTAGTCAGCAACTTGGGAAGCTAGTTGCGACATTATATGAAATGGCGGTGTAGTTGAAACCAATAAAGGCGAGGTCAACAGAACAAAAGTTGCAGAGGGTCGATTCGTGAAAGAGTGTTTGGGTCTCTGCGTTCATTCAAAAAATTCCGTTACTGCTAAAATACCTTGGATTGCAGCAACTTGGGGAAACCTTCAGTTACGTCACTGTCATTACACTATTGTGCATCTATCATATCAAAAGATACCAAGGAAACAATCAAGTTCGAAAAAAATAAACTTCTATTACTTTTGTTTTATATGGAGGGGGGTTCACGTAAATATGGTACAAGACGAAACTTTTTCTATGATGGTATAGGCGTGTGTGGGTTTACCTCTCATTCAACATTTGTTGCTCAACAAATGTCTTGACAGCCTTTTCGTACATACCCAAAAAGATGCATCCACCGATGGAAATCCACAGCACACGAGGTCCCATACCCGCCAACAAGGCACGGCTACCTTCCTCAGCTCTAATTCTACGCAAAGTAGATATGATGCCATTATATGGTTTGACGGCATGATTCTAATATCATGAGAAGTCGATATTAATAAAGGCTCAATTCAAGATTCTCTGATTACCGGAGTGAGGGTCTACGCTTACCTTGTGTGAGAGCATAATTCTAGTTTTACACACATCCAAAGGAGTGGTTACGGCAGCTGCAATGCCACCAGCAATAGATCCACATATCGCAGCCTCGAAGGGCTCAATGCGACGACCTTGGCTCTGAGCATATGCACGCTTAAAGTACTCGTAGATTGGGAATTGTATACAGGTGAAAGGAATTTCACGCGCTACCGTGGATAAGAATCCTCGATAGAAACCTAAAATGCCTTCAGTTTTAAGGACACTGGATACAGCGGCGGAAGTGACAGTAAATTGCTTGGTTTGCATTCGCTGTTTGATAACCTCAGTGGGTACTCGGATAGTACATGCAGACTACAAAACGAAAACAAAGTCAATCATACGTGCTCTTTGTCAACAGTATGACATTGTTGTGATGTGGTTACGTACAATTTCACCAAAAGATGCCGCTAGCATGTGTACCAAAGGAGTATATCTGTCTTGACCAAATGAGGCACTTAAGAGACGCTTTGACGCTTCATATGTGACAAAGAACAATGAAGCTACGATAAGTCATCGCAAATGCAATTAGTATGATTTTTTTTTTTCAATCTCTCTCTCCTTCGCATCTATAAACCAAGGTTCACGCTGAAAGTCTTGTACCCTTGTTTGTTACGACATACATACCGTTAGGTGCACTGCCCACGACAGCAGAAAGAAGGCCAGAGTAAACGCCTTTGAATCCTCCTGAAGCAACAAATCCCGCTTGTGATTGAAGTCTGGTCTTGACAGTATCTACAGAATTAACCACATGAGAAAGTACCTGTGAGTTACCCCTGCATTCCTAGCGAGTCATGTACAAGTATAAATGAGAATTCTTACCCAGTGGAAAGAGGGCAGTATCAACAGCAGTACCGGCAATCGCTCCGGCAAAGAGTGCTTGTTTAAGACTCGCCTGGTTAACGAATTGCGGTTGTTTGCTGGTGCTCAAGACAGTCTGACCTTGCAAATCCATCTTGACTGAACTGGGCCTTACTTTTTTTTTTTTTTGCTCAAAAGAAAATACAGACTCGCCAAAAAAAAAAAGCAGTCTCCATCAAATTGCTACTTGAAAAAAAAGGGAAAAGGGCGATTAAACCAACAGGCTTACAATTTTAATAGTATTTACAATGTTCTCCACTATCCCATAAAAATACACATGCGAATGGAATGAAGGTACTCAAGGAGTGTCTTTAGGAGGAACATCTCCTTCTTCCAATGCTGGAGGATTAATTGTCTGAAAGACAGAGTCATCAATAAGACGCAAAATACATGGTATGCTGGCCAAAATTTAGCTTACCTGTGGTGGCCGAACGTACTCATCATACACGGTTCTTTCTTTGAATGGACGTTTACCAAGAAGATTTTCCATATCTTCGCGCGTGATGACTTCTTTCTTTAACAATAATTGCGCGACCTTTTCAATGTCGTCTTTTTTCTCGTTCAAAAGTTTGAAAGTTCGATCAAATGCTTCGTTCACCAACTTTCGCACTTCGGCATCAATGAGCGTACCCGTAGCTTCCGAGTAAGGCTTTTGGAATTTCTCTTCCCCATTGGGATCTTGATACGAGATAGGTCCTAGCTTTTCATTCATGCCGTAAGTAGCCACCTGACCGTATGCTTGTTTACTGACTTTAGCAAGATCGTCTTGTGCACCTATAGTACGAATAAGGTCAGTCAACCGAATCCAAGCACAGTAAGTAAATATACCTTGGATATTGTTTCCTTACCTGTTGTAATGGTATCAAAGAAAATATGCTCAGAAACTCGTCCTCCAAGAGTCATACACATACGATCCATGAGTTGCTTTGTGGAATATAAATATTGATCCTTTGGTAAATATTGCGCATAACCTAGAGCTGCTACACCACGGGGAATAATGGAGACCTTGAGAAGTGGATCAGCATATTCGAGATACCAACCGGCAATGGCATGACCAGCTTCATGGTAAGCTACAACCTTTTTTTCTTCTGGTGAGAGCACACGAGATTTCTTCTCCAGACCACCGATAACTCTCTCAATAGCACTTTCAAAGTCTTCATCGGTAACTAGATCTTTTTGGTGTCTAGCAGCGATAAGAGCGGCTTCATTACAAACATTGTGAATGTCAGCACCAGAGAAACCTGGCGTTAGTGCAGCCAGCTTGTTGGCAAGTGTTTGAAGTACCGCTTTAGTCTTGATGGGCCGAAGATGGACGAGGAAAATCTGAGCTCGACCTTTGATATCTGGTCGATCGATTGCAATATGTCGGTCAAATCGGCCTGGTCTCATCAATGCAGGGTCCAATACATCGGGTCGATTAGTACCTGCTAAGACAACAACATGTTCGTGGGACTCGAATCCATCCATTTCCACCAACAGTTGATTTAAGGTACTTTCGCGTTCATCATTACCACCAAAGTGTCCAGCTTTTCCTCGAGCCTTTCCAATAGCATCAATTTCGTCGACAAATATGATACAGGGTGCATGTTTCTTGGCGGTTGCAAACAAATCTCGGACACGAGAAGGACCGACACCAACAAACATCTCAACGAATTCTGAACCAGAGACGCTAAAAAATGGAACACCTGCTTCGCCTGCTGTTGCCTTGGCTAATAATGTCTTACCAGTACCCGGAGGACCAGAGAGGATAGCGCCCTTTGGAATCTTGGCTCCCAATCGTTCGTATTGTACAGGGTTCTTGAGAAACTTTACAAACTCCATGATTTCTTCTTTAGCCTCATCAGCTCCTGCTACGTCCTTGAATTTGATGCTCACTTCACTCTCTTGATTGAACATTTTTGCTTTGCTCTTGCCGATGCCAAATATACCTTGAGAACCTGCTCCAGCTGAACCAGCCCTTCTTGTCATGTAAACGAGGAAGCCGATCATTAATATTGTCGGAGCCACATTGAGAATCAAGCTACCGACACTGACTTCATCTTTGTATGCAACAGGGATACGCTCTTGTGGTGGGATACCAAGCTCTGATTGAGCTTCCTCCAATTTTCGGTCAAATGCATCAATTGAGCCGATGCTAAAGTAATATGTTATGTAAGGCGATACTCCTTGGATGGATTGTGCTTCAGGTCGTAGATGAACTCTCACTCGACTACGATTAATGACATCCAATCGCTCCACCAAACCCTTGTCGAGAAAGGCATTGCGAAAATCTTGCCAAGTCATTTCACGAGCGTTCTCTTGTGGAGCAATAAGCCTCCACACGAGCCAAGTACCAAACAGTGCGGGTACCATAGTGGTGAGATTTGTTTTAGGATCTGGAATGGGAGGCGGTTTAGAGGAACCATCGGAGCCACTCTTATTGGCGTTACTTGTGCTTCCAGCAGCTTTCTTCTGCGAGTTCTTTCCTTTGTCTTTACCAAAGAAGTTCTCGAATCCTTTTGGTGCATTAGGTGGATTGGGAGATTCCTGTTCCGACGCATATCTCCGAATACCGTAGCCGGTACTTCGAGCACTGAGTTGCTGTCGAGTAAATAGGGTATGGACCAGTGGGCGTGAACCCTGTCGTAATCTGATGGACAGTTGTGCTGGTAGCATAATTAAGAGCGAGATGACCTGCTATTTATTTATTGGAGTCAGTGCTTAAATAATATTTTTTTTTTTTTGTTGGGTTACCAGCTCCCATATCACACACACCAAACTTCTGTTTTCTTTTGTTTTTCCTAATTTATTGTAAGGGAAACACCACACCAAAAACAAGCATTCTAATATTGTGTGAATTTCTTTTTCAAATTTTATCTGTTTTTCTTTGATCCAGTTTTATATATATTGTAATGTCGTCCTCACATTCGATTGGGTCTAAAATCCAAGCTCGTTCTTAGTCTCAATACCAAGCTCCTTGCGAAGAGGAGCCAACTCATCAAGGTACTCTTGGTATTGCTTCTTGTTCTCAACCTTATCCTCAACACCTTCGAAGATGCGAACGGTGGTGGGGTAGTCGTTGACACGGCGGGCAGCCTTCAATGCAGCTTCGACAACGGCAACGGAGGGGACCAAGTCGTAGGCAAAGCAGTTGTTGAGACCGCGCTGCAATTCGAACAAATCATCGACACCATCAAAGAACTTGACATAGCGTTCAGAGAATGATTCATAAGACTCTTCTTCGTGACCGCTGGAATAGAAACGTTGAGCGAGGGCTAAATTAATCATGTATCAAAACATGACCAAAATTATATGTTTAGTTGACATGAGATCTGGTAATGTTGAATTTCATAGATAAGCAAGTCAATAGAACTTACCAGCAGAGCGGGGAACTGCAATAACGGAAGAGCGAGCAGTAGCACGAGAGATAGCGCCAGTGAGAGCGACACGGAGCATTATGAATGTATAGTGTGGATGAGGAGGGAAAGTTATTTATGAGCTGATTGTTGTTAATGCAGGCAGCAAGGAAAACAATTTCCCTTGTCGACGTCATCAAATTTTCCTTTTTGTCGTTCGACTGTGACTGCACTGCCTGTTCCATCAGACCCTTTTGATGGATACAATATTGTCCCTGACACCGCCTATAGCTGCGGTATCGCTATTCTTTTATATGCGATACCAAAGTAAGCTGGCTGTAGAAGACGACAGAAGAATGTTTCCTGGATACAAGCCTGCTGAACAATCCCATTCATTATTACAAGAAAAATTCATTGACCTTGTACATCTGTCATGTTCGCAAGCCAGCTGGTTACCCATCTTTATCAAAGTGTACTTTCTGGGTGTCTTCGAATGCATCATCAACACTTTTCAAAAGTATATCCTTCCCAGCCAACAAGGTAGCAGGGACAACCAGATCGAAAGTCTAATTGCCGAAGCACGTGATAATCAAAGCCGGAAGAAGACCCTAGTAGTTATTACTGGAGGCGACTCTGGAATTGGATTGGAGTTGGCAAAGGCACTGATAGATAGTGGTATGGACATAATTATTAGTGAGTATATCAGCTTTGTATGGGTATCCATAAACGATCTCGGCATGGCACCTGGACTGATTGATTTATTGTCAGCTGGCCGATCAGACAGACAATTACAACACGCTGTACAACGCGTTAAAGCTTCTGTCAATGCGAATGATGATCAGATATCTGGTATAAAACTTGAGTTATCGAATTTTGAAGATGTACATGGGTTTGTACGAAAACTCAAGAACCACCTTGATGGCCGCCCAATAGACATTTTTGTCAGTAAGTGTAAACAAATTTAAATGTGGAGCCGTGGATTGGGGGAATTAAACTATGACTTTAGATAATGCTGGAGTGATGAATCCGCCATTTGAAAAGACAGAAGATGATTTAGAGCTTCAGAGCCAAGTTGTAAGTGACATTGATTGCCTAATATTCCGCACAACAAATCCAGTCATAAACCGTCTCGGTGATGTAGAATACGTTTTCAACCTTCCTCTTGACCCTGAGCGTTCTTCCTCTCATGTCTAAGAGAGATTCTAGGATCATCACTACAGCAAGCTCAGTCTTGTATGCACTCAATCATATCAATGTATCTAAGTTCCATGCATCATACAGCTGGGATGGCTTGGCTTCATACGGGCAGAGCAAATTGACTTTAGCTCTCCTTACGAAGCAATTGGCCAACATTATCCACAAAATTAATCCTACCATATCCATTAATTGTAAGTTGATATTGGATTGATAGTTACCCCATGTCTTTTATTCATATTAATATGCGTGCTCTAGCCTGCCATCCGGGAACAGTAAGAACATCGTTGTTCCAATATACCACTATTTTTACCCTTTCGATATTTCGACCACTTTTCAACTATATCATGCTGTCACCAAGAGAAGGTATTTTGACCGCATTGCATCTCTGTTTGGACCATACGGCTGCTTCAGTTTCCGGTGAATTCTGGTTGAATCGTCTGCCTCGCCCGGTTGGCCCGGTATCCATTGGCTTAAATGAAGATACTGAAGAGACAGAAGAGGAGATCGTTTTGCGCTGGTTATGGAAAACATCCCTCGACATTTGTAGATTATCGGAAGAGGAAGCCAAAAAGTTAATAGAGAGCTGTAAAGTATAACTGTATCACCAATCCCAATTAGTCTTTTGAAATATAGTCCGGTCCAATGTATAGTCCAACCGGTGAACCAAAGAAGGATATCCACGATATTATATAGGATAGCGTGTTAGTAATCTGTAACTGTGCCATCAAGGCCGAAGTATCGCAAGGATGGACATAGAAAAACGGTTGTCCTAGGAGAGGATGGTCATGCTGGGAAATTGCACCTTGCTGAATGAGCGAATTGTTCTGTAAAGCATCTACATGTACTTTACTGAAGACATGATGTTCCAGCTCGCTTCTGGTCAGCGAGGAGCCATCTAATGCGATATAGAGTTGAGTAGTAGTCCAATTGTAGTGGCAAGTACAATAATCATTACCAGCATAATATGCGTTAAAGTAGAGAACTGGTACGCAGTAAGTAGGGGAGTATACAATATGGTATTCGGCAGTTATGATATTAATATCTGTTGTATGAGACTCTAACGTTGCAGTATCAGGAGTTTCCTCACAAATCTCGAACTCTGTGGTAGGCTGTTCATGGTTCTTTGACGTCTGGTACAACACTGTTTGTTTTTTTTGGAGGTATATTTGTTTGCTCTGAGAAGATCAGTGGATGACCAAACCTTCAAGTCAATGCTGAAGATTTTGTACTTACAACGCTGTGCTCCGTCAGTTGCCACTCATCTTCAGGTGCTACTCTGTGTGCTTTCTCTACGAAAGCATTCAACGATTCTACAAATTCAGTGCGTGTTAACTTTATAATTGGATGCATTACATTAAGTACAAGTGTGATTGGTAAATCTAATATGGGTCATAAGAGTTTCACTACCAGGGCAGCGTGCCTGGAAATATTTCAGTCCAGCTCGTGGGACAATATCCCATCAACGGTGCTAGTGCTGGGCAAGTCTGCCTATACGCATGTCTAATTTTTTTTTTTTTGGTTGTTGTTGTCAGCAAAACGATTTGTAGAGTGCGGTATAATTAAATTGACACTTACTGTCTGCGGAAAGGGTTGCGATCTAATTTCTTCTGCCATAGTCTACCATGACATCCATATACATCTTGTTCAAATGGACTGAGAGAGTTTTGATTTTCATCCTTGGACACATCCTTTGGAACATTGTCAGGGTCTATTCCGATATATTCGAACCTAACAAGAAAGTATGCATTCATATCTTGCTTCTCATTATCCAACGTTCTATACAATCCCTTTGACTAACCTCTCAATTGGGTATCGCAGAGCTGCTCGATGAATATTAATAAAGCGGTCCTTCTTGAAATCAAACCCAACGACTGTGATCTTCTCCGGGTAATTGCCTGTTAACTCGTAAAATCGGCATATGGAAAACAATAGGTTTTCCATTGAATCTCGTGCATGCTCTTCAGTAGCGACTCTATCCAATGACCCGTTTGACGGGACTTTTGACAGATAATATTGGGCTATTTGCCAATACGATTGAGCCTCTGATAATGGGCCGGCTAGCGGTCGAGTTTCTCCACTATTATCAGGGGTTCAGATGAAGCGCGATATGAAATAAGCGTTAAAATAATACTACTTACCCTGACATGACAAGTAGGGCTTTCTCGTCTTCTTTCAAAAGCTGTATTCCAGTTTTAATGTGATCTATGAATACCTTGATTTGACCGCCTTTTTGAAACTCTTCTAGAGTCCAGCCTTCATCGTCGTATAGTTCGGATTCATTCATTACACCATGATATATAGCATGGCCAGGAACCATAATTAACGAAGTTAAGGTGGGATGAGGTGGATCTGGTATAGGATCGGCCATGTCATAGGACGGTTGCGATGGTTCGGTGAATACAACAAGGTAATTGATGATCAGTGATGCAGAAAAAAATAAAACTAGAACACCAATCAAAGTAGAGCGCTTTGAGATACGGAAGCGAGAGGCTGTTGCCAGAGGCCGTTGGTACATTGGCAAAAGCGAATTCTTTCGCTTCATTCTTCCATATGAAAAGGGTTGCCAGGAGGAGAACAAGGAGCCAGATTTTCAACCACAGACTAAAAAAACGGAAAAAGAGCCACATTGTTGACTGACTACAAAAACCTGTATACCCAAGCTTTAGCTCCCTTCATCAATTGACAATGGAGTTATTCAGTCGTGGAAAAGCTCGTAATAAAACAAGTTTACTTCCTGAACCCCATCAATCTCCACAACATGTCATTCCGTCTATACGATCACATTCACTCCCACCTACTTTGCCGAATGATTCTCCAGCTTCACCAGGTTCGCACTATTTTCTCTTATTAGGATATTTCGTGTCACGGGCGAATTGTGCCACGCGTTTAGGCTAGACTTGTTGTTGCGTTCAAATATGCTAAGCTCAATATCTGTTAATAGGAGATGGTGCATCGTCTAAAGGGCTCACTGACGACAACGGGCAAGTTTCTACAGTCCGCCCTTCTGATCAAGACGTTGAAGAGATGTTTGAAAATATGCTTACAAGGAGAGGGATACATGATCTCGGAGCACGGAGTGTTATGCTAGCATTTCCAACAGACAAAAAGTGGTTGATGGTTTCACAGGACAAACAAGCTGATGCAAATGTCGTTATTCGACCAACGGCTTCCGTGTCAACATCTTCCAGGAAGTCGGCTTCTGAAATTAAAGAGTTGGACAAAGGCACTCCCGAATACTACATCAAGCAGTTTTTGGAACCTGACTTTCGGGGAATTAATCCAAAGATCTTAGCCCATCTAGCCGTTAGTCTGAGGACTATGCCATTAAGGTACTTGTGATCCGTTTGTATAGGATGGTTACAAAACCAGCCGATCAAAGTATTCTAACATCAAATTACTCTGTAGTTGGGTTCGCACATTCATTGAGGCTCGTGGTCTTCAAGTGATAACGAATGTATTGGCAAATCTGAACAAGAGGCAGATAAAGTGAGAATTTTTTGAAAAGGCTAATACATGGACATATTGTCTCGCGGCTAACGTCCATGCTTTCTTATCTGTAGGAGAGAAGCAGACCTGCAAATGGAAATGGAGATCATCAAGTGTTTCAAGTCACTCTTGAATAACAGAGTAAGCTTTTTTGCACCTGGAGTCACTTTTGTGTACTTTAACTTACATTCAAAACCATGATTAGTGGGGTGCTCGCGAAGTCCTCATCAACCCACAGTGTATATACAATTGTATGCAGTCTCTACTATCACCTCCTATCCAAACAAGGAAATTGGTTTGCGAAGTTCTTGTATTTATGTGCTACTGTGAAGTTCCATCGGGTCAAGAAATCGTATTGCGAGGTTTAGAGCAACTACGAAACACAACTAGGGATTTTGGACGCTTCGATCCATGGTTCAAGCTTGTGGAGACAACGATTGATGGAAGAGGTAAAATGGGCAGCTTGGTCGGCGCAAGTGACGATTTCCGAAAGCTGGGAATGCAAGGAAATGCGGACAATCATCTAACGGAATATACAGTAAGGGATCAGTTGCCTGAGTAAAGATTTGTCTAATTGAAATTAACAACTATATCAGATATCCAATCTTATGCTTATCAATTCCATCATTACTGTTGTGGAAGATGTCGATATTAGAGCACATATACGCAATCAAATGAATGCTTGCGGCCTTCAACGAATACTGGACAAGATGGCAGGTTTCAACAACGATCAAGTTATTCGGCATATCAACAACTTCCATCAGATGGCTGATAATGATAATGAAGAAATCATGGAAATTTACAACGAGAAAATGATTAACAATATGAGCGATCCCAGAGACGTGTTTGAATGTGTCTTGTCCAGTGTTGAAGGAACTCGCAGTTATGACTTTTTCCTCAGTTCTATGCAGCACCTGTTATTGATAAGAGAAGGACTTGAGGACAGGTGAGTGGACAACGGTAAAACAAATGGCGTATTACTCATTCACTTACTAATACCATCACAACCTTTCCAGAGCACGCTATTTTCAACTCATCGACAAAGTTGTTACTCAGATTGTGTTGCATCGCAAGGGTCTTGCCGAAGATATTTCATCTGGGTATGGTATGTCTGTTGTGGAGCTTGTAGAGAAGTTCACGGAAAAGGATCAAGTGCAAAAGG
This sequence comes from Umbelopsis sp. PMI_123, assembly GCA_021235465.1. NCBI lineage: Eukaryota > Fungi > Mucoromycota > Umbelopsidomycetes > Umbelopsidales > Umbelopsidaceae > Umbelopsis > Umbelopsis sp. PMI_123. The sequence continues at coordinate 16,907 of JAJSME010000004.1, read as the reverse complement.
CTCTTCAAGAAGCGAAGGAATCCAGAGAGCTGTATGAGAATACTCTAAAGGAAAAGAAGAAGCTGGAACTGGAATTATCTTTGAAAGGTGATGGCGTCGTTAGCCAATTAAAAGCAAAAACTTCATCTTTGGAAGATTTGCTGAGAGTCTCGCGAAATACCATCACTTTATTACAAGCCAAGTTGGCAGAATCTCAGCAGGAATATCAAGAGAGTTTATCCAAGATGGATGAAAGATTGAAGGTGTTTCATCAAGCTGTCCTTGAAGCAAATCCAAATGCAGATATCAGTGTTTCCGGCAGTCGTACAGGATCATTTGTCATGACCAGAGAAGAGTTAATTCGTGCATATGACAGACTACGAGCTCAAGATCGTCTAGAAGGACAAGAGTTTGATGGTTACGCAGGAGGCAGCATATTGTCTCCAAATTCCATTCAATCCGAAACCATCCCTATGGCTGTTGGACTCTCTGAAGATTTCAAGAATTCACTTACTCAACAACTTCATTCAAGTATACCTGGAACTTTTATAGTACCAGGAACTGCACCGTTGATTGGGTCGACGAGGAGAGGAAAAAGCTTTGAAAGGAGAGGCTCTAAAGAAACTGAAGGAGATAGTGGATCTGAAGTCAAGTCCAAAGTGCAAAGAAAAGAAGTTGGAAGACTTCCAATGGATCTCAAGCAACAAGTCGAGACATTACTTTCAAAAACTGATGATCAGGGCCCGGAGAATAACCATGATACCCGTCCAACTAGTGATTTAGCCGCTGAACTTCAACGGAAACTAACATGTAAACATTCTGAGAATAGCACCATAGAACCAAGTAACGAGCAGAACGGACAGTCAATTGATAATGGCACAATACCCCCACCTCCACCTCTGCCTCCTATGTCAGGCAGTAATGCATCCACGCCAGCATCCGCTGCACCACCTCCACCTCCACCACCGCCGCCTCCACCTCCGTTGACAGGTGGTCCGACTTCTCAAGCTTATCCACCACCTCCACCTCCACCTCCACCTCCATCTCTACCAGGTGTTGTCGGTGCTATGGCTCCTCCGCCTCCTCCACCACCCCCTCCACCAGGGTCTTTTGGTTCTACTTGTCCACCTCCACCTCCGCCGCCTCTACCATCTGGCATATCGGTTCCCCCTCCGCCTCCACCTCCACCACCTGGTGCCACTAATCTACCAAAAGCACCGACGGCACCCATCTTTAATGCTCGTAAAGTCATGATGCATCAGTCCAAGGTCAAAACTAAGGCATTGCAATGGACAAAGATGAATCAGAATGTCATTTCAAAAACGGTATGGGGAACCAAACTGGTGGATGAACTATCACTGGAAAACGAGATGAAAGAAAAAGGAGTATTTGATGTTGCTGAGGACTTGTTTGCACAAAAGGTTATTGAACCAAAGAAAGTGGTTAAAAGAAAGAAGAAGCCTGAAATCTGCATTATCGACAACAAGAAAGCATATAATATCAATATTGCCCTTCTTGCAAAGCTCAAGCGTATATCCTTTGATGAAGTTCGGAACAAGATTTTGAGGGTTGATTTCGATTTCTGCTCAGAAATTCTGCTTCGAAATATGATCAGCTTGGCACCTACACCAGATGAAATGGGAAAGCTATCTGTGTTTGCGAGCTCTGCTGGTGAGGAAGATCTTGATAGCCTGTCCCCTGCTGACAGGTTTTGTTTAGAGGTAAGAGATTTTCAGTGCGATGAATTTAACCGTGGTTTCATGCTTAATGGGAATTCCGTTCTTTGCAGATGATGAAAATTGATAGGTATAAGGAGCGTATTCAAAACATGCTCTTCATGCGCATATTCCCAGACAAACACTCTCAGCTTACTGAGGTGAGTTTGCAATCTGCACCACAATGAGTTGAGACATCCGTTGTTGTATAGGCACAATTTCCCAACTAACACATATACACAACAGAACATGCAAGCCGTTTCAAATGCCTCAACAGATTTGAAAAATTCAAAGTCTTTCCAGGAGCTTTTGAATGTAAGCTATATGATCAATATGTTAAAAAGTCGGAAATGTGTTACGATTAACAGTTCAATTTCAATCAAGTTGATCTTGATGCTTGGAAATTTCCTGAATGGTTCAGGATATCAAGGTGGAGCATTTGGTATCAAAATTTCGAGTATCAACAAATTGGTAGATACCAAAGGGTCCAAAGACAATTCTACATTACTGCACTTCTTGGTGGACATTGTTGAATCCAAATTCCCTCGGATATATGGTTTTCTTGATGACTTGAAGGGTACTGATGCCGCATGCAAAGGTAAGTCTGAACTATAGTTTCACGCTAATTAGTATCGACAGGGTATACTAACTTGAACGACATAGTGACACTCTCGGATTTGATCAAGGAGTATAATGAGTTGAGGTCAGGTTTGCAACTGATCCTGGAAGAGACGAAGAGGCAAAATACACAGAAAGACAAAAACCTATCACCAGACGATCAATATTACAAAAGTATATCTGAATTTCAGGAAGAAGCTATTCAAAAGTTTGATGAGCTGGAAGTGCGATACACTTCCATGGATATTGCGTACAAGGATGTTGTTACTTTCTTTGGTGAAAACGCTGCTGAGATGAAACCGGATGAATTCTTCGGTATCTTCAAAACGTTCACATCCAGTTGGGAGGTTCGTATTAATCGTTTTCTATGTTTAATTATCCTCTTTACATTTCTAATAGTTTGATGGTTTTCACGAGCAGAAAGCTATGAGCGATAATGTTAATGCAAGGAAGAAGCTTGAACAAATTGAAAAGGTTCGTCAAGTAGAAAAGGAACGAAAGGAGAAAATTTCAGAGAGGAAGAAAACCAAAGGAATTGATATCAGCGAAGGTAAGAAAAATATATATTTGATCCATGTGCGTTAAGAGAGATGCTGACAATGTTTGAATCGTGCAGCTGGTGCAACTGGCAAGGAAGATGACAAATATTTGATGGATAACCTTCTTGACAAATTGAGAGCTGGTGATTTGGATACTGGCAGCCGACGTAGAGGAAACCGTTCCAACAAACGACGAGATGGAAATAAGTTACCTCGTGCTGAATCTGTAACAAAGCTGGCTGAGGACCTCCTAAAGGATATACAAAATGAGGGGGAATCGGCTGTCACTACTGGTAAAAGTATGTCTGACAAGTTGGACAGCTCTGCTTCTGCAGTGTCTATAAAAATGTCCAGTGGATAAAGATTGTCAGGCAGATTTTCCTTCTTACTGTATAACAAGGGAGTTGGAGCAGTTATACCAATGGTCCCTTTAGAGGTAGACGATAACTTTGCAATGTAATTACCGTACAATATAAAAAAATCTTTCATGCACTTTCCTTGTTCGCTTTCTCGTACATCGTACAAGGCATAATGCAAAACGGGTTACGCTCGGATTTACTGGAGTATCATAGTGTATGACCGAAATCGGCTTCTGCGATTAAGTTACGGTGTGCATTAAGTACGTTCCACTCAGTGCTGCCGTGCTTCCAAACCAATGTAATACAAACACAATATTTATTCGTTGCTTTCCGGCTTCGCTTATTATATTCAATTCTCTGTTATATAAGCAGTCCATCGTCACATACACTCCATATAAGCGCATTTTATGTTTGTTGGTATTTTTGCGCCATAATATGGTGGCATGATATGCAACAAATCGCTTGTACTCCCAGGCTTGTTCCCAGGCTTGCCTTTAATTCGTGAGTAGATCCGAGACGTTTTCTAGCATGCAGTCAGCAGTTAGTTAAAGCATTGTAGATGACGACGGCTTGTAATATTTCTAATAGTTATGTTTCTGAGTTAGTTAGTTTCAGCTGTCAATAGATCAGGCAGGCAGTTAAAATGATCACAATGAAGCATTACTAACAATAACATACCAATATACAGTGCATTTACAGTGGATTCACGGTAGCTCTTTACGTACAAATGCTCAGCTCGACGAAATGCCTTGCTTTCCCACCAAAGCCAGCGTCACCAGTAACATTATTCCATTTATACCATGTGAATCAGATTATGTCTGTTGACAAAAGGAAACATTGATTTATTTTTCATGTATATATGTTTACTTTACAAGGTACACTCTAGCCTCAAACGCTGAAAGCTTCTTTTTATCACCTAACTCTGTATTGCTGAAAATTAGCTCAAGTTTACCATTTACTTCGGCAGGAACGACAAAATCTTGGATACCCTTTGTAAAATTGAGTACTACCAGCATTTTGTTGCACTTGTATACTTTGATATATGTCACAGTGAAAAGATTGTCTGAGTCGCAGAGGTAGAAATCACCATACACACAAAAGTCTTTGTAAGCATTTCGGAATTGGACAGCCTTCTTCCAAAACGATAGAATGCTAGTTTCGTCATTTTCTTGCAATTTTGCGTTGATTTCTGGATAAACATCGTTGACTCTCATCCATGGAGTTCCAGTAGTGAAGCCTGCATGTTCCGTATCATCCCATAGGAATGGGCTTCTGGAATGATCCCGACCAAGTTTCCCAATGTTCTCGAGAGCTAACTTTACAGCTTTAGGATCATTATGCGTTTTTTCTTTGATGTAGTTGTAATAGTGGATAGATTCGATATCCTTGTACTCTTCAATAGGCCAGCTCTTGGGAAGATTGATCATGCCGATTTCTTGACCTTGGTAAATGTACAGTGTTCCTGTTAAGGTACATAGGAAGGTAGCTAACATTTTTCCTGAAGCACTGTGATAGAGCGGATCATCTGAACAAAACCGTGAGATGGAGCGAGCTTGATCGTGGTTCTCCAAAAAGGCTGTTGTCCATCCATCGTTACCAATAATAAATTGTTGCCACTTCACCAGCGCATCCTTGAGTTGGCTTAAATGCCATTCATGGAAATCGTATTTGTAGCTTGGACCAAATCCTAGATGTACCATATCCATCTGGAACACCATATTGAGCTGCTTGGCGCTTGCTCCAACATATTCTAATACCTGTTTTGGGTCAGGAGTAGAAGATAGCTCACCAACTGTCATAGCATCGTAATGCGATAGGACTTGGTCATTCATTTCGGTCAAGAACTCATGCATTCTTGGACCATTACAGAATAACGTCTGAGCTGGCTGATATTCATCAGTAGGAACTGTAATTGGTGCATCTTTGAACGGTAGGACTTTGCTGTACATGTTGACTGTATCTACGCGGAAGCCATCAACACCAAGATCTAACCAGAATTTCATTGCTTCGTCATATATAGCTTGACGGACAGCTTCGTTTTCCCAGTTGAGATCAGGTTGCTCCTTTGCAAACAGGTGGAGATAATACTCTTGAGTTTGCTCATCCCATTGCCATGCACTTCCATTGAAAAAACTGCACCAATTACACGGTGGTAATCGATTACCCTGTTCGTCGTATCTTGCTGGTCTCCATATGTACCAATCTCTCTTTGGGCTATCTTTAGACTTCCTGCTCTCTTGGAACCATGGATGCTCGTTCGAAGTATGATTGACCACCAAATCAAAGATCAATTTCATATTTCTCTTATGACAGCCTGCAATAAGATCCTTAACGTCTTGCAAAGTTCCATATGGCGCATGTACATCCTTGTAATCTGAGATATCATATCCCATGTCAACCTGCGGGCTCTTGTAATGTGGTGACAGCCAAAGAATATCAACTCCAAGATCCTTCAGGTAATCCAACTTGGAGATGATACCAGGAATATCTCCCACGCCGTCGCCATTTGAGTCCTTGAAACTGGCAGGGTATATCTGGTATACAGTGCCTTCCTTCCACCACCCTCTGATATCAGCTTCTGAATTTGTTACCAAGTGCATTGAGGGAAAGAAGGGCGGCGTAAAATGAATTGACAGTCAGACCGCAAGCTCAAATTTATTCACAGACCTTATTGTAGCTGCGGTAATGTTCGGTGTATCTCGGTGTTTTGACAAAGGTTTGGTCCTGCAACTGTCACAAGGTGATTAGGTAGCATCATCTTAACAAAATAAATAGACAAAGTTGAAGTGGAAATAACAGTGGGGTTTCTCTCCCATGCCAATATTTCCAACCACAGATGCTGCTAACCACTTTGACAAGGTAGGTATATCAAGTATACTATTATTAATCTTCAGCAGTGACATTAAAATGCACACATAGTTTATGAGTTTGATAGTTCTTAAAGCTTATTGGACCATTAATCTACCTTTAAGTATGCAAAGTTGAATGGGACAGTTTCATGAAAAATCAAGACACCGAGCTTATCACGGTATGGCGCCGAGGAATCTCACTAAGCCGACAGATACAACGGGATAAGCTAAGAAGCTTAACATTTGTTTATTATATATTGACCCCTAAATCCAATTGCTTCTCATACCTTGATATCTTGTCCCACTAATTGTGAAAGTCGCAAATTCTTGGAATTCAACGGCCTCATATATTATATTATTGGATGTAGTGGGTTCGGTTCGGCTGGGCTTACAAGGTGTAGATCACATTGTTTACTGTACAAAGTTTGTAGAGATTGAAATTGGTAAGGTAAATTATTTAGCTTTGAATATCAATCATCTTTTGAATGAGAACATAAACCATTCTATGAGAAAACAAAACTTGATTATAATCTTCACCTGTGCCTAATCTACAAGATATATTGAGCATTGAGCTACCCAGCACAGTCAGCATTTCTTTTTTTCAGGGAAAGAAGGCTATCGAATACGTTTTATGCTTATATCTTCATTAGCTTTCTTGAAAAATACACAACCACAGCGAAATATCGATATTAGAGAGGTCTTAATATCAGGGCATTTCAAAACGTTTTCTGCGCAGTAGGTTTTTCGGGGGGAATTTTTTCATTTTTGCCATCGCAAAAAAGTCAGCTGGCGATACCAATATTTCGTTTTACCATATATGTTATCCGAGGTGGTCCGCATTCTACTCTCGTCGTAATCCACATCTGCATTTGGTTCTTGCTAAAGTTTAAGAAAGTAATAATGGCTCAAAATGTTGCACGATTGCTTACTCAAGGGATGAATGAATTATCAAGAATTGAACAAAGAATGAAATTTCTGACGCGCATCTACCTGATTTTCAACTCTTTGGAACCTGGCTGTCATGCTAATTCTCCTAAGCTACGGCAGCTAACGATAGCAAATATCGTACATTGTACAAAAAACATAATATCGTCAAAACGGCAGTGATCTCACATTTGTGGCTTTGATTATTTCAGCTTTGGCGTTTTTCGATCTGAAAGTTTAATATCAACCCCCAAAGCGATCAGGTTAGTTACCTTTTCCGGCGTCGTTATGCTGGGCAGCGGTACCACCAAACCTTCGTTCAAACGTTGGACACACCTTTGGCGTGCGTGTAGAAATACCTGACCAAGATAGATTCACCCCAATTTGGTTGGACGCTGGGAAGAAAATGTGAGGAAAGGGAATATGGGCTTGCTCGCAGCTGATGTTATCCAGGTTTGACCACTACTATATTGATTGTTACTTTTCGAGATCACTGTAGATCCTTTAAGAATGATTTAATGGATGAACCTCGTTGAGTAATTCTAACTACAGGCCATCAATGGTAAATCTATCGATGTAATCACATGGTTACATCCGGCTACATTGGGTGGATGGACGTTCATGGTGCATGGCATGTTATGAATACCAACTGTATATAGGAACATCGCCGTTACGCCTTTATTTTGGTCACATATCATTTGTAGTGACACCTAAGATCTCAATGTAGGTAAATGTGACTTTGTGATGTGCTGAAAATGATAGTATTTAAACGATTATTCATTGCAGTATCTCTTTAATTTCTTATCCCTGGATGTCAAACACGTACGACTTTATCATAGTAGGAGGTACTGAATATTTCGGAATCTTTCCCTAGTTTTATTGCTGGAATAACACCCATATTTCTTAGGTGGAACTGCCGGATGCTTGCTAGCAAACCGCTTGCTTTCGTCGAAGAAAAGCCCGTCTGTGCTTATTATTGAAGCGGGTGACCATGGAGATGTGGATCACCGAATTCCATTCTCCAGATACTTCAATAGTTTCGCTCGTGTAGATCTCGATCATGGATATGTAACGGCTCCAGTATCTGCAGTGGACGATAAAGTAATTCCCTATGCCAGGGGAAAAGGATTAGGAGGAAGTTCAATGATCAATTTCATGGTGTACACTCGCGGTGCCGCTGATGATTATGAGGAATGGGCCAAATTAGTTGGCAGCGACGAATGGTCATGGGAAGCTGTCCAGGCCAGATTCAAGAAGGTTTGTTCTTTTGACGTGTCATGCTGAAGTGATAATCAATATTGATAGAAATTGAATGCTTCTAGATCGAAAGTTGCACAGACCCGATTCAAGACGGTTATACAACTTACGCTGAGCTAGGACCTGGTTATTGCCAAGGTACTGGCAATTTAGGTATTTCTGTTCGTTTTGAAGAGGAAATGGGTGCATTGTTGGATGCTGCAGAAGAGCTGGGTTGGAAGAAGAACTTGGACCTCAATAGTGGAAATCCAATTGGTGTTGGTGCGACAGCTGCAACTTTGCAAGGCGGAATGCGTACCACTAGTGCTTCAGCACATATTCAGACTGATGCACCGAATCTAACAATCTTAGTACAATCTCGAGCCACCAAACTTTTGTTCGAAGGTACAAAGGTTATTGGTGTGCAAGTCAATGGCGATACCTCAGTTTACGCTTCCAAGGAAGTTATTTTGTGTGCTGGTTCGTTTGATACCCCTAAATTGCTGTTGCTATCTGGTGTTGGTCCCGCTGAAGAATTGAAACCTCTCAACATCAGCGTTATCAAGGATATACCTGGTATTGGTAAAAACATGCAAGACCACTGTGCCGTATTTGTTACTGACGTAGTGGATGCCGCTATGTCATCTCGTGTCCCATTCGTACATTCCGAGGATGCACTCGATGAGGCTCGTAAACAATGGGACAAAGACCGAACGGGACCTTTATCTGTTCACTACACATCTGCTTGCGCAGCGTTTTTAAAGCAAGAACATCTATTCACTACTCCAGAGTTCAAGTCTCTGAGTGGCGAGAAAAGGGCCTATCTCCAACGCCCGACTGTACCATCCATCGAAATTTGTTTCAACGGACCTGTGTTTCCTCCAACCTATCCTTTTGGGGAAAACAATACTTGCTTCACCATGGTACCTGTATTGATGCATCCAGAATCTCGTGGATCGGTTACCTTGAAGTCCTCAAATCCGTCCGACCCACCGCTTATCGATGTTAACTTTTTGAGCCATCCATACGATCGTCTAGTTATGATTGATGCCATTCGAGAATCTAGAAAGCTGCTGAAACAAACCTCATTGAGCAAATACTGGGTCAAAGGTATATTAGCACCAGAGGACGACAGCGATGAAGCTATCTGGGAACACATCAAGCAACTTCTTACTACCGGTTGGCACGCATGCAGCACAGTATCCATGGGAAAAGCTGATGATCCAATGACTTGCGTTGACTTAGATTTAAAATTGTGTGGTTTGGAAAGCATCAGAGTTGCAGATATGAGTGTCGCTCCTGTTTTGATAAGTGGACACACTCAGTCTGTAGCATACCTGATTGCGCAAACAGCAGCAGGAAAAATCATTCAAGAACATGGTTTGAATAACTAATGTGAAAGTAGTAGTTCGTGATGGTATCGATTTACTAAATACTACATGATATGAATTTGATAACCTAGTGTGCATAAATAAATATTATCTCTATGCTTTCCTTTGTTCCTGTAAACGAACAGACGACTATGGAAAATGAGTTAAACAGTAACCATCATAAATTTTCTACATGAAAGCCTCATAGGAGGATGAATAGTCTGTGGGAGCTATCACCCGAACATTCAACAGAAACATGAACATCAATTAAGTTAAGTAAAGCTGACAATTGACATATGTTAAGATTGCAACCTACAGCCTATGATAACGATAGAACGCTAATATTAAAGGATTCGACATATACTACTTCCAGGCTTGAAAGGTTCAACCTCGATACCAGCACACCATATCCGCTTCAACAAACGAGTAGCACTGATATCTTGGAGGGGATCACCAGTAATGAGTATCAAATCTGCTCGTCGACCGGGTTGGATAACACCACGGTCATTTAGGCCAAAGTATTGGGCAGGTAAAGACGTGGTGGCCATTAAAGCGTCCAGGTTTGATAATCCAGCCTTGACTAACAGTTCAAGCTCGCGATGCAAGCTTTCACCGTGTCGAACATTGAAAGGTGAAAGAAACGCTGAATTAGCATCCGTTCCAGCTAGAATCGGGACTCCTGCTTGATACAAAGCAGTGACTGAATCGTGAGAATGTTCGTAATGTGCGTTTCGGCGGAGCCTGGAAATGCCCTCCATCATAGTCAACGTTGGAATTGCAATGCATTTATCGGCAACCATACGGTCTACATCTCCTTTCGGTAGAGGCTGATCGAGTGGTACGTGTGTAATCATATCAACCTTGGCAATTTGAGCCATTTCGAAAGGAGTAACTTTTGCCGCGTGGGCAATCGCGATTTTGCCGTGGTGATGAGCTTCTGCAACTAACGTATTGACAATTTCTTGATCTGGACCAGGGATATCGGCGACAATCTTGATATAATCGGATCCTTCAGCGACTCGTTTAGCGACAAACTCTTTGGCTTCATCGACAGTTTTGAGTAAACTTTCTTTGGGAAGGAAAAGACTATGAGCGCTACCTGGTGCGCTGGCTGAAATACCACTACTCCGAATATCCGTCAAACCGTTTTGGTTTCTTAGTGAGTTGAGTAACTCCAAGGGCCAAGTCGCCATATCCAGTGCAGTGGTGATACCATAGCTACTCATAGCTTTCAAATCCTTGATACCGGTCAAGTGAACGTGAGCATCTATCAAACCTGGAAGTAAGATGCCTCCTTCGCAGTCCTGCACTTCAGCACCTGCAGGATCAGACCCAATTAATTCACCATCTATAACTACTGTAGCAGGTTCTAGTAGTTTTTGCCCATCAAATACTCTAACATTTGTTAGCGCGATCTTGCTGTGGGTTGCCATATAGTGTTGGGGAATAAAGGAGAAGAAAATTAGCTTCTCTGAGACCAATGTTCCTGGTCACAGCGAGCGTAAGTGGCCCGTAATTTACCCGTCTGAAGAGAATTGTTTTAAGTTTATAACAATTTGTGCTCATCTACTTGTACAACTTATAACTCGCCGCTCTCTTTTGCCAATCTGTCAACCGGAAATAATGTCTCTCTCAAAAAGAATGTGATTCTTTGGCTTCACCCTTATTTTCGAGAATGTTTGGTGCATGTGCAATTTCTAAATTCCCCGGTAATTTCTAGTTATGAAAGGTATCGAGCTGGTATTTGAAGGACAATCTACCAAAACCAACATTAAATATAACACGTACAGTTGGGTCCTTTAATGACAAACGATGCTTTATGTAAATGCATGGTAAACATATAAATTGTATAATAAAGCCCTATTATCTTTGTGTTGAAACGGCGTCTCCCTAGACCCACAATTGCTCCATTCCAAACAAAAAAGTTATCATCTGTAATATCACTGAAGGATGCTTCAAATAGAGGTTCTTGCGAGAGAAATGGTCTTGCCTGTCGACATATTGGATTACCGCGATATCAAGTGGGAAGGCTGAAATGGGCTCGTTGTAAAGCAAACGATGACTGATATGCAATTCCACTATTTATATAAGATGGATGAGCAAATTTCACTAAATACACGCACCACATGTGCTTGGTAAGACTTTTTGAGTCTTACGAACTTCAAAAATGGGCGGCTCTGACGGCTTTACGGTGAAGTTTTACTGTCAGCGATTACTTGTATGACAGCATGTTGAAGTAATTTTGAATGAATTAACGATTGCAGTGGTACACAAGAGATCATATTGATGTTCTTCTAATAGTTTCATTCGTCGGTTTATAACCGTAGCCTTTTCTTTAAGATTCTGGCTACTTGAGCCTGAACGCTCTGTCCAAGTCCCAACACTGATTGCAGCGTAATGCAGCGATTGGAAGTCATCTTCCTACTTCATTGCAGCATGTCGCTGCATTGCTCGTTTTACCGAGATCCAGCCTTACTCCAGGATACATGTGCATGTGCAATTAAACCTAACTCATTCATAAGGGAGGGGAATAAGCATAAAGGTCCATAACGTGTCGTCTGTGTGGATCACAAATTTAGCAGTTGTGCCCTGTACCTGGTAAATAGCTTTGCATAATTTTAGTTCTGACCCTGCAACATTCAGTACTCCCAAAATATCCCTGCAGTAAGCTACACTATTAACTTTAGAAAGCACTATATAAACAGTGGCAATACTAATCTTAGGTATTAAGGATTATTCTGCCCATAATGTTTCGTTTCGTTAGCGTTATTGCAGTTCTGTTTACCACTATTCATGCTGTCGTTGCTGCTCCCTCGAACCACAAGCCATTGGCTGGGAGCTTTCAACTTAATCACAATTCACGCCTCCTAGGTGAAGCTGTCGTTGTGCAAAACGATGTAGGAAATAAGCCTGGCTCCTACTTCTACTTTCACGTCAAACAAGGTCTCGACCCTAACGCAACTTATGATGATTACACGATTGAGATACGAAGCGGTCATCACTGTAGGCATAACCAAGGATCACTTGTAAACTATGATAAACCTGCCTTCAAAATTAACAAGCAAGGTAGTACAGATGCTTGGTGTCTTGACAAAACTCGATATATTACAAAAGTCAGCATGGTTCAGGTACGCTACAATAATGAAATAATTGCCTGCACAACACTAGAGGCAGACCCAAATTTCCACATCCAACCACCTTCCCAGGTTGACGCATGCATTCGCAATAACGATGTTTGATCTTAAAATTAAGTGTGTGTGTCAGTTTTCCAAGTAATATTGAACTTGCGTCATCCTTTTGGTATAATTAATTTCAACTGAATAAAAGTGGTCATGCCTATTTTTATTCTGGATTTCTCTATTTCCGATGGGCTACATCTAAGACATCCTCAAATCATGATAAGCACTTTCCATATGCCTATTCTGATAGTAGCAAATGTAGATAATGCTGATATCCTGTTTGGATTTGTAAAGCGGATGTTTGCGCATGCTGTACAGCTCACTGGCCCAGCATCCCTTGAATAGACTGCATGACAATCCAGAAACAAACAAGACCAACTGTACAACACAGCTTCAGGATAACTGAAAGAGACGTGATATGCAACTGATTTCTGCAGCATAACCATTTTGTGCATAAGTATTGTAAAAGTGATGGTTCATTGGATGCGCAGTCACCTAGAAATCCAACAACATGGTGATGCTCCGGTATTTTTATGATTTGCATCTAACTGTAGGGATGGTGTCTATTTATATCACACTGCGAATTGACCCAAAACATTAATCATTAAAGGGTAAAGCAAAGACCAATTACCTCGGATTAAACCATATCGTTCAGAGCTTTAGCAGTTCGTGAATAAAACTATTCTTATTAACATTACAAAACTGAACTCAATTATGTAGAGCCGTCAAGCATTATAATTTTGCGGGGTATCATTGCATAAACCAGTCATTCCAAAATAGAAAAAATATTATAAGTGTACCAGGAATACCCTATGTTTGTACATCTGCTTATATTTTGCTCTGGTTAGAAAGGTATATAAAAGCAACATGCAGTGATATACCTCTTGAGTAAAGAAACTATATTTTGCAATGATTAAAACAACTTCATTCATAATCTATGCGGTTTCTATCTTCGCTTTGGTGTGCGCTGCACCCGCAAAACCAGTGCCTATGGGTGGCGCATTTCAAAGTCATTATCATTCCTATCTTGATGGTGAAGCCGTGCTAGTTAAAAATGACATTGCAAACAAGCCTGGCTCATTTCTCTACTTCCACATCAAATCAGGTCTCGACACAAATACAACTTACCATGATTATCAAATTGAGTTTCGCAATGGCCACGACTGCAAACACGTTATGGGTGAAGTCATCAATATAGATACCCCACCTTTCCAAATCGATGAAAACGGCGGGACAGATGCTTGGTGTATTGACAAGACCCTTGATATTAGCAAGGTATCCGTAGTACAAGTTCTATATCAAGGTTCTCCTGTCGCTTGTTCTCCTCTACAGGAACTTCCCAACTTCCAAATTCCTAGGCCCCCTCAAGTGGATGCTTGCATCCGTGGATAGTCATTCGCTGGTAGGGTAGCTTAACGCCCATAATGTTTAAATTCAATGTGGTACCATGCTTATATGTTTACATATCTCACTGAATTAGCTATGAATAAATGCGTTACAATTTAACATTGAATAACCGTCATAACTGGTATATTGGGTAAGCTGGATTAACGATAATACAAGTAGTAGACATAGTATCAATATTCAGTAGAATTTCACCCATACTAGCCTTGGTACCTGGTACGAAGGTTAGTGCAATTCTGCAAGATTTCAAAATGCAGGCACTCATGGTGTTAACGAAATAGAGCGAGATTAGCATAATATATCAATAATGGCCAAAAAATGACCAAAACTAGTGCTGTATTTCGATATATGAATGAGGTGAAATTAGGGATAATTGAACTCCCAGCATAATGTGAACCAAATAGTATATGCTCATGGTTGCTGAAATAGATAGAGGAAATTACTACCATAATGTACAAGTTTGGCTGCAAGGATCAATATATAGATCCTATGCTGAATAATTGGGGGATGAGGGAAAAGACGGCAATAATGTCGCTAGCTCCTATAACGGTATTTAATCTTGCTCATCCGGTTTGAATTGGGCATTAGCAGCTGAATCATCAATTGCATTGGGCTTGGTGTTATAAGATCCAATATGGGAATGGTATCCTGGTGGTATAGATCCAGAACCGTCGGTTCCATCAAAACTTGCCTTATACCATTCTCTCTGCGGTGGAGCCTGTAATCCGGCATTATTATCTTTTGGTCTATTCTCAACAAGTTCTGTCTGTAAATCATCCGTATATCGATTGTGTTTTCTGTTTCGGCGTCGAATCAGAATCGTTGCTGCTCCGATGGCGGCCTAGAATAGGGTAATCAGCGTCGGTATCAATTATGAAGAACACATTGACACTTACCACAACTACTACTGCACCAACAGCAATACCAGCGATTGCACCGCTTCCAAGACCACTGCCACTGCTGCCATCAGTAGAACTAGAAGATCCGTTTATGGCGGCAGGATAGCTGTTGTTAGATTGTTGTTTATAACCAGATACACTGAATTGCTGGACCCATTGCCAGTTAACAGTATCCAATGCATTAATATCACTAAGACTTGTGTTGGTTGAATCGAGACCGAACAGTATAAACATGGTCTCATTGACTTGCACAGCTAAATGACAAACAGTTAACACAGGATCATATATAATCTTTGCTATAATCATACTTACAGCTATGACCATATCGAGGGCTGGGAGCGCCTCCAATATCTATATGTGTCCAATACATCTTGTTCGTATTCAATGAATAAAGATCATTGTAGAGGCTGGAGCCGTTCATAGCTGAGGTTTTTTAACCATTAGCTGCTGTAAACTTTTTATCATCGAATTTTTCAAGCATTCTCAGAAATTATGCTTACATCCTGATCCACCAAAAATGATGATAGTGCTACCATCTCGGGCTTGACAGAGTAGATAGTATATCAAGTTAGAGCTTTTAATAAGAAAATACATCAAAGTGTATATGGCGCATACCTAGAGTGGCAGTATGAAAATTTCGAGAAGGGGGGATAGAGCCGGTTACACTTTTGGTTGACCATGCTGCCTTGACAGTGTCATAGACAGCAACAGTGCCCATTGGTGCCAAATCAAATCTCCACTGAAGATAGCCACGAGGATCTAATCCTGGGAGCAAGGTAGCAACATAGCCTCCAATGATTTGAATGACTCCATTGGGTAAAATTGTCATGGAATGTCCGATTCTAGCATTGACGTAACCACCAGTTGTTACTCTGGTAGTAGTCAATTGCCAAGTCTACATGGAGTCATTGTCAGAACACGCGCGTCAATATTGATAGCACGACAAATTATTTCACATTGACATTATCATATAAGACGCACTTACGATGGAGTTCAATACAGCCAATCCTTCCCAATATGAAATGTTATTTCGACCAGTGTCACTATCACTAATAGTGTTCAAAAATTTAGCGCAGCACCCCAAAAATAGACAAGGTTTTTTTTGGGAGTCATGCCCCTTTAGAAATTTCCAAAGAAATGAACGGATTCTGATTAACACTTACCTAACGCCTCCAAAATACCATATTTTGCCATTTGCATCAATGACAGCTTGATGATCAAGAGTTTGCACAAGGGTGGTGTTGATGGGTTTCCACTCTTTTGTAACGGTGTTGAATACAATAGTTTGGTTGGCCTCAGCTGTACCTATTGGTGTGGTCAATCCACCATTGATCACAAATGAACTTCCATCTGAGAGAGAATTGATAGTGCCGAAAGCTCTTGGAGTTGCTGGGAAGTTTGCCCAGGTAATGTTGCTCCAAACGGGGTTTGATACATCAAAATTGTTGGCAACACTCAGTGCCCATGTATCAGATAGTATTGTATCAACTCCAGACGTTCTACTATCGCCTCCATAACAGTATATAGAGGTACTCACAATAGCACAGCCTGCAAGGTGAAAAGCAGTTAGTAATATAGCTAAGTTGCTGAAATAATGAATACTTGAAACAAGATCGTTACTAGTGCCCCATCGCGACGGAGGAACTGTGGCTGCTGACGTAAGACATATTATGCATCCAAAGATGACTGTTGCTAATACCATAGGCCTTGACTTTTGCATATATTAAGCTTCTAAGAAATAGTTGAGTAGAGGAAAGATCAAAGGGTGAGGTCGTGTATTAGCATAAAAAATTTTTAAAATCAGTATAAGGTTCGTGTATGTGGAACGACAACAAA